>CM035843.1:303370489-304015057 GCA_020510985.1 Pholidichthys leucotaenia
GAGTCAATAGGCTGTTATTACAAGTGCGTCTTAAATGGACCTTAATTAGCAATGATCAAACATACTATGTTCACCAACAATTATATCCATCTATGATGCTCCAATCAAATTACTAGGCTGCCTTTCCGGTTGCTTAAGCAAAAGTTACTGTTTTACAAACGTTAAGAAAAAGTGCTAACATGGATCACTGTAGTTACTGTTTAGATTATTGAGGTACTGAGGAAAGAAACTCAAAGAAATTAGATTTACAAGAAGAAAACGGCTCATATCCAAGGAGTGCGTAAACAATGCTTTCCCCTCCGTTTTGAACTTGCTAATATGCACAAAGGGTCAATTTTTACCAGTATGACAGCTGTTTGAAGAGGAGTACAAGATTACAAGATTACACAAAAATACAAATTCTGAGCACAATACCCAATAGATAGAAGACAGAGGGAAAGGAAAATGAAAGAAATATTTGAGAGCAATCCATCATGTGAGCACTGTATGCTATAGAAATATATTCTCTGCTTTTGCCTGCGAATGGAGCAGCAACATGGAAATGGGAAGTCAAAGATATATAGCATTAAAGGCTAAACAAACTTTAGTGTTTAAAGCTTACCTTAGAGTACTGCCTACGAAGACTGAAGCGCTGCACCATCCTGAGTGACTGACCCACAGCTGGATCCCCTGCTCTACTCTCCTCTGCTCATACCCCTCCACACACGCTGACACATATACAACACTCCACATTCACACACACGCTACCTTCCTCTCCAGACATCCATGTGCACACACATTTCCAGTCCACACCACTTTCGTCTACTATGCAAACACTAGTGAGGAGAAAGAGAGGGAAAAAGGAGAGGGAGACGAAAAAGGGAGGGGGAGCAAAGCGAGATAAAGACGGCTCAGGCCTGTTACTCCCTCCTCATATTCCCAGTCATCCCCTGAGCTGTCTGTTTTGCCTCACAAGTACAGTCACTCACACATACCTCATGGCTGTCACTAATACACAAAGGACTTTCAGTTAACACATGTACGCACACTCACATTCAGAATATCTGGAACACAGATGAAAACGAGGTCTTAGATTCACACATACACACACCCCTCCACATCCTCTTCTGAAAGCAGAACTCATAGCACATTCACACACAGCGAGCTTGTCAGTTCTCACTCATCTAGGACGAGGCAAGGTTGCCTCCTGCTTCCTGTCAGTGAGCTGAAGGGTGGGGTGAAGGGAAGGTGGTGGTGGCAGAGGATGATGGGAGGAGGGGGGAGATGGAATTGGAGGAGGAGGAAGAGAAGGAGGAGGAGGGGGGCCAGCTGACTATCTGTATTAACTCTCTCTGGGGACAGAGGAGGGAGATAGGGAGGAAAAAAACAGAGGGTGACAATTAGGGAATACAGGGGGGAAATATTCAGATAGAAAGCAACAAAAGGTCAGAGATTGTTCATTCACTGATCATTCATCGTTTCAAAGACAAAAAAATTTAGACAAGCAATGCAACCCTCAACCTCCACTGGAAAACCTCACACACTTCCAAGGTCAATCACATTGTTACTATGACAACCGAAGCAGGGCGTAGTTCCATGCAGCTTGTCGTACATTTTCAGGGTAACCATGGTGACCGTTTGGATAACCTTAATGAGGCTGCTGTAGATAGACTGTGATGATAACTAGAGATGATGGAGACAGGTCAGAATGTTTGTCAAGGGTGACCAACAGACCTCAAAAAGGGTGACGGCCATCCACAGCGGCAGCAGCAAGACTAATGGAGCACAGATGTCTGGCTTTCGGCCCTAGACTGTCACCCAAGGTGAGGTCATTCACACAGCGCAGGAGGTTATGTGAATTTACAGATGAAGAAAGAAGAAAGGGCTTTACTAAATTTAGGTCACAAATTATATTTGGCAGTATACAGTATGTTGGAGATTAATTCTCTCTGGTCTAGCCATCACTACTACCCACACTGCACTGATATCCAAAAATCAATCTTTTGGTGTTTTTTTGGCAAAGCTTATTTCATTAAGTGAAGGATCAGTTCAGTCTATAGCAAACACCACCTCCACATGAACCAAGCCCAGTGCCGTTCACAGCAGGTTAAATGAGCTGACAGCGACCTCTGGTGGTAAAAATAATAAGCAACTCTAAGTGAAATTATAAGTGTGGTCCAAAAAAGGTGAAGTTAAGGTCAAGTTTAAGAAAAAAAAGGAGAATATAAGCATAAACTTACACACATATACAAGTGGTACTGGGCTAAAACAATTCAGCAATTTAAAAAGAAATGTATTGGCTTCTGCACTGTAGGGCCCCATCTTTTAAATGACTGCAAAACAAAACATTGTGGTCAAAGCACATAACATCGGACAATTAGTCGCAATAGGATCCAATGACACAGACTTCAAAGTGAAATCTGCATTTACAAGTCTGTCATTGTTTACTTTCATTTATAACTTTGATAAACAAACCTTGAAAAATCTCTTGTGTAAACACACTGGTGCTGCAGCAATGATACTGAATGATATAACTTAGTTCAAATGTTCTACAAACATACTACATCATTAGATGTTGATTTCTTAGGCTGGTAATTTTAATCATGTCATCCTGCAAAACTGCTTATTTTGCAAGATCTTTTAAAAAAAACTAGTGCACGCTCGTAGAAAGCAAGTATTCTTGTCCCAAAACAGGTAGGCCAACTAGGCTTTACAGGCCCAAATGTAGGCTGTGTTTGAAAGTGGAATACAAAGAGGTGTAGCCTACATGTAGGCAATCACACATGGTAGACTTTGACAAATATAAAAGGGACTGAACGGCACTACTTATTTGATTGTGTGAATATTAATTACAGAATTATTGAAAATGAATGGGACATCCAGTATTAGCCACTGTTTAAGAACCCTTGTTTATTTGTTTATCAGACTTATTTGTGTGATCTTTTATGACTTATATTCATAAGTGTTGTATCGTGCACTTTGGGGAATGGGAGTTGTTCAGTCATCATTATAATTGTTTTAGTTTATATGTGTAGTTTACAGTCTATCGTCAATAAATTCATACAGTGCTATAACAGGACACATTTACAAACATTTGAGGCCCACTGTAGTGCATCCTTTTATAGTTTAGCAATATTATAAGTACAAAACACCGAACATTATTACACTCAGAAGAATGACTCGTTTGGCTGCAACTGTTGCATCAGTGTTGCCCATTTGTCAGTAAATTAAAAAAAAATGATTTATTTCGTTATTTGGGTGGTTTTTGTCCCGGTCGTCATTTAGTCAAAGTGTGTGCATATGTGTCCACATATGATATGCAATTGATATGGCCATTCCACTCCACAATCATGGTGGTATTACTAACGTTTAATTTTTAGACAGCTGTGCACCAGGAGGAGCACCATGTTGGATCCACGGTGCCACAAAGGACAGCGGTGGCACGGGTAAAGCAGCAGCCGAGACTCCATCCCGTTAATCAGGCAGGCTGGTCTTGGCTTCCTGGGAAGGACTGCAATAAGCTGGTCCGGCTGCCCCCCTCCCCCCAGTGCACCCATGCACCTCGTGTTCTCCACATACCGATGGCCGAAATGCAAAACCTCCTATCTGAAAAATGCCGTTTTTGTGAGAAAACAAACAAAATAGAAAAAATTTGTGTTTTCTTGCAGAATGCTATTTTTTTTTCACCAGAATAATTTTCTGTCACAATAAAGGGCGGGGCTGTCTTGCAGACAAATATGAGCAGCCTTCCTTGTTCTCATAATCTAAATCCACAAATCAGAAAATCCTGCAAATAGGAGGTTTTGCATTTCAGCCATCGATATGCTGAATTATCCTTTAGAGCTACGCTATCACGGCAACATTATAGTATAATTTTTTTAAGCACTAAATTATCAGTATGCTCTTTATCGCTTTTCACTTCCTTGTTTTGTTTGTGGAGCGCTCTGGTGACTGGTCATGATGCTGTATTATCCAAGGAGTCAAGCTGAAGCCCCGCCCACACTTCTAGAAGCCAGGGCATGAAGAAAGCAGTGGCTAAACTTTTATTGATAAAAATGACATATTTTCACTGAGCAACTCCATACTCGGGGATGCACACCCTTGTAACCTCAGCAAAGCACTTATAAAATCTGAGGTCAGTCTGCCGAACGGTTTGAGAGATATCTGAGGAAAACACACACAGACAGACAGACAGACACACACACACACTCTCACAGAGACACACGCACACGAACAGCCAGAGATATGCTGCATTTATAGAAAGATGAAAAACTGATGTGTCAATAATGCACATGTTATAATATTTCAGATGAACAATTTTTGTCATTGGGTTCTTTTACATAGTCTGTTACCACCTCCCACCTACAAAAAATGAGAAAGCAAGCTAACCTTTGTGGGGCACACCTTTTAACTGAAAAACATTCAAGGTGGCTACCTAGTGAACCTAAGTAAGACCGCCAAACTATCTCAAGGCAAAAATGGCTACATCTTTTTAATCTTTTTGAATTGTTTCACATTGTAGAATTTGTAAAAAACACAAAAAAGTAGTCTGACAGGAAACGTGTTCTGCAATGGGGTCAATAGTTTCAATTAAATAGATGTTCTTCATGTCCTTTGAGACATACTCTGTACCCGCTCCAGGGTGGGTACAGGTGAAGCCGTGGATGGTCTGCTCTGCAGGTCGGTCTCCTGACCTGCCCCAGTTCACACCACAGCCTGGTGGGAAGAAATTAAATTGGGTGGCGGCTTCTCCTGTACCGAGCCCAGAGCGGACCCAGACTCCATCCACTGCGAGTTCATTTTGCGGCAAGTCTGGAGAAACGGCGACAAACAGATAGCAGCCGGCAGACCACACCTGTCCCGCTCTCAGCAATCAGATCACAGGGACAACTGCCCCTGATCCCCTGTTGTCCTAGCGTTGAGTGGCTAATCCTTGTCCTCCCCCTCCTCAACATCAGCGCCTACCGCTGTGGTTAAACATGATTATTTTTAGAGCAAGAAGCTCCTGCTTACTGTCCGCAGTTGTGCAAATTTAAGTTTTCTTATGACAGAGAGAAAAAGTGACTGCACTTTGATATGTTGCTGTAAAGAACAAATGAAGCTTCTTCTGAGGTGAACTTTAATTTAATCCATGATTTATATTTTATTTTATCTTATTCATTTACATGCTGTTGTGATATGCAGATATTGCATGGAAGTAAATCTTCGAAATATGTATTTTTAATGGGCTGGCCCAGGGGTGTCAAACATGTGGCCCATGGGCTAAAAACGGCTCACCAGGGAGTCTGAATTTTTCTCTGGGAATTTATAGCTTTCTTTCTAGTAAATTTATGACTTTTTCTACTGATTAGAATTGTTTATGTAAATTTGAGACATTTTTCTTTGTAAGATGAGACTTTTTTCTCAGCAGTTTTCTTTTTCTTTTTTCTGGTGAAAACGGGTAGTGTCCATAAGCAACTAATAAAGACAGTGTGCAGCCCTGAAGGGGTTTCCCAATTCATAAGGGTAATTTTCAACTCCTACCCCTTGGTCCTGGTAGGTGAAAGGGAAGGTGCAGGGGTACAAATGAGAATTGGGACAGATCCCAAATCTACGAGTACTTCACTCTCACATTGCAAATATTTTCTTGACTGTTTTACAGTATTTACTGCTGTTAATAAATAATTAAACAGGCAGTGTTTCTCTTGCTATTTTTCATGGATGTATAAAGGTCATTTACATTTAAAAGGTTGTAAATTTAATTCAACTACATTTTAGCATGTGATAGTCAAATTTGATCATCCATCCATCCATCCATCCATCTTCTTCCGCTTAATCCTTTTCGGGTCGCGGGGGGAGGGGGGCTGGAGCCTATCCCAGCATCTTTGGGTGAGAGGCAGGGTACACCCTGGACAGATCGCCAGTCCATTGCAGGGCCAACACAGAGAGACAGACAACCGTTCACTCTCACAGTCATACCTAAGGACAATTTAGAATCCCCAGTTTAAACACAGTTTTCCAGCCACAAAATTGTGGCTTGTGAAAAAGCTGAGTGGCTAGTAACTGGAAAATCACTAGTCACAGTGGCTGGTGAGCAAAAAAGTTATCGTCAAACCCTGCCTGTAATATATTTTTGTATAGAACATTATTACATAATAATGATGTTTAGGCAACAAATACATTTGAATATGGTATATAGGGTAAAATTAAATGACAGTAGCAGTGGTGACAGACAGCAGGCCCTCTTCTTGAGTGAAAAACTGAAACAGCAATGAATATTACATCAGTGAGATGAGCTTAGCTTTTGATTGACATTCCACTAACAAACAAGGCCTGACATTAGTAAGAAAAGAGGAAGAAAGACATATCAATCAACCTTCGCAGTGACAACGCTTAATGGTTGATGTGACTTACTCTGTCTGTCTCCTCCGTGGACTGGTACCCTGATGACAGCACCGCCACATCACCACCAGTGTATCCAGGAGCAGGGCTGCTGGGTGTGGTGTCAGTGGTGGAGGAGGAACGTGGGCGGCTGATATGCTGCTGTGGATCATGAGTGTAGCGTCGATGCAGGGTTTGAGGGCTACCTCTCAAAAGAGGGTCACGATCCCCACTTCCAGAACCTGATCCCCTACTTCGCCGGCTTTGCAGGCTGGTCCCACGCTTCATCATGCCTGCAGTGGCTGAGCCCTGGCCAGCTGCGGAAGGAATCACAGGAGCAGAGAGGTGGTCAGAGTTAGGGCAACAAAACTCTGTTGTGTCCTTGGTGGTGGTGGTGGTGGGGGCAAGTGCCACCTGATGACAAAACAGAGAAAGATGAGGAGGAGGTGGCAGTGGAGAGAGAGAGGGAGGAGTGTTTATGTTGCTGCTGGAACAGCTGTCTTAAGCCCTTGCCAAGAGTCCCCATGCTCTCAATGGGATTTTGGTTCATCTTTCTGGAGGAAGAGTGCTGTAGCTGGGATGGGGCCCTTGTCATTTATAGGCCTTGTAACACCCTCCACCCCTCATCTTCCTCAAGCTCTACAACCTGAACTAGAGTTCACCCCCCCTCTGGCTGCTTAAGGTCTGGCTAGTACCTCGTAAACAGCAGGGAGGAATTGTTCAATAAGCAGTCCTCCTTCCTTGTACTTCACTCTCTTATCTGTCAAGCATGCAGCAGACAGGATCAGACCAGGTCAATGACTCAGGGAGAAAAGCCCAAAAAACAGTAGAGTTACAGCTGAGTAAAGCAGATGGGGATGTCTGAAGGAAGGTTGAGTCAGAGCACTAGCAGTCAGAGGGGTTCCAAAGAGGGACACTGCATCTTTGATGTAAGGACACACACACACATAATGGTCTAACGGGGGGGGGGGGGGTGATAGGAGGGTGCAGTAATACCAAGATCCAATGACAGTTCTTAACCTTTACTGATTCCTTATCAGATAATATGCATGAATAGTAAGATGATGCATTAAGCTAGTACCAGCATAACAAGGGGAGGCAGTATAGCCTTAACACTAAGGATATAAAGAGTGAAATGGAGAGCAGCTTGAATGGCTAGAAAATAAACAATGTGGAGATGAATCGTGGAAGGTCAGAAAATAAAAGGCGAAGTTACATTAAAAGATGAAAAACCCACCTACCATCAGCCCAGCTATCATCCTAGTGTGACTCACTCTTCTGGATTACCTGGAGTAAGACCAGAGTGAAAAAAGAAAAAAGAAATACTTTTTGGTTTACAACTTCCTCACTGGTCTCAAAATAAGAAAAGAGCATCTTCCTGATTCAAAAGATTATTATTAATCATTAATGATTTTTATTTGATAAACCTACACAGGTACATCTCAATAAATTAGAATATCATCAAAAAGTTGATTTAGTTCAGTAATTTGATTCAAAAAATTAAACTCTTATATTATACAGATTCATTACACACAGTGATATATGTCACCTGTTTATTTTTGTCAAATTTTGATAGCTATGGCTTTTAGTTCAGGAAAACCCTAAATTCAGTTTCTCAAAAAAATTGAATATCACATAAAATTAATTAAAAAAAATGAATTTTTAATAGAAATGTTGGCCGACTGAAAAGTATGTCCATGTACACACTCAATACTTTGTCAAGGCAAAAGAGGTCATCTGCTGGTGTTGGTCCACTGTGTGTTATTATATCCAAAGTTAGCACAGTCATCTACCTGGAAATTTTTAGAGCACTTCATGCTTTCCTCTACTTACAAGCTTTATGGAGATGCTGATTTTGTTTTCCAGCAGGACTTGGCAGCTGCTCACACTGCCAAAAGTACTAAAACCTGGTTTAATGACCATGGTACCACTTTGAGGCAGCAGTGGCTCAGGAGGTAGAGCGGGTCATCCAATAACCAAAGGGTTGGCGGTTCATATCCCACTTTTCCCAGCCATCCTGCTGTTGTGTCCTGGTCAAGACACTTTACCCACCTTGCCTCCAGTGCCCATGAATGTGTATAAATGTTCAGTAGTGGTCAGAGAGGCTGTTAGTGCGGATTGGCAGCCATATTTCCGTCAGTCTGCCCCAGGGCAGCTGTGGCTACAGAGGCAGCTTATCAGTGTCTGTCTGGAGTGAATGAATAATGGACTCACTGTAAGTGCTTTGAGATGTCACTTGACATGTAAAGTGCTATTTAAATCTAACCCATTATTATTATTATTATTATAGATAGATAGATAGATAGATAGATAGATAGATAGATAGATAGATAGTTTATTTTGAACACAAAATTATAACAAATACAAGTAAATGGCAAATGCAATAAAGTAACATTATACACTGTTCGAAAGGGAGAAGGAAGAAGTGAACACTTATTAATTCCATCTCCTCTTTTCCATAGATACACCCATGTGAATTTTATACAAATTACCACCTTTAAGACCCCAAGTAAACAATTTACTGTATTTTTTACAAATCAACATTAACACCCATCCATTCTAACATACAATGAAGTCCATACATCAAAACCAGCCTCAAACAACACAGATATACACAGTGCTGTCCCACCCACCATTCCATAGTGTCCCATAATGTCCCAGAGTGAACATAATGAATCGTACAAATAACCACTACCCTTCTAACATATATCCTTTCAGCAAATGGTGCTTATACCTCTTTTTGAATTGATTTCTGTTTGTACATAGTTTCAGTTCCGGCTCTAGACTGTTCCACAAATCCACCCCACAGACAGATATGCACATACTTTTCTTGGTTGTACGTATCTTGGGTTTTGTAAAGTTTAAGTCTCCCCTCAAATTATGATCATTGTCTCTTTTTTTAAATATTTTTTGTATATTAGTTGGTAGTTGATTATTAATTGCCCTGTACATTACTTGTGCTGTCTTAAATTTAACTAAATCGATGAACTTTATGACATTATTATTATCATCACTGTACCTGACTGGCCAGCAAACTCTCCTGACCTAAACCCCATAGATTCTCTATGTCTCTATGGTCAAGAGGAAGATGAGAGACACCAGATTCAACAATGCGCACAAGCTAAAGGCCACTACCAAAGCAACCTGGGCCTTCATAACACCTCAGCAGTACCACAGGCTGATCACCTTCATGCTACGCCACATTGATGCAGTAATTCATGTAAAAGGAGTCCCGACCAAGTACTGAGTGTGTACATGGACATACTTTTCAGTCAGCCAGGGTTCCTATAAAAAAATCCATTTTTTAAAATTAATTTTATGCAATATTCTAATTTTCTGAGAAACTGAATTTGGCATTTTCATGAGCCATAGCCATCAAAATTAAAAGAAATAAACACTTGAAATGTATCCCTCTGTGTGTAATGAATCTACATATGAGCTGCCCTTTTTGAATTGATTACTGAAATAAATCAACTTTTCTATGACATTCTAATTTATTGAGATTCACCTGTATATGGAAACGTATGGCCAGTACAGGAATATGCTACTGTCTTTTTAAATCATACAATACTGCAGAGGATGGTTATATTTTTCTACTGACTGAAAGTATGTTTTTGTAAGCAAGCTCTTCAATTAAGAAGAAAAACAAATTCTTTTAACATATTATATAATATAGTACACTAAAGCATACAAGCACATACATCCTGTAGGTGAGCATATGCTTGATTTTGTTATATTACATCATCAAGCAACAGTTAAGTGTGATCAAGTATTGTCTTGTTGTTTTGGAACTCTGAGATGAGGGATAAACCTAAGTTAATCATATCCTGAAGGTGAACCTGAAGTTTCATCCTGGCCCTGGCACCCATCCTCCTGCTGTGTGGTAAATCCCCTCCATCAACCCCAAGCTGATCCCAGTGTTGCAATGAATTATTTTCTTCCTGATTGCCTGATGTTTTATATTCCAATCAAATCCTCTTTGATGAGTCTTTAGAGGACAATGCTTTATTGTCAAACTCAGTGTCTTGCCTTTTAAGCAAGTGCTTTTGGTCCAACACGCTGAACTGATGACCTAAAGATAACAAACACTAAAAGTATGTTGAACAGCAACAGTCATGTTCTGAGTCATTCTAAAGTACAGGTGCATCTCAATAAATTAGAATGTCATGGAAAAGTTGATTTGAGTAATTCAATTCAAAAAATTAAACTCATATATTATATGGATTCATTACACACAAAGTGATGTATTGCAAGTATTTATTTCTTTTAAATTTGGACAGTTATGGCTTCTAGCTAATGAAAACCCAAAATTCAGTTTCTCAAAAAATTAGAATATTACATACAATTAGTTTTTACAAAATGGATTTTTAATAGAAATGCTGGCCGACTGAAAAGTATGTCTATATATACATTCAGTACTTGGTCAGGGCTCCTCATACATGAATTACTGCATCAATGCCATGTGGCTTGAAGGCGATCAGCCTGTGACACTGCTGAAGTGACACTGCTGAAGTGGCATGGCAAACCAGGGTGGCGGTTCCTCTCTTCAAAAAAGTAGACCGGAGGGTGTGCTCCAACTTTAGAGGGCTCACACTCCTCAGCCTCCCTGGGAAGGTCTATGCCAAGGTACTGGAGAAGAGAGTCCGGCCGCTGGTCGAACCTCGGATTCAGGAGGAGCAATGTGGTTTTCGTCCTGGCCGTGGCACATCGGACCAGCTCTTTACCCTCTCGAGAATTCTCGAGGATTCGTGGGAGTTTGCCCAACCAGTTTACAAGTGTTTTGTGGACTTGGAGAAGGCATTTGTCCGCGTCCCTCGTGGCTTTTTGTGGGGGGTGCTTCAGGAGTATGGGGTATCAGGCTTGTTGTTACGAGCTATTTGGTCTCTGTACAACCGTTGTGAGAGTTTGGTTCGTATTGCCAACACTCGGTCGGACTCATTCCCAGTGAGAGTTGGACTCCGCCAGGGCTGCCCTTTGTCACCGATCCTGTTCATAATTTTTATGGACAGGATTTCTAGGCGCAGCCAGGGAATGGAGGGTGTCATGCTTGGTGACCACAGGATCTCATCTCTGTTGTTTGCAGATGATGTTGTCCTGTTGGCTTCATCCAGCAATGACCTACGGCTCTTGCTGGGATGGTTTGCCGCTGAGTGTGAAGCGGCTGGGATGAGAATCAGCACCTCCAAGTCCAAGTCCATGGTCCTCAGCCGGAAAAAGGTGGATTGTCCTCTCTGGGTTGGGGACAGGCTCCTGCCCCAAGTGGAGGAATTTAAGTATCTTGGGGTCTTATTCACAAGTGAGGGGAAAATGGAGCGAGAGATTGACAGACGGATCGGAGCAGCATCTGCAGTGATGCGGACGTTGTACCGGTCTGCTGTGGTGAAGAGGGAGCTTAGTTCTAAGGCAAAGCTGTCGATTTACCAGTCAATCTATGTTCCTACTCTCACCTATGGTCACGAGTTTTGGGTAATGACCGAAAGAACAAGATCACGGATACAAGCGACTGAAACGAGCTTTCTCCGTAGGATTGCTTGACTCACCCTCAGAGATAGGGTGAGGAGCTCAGTCATCCGGGAGAGGCTCAGAGTAGAACCGCTGCTCCTCCACATTGAAAGGAGTCAGTTGAGGTGGTATGGGCATCTGATCAGGATGCCTCCTGGACGCCTCCCACTTGAGGTGTTTCGGGCACATCCCACTGGGAGGAGACCCTGGGGCAGACCCAGGACTCGGTGGAGAGACTATGTCTCCCAGCTGGTCTGGGAACGCCTTGGTATCCTCTCTGAAGAGCTGGAGCAGGTGGCTGGGGAGAGGGAAGTCTGGGCTTCTCTGCTTGAACTGCTGCCTCCGTGACCCGGACCTCCAGAAAAGCGGTAGAAGATGGATGGATGGATGGATGGAATTACTGAACTAAATCAACTTTTCCATGACATTCTAATTTATTGAGATGCACCTGCATATGTTAACCAATGTACAACTACCAACGACTAAAGGACTTGGCAGATCCATTCTGCCACTTAGAAGAAAGACATTTCTTGTTGGAAATCTAAAAGGTTACTGTTTTTGCTGAAATAAACTCTAAGATGATTTGATAAAGTCAAGCAAAAACAGCATAAGGTATTTATTTAAATTAAGTTAAAAAAAGCAACATCATTTTTCCTTTCCAAGATAAAGTAACAAAGCAGTAGTGAAAAGTTGCCTTTCAGAAACAGATCAGTGAAGATCCGGGATAACAGTGTCACTGACAGCTGGGGTCAACAGCCTTTGTGAGTCAGCATGTTTTTTTTCCCAGAAATTTGCAAAGCTAACAAAAAGAAGATGCTAAAGGGCCACAGGGACAATGACCTCTCTTGAAGAGTGTCAACCTTACTTTATTCCTTGTAAACACAGACATAATAATTAATGAAGATTATGAAAAATATTGACACCATTGACCTTAATTAACTATCAACAGGCTGGGTTAAACTGTAGTGTTGACAATCAATAACACAGTCCACAAGTTCACAATAGCGGGTAGCTGCAGATTTATTCTGGCAGAACGGCTATTGACTAAGACATGACACACCGAAGTGTTCTAAAATTACATCCATTATGATTATTAAGCAAAGACAATGAAAGGTAATTAATTTAAAAGGGGATTAAAGCCCTGAGGGAGAGAGATGAGGGTAACAATTCAAACAGCTAAATGACAGGGAAGACAATTAAGCACATTATTTAAAAAAAAACAAAACACCATCTGTGCTGCATATTAATGACAGCTCATTTCAAATTTATTTAAAGAATAACCTAATCACTTTTTCTATTCTTAAAAAAGGACACTGGGGATCACAAGCGTAGAGTAGAGGTCAATCTGGTTCGTGTTGTCTGACTCTAAAGTACCCATTTTGTCATTCTTTCCTGAACATACAGTTGGTTAACTCAAAATATGGCAACAGCTTAAACAAACCAATGTAGTGTTTCCAGAAGAGTCTAAGAGCTGGCGTGAAATAGACAGCTCTTTGTTCCCACTGAACCACACGGGCCCATCGCTGTTCTTTGTGCTGCCCCTCTTTCACTGACAGACACACATCAATAAGAGTGGAATTAGGCCAGAGATCTGTTGGTGGCATTAATGTTGGGAATGCATGCACAAATGCGTGAGTGCACTTGTATCAGCTGGAGCAAAAGAGTCCGAGCTAGAAATATGCTGGGTAATGGGCACAAGTGTGCACATAGTATATGAGTGGGCTGGTGTGTGATGACCAATGGAAAATGGACCATATCTCATTCAGCAGCTGGCTAATGACAGCAAAGCCAGGAAACAGGAACAATCGTTATTGTATTTGTGTGTGTGTGTGTGTGTGTGTGTGTGCGCGCGTGTGTGTGTGTGTGTGCGTGCACACGTGTGTGTGTGTGTGTGTGTGTGTGTGTGTGTGTGTGTGTGAAAGAATAGCACAGTTGTGTCAGCTGTGACAGTAACAGAGATGACTTCAGCATACTGCACAAAGTGTGATAAGAGACACAACTCTTTGTATTGGAGACAGAGGGTCACAGAGGGAATGAAACAGGCCTGACTGGATGAAAGGCATCCTATGGTCCATAGCGTGTTTTGTCTGTCCGTGTCAGGTTCAACCCAGGCGCACGGCATGACGTGTCTGAATGAGGAGGTGAGCAGCCGGTAGCTTCCTGAAAGACGCAGGTACAACACCCTATTTTGCAGGATGAAACCCTGATGCCAAAGTTATTACTAGTGTAAGAACAGTTAACACTTCCAGGTGAGATGTACGGCATTTACAATATTAGTATGTGTGTGTGAGTGTGTGTACACATAACTCTTATAACTGATCTTGACCACTTTTAAATTTTGTTTGTACCTGTAAAAAAATTAAAGAAACTAAAATTATTGGTGAATTCCACAAGTTCACTTAGATTGATCATAGGTCACATTTACTAACAAATTTCTTAATATGCATTGTTCTGGCATGAAGCCCAAGGAGAACAATAGAAACAACCGGTAGAGTATGTGGTACGAAACAAGTCTGATCTGACTATTTAATAGGGCTGGACGATTAACCAAAATAAAACCAAAATCGACGTTGTGGGTGTAAAACCGTCGTAATCTTGTGCATGTCAGTTTTTTCATTTTTCCCCTCTCCCTGTTCTGTGCATGTGTATATGAGAGCTTTCATGTCATTCCCCTTTAACGTGCATAGTCAGATGACTCTGCACCCCAGAAGCTGTGGAGTTAGTGCTGTTTGGAAGCACCAAAACAGTGCAAAAAACCCCCAAAATGGCTTGTATCAAAAAAAAAAAGCAGTGTCTGTCCACACAGTATGAGATGACTGACTTATTTCATATGAAGACACCAAGAAAAAGTGAGCGGAATGCACTTAATCTAGCAGGGAATGCCACGAAAAAAATCACTGTTAGCTGCCAACAGCTATCCATGTCAGCTCAACGGTTTTACAGTGGAAAATGGATAACAAAATGGACAAGATGAGGTTTGATTTAAGAACCCAATCAGAGACTCCTAATTCCTATGCGGTGATAACATAACCATGGCTGCATCAAGAACTTCCTCAGTGCAGCTAATACGCTAATTAGCTGCTGCTGCTGCAAGTCACATAACCCAGAAACACTCGAGAGGTATGTATATAAACACTGACTTCTACATGAACAATATTTAATTTGGTGTGGTTCTGTATGAAATTAGTATCTATGCTAATTTACTATCAAATTATAGCAGTGTTATATTCATTGATAACACACCCTTGTGTAACATGGCTTAATTGTGAGCCTTGTCAGTGAACTATAAGGGAGAAGAAAGGAATGAAAAAAAAGACAACCAACTTCAAAGGTTCAAATAACAGTGATGCTGATTTAAGGTCAAATTGGCCAGCCCTAGTATTTAACCCAGTTTATGAGTTGGGACACTACAAATAAAAAGTAGCAAAAATAAAGGAAATGCTGTTGACCTCTAATTGTTGTACATGTCTTTAAACAGCAGTATATTTCTGAAGTGTAAGTTGTACACCTCTTTTAGCCAGCAAACAAGTCTAGGAAACAGGGCAGTGGTGAGAAACAACTGAAGACAGCCTGTGTGTGAGTCATCATCAGGCTGCATGTTAAACAAGGCTTTTTGTTCATTGCTTAAGGGACATCTCTTCATGTGTGCTCAACACCTGAACAAGTGCTCATTTCGAACATGAGTCATCGATATTTGTTCATGTTGCCTACAGCTGCACTCAGTGTGGACTAAACATATATACTGTATGTGTCATACAGTCAAGGCATTAGGATCTAATAAGCACACTCATGGGTAATGGTGTACATTCGTATATGACAAGTTAGTATACAAGAATGACGAGCAAAAGACTGACCGTCTCCATTGTTACAGTATGTGGACAGAGAATAAATAATGTGGAAGTTGTCAGGTTCTGAGCATGATTGGGGGACCATGCTCACGCTTTTAAGTTTATTTTTGTTTTTCACTGTGTTTTCTTCACCTCAGCCCAGTTTGATTATTGTGTTTATTTTCACATTCATGTCCCTACTTACAGTATGTTCTTTTGAATTTGATAGAGTGATGGTATAGAGTGAAGTACGTGGCGGCAATGCACCTGTAAGCTGGTTGCCAACTGCCAATCAAATCTAAAAGAAGAAGAAGAAGAATTTCCCATTTACTTCTGTTTGCTATGATTATCTTAGTTCTGCCTTCTCATGTTTCTTATTCTAATCTTAGGTTAGTTTTTCATAGTTCTGTTTATTAGTACTATTATCATGGTCACGGTTATGTTTGGTTCATTTTTTTTTTTTTTTGATTTTGTGTATTTTATTGATCCCCAGAGGGGAAATTCAGGGCATCCACCTGGATGGATGAAGCAGCCACGGTACGGCGCTATCCCTTTACCATTCACACACACATTCACACCTAGGGCCACTTTAGAGTCTTCAATTAACCTAACCTGCATGTTTTTGGCCTGTGGGAGGAAACCGGAGAAATCCCGGAGTAAACCCATGCAGACACGGGGAGAACATGCAAACTCCACACAGATCACTGTTGGTCAGGGGCTGGGATTGAACCCGAGATCCCATGGCCAAGGGTGAGTTGCTGTGCTGCCACAGTGCTAACCAATCATTATAAACTGATCATAAATAGGCAGACATAAACTAATCATTTATGTCTGCCTATTACCAGGACATGGATCAGGCCCTGTCCTCACTTTAAGTTCATGTTTAGATCTTCTTTATAAATAGTATGTTTTGTGGTTTTGTTTGGGTTTTAGTATCATGGTCATGGTTATGGTCCGGGTCGCAGAGGCAGCAGTTCAAGCTTCTCTGCTTGAACTGCTGCCTCCGCGACCCGGACCTCCGGAAAAGTGGTAGAAGATGGATGGATGGATGGATGGATGGATGGATAGTCATGGTTATGTCTGATTTTGATGATTAGTATTCTCATGGTTATGTTGTCATGTTTATTCCTGTCATGATTTAGAGTTGGGCTTTTATTTTGACAGCGTCTTTCGTTACTTCTGGTTTTGTGTTATTAGTTTTTTCTTCGTTAATTATTCACAGCTGCTTTTGATTCGTTGATTATTGATTGTTCACGGGTGTTCTTGATTTGTTTCCTTATTTATAGAGGTTGCGCACTGCCTTTGGCATGGCGACATTCACGCTGTCACACTCACATTCTGGCAGAAATTCTTGTTCACATTTGTTTTGCTTTTGTTTAATAAGTCATGCCGAAGAGAAGAAAGCCTGCGCATCGGCCCAATTCTTTGCCCCGGAGGGGCATTCACCACAGAATGTTGCTGTCGAACCTGGACTCAGCAGACTTGGCTGGGTATGGAGAGCTAGGAAAGCTTGTCTCGGACTTGGTTGAGTGCCACAGGATGAAGAAGTGGAGGAGTAGAGACCTGTGGCTTTCGAGGAGGCTTGAAGGATTGTGGCGAGCAGACTGGAGGTACTTCTGATGGTTTCCCCGAGGCTGTGGACCTTCCTGCTCACTGCCGGCCCCTCCCATCTTCCACTCCACCTGTTACTGTGTCACCACCCGTGTTCTATAATTCTGTGCTACTTATCGAGAAGTGCTATCCTGGCTCTCCTTCGCCTACCACCACCCCAACGCAGGATGATCCCGCTGTTTGCCGGATTGGGTTTGCAGCGTCTGCGCCCTCATGTGCCACTACTACCAAGGAGCTGGAGGAGCGTCAGCAGGTTTTACTATCTGAAATAAAACTGCTGTTGGACTATAAGCCTTGGCTCCTCCCGGAGTATGCAACCCTGCTGCGCAGAGGTTCATCGGGATTGCTGGAGTCTGTGCCGATGAGACAGCGTTCCCTGACTCCAACGTCATCCCTGTCTCCTCACTCTCCAACAGCAGTCAGCCTCTCACCAAACCTGCAGCCACACCACAGGTTGGGGAGAGATGGGGTGGAATCGCCGAAGCCTGAGCCGACAAGGAAACGTCCCCTGGCTCCAGCACCTCAACCACGTCATGCCCTGGCTTCTACATCTCCATGCCGCTCATCAGCGTCCACTCCAGTGTTGCAGAGCTCACCAGTTATGGAGCGCTTTTCATCATCACTGATCGGTCATCCTGACTCCATCGTGACTGAGGCAGCAAAGCTGCCTTGGTCTTCAGCAGCAGCAGCTGTAGCAGCACTTGAACTAAGGCAAGTACCTTTTCATTCTTTAACATCAATAAATGAAAGGCCTTGCCTTGTTGCCGTGGAGGGGCTAAGTGACAGCCATCCACCCTGGCTGAGCCCTCACCACCTGCTGTTTCATCCATCCATCCATCTTCACCTGCTTCTACCCTCTCTGTTTCTTTGACTGCCACGTTGGAGGGGATGGCAGCTGTCACATCTGGGGTTCCGCCAGCACCTGGTGCTACCTGCAGCTTTGCCGGCCGCCATGCCTGCAACTTCAGCTGTTGCCACGTCTGAGCTGTCACCCATCTTCACGTCAGAAGTTTCGCCTGCCATCACGCCTGCAGTGCCGGCTCCCACATCTGTTACACTAGTGCCCCCACCCACTGCAACACATCAGAGCAAATCGCCTGTTGCCCTTCCAGCGTCTCCAGAGGTGGAGCTCGCCTCTCGAGCAGTGGAGTCATCAGGGCCCTCGCCAGCGGGAGAGCAGGAGAAAAGGCAAGTCCCAATTTTCTCGTTACCATCAAAAATAGAGAGGTCTTGTCTTGGTCCTGCTGGGGAGGCTCAGTTGCAGCGCCCATCTGCTTCTGAGCTCTCCCCGCCGAGCTCTTCTGCTGTTAGTGGTGATTTGGACGTGACATCTGCCTGTGTTTCTTCCTCCCCATTCGAGGTGGCTGCGTTTGGGATGGAGGAGCGGACTTCTACCCCTGCTGTCTCCAAGGTGCACGCACCAGCTTCTGATCTCCACAAGGAGCACACACCAGCTCCTGATCTCCACTACGAGTATGCACCAGTTCCTGATCTCCATGAGGAGCACACACCACCACCTGATGTCCATGAGGAGCATGCACCAGCTCCTGATGTCCACGAGGAGCATGCACCAGCTCCTGATCTTCACAAGGGACATGCTCCGGATCTCCACGAGGGGCACACTCTGGATCTCCATGAGGGGCATGCTCTGGATCTCCACGACAGGCACGCTCCAGCTCCTGCAGTCGGCAAGGTGCACCCTCCAGCATCATGCTCTATGGTCTGGTGGTCCAGGGACGCTGGAAGACCACTCAACACATCATGTTCTACAGTCTAGTGGCCCAGGGATGCTTGGAGGCCACCCGACACATCACGCTCTCTGGTCTGGTGGCCCAGGGATGCTGGGAGGCCACCCAACACATCATACCTCTTGGCCTGGTAGTCCAGAGACGCTGGGAGACCACCCAACATATCACGCTTCATGGTCTGGTGGCCCTGGGATGCTGGGAGGCCACCCGACACGTCATGCTCCTTGGTCTGGTGGCCCAGGGACTCTGGAAGACCACCCAATACATCACGCTTTACGGTCTAGTGGACCAGGAATGCTAGGAGGCCATCCGACACATCATACTTCTTGGTCTGGTGGTCCATTGACGCTGGGAGACCACCTGACACATCACACTCTCTGGTTTGGTGGCCCAGGAACACTGGGAGGCTACCCGACACATTATGCTCCCTGATCTGGTGGTCCAAGGCTTCTGGGACGCCACCCGACGCGTCACGCCCTGTAGTCTGGTGGCCCAAAGACTCTGGGAGGCCACTCGATGCATCATGCTGTATGGTCCGGTGGCCCTGGGATGTTGGGAGGCCATCCGATGCATTACGCCCTATGGTTTGGTGGCTCGGGGACACAGGGAGGCCACCCGACGCATTACACCCTACAGTTTGGTGGCTCAGGGACTCTGGGAGGCCACCCAATGCATCATGCTCCCTAGTCTGGTGGTCCTGGGATGCTGGT
This sequence comes from Pholidichthys leucotaenia, assembly GCA_020510985.1. Taxonomy (NCBI): domain Eukaryota; kingdom Metazoa; phylum Chordata; class Actinopteri; order Cichliformes; family Pholidichthyidae; genus Pholidichthys; species Pholidichthys leucotaenia. Next base: position 303,390,227 of record CM035843.1, read on the forward strand.
AGGCCACCCGATGCATTACACCCTACAGTTTGGTGGCTCAGGGACACTGGGAGGCCACCCGACGCATCACGCTCTTCGGTCTGGTGGCCCAGGGACTCGGTTCGGCCACCAGACTCACCATGCTCTCTGGTTTGGGGATTCATGAACTCTCCACATCACGCTCTTAGGTCTAGGGCCAGGGACTCTGGTTGGCCCCAACTGACTGTTTTGTTCTTGTTTTGGACTCTGTGGGGGTATTTTGGCTTGTTTTTTGTTGGTGTTGTTTTTTTGTAACTTAGATTTTTATTCATTTTTCATCATATATAATGCATTCAGATCACATTCTACATTTAAAAAACAAAGGGGTTAGGGTAGGGAAAAAAAAAAAATAAAAAAAAAATAAAAAGGGGGGGGGGCAAATGTTGGAGCATCAAGTTTTTAGTTTCCATCTCTTAATTCTTCTGGTTTTTTCAGTGTCTTTGGTTATTCTTTCAATATCTGTCTCGTTGTTGCACTTTGTAATGTGTCCATTTCCGCCATTTTTTCTCCCATATTCCTTCTTGCATTCTTCGTCGATATGTTAGTTTTTCCATCATACGTATGTCCTCAACAATGTCAGTCCATTGTTCTTGGTCAGGAAGAACTTCTGATCGCCATTTTTTTGTGATAGTTTTTTTACATGCAATCAACAAGATTTTAACTAGATATCTGTCCTCAGCCTGTATAACATTGTCTTTTTTAAGATCACATAAGTACATCAGGTTACAGTTCATTGGTATATTATATCCTAATATCCTCTGTATTGTCACATGCATAGATTTCCAAAATGATGATATTTTGTAGCATTTCCAAAACATATGTGAGTGGTCTGCATTTTGAGCCCCACATCCCCTCCAGCATAAAGATTGGGTATTTGTATATTTTCCTTGAATCTGTGGTGTAATGAAAAAGCGAATCAGGTTTTTCCATCCAAATTCCCTCCATGCCCTTGAGTTTGTTGATGTGTGTTGTGTTTTCCATATTTCCTGCCAGCTTTCTTCTGTTATGTTTAAATTGAGCTCTTTCTCCCATTTCTCCTTTATATAGTTACTTGTATGATTGTTTGTCATAAGTTTCTGATATAGTTTTGAAATAATTCTTATTTTATTTCCTGCATATGAGCTTAAAATAAGTTGTATAATCTCGTTCACATCTGTTTGGAGGTTATGCCTAATCTTCTTCATATAGTAATCTCTCATCTGCAGATATCTGAAAAATTCCAATCTTTCTAATTTAAATTTTCTCCTGATATTTACAAAGCTCCCGAGATCTTTTTTTCCGATATTGCCCCATGCTGTGATTCCCTTGTTCACCAGATTTTTGTATCCCCTATCTTGTTTTGCCGGTTCAAACTGACTGTCAAATGCTATCCATTTCAATAGTTTTATGTCTTCCCTTATATTATATTTTTGTACTATTTTATACCACAGTTCTAAAGTAAATTTAGTGATTGGGTCTATTTGTTTGATTTGCTTATATGCATCTTTATCCCCTATTATGCTTTGTACTGGGAGTCCCTCAATTTCCTTTTCCATTTCTTTCCATTTTGCCTCATATCCCTCGTCGCACCAACATATGATATATCTTATTTGTGCTGAGTAGTAATATTCCTTTAGACTCGGTAGGCCCATGCCTCCTTTCTCTTTTGGTAATTGGAGGGTTTTATATTTCACTCTTGGTTTTTTACCTCCCCAAACAAATCTCGATATCATCCTGTCCCACTTTGAGAATTGGGCATCTGGAATCTCTGTTGGTATAGCTTGGAAGAGGTAAAGTAATCTAGGTTGTATGCTGATTTTGACTGTCTCAATTTTTGAATTCAGATCCATATTTAAGATTGACCATCTATCAATATCTTTTTTTATTTCTTGTTCCAACCTATCATAGTTTGCTTTATATATTTTGCTTAGGTCTTTAGGTATGTTCACTCCAAGGTATTTTATTTCTTTTTGGTTCCAGTTTAGTTTGATCTTATCAGTTATCTGGTTTAGAGGGTTATAGTGGAATGTCAGTATTTGTGTTTTTGTTATGTTTATCTTGTATCCTGATAATTTTCCAAAATTTTCTATCAAGTTCATCATTTCCATTATTGATTTATCTGGTTGTTCAAGGTAAACTATAATATCGTCTGCAAATAGCCCAATCTTGTGTTCCGCCCCCTTTATTGTTACACCTTTTAATTTCTTATTTTGTCGTATCGCTTGAGCCAATGGTTCTATGAACAGAGCAAACAAGGTGGGCGATAAGCAGCATCCCTGCCTAGTTGATCTTTGTATATTTACTTTGTCTGTTAAGCTACCGTTTATCTTGATTCTTGCCACAGGTTCTTGATATAGCGTCCTTATGCATTGTACTGATTTTTCGTTAAATCCAAAGCGCTCCAGTACACTATATAGGAATTTCCAGTTAACCCTGTCAAATGCTTTTTCTGCGTCTAAACTCATTATTACTGCGCTTTTCTTTTCTTTATGTATTTGGTTAATTATATGTATTGTTCTCCTGATATTGTCATGTGTTTGGCGTCCCTCTATGAATCCAGTTTGATCATCTTCTATCAATTCCGTCAAGAATGTCTTTATTCGTTTACATATAATTGTTGTGTATATTTTATAATCTACATTTAATAAAGAGATTGGTCTATAGTTTCCGCATTGTTCTTTATCTTTCCCTGGTTTTAAAATAACTGAAATGATTGCTTCGTTCCATGATGGAGGTATTTTGTTGTTGTTCAGCGTCCAATTAAATGACTTTAGGAGTTGTGGCGTGAGTTCTTCTATAAACAGTTTATAAAACTCAGATGGGTATCCATCACTACCTGGTGATTTACCATTTTTAAGTGACTTAATCACATCTCTGATCTCTTGTGTTGTTATTTCTGCTGTTAGTTTTTCATTTTGTTGATTTCCTATTGATGGCAAGTCCAATGTGTCTAGAAATTTTTTGATATCTTTAGTATTTGTTTCTTCAGGTTGCGAGTATAGTTCTTGGTAAAAATTATGGAAAATTTCTTCGATGTTTTCTGGGTTAACTGTGGTTTTATTTGTGGTGGGGTCTTTAATCTTGTATACATTATTCATTGTTTGTTGTTTTCTTAACCGTTTTGCCAGCAGTTTTGTGGCTTTTGGCCCCGTTTCATAATATTTTTGCTTTAGATATCTATTTTTCCTTTCAATTTCATCCATTTGTGTTTCTTTTATCTTTGTTTTTTCTTCTTTAATTTCTTGATATATTTTTGGGTCATTTGTGCTTTGATGTTTACGTTCTAGTTCCCTCAGTCTCTCACATCTTTGTTCATACGCTTCCAGTTTAGTCTTATTTGCTTTTCCTGTTTCAACAATTAATTTACCCCTTAACACAGCTTTTAGTGTGTCCCATAGTATTGTTGGGTCCACTTCTTCATTGTCATTCTCTTGGATATATTCGTTTATGTTTATTTTTATTCTTTCTTTCATTTTCTCATCATTTAACAGTCCTACGTTAAGTTTCCATGTTGTTTGTCGTTTTCTATTGTTCAAATATATTTCCATGTATATAGGATTATGATCTGATATTTCTGCCCCTCCAATCCAACAATTTCTCACCCTGTGTCTGTCACCTTCATTCATAAGGAAGTAATCTATTCTAGAGTGTACTTTATGGACTGCTGAATAATGTGTATAGTCTTTTTCGAGTGGGTGCAGGTCCCTCCATATGTCTACCATACCCATTTCTGCCAGTGAGGTTCTTATGAACTTTGTTACATGTTTTTTTGTCTTCTTAACACTTGTTGTGTCAACTTCATGATCCATGACAGCATTTAAGTCTCCTCCACAAATTAGGACTCCTTCACTGTGTGTTGCTATGAGATCAAACAGATGTTGAAAAAAACCCTTGTCACTTTCTGGTGGGGCATAGATGTTCACTAATGTAATCTGCATACCATCTATTCTTCCCTTTATTATTACATACCTGCCTTCTTTATCCTGGATTTCCTGTTCACTTTCAAATTGTATTTTGTTTGAGATTAGTATCATAACCCCCCTTTTTGCTCCTCCCTTAAATGAACTGTAGTAGGAGTTCTTATAGCCAAATCTCTTTAGTTTCACATGTTCTGTCTTGCTCAAATGTGACTCTTGCATAAATATAATTTCAGCTTTTTCCTTCTTGAATTTTCTTATTATTCTTTCCCTTTTAACAGGTGAGTTCAGACCATTCACGTTTAATGTCATTATCTTAAGATTTTTACCCATATTCATGTTTTTCCATTTTTTTAACTTGTGCTCCTAGCCCCTTTAACAACAAAAATAACACATATTTATATAAAAACACATTAAAAAATCTCGACCTCCGTACTTTGGGCCTTTCTTCTGCCCACTGGTCCCTGTTGGTGGGTGGGGGGTTTGTCTTCACAGAGTGAAGGGCCCTCCCTAGACTTCTAATTACTATCAAAGTAATAGTCATAAGTCTAGAAATGTCCAACAAATATCACTTAAACCTCTCCTAGCCGTCTGTTTCTCTTTTACCTTGTCTTCTTGGCCTTCATTTCTTCTGTGCCTTTCTTAATCTTTGTTATGATCTAGGCTTTCAGTTGAAAGCCTTGTAGCTTGTCCTGGGCCCGCTGCTCTACGTCTCTCCCCCTTCTTCCACCGTTCACTCGCCTCCACTCCGTCTGTCGTGGTGCGTTCAGGGCCGCCGCTGCTCCAGCCGTCTCCTTCGGCACGCTCACCTCAAGGCCCCGCTCCATCATATCCCGCGCTGCTTCTTCGGCCGTGTTGTAGGTTCTTGTGCCTTCCTCCCAATGAATCCTCATTTTCGTTAGCGGCGTTTGGAATCTAATTTTTTTCTCTTTCAGCGTTTTTTTAATATTGGCATATTTCTTCCGCTGCTGCACGATTTCTGTCGGGTAGTCATGGTCAAAAAATACCTGTTTGTCGCCGATTCGTATCTTTTTTTTCCATGCTTGCGTCAGGATTCTTTCCTTTATGTCATATTTCACAAAGTTTACCACAACTGACCTGGGTGGAGAGTTTGTTTTCGGGTTCTGTGCCGGTGCTCTGTGCGCCCGTTGAATCTGCAGATCCGTTTCTCCGGGTATTTCCAGTTCTTTTTTTAAGAACTGATCCATGAATTTTGTCATCGAGTTGCCTTCAATGCCCTCCGGAATTCCAAAGATGCGCATATTGCTTCGTCGGGATCTGCTCTCCAAGTCGTTTATTTTCTCCTGCATCCTCTGCGTTTGCGTCGTCAGGGTCTGTAGTTGTTCGTTTGCCTCGCTTTTCCAATCTTCTAGTTCCGAAATTCGGGTCTGCGCTTCTGTCATACACGCCCGCTGGGAGCGCAGCTCCTCCATGTTTTCCGTTAATTTACGCTCCATTTCTCTTCGGAGGTCCATGATTTCCTCCTTAATTTCTTTTTTCAGTTCCTCCTTAAGAGCCGCTAAATCCTGTTGTAGCTGTCGCTTGAATTCTCTTAACTCTTCACCCAAACTGGCGATGCCAGCGTTCATGTTGTCGAGTCTGGTGTCTTCCATTTTCTCTGCTGTAGACACCTCGTTTTTTTGGGCTTTGCGTACAGCGGTTTTTCCTGCGTTGTTGGAGAGGAATTCTTCAATTTTACCCTGTTTTTGTCCTTGTGCCCGGTTCCTTCGTGTTTTCATCCCTTAGTTTATTGATTCGTTTATGTCGAGTTGGCCATTTACCGATGATTTTTAATCCGGCTAGGGAGAGCTCTTTGTTTAAGTGTTATGTCTCTCCGCCATCTTCCCGGAAGTCCCTTGTTGGTGTTGTTTTGAGGTGTCTGGAATTCACTGTCAGTTTCTGAGCATGGTTGGGTGACCACGCTCACGCTTTAAGTTTATTTTTGTTATTCACTGTGTTTTCTTCACCTCAGCCCAGTTTGATTACTGTGTTGCTTTTCACGTTCATGTCCCTACTTATGTTCTTTTGAATTTGCCATTTACTTCTGTTTGCTGTGATTATCTTAGTTCTGCCTTCTCATGTTTCTTATTTTAATCTTAGGATAGTTTTTCATGGTTGTTTATTAGCATTATTATCATGGTCATGGTTACATTTGGTTCATTTATGTCTGCCTTTTATCGGGACATGAATCAGGCCCTGTCAATCAATCAATCAATCAAAACTTTATTTATATAGCACTTTTCATTAAAAAAAATTGTAGCACAAAGTGCTTTACAAATTAAAAAAACACAATTACGCCCCTTCCCACCCCACCCCTTCACCCACCCAACCTCGTACAAGCAGACAGACAGACACACACACACAGGCATGCACACACTCATCAATGTGAGACATGGCCGAGTGCCGAGGATCCAGGTGTAGAAGCACCATTTTAGGGAGCCATCAACACAAGGGAAGCGATAAGTCTGCAGCTACAGGGGCACCATCTCTGCCACCACCAAAGACCAGGCATTAGGTGGGCCAGGGCAGTCACAGGCCAGCGCCCCGCAGCCAGAACCAGGCAACCCCCCGTGGGAGGGCTCCCCATGAAGAAACTCTGGAGCTAGGACAGGGCAACAACATTAGTAATAAGATACATAATTTGTTAATAAAAAGACAATCATAAACACACACCCCCATTTAAACTCAAAGTTTAAAATGTAATAGTATTTATTAACAAAGTGAATAATTATAACAAGCTCAACATAAAATAAGTTTAAAATCAGAAATTAAGAAAATTAAAATAGGAAACTAATTACAAGCTAAGTTAAAATAGTAGGTCTTGAGCCTGTTTTTAAAAACATGAACACTCTCGGCAGCCCTGATGTTCTCCGGCAGGCTGTTTCACATATGTGGGCCGTAGTAACTAAAAGCAGCTTCACTGTGGGTGCGTGTTCTGACAGTAGGAATAATTAAAAGTCCAGTGATAGAGGACCTCAGGGGCCGTGGGGGCTCATATGTTAAAAGTAGTTCTGATAAATAAGAAGGCCCATGACTGTGCAGACATTTATAAACCAGTAAAAGAATCTTAAAATTGATCCTGAAGGACATGGGAAGCCAATGCAGTGACTTTAAGACCGGCGTGATGTGAGCCTGCCGTCTGGTCCTCGTTAGAACATGTGCAGCTGAATTCTGTAATAACTGCAGATTTGAAATTGTCTTTTTGGGAAGACCAGAGAGCAGGGCACTACAGTAATATGGTAAGTAAGTACGTAAGTACAGTAAGTAATATGGCTGGTGATAAATGCATGCATCAGTAGCTCCGTGTTTGCTCGGGAGAGAAGTCCTCGCTTTAAGTTTACGTTTAGATCTTCTTTATTTTGCGTTATTAGTTTTTTCTTCGTTAATTATTCACAGCTGCTTTTGATTTCTTGATTATTGATTGTTCACGGGTATTCTTGATTTGTTTCCTTATTTATAGAGGTCACACACTGCCTTCGGCGCAGTGACATTCACTCTATCAAACTCACGTTCTGGCAGAAATTCTTGTTCATGTTTGTTTTGCTTTTATTTAATAAATCATGCCAAAGAGAAGAAAGCCTGCACATGGGTCCAATTCTTTGCCCCAGAGGGGCATTCATGACAGACATTCTAGGCAATTAGGCTAATTACTGTATTGATTCTCACACAGACAGACAACATGCCAACAACCTGTTGCCTCAGGAGCTGCACATAATGTTTTAGCTGTGATGTACATCCATTTTCAACATTTCACTATAGACAGTAGCACCAGAATGGTTTTGTTTCATAGTAAACAAGACACCCTTTCCTGCCAAAACCAGAGCAATTGAAACACTGAGCAGAAATCTTAAGTCCAAATAAAGTGACTGATAAACCCCAAATAAAGTTCAGCTCTCCTTGTAGGATTTTCCTGACATTTATTCAGTTGCATCTTATAGCAAAAGTCATGATTCAGAGAGCACTTACAAAGCATCAAAGAGATCCCATTGTTGAAAAGCATCAATCAATAGAAAGGTAAAAAAAAGTTTCACCAGCATAAGGTGTATCATGGAACACAATAAAGACAGTCATCAAGAAGAGGAGAAAATATGGGACAACTGTGACATTACTGTGATGTCTATCCAAAATTGATAAAAAGACAAGACAAAAACTGGTCACAGAGGCTGTCAAGAGGTCTACAGCAACACTAAAGGAGCTGCAGAAATTTCTGACAAGTACTGATTGTCTACTATATGTGAGAACAAGCTCCTGTATTTTCTCTATATGTCTAGAAGGCTTTTCTTTAAAAAAAAAATCTAGACACAGCTAATTTTTGCAAAGAAGTACATCATGTCTACAAAAAGCACGTGGGAAAATGTGCTATGGTCTGATGGGACCAAGGTTGAACTTATTGGCCTCAATTCCAAAAGGTATATTTGATGAAAAAAACAATGTATCACCAAAAGACCACCATACCCATGGTAAAGCATGATTTTGGAAGCAGCAGTGTGGCAGGGGTTGTTTTTCTTCTGGAACTGGGACACAACAATGACCCCAAGTATTCATATAAATCAACAAAAGAATGGCTTCACCAGAAAAAAATTGAAGCTCTGGAATGGCCCAGCCAAAGCCTAGGCCTAAATCCAACTGAAAATCTGTTGGGTGACTTAAAGAAGGCTGGGCACAAGAAATTTTTATCACAATCTGACAGACCTGAAGTGCATTTCAAGGAGAGTGGGCAAATATTGCCAACTCAGGAAATGGTATGCTGATATTATCATACCCAAAATGACTGAAAGCTGTAATAAAATCAAAAGGTGCTTTGACAGAGTATTAATTTGAGGGTGTGCACACTTATGCAACCAGGTTATTGTAGGCTTTTAATTTTTAATATTTTCCCCAGATTTGTTTGTTTTTCAGTTGAGTTGTACAGGTTAAATGATCACATTAAAGGTGGGGCAAGTTTGGAAATGATTTATAGTGTTCTTGTTTTTTTACCTCACAAAAACCTAGCATTTTAATTTACTGTGCAATTAATAAGACAATTGTTCTCATCGAGAGACTTTCTGTAGACAAGAATAGGAGTACTAATATGTAAGCATGCCCCAAGCTCTTTAAATTACATGGTGCCAACATGGCACCAACATGGCGCCCCCCGAGGCGGACGTGTTTGCTCGTTCTGTTCTCGAATGCTGACTTTTTCTTCTTTGTTGCATGTTTGCTGCTCTTTCTACAGTGCATAAAGGTCATGCACTGCTAACATATGACCGACGGACACTACTGGACATCGCCAAGACAAGCAGTCATACAGAATTTACTGGCTTCATACCACCTGATCTACAATGCACTGCACAACCACGCAGCAATCAACACCACCCCCAGGAAGGCCCCGAAGCACCGAGCCCATGTGAGCATACTGACCCCAAGAGAGCGCGTTGGAGGCGGCGCTGCAAATGAGGTAAAAGAGGGGGGCTACATGCTAGGCTAAAAGCTCGCGCTAGCCGCCCACCACTACCTAGCCTCCTGCTAGCTAACGTCTCTGGAAAACAAGCTAGATGAACTAAGAGTAAGGATTGAAGACCAGCGGGAGATAAGAGAGTGCTGCACCCTAATTTTCTGTGAGACCTGGCTCTCAGACAGAGTTCCTCAGTGCGCCATTCAACTACAGACTCACTCAGCACATCGGGCAGACCGGACTGAAGCCTTGGGTAAGACAAGGGGCGGGGTGGGAACCGTGTGTGTGTTTATAAACAACTCGTGGTGTGGCGATGTACAGACTGTTTACAAGCACTGTTCCCCGGATGTGGAGTTTTTACTGCTGAAATGCTGTCCCTATTATCTACCGAGGGAATTCACTGCTGTGTTTTTGGCCACTGTTTACATCTGCCTGTGAAGCAACTACACTGCAGCACTACGCAAACTCCATGATGTCATCAGCGCAGTAGAGATGACCCATTCCGATGCTGTTTTTATTGTTGCTGGTGACTTTAACCAGTGCAATTTATGGACTATACTTCCCAAATATTACCAGCATATGGACATTCCCACCTGCGATAGGAACACACTGGATCATGTTTACACAAACATACGCGGTGCATACAGAGTGGCACCCTGCCCCCACTTCGGACAGTCAGATCACATCTCCCTGTTTATGTACCCAGCCTACAGACAAAAGCTGAAACAAACCAACCCTGTTATTAAACAAATTAAACGCTGGACTCCAGAGGCTGAGAGCACCCTGCAAGACTGTTTTGCCTGTACAGACTGGGATGTGTTTAAAGCTGCAGCCACCTGGGAGGACTCTTCTGTAAACATACAGGACTATACTGAGTATGTGACTGGTGTAGCACCAATCCCTTTTGCTCCAATCTATAAAATCACTCTTCACCTTAAAGAAATTGTTTCACCCAAAAGTCTGGTCAAGAATTGTTTCCTTCACCTAAGAACCATAGTTTGAAAACACATTCCATGGTAAAAGGGATGATAAGGATCCCATTTCATGCCAGGAACGGATTTCGTCTGCAATCATAAATCCCAGAACTTCCTCTCCAACCAGGCAGTTTTATGCTTCAAGTACTGTTTGAGACATTCCAGACACACTGAACCGAATTCAATAGGTCTCTAGGAATTATCCACAGCTCAACATTACCCCCTGGTGGACAACTCTGGAATATGGTCGCTGTTGCCTCTGCAAGGTGAACTGGGGTTAATGAATGAAATGACTTCCTTTTAACAAAAACTCTTAATTCTCAGATTGCTTTCTTTTTCAGGACACCCTGCAAAATCAAGCGGGACTCTGACATACCACTAACATGGTTTGAAATGTTTCATTAATCATTGATTTTAAATGTGTTGCATGCTAGAAAATGCTTAAATGAACCTATTCTAATGCATGTTAATTATAGAAGGACAAGTTTATGAAAGTGCAAGCTCACTGAAAATTAGTCATGAATCACTGAAGTTAGTTTAGCTTATACATATAAAGTGAATTTTCATTGTAATCAAGATGTGTTTCATCCTATTGGGAGAGCTTACTCAAGTCGGCGGTGCGGTGGCACAGTGGTTAGCACTGCGGCAGCACAGCAACTCACCCTTGGCCATGGGATCCCTGGTTCGATCCCAGCCCCTGACCAACAGTGATCTGTGTGGAGTTTGCATGTTCTCCCCGTGTATGCGTGGGTTTACTCCGGGATTTCTCTGGTTTCCTCCCACAGGCCAAAACCATGCAGGTTAGGTTAATTGGAGACTCTAAAGTGGCCCTAGGTGTGAATGTGTGTGTGAATGGTTAAGGGATAGCGCCGTACTGTGGCTGCTTCATCCATCCAGGTGGATGCCCTCAACTTCCCCCCTGGGGATCAATAAAGTATACAAAATCAAAAAGAAATCAAATCAAGTCATCTGACTGGCTCAGCCAATCACCAGCCAGTCTCTTTTGGACAACGCCCCCTTTCATTCTATTGGTCGGTTACAGACAAAGGACTGTTTTCTTATTGGACCCGAGTTCATTCGATTCTCCCGCGATGGAAGACAATTGGGTCCCTCTCATGTCAGTCAAGTTTTTCCCCTGAAAACTTACTCAGTTTAAGTGAGGAACGCCCTAGTTCAGAGAGTTTTTCTTTCTAAAAGTTTGTCTATGCTATCTGTGTCCTGCCTTGAATTCTCTTTCCTTTAAACATCTGGGAAAAATACTTTTTCTTCTGTTTTGAGCTCAAACTTCTATTTTATATGGAGTGAAACTTCGTGTTCACAGACATTTCTCTATTTTATTCTGTTAAACTTTTTCTATTGATTTTCCTTAACTCATCGTGTTTTAAAGAGGACTGATCGTTTTTCTCACACTGGAAGCTGTTTTCGCCAATCCGCACAACATCTGAAGAACTCGGATTTCGTGGCTTAAATGATTTTTTTTTTTTTTTAATTTTTGTCTCTTCAATTCTGCACCTTTGATCAGACTGAACTATCTCATCGATTTATTTGGACCCGGGAGAGCCACTGGAAAAAAACCCCTCTTGTGTTGTCCCACATGACATATTGTGTCAGCGGCCAGCAGCCTCATCGTCACCAGATCTCAGCTCCTGACTGCTTGTCCCTGGGAAGAGATATGTGCTGGCAGATATTCTCCGGTATAATCTTCAAATAAAGCTTCAGCTAAGGATCCAGCTAGAAGCCAACGTAAAAAAAGTCATGTGAGCAAGATTCCTTTGTTTCATCTGCTGAGTAATGTGATGCCCATCGCCTTAAAGTATGTCATAATTTGTCTCAGGTTTAAAACTAGTTCATAACGCTGATCAGAGTTATAGAATTAAACAGAAATAGTATCCCTCTTTTCATTAAATTCCGTTTTTACTTTTTTAGAGTAACTAAAGAGAGTAAGAGAATTTCTTTCCCATATAATCAGCTTTTATAAATTTCTTCATAAAATTTGCGTTCAATTTTTTTTTGCATTTTGGTTACAGTTATTTCAGTCTCCATTTTCATCACAGTTACAAATTCATACTAAGGTTTCCTTGGTTCCACAAATGTGATTACACTCTTTTGCTCAATAATCAGTTACAAGTTGAATGTGATGCTTGATACTTGATCATTTCACCTTACCAACAAGTCCGTTGAGTGTAATGTCATTTAATCTGAGTCTGATCATTAAAACTGTAAACGGTATATAAAAGTTTCTGCTTGATTTCTTTTTCCTGTGTCTGTTTATGAAGTCACTTTGGAGAATTCACGAATATTTGAGACTGATTGACTGAAAGTATAAAGATTAGTTATTAATAAATTGTCCAAGTTTTGGACTGGTGCCCCAAAAACGAGTTTTTTCCTGGTGTGTGTGTGTGGACTCAAAGCAAACCTTCATTTATACACACAACTCTAGGTATAAATTAAATAATCTTTGTACCTTATAACCAATTTTCCCTATACTGGGTACATCAGCACGTGTGCTGATACCATCGTACCCACCATACAAGTCAGGAAGTTCCCCAACCAGAAGCCTTGGATCAACAGTCAGGTACATCAGATGCTGCGTGCTTGCTCTCTTGCATTTATATCAGGCAATGAGGTCGAGTACAAAGCTGCAAAGTATGGGCTGAGGAAAGCTATAACAACAGCCAAGAGGAAGTACAGGGAAAGCTGGACAGCCGCTAATCCACTCCTGACCCGGGGCACATGTGGAAAGGCCTGCAACACATCACAGACTACAAGAGGACCAACAGCAACACCACTAGCTCCACAGACAGCCTGCTGGATGATCTCAACATCTTTTACACCCGCTTTGAGAACACCAGCTACAGCGCAGAGAGGAGACACACATACACGGACCCTCCACTAAAAGTCTCATCAGGCCATGTAAACAAAGCACTGAGGAATATCAACCCCCGCAAAGCAACAAGACCAGAGAACATCCCTGGTCGGGCCCTCAGAGCATGTGCTGCCGAGCTGACTGACATTCTCACATCCATCTTCAATCTCTCCCTCAGCCAGAACATAGTCCCCTTCTGCTTCAAAACCACAACCATCGTTCCCCTCCCCAAAGAGAGTCTGCCGACCTGTCTGAATGATTACAGGCTGGTAGCACTCACTCCAATCATCATGAAGTGCTCCGAAAGAGTGGTGCTGCCCCTCATTCAGGACAGTATACCTGATACCCTGGACCCCCTGCAGTATGCCTACTGGCCCAACAGGTCCACTTCAGATGCCATTGCTGCAGCGCTCCATTATTCTCTCTCCCACCTGGAAGATAAAGACTCCTACATCAGGATGCTCTTTGTCGACTACAGCTCCGCCTTCAACACGGTTCTCCCCCAGAAACTCACTGACAAACTGTCTTCACTTAGCCTGCACCCCACCCTCTGTGACTGGCTACTGGACTTTCTGACTGGCAGGCCCCAGTCTGTCAGGATGGGTAACAGGACCTCAGCCAGCATCATCACAAACACAGGTGTCCCACAAGGTTGTGTTCTCAGCCCCATCCTCTATAGCCTCTTCACCCATGACTGTGCTGCCTCCCACAAGGACAATATTATCTTAAAGTTTGCAGATGACACAGCAGTGATAGGAAGCATCACTGGTGGTGATGAAGCATCCTACAGGAGGGAGGTGGCCAGCCTGGTGTCATGGTGTGAGGACAACAACCTCACCCTCAACACGGACAAGACGAAGGAGATGATAGCGGACATGAGGAAGGGGAGGAGGAGACCCCATTGGCCACTGTTCATCCGGGACCTTGAGGTGGAGAGGGTGAGCAGCTTTAAATACCTGGGCATCCACATCAACGAGGACCTTACGTGGGCACTTAACACCACAGAGCTGGTTAAGAGAGCTCAACAGCGGCTGTACTTTCTGAGGAGGCTGAAGAAGTTTGGCATGTTCCCAAGATCCTCAACAATTTCTACAGCTGCATCATCGAAAGCATCTTGACCAACTGCATCACTGTGTGGTACGACAGCACTACTGCCCTGGACCGCAAACGGCTGCAGAAAGTGGTGAAGACAGCTGTGAAGATCATCAGGGCTCCACTCCCCTCTCTGCAGAGCATCTACCACTGCAGAGTCCAAAGGAGAGCTGCTGCCATCCTCCAGGACTCCACCCACCCCCAGCACAGAATGTTCACACTTCTACCCTCAGGCCGGAAGTACAGAAGTATGAAATGCAGCACAACCAGACTAAAAACTCCTTCTTTCCCACTGCCAACAGACTCCTAAATAAATAACAAACTCTGGACACAGCTTTGCAAACAGGAATTCACACAATGGTTGCTAAATCTGCACATTGCTCACTTGCACAGTGTACATAGTCTCACCCCATCTCATGTCCATATCACCTCTGATGCTAAATTATCATTGTACAATCTAGTGGGTATTATCATTACAGAGAAATTCTCACTCTAGGTGCTAATTTGTACATTGCTCATATGCACACTGTACATAGGCTTATGCCATCTCAGGTTTAAATCATCTCTGATATTAATATACCATTGTCCGTTATAGTCATCCAGTGAATTTTCAATTTTCATTCTTCTTGTTTCCTCTAGTTTAACTGCTTTAACTGTCCTAATTGCCTAATGTGTGCTATTAGTATTCATTAGTGTTAGTACTTAGTATCAAGGTGTGTTTAAGGTGTCCTAATTGCCAAATGTGTGTTATTAGTGTGTGTTATTAGTAGGGATGGGCATTCGGTGAAATTTTCTTCACCGATCGCCGGGAGAATTAATGATTAATAATCGGTTAATCATTAACATTTTTAGGTAGGTAGACTACATTAGAACATCAGGTATCAGCACGGAGGGCACGGAGTGCCGCACAACTCAAATCTACCTCTCTCTCTCAAATCTCTCTCTCTCTGTTCTCGTGTTTGCTCGGCTCGGGAATCTCGCAAGCTGATTGGCCGAGACGTTTCACCCCGCAAGCTGATTGGCCGAGACGTTTTACCCAGCTCTCTCTCCCTGCCGAGCGGCCACCCAACAAACGAAGGCCGCATTCATTGCTCTATCGCTCGTATTGCTTAGTCTAGCCGCATGGAACTTTTTGCTGTTCTCTTGTGCCATTTTGTGCGAAATAGTCTTCCCGTCGAGGCACTACGCCGCCTTCTGCAGCTTCCCTCGACGTGTGTACACCAAATCTTCATGACCTTCTCAATAAAGTTTCTGAAAAAAAAAAAGAATCTTCACGACCGCCATTACTCAGCGCGCAACCACTGTTGGCGGTTTCTTCGCGTAATAAGGGTGTTCCATGGACCCTGTCGATGAGGTATATTTGTATGCTGCATTGCAGTGATTGCAGTACACCTGGTCATTTTTTAAATTGAAATGGTCCCACGCAACACTTCGCCGTAACCGCCTCATGATTTGGCGATCGCCCTACGGAAGCCCGCATGTATCAACGGAGGCACGCCAGGGTACGGCGATGGTGTAATGTTGCCCCCTGGTGCCCAAATTTTGCCATTGCATTGTTTGAGGACGGCCGTGCACTAGGCCTTAATAACCTCGGATTGTTTAAAAAAAAAAAAAAAACGGTTTGTCGACGAAAATGAACTTCCACGGTGAAATTCTTAATGATCAATTATCGGTTAATCGGTAAATTATGCCCATCCCTAGTTATTAGTATTCATTAGCGTTAGGTGTGTTATTACCTTATTAGTATTGATGTGTATCTTATTACCTTGGCATTCGTTCGGAGAGCAGAGTAAGAATTTCATTGCACAGGAAATGTTGCATTTCCTAACTGTGCACATGATAATAAAGCCTTTGAATCTTGAATCTTAAAGTGGGCTTCGCTTACCAACTTGTTAGGTGTTTAACACTAGTCATGCCTCTATCTTGACATACACAGCTCATATTCACCATTTCTGGCAGGGCTTCCTCAACTGTCAACAAACTGGAAACCACCTACACACCAGCTGAAATCTCATCCCCAGAGACTGTACGAAAGGAACATGGTCAGAAGGAAAAGCAATTTCATGGTGGGGTCGATAATGCACACTTTGAGTAGTTGAAGAACAAAACCAGTGAATCTGAATGTTCTTAGTGTCAGCACTAGAAAACAGCTTCTTGTAGTAACGACCATCATACATTTGTACTAAGAAACTCTTGAGGCAGGTCTCTGGGCAGAGGTAACAAGACACCACTTTGGCCCTGTTGAAGGGATCATGGGCATCTGCACATCCAAGCTGTGTTGTCACGTATGCAGTGGGTCAACAATATCAAGTCTACATCTAGAAGAAAATTTACATGGAAAGATATTATAACTCCTGACCTGCAAACCTCAAATGTGTGCTCTTCTTATGCTTACTATCTCATTTCAGATGCAATCAAACTTAAGTAATTAATAAAATGCACTCTGTATGTAGCATGATATTGGAAATAAATTCTAGTCCTGCTTTTAGATAAATGTAGAAGCTATTATCTGGCCTCAGGTGTCACCCTTACACACATAACAATGCTAAAATTGCAAATAGGGAAATACTGTCCAGAGAAACGCAAAGAGGAACATTTATAGGAAACACTTCAGCAAAAAACAGTGACTGTGAACATGCAGTGACTGTGGATTGCTTGCCCCTGATCCAAAATCACTTTCACTAAAAGGAGATTAGCAAGGCCTCACCTAATAGCCAGAGTGTCCAGTATTTTTAACACTTAAACAAGAACTCAGACCCATTTTAAACTGCAAACTCCTGTGACGCCACGTGACCTATGCCTCCTTTCTCCTTCTGTCTTCAAACAGGAAGGGATCGGAGGGAAGCCGGCAGCTCGTTGCCACTGGAAACTACAGCCTTTATAAAGGAATCTCACCATCACTCTGTAAGAGTGGGTGTCAGTCCTACTGGAGAGAACAAACTCAGTCAGTCCATAGAAAAATAATGGTATAAAAACAAACTTTTTTCATGTGCTTTGTGAACATGGTCTTCAACAAGCAAGAAAAGATACAATTTAAAATATCTCTGTGTGTGTCTTTATTAAGCCCCCCTATTACAAACAGTAAATATCTGATGGAACAGAAAGAAGTTGAGGAGGAATATGTGTGTAAAGCAAAGAAAGAAAAAAAAAGTGTCTTTTCCTCTAAATTTGTGGTTAAGAATATAGACGCAAAGCACAGCATGAAAGATGCAGAGCCTGTCAAGATCACACAGAACTGAAAAAAAGACTGCATGAATACCTTTGAATCTCATATGAACAATTTTGCACAGCTGACAAAGAAAACCAAAAGCTCCACTGAACACTTTACAAAACCATCATTTGGTGATGGGGTATCTTCTCTCATGGATGCCAAAGACACTTGGTGAGGTTACATAACATTTCTCAGAAGAGTGTTAATGTTTCCACAAATTTCCCGTGTATGAATATAAAGCAGATAATAACCATGATGTGCAAAGGGTGTAGCTGCAATGATTAGGTGATCAATTGTTTGGTTACTAAAAAGAACTATTTGATAATCAGTTATCTTTGCAATGTTTAAAAAATGGTACTCATTGCTTCAGATTCTGTTTTTCAGTGACACCTTGATGATATACCGTTATATGTTATTCACACCTGTTTGTTCATTTACACTCTGCAATGTGCACCTGAATGGGCCTGGAGTGGTGGCTCAGTTGGTAGAGCATCCGCCCCACACCTGCAAAGCTGGAGTTCAAATCCCAGCCGGGTCATGCCGAAGACCATATAAAGCGGAACTTCCTGCCATCCAGCTTGATGCTTAGCAGTAATGGAACGGAGGAGGGAAATTTGTGGTGGCGCTTTGCATGGCAGCGACCCCTGTGATTCTATATATGTGTGTGATTAACACTGTAGATAAGAGAAACATAATTTCGTTCTACTGCACATGATTGGATGTACAGATTTGAATGACAATAAAGATGGCTTATCCTTATTATGTTCCCTAACTTTAAAGAACTGCCCGCAACAAAAAAATGCAATGACTTTTGAGTAAGTGCGTGAGTTGATGCACACTATTACATGGACAAAGTTTTCTGTCTTTTTCAAGACAATGATTAATTGGCAGAGCAACAAGATAACCAGCAGTTGGACCACTGAACACAAAACTGCAGCCATATGACACAACCAATTGTTTACTGTAATACACATTTCTATTTTGGTGCTCTCACTAACAGGAAGAACTGGTGCTACAGCAAAAAAGTCCACAATTGCGCTCTATCTTTACACATTTGACTGATGATAACACACCAGTCCACACAAATGGACCCTAGGCTTTGGAGTATGTTTCTATGCTTGCAGAACAGCCCCCATTCAGCAGAAAGTTGCAACACAGAATTAGATAAAGATGAAAATAAAACGTAAAGAAAAAGTCTTTCATAGTTTATCCACTCAAATTTTTTTGTTACTGTTCCATGCAGCCAACTGTCCTGTAACACCACTTAGATCTAGATCTGTGCAATATGACCAAAATTTCATATCACAATATAAGTAATCTTATTTGATGATAACAATATACATGTCACAATAAACATTTTCTTTAAATTCTAGAGTTTAGATGTAATAATCACATAAAAAGGACCATCTCTTTTCTTTACATTCTAAATTACATACTGAAAAAAAATCACTTGCACAAATTCATCTGTCATTATTTCAGATTGACCATGTTCTGACAGTCAAAGGCACAAAAGGTGATGTAATGAAATAGTACAAGTGATGACTTAAACTTTATTCATTATCACTATTCAACTAATTAAAAATCGCTAATTGAGATAATAAAGAAAAAAAAACAAATAACAAAAAAAACCAAACAAACCAGTAAAAAACAAACAAAAAGAAAAAGTAAGTAAATAAAGATAAAAGAGCATCTGAGTAGCCTTGGAACAAAGAGCGGAACCATTATTGAAATGGTATTTGTCAAAGATTAGATCTAATGGAAGACACATATGCGGTCCAGGGTTGCCAAAAGTTCATGAACCCATCCATGTCCTGTCTCAGTGCGAATGTCAACTTTTCCATCGAGTAAATGTCTTGGATCACGTTAGTCCAATCTTCAGGTGTAGGACAGTCCTTCAACATCCATTTTTTAGTTAGAGCTTTTTTGCTTGCCAATATTAAAACATTGAATAAGTATTTTTCTCCTCGTTTTTCCAGTGAGTCCGGTAGTAAACCCAAATACAAAGTTACAAAAGAAAAGGGAACTGTAATTTTGAATATTTTCCCCAATATTGTCTGTACCTTGGTCCAATATTGGTGGATAACTGGGCATGACCAAAACACATGAAAATGATTTGCAGTCTTTTCACCACACAAGCGCCAACAGTTCAATCCCTTATGGGTAAATTTGTTTTGTGCAGGTGTTCTGAAAAATCTTGCCAAGTTTTTCCATCCAAATTCTCTCCACTGCAGGGATGAGGTACTTTTCCATTGCTGTTTATTTAGCTTTTCCCATATTTCCAGTTGTAAAGTGAAATTCCCCTCTTTTTCCCATCTCTCTTTTATATAAGATGTGTTGTCTCCTTTTAAGTCTTGAAGACCTTGGTATATTTTAGAAATGTATCTGATCCCTGGGATCCCTTTATATGCCATTAAGAAGACCTTCAGAACACCTGACTGGGCCCTTTCCAAAACCTCCTTTTTAAGTATATTGTTTATGTGGTGTCTAAGCTGGAAGAACCTGTAAAGGTCTTGATTTATTAGGCCTTGTTTTTTCAAATCTTCAAAACTTCTTAAGATTTGCCCTTTAAAAAAATCATAATATTTTATCAGCCCTTTCTCCTTCCACTTTTTAAATCTGGTGTCTGTTTTATTAGGAGTAAAGTCCTGATCATAGGCGATCCATTGCAGAAGTCGATAGGGCTCTTTAGTTTGATTCTCTCTGACTATCTTAAACCAAATTTTTAGCGGGGTCTCTATCCACGGGTTAGTGTTATTCAAAAGCTTAGGTAAGGCATTGTTCCCTATTATCGCCTGTAGGGGGATGTCACTTGTTATTTGGCATTCGATCTCCTTCCATTGTGCAGTGTAGACTGGGTTACATATCTCTACTAAAGTTTTAATTTGTGCGGCTTTAAAGTAGTCCCTGATATTTGGCAGCGCGAGCCCACCTTTGTCTTTGTTTAGCTGTAGGGTTCTATATCTGATTCTAGGTCTCTTGCCCTGCCATATGAATCTTGAGATCCTTCTGTCCAGCTCCTGCCATGTTTTTTTGGGAGGTTCTACCGGTATTGTTTGGAAAAGGTATAGAAGACGTGGAAGTATATTCATTTTGACTGCTTCAATTCTTTGTGCAGTACCCAAGAATGGTATCATATTCCATCTTGCTAGGTCAGATTTTATTTTTGTCACCAGTGGATCATAGTTTAGTGATATAATTTTGTTGAGTTGTTTCGGGATATTGACCCCCAGATATTTCATAGATTCCGACTCCCAGTTAGTTTTGAGTTTGCTTAGTGAATAATGATTTGGGTCATAGTTGAATGTTAAAACTTGGGTTTTATGCATATTTAATTTGTACCCCGATAAATCTCCATACTCTGAAAAAACTGAGGTTAGTTCTGGTAAAGAAGTGTCCGGCTGCCCTAGGTATATTAAAATGTCATCAGCAAAGAGTGCTATTTTATGTTCCTTCTGACCAAGTGTAATACCTTGAATTTTTTGGTTTTGTCTTATCCATTGGCTCAGAGGTTCTATGAAGATTGCAAAGAGCAGTGGAGACAGGGGGCAGCCCTGACGACATCCTCTTTCCAGTTCAAAAGATGATGATAAATTACCGTTAATCCTTATTTTAGCTGTTGGTTTTTTATATAATGCCTGTATAGTTCTAATGATGTTGTTATGAAAATTGAAACTGGATAAGATTCTATATAGAAAAGACCAGTCAACCGAATCGAATGCTTTTTCAGCATCTAATCCCAATATGACTGCATTTAAGTTATATTTTTTTATATGATGAATTATGTGTAAAGTGCGTCGAATGTTGTCTTGTGTCTGTCTGTCTTTGTCTTATAAAACCTGTTTGGTCTAAATGAATTAGGTCTGTCAGTATATTTTCTAACCTTTTGGCAAGGATAATGGTAAAAAGCTTATAGTCCTGATTTAGTACACTGATTGGTCTGTAGTTGGAGCACTCTAGTTTATCCTTTTCAGGTTTAGGTATAACTGCAATGACCCCTTCTCTCCAGGAGGGGGGGATTTCCCCTGTGTGGAGGACATAATTAAATGTTTTCAGGAGGAGAGGAGATAGTTGCTGTTTAAAGGTTTTGTACCACTCTGCTGTATAGCCATCAGCTCCTGGGGATTTGTTAGCTTTAAGTTTCATAATTGCTTTTTCCAATTCTTTAGGATGTATTTCTGACAGTAGTGTTTTATTTTGTGACTCCGTAAGTTGGGGAAGGTTTAATGTGTTTAGGAATGCCTCGGATGCGTTTTTATGTTTTTTGTGGGAGTATAAGTTCTTATAGTAATTCTCGAAGTTTTTAAGAATATCCTGAATTCTGAATTTTATTTCCTTTGATACTGGGTCTCTGATTTTGTAGATTGCTCTTTCTGTTTGATGTTTCCTCAATTTATAGGCTAGCAATTTTGCCGATTTACTGCCTGCTTCATAGTATTTTTGTTTCAGAAATGTAAGTTTCTTCTGGATTTCTATTGTGTAGATCTCATTTATTTGGTTTTTAATTTCCTTAATCTTGAGCGAGTCAGTAGAATGAGTGTTGCCTTTGTGTTCTTTTTCTAGGTTCCTAAGTTCTGACTCTAATGTGGATAGTTTTTCTTGTCTTAGTTTCTTTTGGGTTGCCAGTTTTGCAATAATCTTTCCTCTTATTACAGCTTTACATGCATCCCACAGTATTAAAGGGGATACTTCTCCATTATCGTTATCTTCCAAATATCTGAGAATATCTGATTCCAATTCATCTTTCAATGGTCCTTTCAGGACATTTGAATTTAACCTCCAAGAAAATGTATTATTTGTGTATTTTTGGATATTTAAGTCCATGTAGATCGGACTGTGGTCGGAGAGATCCATCAGTCCTATTTTACATGTTTTTACTCTTCCAATGTCTCTATTAAACATAAAAAAATAGTCAATCCTTGAGTAAGATGAATGTGGAGTTGAGTAAAATGTATAGTCTTTTACACTGGGGTTGAGTTCCCTCCACACGTCACAGATTCCCAATTCTTTTAGTAGCATCCGAGTCTTCCTGTTTTGGGTGTTATTTTGATGTGGAGAATTACCAGAAGCATCCCAGTATGGATTCAGTCTAAGATTGAAGTCCCCACCACATATCACTAAACCTTGAGCTTTAGTTATCATTAGGTCGAATACATTTTTATAAAATTTCCAGTTAGCCCCTGGGGGAGCATACACATTCAGCAGGGTGATATCTTCTCCCTCTAGCCGCCCAGTTACCAAACTGTATCTCCCTTCTTTATCTTTGTGTTCTGATTTTTTTTCAAATGTAATTTTGGTTGATATCAATGTCGCTACTCCCCTCCTCCTCCCTGATTTATATGAAGATGAAGAGATCATTTTAAACCCTTGTCTACTGAGTTTATTGTGTTCCACGTCTGTTAGGTGGGTTTCTTGTAAAAGTATTATTCCTGCTTTGTCTTTTTTCATTTTGCCTAGAATCTTGGATCTTTTAACTGGATTCAGGATTCCTTTTACATTATATGAAATTATTTTGGTTACACCCTGTTTCTCCATTGTGTTGTTTTGTTTAGTATAACTGTGTGGTGGCCCTCTTTTGTGCTACTCAGAAACTGAAAGAACATTAAAAACAAGAAAAACATTAAGAACATAGTGTAAAAAACTTTAAAACAAAAAGCTGTCATAAGAACTTCCTGAGCTGAGGTCTTTTTAAAGACCCTGTAAGAGCCTTGATGGAGTGAAGGCTCTGAGGGAAATTCCTCAAACTCTGTTACGTGTTGAGGGCCCTCTCTTACCACTGAAAGTAGTCCCATGCTTTTAACGTGAGTTTCAGAACCCAATCCAAACTTGTAATGATTTTTTTTTTTTCCTTTTATGCCTAAACCCTGTGAAATTGTGTGCACCCTCCCACCCCCATCACATCAAACATTCACGCAAAAACAGTATTTGTTAGTATAAGGAGAACATGTGGATTATTGTCACATTTCTATTTTAACAAGTTTTTTTTTTGTTTTTTTTTATTACAAAGACTTATTTGTTTCAAATAATATGATTGTTCCATGAAATGTTTTACCACATGCTGAATATGCATCTCCTTTAATGTTTGTTACCTTGTATGAGGGGGGTTGGATGTGCGGATTGATTCAAGAGAAAAGGAAAAAAAAAAAAAAAAAAAAAAAAGGTCGCTATTCCAACCTGAAAACGGATAGTTTATCCGCGACGCTCTGGTGCTGGGTTTCCCGCTGCTGGTCCGTGGATTTTGAGGGTCTTTGTGTTGTCCATGTTTGCGCTTTGATCTTCTCACTCGGGTCTGCTGCGGGTTTAAATACCGTTACCGGGAGCCCTCTTTTCGCCATGTCAGCTGTTGCTTCTTCCGCCGAATTATAGAGACACGTTTCATCGCCGTAGAAGACCCTTAACTTCGCAGGAAATGGTGTCTGAAAGCGCAATTTCTTCTCTCTTAACACCTTTTTCGCGTCATTGTATTCCCTGCGCTTTTTAAGGACCTCCGGGGCGTAATCGTGTTCCACGTAGACTTTTCTCTCCTGGTGCATAAATCCTTTTTTCTGCCAGGCCAGTCTTACAACCTCTTGTTTTATTTTGAAATTGGAAAATCTTACCAACACCGAACCTGGGGGCGCTTCCGCCGCCGGCCTAGCGGCTAATGAACGATGTGCCTTTTCTATCTTCAAGTCGGTGGTTTGTGGAATATCCAATTTCTCTCTTAGTAAGGATTCCACGCATTCTGCCATTGAGTTAAAACCATTTTCGGTTCCTTCTATCAGACCATGAATTCTTATGTTGTCTCTTCTTTGTTTTCCTTCTTGGTCGGTTAGCTTAGCCTCTATAGCTGCTTGTCTTTTGCGTAGGTCTAGCACAGAATCTTCGAGCACTTTTATTCGATCCTCTGTTTCCAAGATTCGGTTCTCGGCCTGGTCCACTCTGCTGTTTGTCCTTTTCAATTCTTCTCTGAATTCCCGAAATTCGGCCGTAACATCTCGGCGAAATCGTCGTAGCTCCTCAAATAGTGATTTCAGGCTAACCCTTTTGTTAGCTATCACCAGTTCCTCGTCTTCTGAACGGAGATCTTCCAGTTCAGATTCTCCGGCCGATACGTGTCCTGGCCTGGAGAATTTCAGTTTCTTCTGTTTTCCTTTAGACATGATGATTTTGTCTTTTGATTTTCACTCCTCCAAAAATCCGTTAAGTTTGATTTTCAAGGTGTTATCCTGGATTGGGTCTGAGAGCTTCAGTGTTAAGCTGCAGTCGCCATGGCGTCCAGACCGGAAGTCAGCATGTAAGATTTTGACCTTAAACTACTGCTACCAAAATAATTTTGATGATACATCACGGTGGCAGCATGGTGGTACAGTGGTTAGCATTGTTGCCTAACAGCTAGAAGGTTCCAGGTTCGAATCCCCGGGTAGGCAAGGGTAGAAACCTTTCTGTGTGGGGTTTGCATGTTCTCCCTGTGCTGTGTGGGTTTACTCCAGGAGCCAACCCCCCCCCCCCCCCCCCCCCACACACACACACACACACAATCCAAAGACATGCATGTTGGTATCTGTCTCCTATAGGCCCTTAGAATAGAGGGTTAGTACTAGTGAAGCACTTTGAGTGGTCTTTGTGACTAGAAAAAGCACTGTATAAGTACAGGTCCTTATCCCTTATTCCTTACATGAACCTTTCAACAGGGTGAATGTCACTTCCACCGTAACCTGAATAGGCCTGTATCACCTGCAAATGTACTATGTAACTTTCCTGTTTCTGGTAGGAAAACTGAAAAGACAAGCTAGCACATTTTATGGCCTCAGTCCTTTTAACCAATCACGGTAGATGACTTTAGCCACCAACTAACAAAGCACCTTATGACTGGCTGTTGGGACTTAGGGGTGGGACAAAAGATTGAATGATGATGTACCGATCCCTAAACACATAGATCAATCTTTTATCAATTAAATATATTCCTGTAAACGCTGCATACTTTTGGGTATAAATCAACCAACTGCATTTTCAGTCCACTAGATGGCGCAAAGCAAGGACCCAGTCAAGTGAAGTCATAGCTTGTCTCTTGAGATTTGCAGCCAGCTCTGAAACTTAGGAAGCAGTTGGATGTGCCAAAAAGTGAGCTCAAATGTTGGGCCTTTTTTTTATTTTATAAAAAAGATGGAACGAAAGACCTTGACATGACACACAACCCACAAGAAGCACTTCACACAAAAAAACCACACTCGGAACACGCGGGTCAGCACACGTCTCCGAGCAGCATTAGCAACAACTAAGCTAAAAACACACCGACATGGAGCTTGCTTTTTCTCTGTGCAGCACTGACCAGCAAACTCCGGACACCTGCCATCATCAACCTCAGAGTGAGCCAATTAAACAACACCGTCCACCGCCCTCCCTGTGTGCAGAGATGTGTCTCCGAGGAAAATGAAACCCCAAGAATGTCGGCAGCAGAAAGGACCACAGCAGCTGGAGTACTGAGAGCCAGCAGCCACCAAAACAAAAGCAGCCATGGTGAGTTGAAAAGAGTTAAAACTTATATGAAACAGATATTGATAGTTGTACTTTAGGGACAAAATCTGACATTGACATGGGAGGAGGGATGTATGGTATCATGATGGATCGCAATCGTGATGGGATTGTAATAGAGTGTGATTGTTTTGGATCGTGACCCAAGTATCGCAATCTGACTTGGATCGTGAGGTCCCTGTGATTCTCACCCCTAATGGGATTCAGACCGTAAAATGTGCCAGCTATAGTCTTTTCAGTGTCCCTACCAGGAACAGGAAAACTACACATAGTGCTGCTTTAATCTGTTTTAGGGTCCAGGCAGCTCTGCAGGCAATACATGTTGGCATCTGCACATCAGACACAACCCTTGCATTGTGCTGTGTCAATCTATCATGAGGGCTCACTTTTTCTTACAGAGGAGAGGTCAGAACGCTGTAGCTCTATATCTGCATGCAGCTCTTTTGCCCATAATCAGTAACTCCCTGCGGATTTGAAAAAAAAAAAAAAATCTTAAAGAAAAAATGCCTCTCAAACATACAAGAAAAAACTTGCACATTTTCAAGAAAAGTCTGTTATTTACAAAAACAAACAAAAAAACCTATGTAATTTGAGATAAAACCTCACAAACAAATTTTTAAGAATAAAGTTGAAATGTACAATAACATCACAAATATAGAGGAACAAGGTAGCAAAATCATAAACAAATTGTTGAAAATTTTAAAGAAAAGTTTCACACATCGTTACGAGAAAAATAACCTGCTTGTTACTAATGTCAGTGGGACAGTTTACACTTTGGCTGTTCTACCTTCATTTTAATCCATGACGATGTCTATAGCCAGAAATTGCTCAAAATGGCTCTTTCCTTTGCAGAGGTCTCAACCCCTACATACAAGAAAAGCTACAGTATTTCTCTAACATGGACAAGCTTCCATAACAAGCTTCCTGCTGATTGCACAAACACTTGACACCAACAAACGGGACAGCAGTGCTACGCTGGTGAAAAGAAAACCAGCTCATGCATGGCATGTTATTT
The DNA here is from genome assembly GCA_020510985.1 of Pholidichthys leucotaenia. Classification (NCBI taxonomy): domain Eukaryota; kingdom Metazoa; phylum Chordata; class Actinopteri; order Cichliformes; family Pholidichthyidae; genus Pholidichthys; species Pholidichthys leucotaenia. The sequence goes on from CM035843.1 coordinate 303,417,244, forward strand.
CAGCAGCTGATCAATAAGGCCCAGTGTGAAACTGTACATGTGTGAGACTGATTATAATTAAAAGTCAACATAAGATAAGATAAGATAAGATAAGCCTTTATTAGTCCCACAACGGGGAAATTCCATGATTGCAACAGCACAGGGATAGCAACACTCAGAGCAACAATCAGAAGGCAAGAAAAAAAACAAGCAAGCAAGAGCAGCTAATATACATATGTACATATTACTATAAAATATATATATACACACACACACACACACAGACACACAGTGCAGAGCATTGTAGCTGGATGGAATAAATATATGAATATATGAACACACAGTGCAGAGCATTGTAGCTAGATGGAATAAATATGTAAATATATAAACACCCACAGTACGGAGCATTGCAGCTAGGTGGAATAAATATGCAAGTATATAAACACACACAGTGCGGAGCAATGTAGCTAGATGGAATAATATGTAGATATATAAAAACACAGTGCGGAGCATTGTAGCTAGATGGAATAAATAAACATTCGAGGTAAACCATTAAAAAAAAGTTGTGCTACGTTTTTCAGGGAAACATTTTGGCTCACAAAAAAAGGCTTTATTTGCATTGCCATTGAATAAATATTATAGAGACCCCTGACTGAAGATCAGCAACCTGCTGGGTGTAACATCTGAACAGGCAAAAATGGTTACCCAGTCCAAATCTGAGTTCTGCAGGATCATAAACATTCCTTTTGGCCTGCCCCCATAGTGACTAATGTCATCAATTGAGGAAACGACTGTGCTGTACTGTACAGCCTACTTTGTCTTCAAATCAATTATATCCGTTTGCTGCAAAAACTATCTGTATGTATGGCAAGTTAATGATTATCCAGTATGTATTTTTCATTTGGTGTCTACAGCTAAGTTGTAAGACACGCAGGGTTGTGCACAAGGCTGATTAATCATCCCTGTGACATCCAGATGAGAATGCAGCACCCTCTGTTAATCTTGTAATCAGATCTTGTATAAGCATATCTTCAGCCTATCTGCTAAAATGTTACACGACGCCGGGCACAAGAGAAGGAGGCAATTCCATCTTTACAGGCCTGTTGTGTAAGCAACACACACACACAAATTACACTCATACAATGACTCTCAATTCCAGGCTCAGCTCTCAACAGGGAAGACACGACGTGAGTGCAGTAGCAGGAGGCGGAGAAGGCGTAGCATCATCATGGTGGTCTGACCATCCAAGTGAAACATGAATGGCTGTGTTAGCGGTGCCCTGAAGGGGCAGTCAAGCTCTCAGGCACTTAGCTGAGAAACCTGAACAGATAGTGGGATGCACCATGTCATATCAGAACTCTCCAAGCCTCACCATTTCTGCAGATATGCAAATAGTTACCAGAATGCCTAAATAGAGTAACTGATTGGAAACAAACCTTTCAGTTCATTGTAATCCTGTTGGGAGTTGGTTTCCTTCACTGCAGAGGAGACGACAACCTGCTACATGAGGCCAGCAGGTCTGAAAGGAAGAAAGGGAAAAAAGTGAGATGGGAATCGTAATCCTCTAAATGCTTCCTTGGCACATCTCTCCGTCTGCCTGCCTGACTGTATGCCCCGTTGTGTGTGTGTGTGCGCGCGCGCGCGCGTGCGCGTAAGTGTGTGTCCTAGACGCCGATAATTATAGGCTGCAGAGAAAAATGCACCTCTATGAAAAATGCTGAGCTTCCAATATAATACTGATCCAGAACATAAAATGACTTAAGGTCATTAAAGTGCCTTATTAAAGAACGTGCAAGCGGCAATGATAAGCAACACAGACGCTTCAAAGTGACAGCATTTTACAGAGGAACATGAAAAGTTTCTCCAGTGAACTAAAAATAAAACCCAAGTCACAATTCATGGCCCCCCCCACTTACTTCAAACGCACAACACGTATGATCATATTTCCATATGCCAATGATCCTGTTGTGTGCTTCCACGTGAAACGCGTGTTAAACAGCCACGGTGCTGAATTGTAATTACATACTTATTAAAGTGACAAGCCAAAAGTGGCGCACATGACGGCTGATGAAGCCACGGGCGATCCGTTATGAGAGATAAGTCTAAAAAAAAAAAAATCCCTGTTGAGTAACACAGTTAAATTACGCCTCGGACATAGAAGTAAAAACAAAAACCCTTTTGCTAGGCTATGTTATGAAGCCACTCACAGCATTTAATGAAAACGGTGTTTAAAAATCCGTTAACCGGTTTCTGGTCAAGTGTAGTCGCTGAGCCGCTGTAGTGTTAACGGACTCAGGTTGACAGTCGCGCTACAGTGTGACACTATAATACAGAGCTGTTGATACCGTAACATTTATACACCCACACGCTAGCATACACATGACATACACCACATATGTTTTGTAAAACAAACCTCCAAAACTGTAAATGAAAAATATGTTTCATACTTACAATGGTGACAGCAAACTGTTGGAGCCGACGTCCACCGAGCTGTAACACCACCCCACTATCTGACGTCATGACGCAAGACGTAACGTAATAGGAGAAAAAAGATTAAAAACAAAAAATATATATCAGTTTTTACAAAAGGAAATCAAAATAATTAGCCTCGATCAAATAATGATTCTCACAGGATTTTAAATGAAAAACAACTTCTGACACAATTCCCAAACTTTCTTTCTCTTTATTGCCTCTGCCAAGGAGGTAATGTAATTGGGGTGGTTTGTCTGTTTGTCCCTCTGTTTGTTTGTCTGTATTTTAAGATAAGATAAGCTAAGATAAGCCTTTATTAGGCCCACAATGGGAAAATTCCAGAAATCCTGTTAGCAGGATTACACAAAAACTACTCGATGGATTCGGATGGAATTTTCACCAGAGGTTGTTCTTGGGCTAGAGAGGAACCCATAACATTTTGGTGATGATCCCAGAATGCATTCCTCCGCTAAGGCTCTTATCTTCTCACAGTGTATTAGGCAAGGCAAGGCAAGTTTATTTGTATAGCACATTTTGTGTACAAGACAATTCAAAGTGCTTTACATAAAGCATTACAGCAAGTTGCAGAAGTAATACATAAGACTTTAAAATCAAACTAAAAAGTAAATTAAAGAGGAACAAAAACAAGCTAAAATAGAATACAACAGAAATAAAAGTTACAGTACATTGTAGGCTACTGAAAGGCCACGACAAATTGGAGCATTTTCAACCTAGAAGAACCTAGCTTTCTGGGAGTTTGTTCCATATACAGTATGAAGGGTATAAAAACGTACGTTTACAGAGGTAAATGTGGTTTTATGAATAAAAGTGAACCTGTAACCATGTGACTATGATCCTCAGGACAGGAGCTTTATACCAAATTAATTACACCTGTCGATGCACACCTTATACTCTATATACTCCTTACATCCACCCATTCTTCCTCTTTCTAATGACTGGGAGGAGCCTGTCTCCACTGATGAAGGGCAATGAATGGTTACAGGTTCACTTTCATTCATAAAACTGCATTTACATCCGTAAACGTATGTTTTATTTCATTTCAGTGAACCTGTAACCAACCACATGGCAACTGTATGCCAAATAAGTTCTGAGGAGAATGGAGGTGGCGTCACCCACAGGTCGAAGGAGCACCATGCCCCAATCATGCCATTAAGCACAAACACAATCAGATGAGTTTGGCTCCTTTATTGTACTTAACTGAGTGCGTACAAGTTAAGCCGCTTCCTCCAGGTAACCAGAGCTGAAACAAAACCTTTCGAGCACAAGGTACACATGCCGGCTCACATGAGGGAAAGCTAAGATGCAACTTAAGAACCTGCTCACAGCATCTGTACCTGGCAGGCTTAAGCCCACAAGAGCAGATGACACACCCTCGCATGGAGAGAGGGAGACCTCAGTTCGTCCTGCTGGTTGATGTACAACACCACAGCTGCGCTGTCCGTCCGTACCAGAATTTTCCTGACCTGAATGACTGGAAGACAAAGCCCCAGAGCCAAATGCACCGCTTCCATCTTGCGATGTTTTATATGCCAAGACTGCTGTGCTGGAGCCCACTGTCCCCGAACAAACCTTCCTTCCCAGACTGCACCCCAGCCTGTTTGGGAGGCGCTGGTTGTAATTGTTATCCTGCAGCCCTCTTGACCCAGGTGAACACCATCTCGGACTGCTGATGAGTGCCTCCACCACCTGAGAACCATAAGGCTCCTTCAGAAGAACAAGCCTCCTCCTTTTGTCTCTGGGCAAAACTACCTTCTGAAGCGCGAACCACCGTTGAAGAGGACGAGCGCGTAAAAGACCCAGTGACACCACCTGGGTAGCTGTAGCAAAGGCCTAAGATCCTCTGGCATTGCTGCACTGATACAGTTCTTTGTGAAATGCAGCTCTCATTGCATTCCCTGATAGTATGTCCTCTCTTTGGAGTCAGGGATGCCCTCATGGAAACTAAATCCAGGGTGAGCCCTAAGTACTCGACAACCCTGGTTGGAACCAGGCAGCCTTTCATCGCATTTAAATGCAACCCGAGTGCAACCAGGTGAGCCAATATGGTCTCCATATAGGACGTCATAACCGAAGGGTTGTCCTGAAGGAACCCTGAGGAACTTCCTGTGGCTGGATTTATGGGAATATGGAAATCAGCATCGCGAAGGTCCATTGCTGTGAACCAATCGCCTGGCCCTATGGCTTGAATAATGTCCTCAGCCTGAGCACTGGACAAGGGTGCACCTTGAGATACCTGCTCAACTGCCTCAGATCCAAAACCGGATGGAGACCCCCAGTTCACTTAGTTAGTTAATTCCCTCCCACAACACATGGGACACCATATGGTGTATAGGGTGGTGCCTATCTCAGTTTCTCTGATCTTAGGCCACACTGCCACTGTAAGTAGCAAAAGCTAATGGGGGGGGGGGGGTCAGTCCTCTGGTAGCGCTGTGTGTCATGCACCAATTTGCTTGGAGACAAGGAATAGGCACTGTAAAAAGCCTCGCCTCTCTTCTCCTGGACACAGAGACCGTATTACAGACATTGAGATGGTGACATCCTACAAGTACCTGGGTGTTCATCTGAACAATAAACTAGACTGGTCACACAATACCGATGCATTCTACTAGAAGGGACAGCGCAGGCTGTTCCTACTGGGGAGGCTCAGGTCTTTTGGTGTACAAGGGGCACTGCTGAAGACATTCTATGACATGGTGGTGGCATCAGCCATCACTTTTGGAGTGGTCTGTTGGGGCAATGGCATTACAGCAGCCGATAGGAAGAGACTGAACAAACTGATCAAGAAAGCTAGCTCTGTCCTGGGGCAACGCCTTGACCCAGTGGAGGAGATAGGAGAGAGAAGGATGGGGACTAAACTGTCATCTCTGCTGGAGTCCGAGTCCCACCCTATGCAGGACATACTGAACGCAGTGAGGAGCTCATTTAGCAGCAAACTACATCATCCTAGGTGCGCAACCGAGAGGTTTCGCAGGTCCTTCCTACCTATGGCTGTCAGACTGTATAACCTAAGCAGGGCTGCTCGCAGAGATAGCAAAAAAACGTGACGACCTAATAGTATTGAATGCAAAAGACACAATAGACTTACACAATGGTCCCCTCCAGTATACAACTAGGACAATATCAGTCGCTACCGAGGGTGACAATATGTATGGGTACATATTCATACTATGTAGGATAACTAAGTAGACGGTTATGCTGTTTATTCCATCTAGCTACAATGCTCCACACTGTGTGTTTATATATTTATATATTTATGTGTACATATATATATTCGCTGCTCTTGTTTTTCTGTCTTCTTGATTGTTGCTCTGAGTGTTGCTGTCCCTGTGCTGTTGCAATCCTGGAATTTCCCCATTGTGGGACTAATAAACACTTCTCTTATCTTATCTTATCTTATTAAGTTCTTTCCCAGCAGGGCAGAGACCTCGCTGCCCAGAACTGCGGAAGGAGTGTCCTCCTTACATTTGCTTCCAAAACCCCTTGAAGTTGGGTAATGAGATCTGAATTGTAGGCGGCATCCACACTCCAGTGCATGGAGTGTGGATACTGCCCCAGTGCATGGAGTGTGGATACCCATGGACATGAGGTGCACCGACAGCAACTCATGAGGTGCGCTGCGGAGAAAGCTGGCGTCAGGGGAAGCGTACTGTGAGAGACACTGGCGGGGCTTGGCAGAACCAGGGCCTACCCCCTCCTGAGAGCGTGGATGTGAGCCCTGCTGAACTTGCACCTGCTGCCGAGAGACCCTCTGCCTCGCGTGACCCAAGCTCCGAAAGGAACCTGGCTCTGAGAGACGAAGCTGTTGTGGGCTCTCACCCCCTCAAGAGGTCTCTGGACACTCGACCTGGATGGTCCTGGCCAAGGAAAGGACTGCATGCGCAGTCTCACCTTTTGCACCTCGTCCAACACCGCCTCTGCTGCAGGCCCAAAGACCTCACCAGGCGCTACCACAGCCTCTAAAACAGCAGCCTTGTCCGTATCCACCAATCCAGACTGACTCAACCACACATTCCACCATGCCATGGTCAGCTGGCCAGGGAGTTCCCAAGTGCTGTAGCCTGTGAGCTAGCTCCTTGAATCACAGTGTCTACCACCTTCACCAACTCCGGTAAAAGGTCAGTTCCACTTTTGACTGTAGGTCCCTTGTCAGACCTTCTAAATACACTAAAAGAAGTGTATTGACATAATGCACGGCTCAGGAGACGCACACACACAGGCTCAGAGTAGCTCAAATAGCTTTATTAGCAACAAGGGTGTATGAATGTGTGTCTGTGAGATGTGAATGTGTTGGTGGCGGCGTCTGCTTCGGGCACAGAGGCAGGAGACCGTACAGCCGGACAACCCTATGGGAAAAGCACAGGGAGAAGGGTGACGGGCACACACCAACACAGGAGATATACAAGTAGGAGAGGAGCTTACTTGGAATGGGCGGATGACTGGCACAGCAAGGAACGAGGTCCGGTAGACAGCCACCTGGAGAGACGGTGCAGCAGCGAGGAACAGGCGATGGAGAGGAATAGTCCGCCGCCGGGAAATCCACCTGTGCACAGGGGAGCAGACTTGGAGAAGAGAAAGGTAAGATCTTCTTACCGCTATGTTTGCTGAGAATGAGAGGGAACTCACAGCAATCCGTAGTGAAGTCTGACGGCTTCAGGCCGAAGCCCAGGGCGAGGCGGCTTAAATCCCTTGCCGCTGATGATGTGCAGGTGTGTGTGCAGCTGGCGCCACCGATGAGCGGCGCGGCGTGACAGTACTCCCCCCTCTAGCAGTGCCTCCTGGCGATGGTTTCTCTGGGTGCGCTCGGTGGAATTCAGCAATGAGCGATGGGTCTAACACAAATGACGAGGGTACCCACTGCCGATGTTCAGGCCCATAGCCCTCCCAGTCCACCAAGTACTGCAACCCACCACCCCGGCGCCGGGAGTCCAGGATGGAGGAGACAGGCCAGGCCGGATGGCCATCAATCATCCGGGGAGCGGGTTGCGCAGCAGGAGGAGGGCAAAGGGGGTCGGAGACTGCCAGCTTCACCTTGGACACGTGGAAGGTGGGGTGGATGTGGAGGGAGGGGGGAATAGCTACACGCACAGCCACCGGGTTGATGATCCTGGTGATGGGGTATGGGCCCATAAACCGCTGTGCCAGCTTCCTCCTCTCGCCCTTTAAAATCTCGTCCTGGGTCTACACATAGACTTGCTGACCAACTCTGTACGCCGGGGCAGGTCTCCTGTGCCGGTCCGCCACGGCTCTGTTGCGCTCTGCCGTGCGTAAAAGCACATTGCGCGCTGACGCCCAGATGGAGCGGAACTGCCTGAGATGCGCCCGTACTGAGGGGACAGTTACCTCACTCTCCTGCGCCGGGAGCAGCGGGGGGTTGTAACCCAGGGACGCCTTAAAGGGGGACATCCCTGTAGCAGAAGAGCGAGCGGTGTTGTGGGCGTATTCAACCCAGGCAAGGTGGTTACTCCAGGACGTTGGTTTGGACGCCGTGACGCAGCGGAGCGCAGCCTCCAGCTCCTGGTTGGTCCGCTCACACTGCCCGTTGGTTTGGGGGTGATGGCCAGAGGAGAGGCTCACCTTGGCTCCCAGGGCGTTGCAGAACGACCTCCAAACCTCTGAAGAAAATTGGGGCCCCCGGTCCGAGACCACGTCCACCGGAATCCCATGCAGCCTGACCACGTGCTGGATTAGGAGGTCCGCCGTCTCCAGGGCAGTTGGGAGACCTCGTAGGGGGACGAAGTGTGCCGCCTTGGAGAAGCGGTCCACGATGGTCAGGACGGTGTCGAAGGTGTTAGAGACTGGGAGTCCGGTGACGAAATCCAGGGCAATATGCGACCAGGGCCTGCCAGGGACGGGCAGAGGCTGGAGCAAACCCGCTGGAGGGGCATTACCTGATTTGCTTGTGGCACACACTGGGCAGGCCCGGGCGTAGCGGGCAGCGTCCCTCCGCAGGCCCGGCCACCAGAAGGACCGCTGGAGGTGGTCAATCATCCGGGAGGAGCCAGGGTGGCAGGTGAGCTTGGATGTGTGCAACCAGTGGATTACCTCCCCCCGAACCGTGGATGGCACGAACAGCCTCCCCTCCGGTCCGCCACCAGGGTCAGGTTCCACTTCCTGTGCCTTCCGGATCTTGCTTTCTATGTCCCAGGTGACGGCTCCCACAACGTACGACCTGGGTAGGATGGTGTGGACCGTGTCCTCCGACTCCTCAGGGGCGAATTGCCTAGAGAGGGCGTCGGGCAGGCCGTTCTTGGAGCCAGGCCTGAAGGTGATGGCGAATTGGAACCTGGCAAAGAACAAGGACCAGCGCGCCTGGCGGGCGTTCAGGCGCTTGGCAGATCTCAGGTACTCCAAGTTCTTGTGGTCCGTCAGGACCACGAACGGCAGGTTCGCCCCCTCTAGCCAGTGACACCACTCCTGTAGCGCGAGCTTGATGGCGAGGAGCTCTCTGTCCCCCACGTCGTAATTCCGTTCCGCCGGGGACAAGCGCCGGGAGAAGAAGGCGCAGGGCCGCTTGGTTCCGTCATCTGGCGACCGCTGGGATAGAACCGCCCCCACTCCTGTGTCCAAAGCGTCCACTTCCACGATGCACTGCAGCGCAGGGTTGACTTGGCTAAGGACCCAGGAGGAGGAGAACTCCGCCTTCAGCGCCTCAAAGGCAGCCTCGGCCTCTTCGGTCCACCGGAACGGGACCTTAGGGGACGTGAGGCGGGTCAGCGGGCCGACGATGGTGCCAAAATTTGGGACAAAGCGGCGGTAGAAATTTGCAAACCCAACGAACTGCTGCACCTGTTTTCTTGATGCAGGTGTGGGCCATTCCACCACCGCCTTCACCTTCTCTGGGTCCGGAAGCACCTGGTCGTGGGAGATGATGAACCCGAGGAAGGATGTTGTCTTCGCGTAGAACTCGCATTTTTCGGCCTTCACATACACCCGGCTCTCCAGCAGTCTTTGGAGGACCCGCCTCACATGGACCCGGTGCTCGTCCCTGGATTTGGAAAAGATGAGAATGTCATCCAGGTAGACGAACACAAAAAGGCCAATGAAATCCTGGAGGACGTCGTTGATAAGGCGCTGAAAGACGGCTGGAGCGTTGGTCAACCCGAACGGCATCACCAGGTACTCGAAGTGGCCGTTCGGGGTACGGAAGGCTGTCTTCCACTCATCTCCCTCCCGGATCCGGACGAGGTGGTATGCGCTGCGTAGATCCAGCTTGGTGAACCAAGTCGCCCCCTGGAGGGAGTGGAAGGCGGTGTCCATGAGGGGCAGGGTGTAGCGATCCTTCTCCGTAATGTTGTTTAGGGCACGATAGTCGATGCAAGGACGGAGGGACCCGTCCTTCTTGCCCACGAAGAAGAATCCTGCCCCCACAGGTGATGACGATGGGCGGATTATCCCAGCACTCAGCGACTCCTTGAGGTAAGCGTTCATGGTCTCCTTCTCCGGCGCTGACAGGCTGTAGAGTCGCCCAGAGGGTAAGGGTGCCCCCTGGCGGATGTTAATTGCGCAGTCATAGGGCCTATGAGGAGGAAGAGACATCGCCTTGGACTTGCTGAATACCATACCCAGGTCGTGAAATTCCAATGGCACCAGGGACAGGTCCGGGGGCGCAGCGTCCGTAGGTGTAGGAGGGGAGGATGGAGAGCAGGCAGCGGACTGTAGACAGGTGCTCATGCAGAATGTGCTCCATGCCGACACCCCGGCGGACTTCCAATCCAAAACGGGGTTGTGGAGGCGTAGCCAGGGATACCCCAGGATGACGGGCGACACAGAGTTAGGCAGGACGTAGAAGGTTATCTCCTCCCGGTGGTTTCCAGAGATGATAACCGGAACGGGGACGGTCTGGTGTGTTACTCTCCCCAGGGAGACACGGGAGAGGTTGACCAGGGAGATAGGGGTTTTTAATGCCTGGCAGTGGATGCCCAATCGGGTTGCCAGGCTTTGTGAGATAAAACTGCCCTCCGCGCCCGAATCCACCAGTGCGTGAGTGAGATGCCCAGTGGAGTTGTGACAAAATCGGACGGGCAGCTTCAATTGGGTGAGGGGGCTTAACCGATTGACGTCCGTGAGGCCCCCTACAGTGACTCGCGGACCCCACCGTTTGGCTTCTGTGGACAAAGCTCTACCGTGTGTTGATTATCTCCGCAATACATGCAGAGATTCAACTCACGGCGGCATTGTCTCTCCGCCGGGGAGAGCTTTGTCCAGCCCGTCACCATCGGCTCCGACTCCTCGGGGCGCGATGGTGGCGGCGTCGCCAGGGGGCGAGCTTGGAACGGGCGCGACGAGGCTCCACGAGGGCGAGAAGAAGATGACTTCCGCCCCTAGGAGCGCTCGCGCAGCCTGTTATCCAAACTGATGGCAAGAGACGTTAGCTCCGCTAGAGTCTCCGGGATATCCAGTCCAGCCAGTTCATCCCTCAGATCATCGTTGAGACTGCGGAGGAAAAGGCCACAGAGTGAGCGTTCCTCCCAGCCCAATTCCTCCGCCGCTACCCGGAAGTCGACCGCATAGTCCGCTGCCAACCGGCTTCCCTGCTGGAGGCTGAGAAGCCGATCGACCTGGACCGTCTCGGTACGAGAGTGGTCAAAGACCTCCAGGAAGCGTCTCACGAATTGGTCATACGTGAGGGTGGCATAACTGGGCCTCGCCATTACGGCGTAAGTCCAGGTTAGTGCTCGCCCCTCTAGGAGATTCCCGATATAACCAATTCGGCTATGATCTGAAGGAAAGTCTCCGGGAACACGGTGGAACACGGACTCACACTGCATTATGAACCCCCGCGCTCCGCCGAGCTTACCGCTAAAGCGGTTGGGGGTTGGAATGGGCGTGAGCCGAGTCGGTGCTCCCGGAGCCTGCTGGACAGCCGCTGGAGCAGCAGGAGCCGCGCCACCCTGACGAGCCGGGGGGAACGGCTGTTGGGGGTCCAAGCGGTCCAATCGGTTAGTTATACTGATTAATTGATTGAGTATCACTTGTTGCTGATAGGCTATTTGGTCCACTCGAGCCTCGAGAGTGGAAAGCCGGTGTGCGAGCCCGCCATCTGCCGAGCCGCTCAGCTGAAGCCGTACTGACATAATGCACGGCTCAGGAGACGCACACACACAGGCTCAGAGTAGCTCAAATAGCTTTATTAGCAACAAGGGTGTATGAATGTGTGTCTGCGAGATGTGAATGTGTTGGTGGCGGTGTCTGCTTCGGGCACAGAGGCAGGAGACCGTACAGCCGGACAACCCTATGGGAAAAGCACAGGGAGAAGGGTGACGGGCACACACCAACACAGGAGATATACAAGTAGGAGAGGAGCTTACTTGGAATGGGCGGATGACTGGCACAGCAAGGAACGAGGTCCGGTAGACAACCACCTGGAGAGCCCGGTGCAGCAGCGAGGAACAGGCGATGGAGAGGAATAGTCGGCCGCCAGGAAATCCACCTGTGCACAGGGGAGCAGACTTGGAGAAGAGAAAGGTAAGATCTTCTTACCGCTATGCTTGCTGAGAATGAGAGGGAACTCACAGCAATCCGTAGTGAACTCTGACGGCTTCAGGCCGAAGCCCAGGGCGAGGCGGCTTAAATCCCTCACCGCTGATGATGTGCAGGTGTGCGTGCAGCTGGCGCCGCTGATGAGCGGCGCGGCGTGACATGTATTAGCGTTTGCCAGCCTATAGGCCATAGCCACAGACTAGTAGGCAGTAGCCACTCACCCATCAGTGGCACGACACTTGCCGTTAGGGTGGCGCATAGACTTGCTGCCTTTGGGGGGAGCTCCAGCCAGCAGTGCAAAGGTAGAATCACCTTCAATGCACCATCCAAGCCCTGCTCCGCAGCACCACTCAAAACACTGAGTCTAGAACATAGGGCAGCAATCTCCTTAGATGTGCCCACTACTTCTGCAGATGTTCCCCAAAGTCAGGATAAACTGACAAGGGAACCCGCCTCTGGGTTGCAGGACCTCTGTCCAAAGGTGAAGCCCTAGGCGGAGAAAATGGGGGAGGAAGGCCAGCAGCTGATGCTACCCCAGAGAGCCATGCCCTGACAGATATATCATGGGGCTCAGGAAGGTCTTCTCAACTGGAGAGTCACCATTGACCTCATCATCATCCTCAGAGGGACATCCATGCTCCCAATGGCGCCACAGCTAGAACTGATGGTCTTACCCAAGTTATCAGAGGCCACAAGAGACATTGCATCAGTATGTGGTCTCAGGGCACATATGGGAGCCTGGTGGTGGCATACCCAAAGGCGACGGTGATTTGCAGCCATATGTTCAATGGTCTTACGCACTTCCTCCAACTGACTCTGCATGAAATCCACCTGCTGGATCGCGTGGCTGGCTTCCTTCAATCCCCTTCTGCTTCCTGCTGGCCTTCTCAGTTCCAGCTGGAGCACTTAAACCTGGAGGGATGGAGCCCTGGGCTGGTGGCATACCAATGTCCAGGCTATTTCCCCCTCCTTCACTCCCCACAGAAGCCATTATTCCTCCAAAAGAACATTTGGAGAGAAAACAAGACAGTTATTATTATTATTATAAACAAGCCAAAGGGCTATTCCATGAGGTACAAGCACACTAGTCAAAAGACAACATAGCAGTATCAGATTTCATTTCCCACCTGTATGCAGTACCACTCCCCACAAAAGGTGGCGAGTGGTACTTGTATTCTTGTATTCTCATTTCTTGTATTCTTGCAAGAATACAAGAATACTCCAAAACTACTGAATGGATTTGGATGAAATTTTTTACCAGAGGTGATCCTTGGGCTAGAGAGGAACCCATAATATTTTGGTGATGATCCCAGAATGCATACCTCCACCAAGGCTCTTATCTTCTCACACTGTGTTAGCAAGAATCCTCCAAAACAAACCCATTACATTTTAGAGGTGATCCATGAGGGACAGGAGCCTTGGAGGAGGTATGTGCTCTCTGAGTGCTTTTCTAGTTATTATTATTATTATTAATCTTTATTTCAGACACACAGACCTGTCCATATAAAATAAGAAGGGGTAGGGGCATCAGGGAAACAATTAAAACAATAAACAGTCTTTTAAAAGAGTTACTGTATAGGCTGTTGTGCCAGTGTCTTCTGAGAGCAGAAGTGTATCTAAGGCTGCTCTTTCTGGGGCTTATAAGGGTCTGTATGATGCTGTTTTCCAAATCATCCAAACAACACATAAAATTGAACATGAGTTTCCTCAGTAGATTCAAGATTCAAGATTCAAGATTTTATTTGTCAATAGAGGACATACAGGAGAATTGAAATGACATTCCTCTCTCTCTTCAGTGGAGTGCACAATATAAAAAACAAAAGGGATAAGTCTGGAAAAACAACAACAGCTGTCTATGTACAGTAATGCTACCCGTAGTGCAAATAGCAATAAAAGATAGACCCAGGCATCCCATAGCGCAAATAAAGATAAACGATAAAACCTAACAATTCTATATACAGAAAAAGTAGAGCAGTAATACTCGTAGTTGCAAGTTTGATGTGGTAGTGTAGGTGCAGACAGTAACAGATTGGATTGCACATGAATAGTAGTGCAAAACAGACAGCAGCAGATACTGTATGGCATTTGTGCAATAGGTTGCAGTAAAGGGCAGAAACATACAACAGCAGGTGCATTATATTACTGTTGGTGTGCCAGTCTTTCTGTGCCAACAGCTGAGGTAGTTATTGTGTGGGTGAGTGCGTTATGGTCCGTAGGGGGGTGGGGGGTGGGTGGACGGACAGATTTCAGGGTCCTGATGGCCTGATGAACAAAGCTGTTTAGCAGTCTTGTGGAGCAGGCCCAGAGGCTCCCGTACCTTTTCCCCGAGGGCAGGGGGCTGAAAAGGGAGTGTGAGGGGTGGAAGGTGTCGCCTGCAATGTTGATGGCTCTGTGGGTGAGGCGGGTGAGGTAGATGTCCGAGAGGGGGGGCAGAGGGGCACCGATGATCTTTCTGGCTGCTTTCACTGTGCGTTGTAGTGTATTCCAGCAGGAGGCGGTGCAGCTTCCATACCACACTGTGATGCAGCTGGTGAGAATGCTCTCAGTGGTGCCCCGGTAGAATGAGCACATGATGGGGGTGGGACTTGTACTCTCCTCAGTTTGTGGAGGAAATGGAGGTGAGTTTGAGCCTTCTTGGCCACTGATGTGGTGTTGTTGGACCAGCAGAGGTCCTCAGAGATGTGCACCCCCAGGAACATGGTGCTGCTCACCCTCTCTACAGCTGTCCATCGATGATCAGAGGGGGATGCTGTATGTGTCCCCTCCTGAAGTCAACCACAATCTCCTTGGTTTTTCCCACGTTCAGGAAGAGATTATTGTCTTTACACCACTGGACCAGTTGGCTCACCTTTTTCTGTAGTTGGCCTCCTTATTGTTGGTAATGAGGCCCACCACTGTCGTGTCGTCCGCAAACTTGATGATGTGGTTGGTGCTGTAGGCTGGCACACAGTCATGGATCAGCAGGGTGAAGAGCAGTGGGCCGAGCACACACCCTTGTGGGGCCCCTGTGCTCAGTGTGATGGTCTTGGAGGTGCTGCTGCCAGTAGTGCCTCACAAATAGGAATACCACATGACACAAACAGCTGACTGGCACTATGCCATCTGGGCACCTGAAGCAGCAAACTCAGTGCATCATTGTAGGCCACAATCAGCCTTCTCAAACTACCAGTCCTGTAGCTGTACCACAAATGTGCAGTGTACAGAGGAGTACACTGCACAGTACTCTACACTTTCTTTCTTTCTTTCTTTCTTTCATTATCTGTGGGTTGAAGTACAACAGGTGTATTGCAGCATTGGAGTGGTTTTTAGATCCTGATGATGAGCACTCTGGTGGCTTTCAGTGGATAAACATGTGATCTTAATTTCACAGTTCAAATAGAGCTATTTAAGATTGAAACAAAGCTGTTGTTACCTTTCAAACACTACTGTTCAGTTTCCTTTTCTTACTACACTACTCTGAGAGCCAGATAATAATGTATATAATGCCATAATGTCTTGTTACTTCTGTGGAGGTAATGTTTTTGCCGGGCAGAGATAAACAAACCTATCATCTGGTCAGTCACTACAACAGATACTGGAGTCAGTTTGTCTTGGCTTGTCCTTGCCACTGATAATACCTCTATCTGCCAAGAATGTGCTGCTAGTCCAGCAAAAGCTAGCGGTACTCAAATACTTTGCAAGCAGTTTCATGAAATGGTCAGTCAGAAAGCAACTCATATTGGCTCGAACGTCACCCGGGTTGACAAGGTGAAGTTGGATGTAGACAGGAGTTCTTGGCAGCGGAAGGTGAAGGACTGAGCTGTGTGGGAGAATCTGATCAGACCTCCACGACAGACTACTATGATGGTGATGGTGTCTGTCTGTCTGTCTGTTTGTTTGTCTGTTAGCAACATTACTCAAAAAGTAGTGAACCGATTTCAGTAAAAAATTTCAGGGAAGGTAGGAAATGAGCCAAGGAACAAATCATTAGTTTGTGGTGCTGATCCGCATCACTGTCTGGATCCAAGAATTTTTTTTTCTATTATTTTATAATATAACATTGCATTTTTCATGTACTTCCCTTTTAATGCTATGCGTCCACTGAATCTGTTGTTTTTCCGCTTCCCATTCATTGTGTATTTGAAACACAATGGAAAGCATCTGGCTCCACTATGGTGAAATTTGGCCTGCGGTGTGCCGAGCAGCCCGTGGTTCCCCCTGCCGCTCATTTGCATAAACATTGAATATTTGATGTTTATGCAAATGAGTTTCGCATACCTGCACACATCGGAGGCAGCAATCTCGTCCTGAATGTTTAAACCAGTGGTTTTTGATGTCATATAATGACAGATTCATTAACTGAACCTAGTGATGTTAGAAACACTTTTAGCTGGTTTGTTTTAAAGATTGGACACTCGTAGTCCGCCATGTTGTTCAGGAGTTTCAGTCTGTGAAAGACCGCCCACAACCAAATCCAGTGACCATTCAGGTGCAGCCTGTGCGTTCTCAGCAGCAGGGCAAAGTGCTTGCCCCCTTCCTGATTTCTCATTTTTTTTGTATGTTTGTCACACTTAAATGTTTCAGATCCATCCATCCATCCATCTTCTACCGCTTAATCCTTTCGGGTCGCGGGGGGGCTGGAGCCTATCCCAGCATCTTTGGGCGAGAGGCAGGGTACACCCTGGACAGATCGCCAGTCCATCACAGGGCCAACACAGAGAGACAGACAACCATTCACTCTCGCATCCATACCTAAGGACAATTTAGAATCCCCAGTTTTGATGCCAATTAACCTAACATGTTTCAGATCATCAAACTAATTTAAATATTAGACAAAGATAACACAAGTAAATACAAAATGCAGTTTTTAAATGAAGGTGTTTAGTATTAAGGGAAATAAAATCCAAACCTACATGGCCCTGTGTGAAAAAGTGATTGCTCCCTAAACCTAATAACTGGTTGGGCCACCCTGAGCAGCAACAACTGCAATCAAGAGTTTGTGATAACTGGCAATGAGTCTTTTACAGCGCTGCGGAGGAATTTTGGAGAACTCATCTTTGCAGAATTGCTGTAATTCAGCCCCACTGGAAGGTTTTCAAGCATGAACCACCTTTTTAAGGTCATGCCACAGCATCTCAATCAGATTCAGGTCAGGACTTTGACTAGACCACTTCAAAGTCTTCATTTTGTTTTTCTTAAGCCATTCAGAGGTGGAGTTGCTGGTGTGTTTTGAATCATCGTCCTGCTGCAGAACCCAAGTGTGCTTCAGCTTGAGGTCACGAACAGATGGCCTGACATTCTCCTTCAGGATTTTTTGGTAGACAGTAGAATTCATGGTTTCATTTACCATAGCAAGTCTTTCAGGTCCTGAAGCAGCAAAACAGCCCCAGACCATCACACTACCACCACCATATTTTACTGCTGGCATGATGTTCATTTTCTGAAATGCTGTGTTACTTTTATGCCAGATGTAATGGGACACATACCTTCCAAAAAGTTCAACTTTTGTCTCATCAGACCACAGAGTATTTTCCCAAAAGTCTTGGGGATCATCAAGATGTTTTCTGGCAAAATTGAGACTAGCCTTTATGTTGTTTTTGCTCAGCAGGGGTTTTTGTCTTGGAACTCTGCTATGCAGACCATTTTTGCCCCCTTTCTTATGGTGGAGTCATGAACACTGACCTTAACTGAGGCAAGGCCTGCAGTTGTTTGGATGTTGTTGTGGGTCTTTTGTGACCTCTTGGATGACTCATCGCTGCGCTCTTGGGGTAATTTTGGTCAGCCGGCCACTCCTGGGAAGGTTCACCACTGTTCCATGTTTTCGCCATTTGTGGATAATGGCTCTCACTGTGGTTCGCTGGAGTGCCAATGGTTTAGAAATGGCTTTATAACCTTTTCCAGACTGATAGATCTCAATTACTTTGTTTCTCATTTGTTCCTGAATTTCTTTGGATTGTCATGCTGAGTGTTATGCTGTATTTGGATATATTGTTTAATCTTATTGTATGTTGTTGTACTTTTGCATGTTTATACTTATGTGTTGCTGATAATTATGATGATTTTGTGTGTAGTGTTTTCTTGTTTGTTTTTGTATGCATGCTTTTGAGTGATTGAATACAGCTGGACACAATGAGTGAGAAACTCAGGCATTGACTGACAGACTGAACCAGCCAATAAACTGCTACAGGCTGTCCACATGGCCCAATGGGAATACGGGGGCGGGTTTTCCCATTTCCTGCATAAGCAGGGAGAGCCCTGCATTGAGCAAGAGTTTTTTTCTTCACCTGAACTGAGGCCCACCATCTTCCCAGACGGCTGGAGAATCTGCAGCAGCTTCCAGGCAGTTCTAGTGTGATGGTTAGAAGTGTATTGGAGGCCTTGGGTGTGGGGAAGCTGTAAGTTTTTAATCCAATACATTAACTGCTGTTGGAGGTCTGGGTGGAACTGACCCTTGTGTGTGAAGAACAGACTGCTGGCCACTTTCCCTTCTTTTAGGTGTGAGGGAGGAAGATTCCTGGATGTGCGGGCCTGTTTGATGTGGACTTGATTGAAGATATCAAAGGACAAGGCCTGGAGTGTGGCAGTGAGACTCTGGGACTGGTAAAAGAATGTTTTAATGACTTTTGCCTTTCTAAAGACTGTTGTATTTTTAAAGTTACACTGGCAACATTTGTGATTATCTGATTTTTACTTTTTGTAATAAATGTTTGTGCTTGAAACCTTGTTGGATACTTAGTAAGTACTGCTCACCCTCGTAGTGGGAACCTAAGAGGTTTGTTTTATTGGAGGTTAATGAGAGAGTTAATTGGTTCAGTTCCACTAATTGGGTAACCTCCTCCATACTACCCCTTTCACAGGATCGCAACATGATGTCTAGCTTTTGAGGATCTTTTGGTTTATTTAACTTTGTCAGGCAGGTCCTATTTAAGTGATTTCTTGATTGAGAACAGATGTGGCAGTAATCAGGCCTGGGTGTGGCTAGAGAAATTGAACTCAGCTTTCCGAAGATGTGATAAACCAGTTTGTTTTAACAAAGGGGGCAATCACTTTTCCACACAGGGCCATGTAGGTTTGGATTTTTTCCCCCTTAATAATAAACACCTTCATTTAAAAACTACATTTTGTGTTTACTTGTTATCGTTGTCTAATATTTAAATTTGTTTGCTCTGAAACATTTAAGCGTGACAAACATACAAAAAATGAGAAATCAGGAAGGGGCAAACACTTTTTCACACCACTGGATATACACATGTATGGTAGTGGCTTCACGGCTGGAACTATGTACATAAGAGTGCAGAACACACGATTGAATAAAATGGCCCAAGGATTATGGAAAATATACACAGGAATGGTAGTGATTTCACAGATGGGTCAATGTACATGAGTGTGGAGTGCAAAGACAGGTGTTATAATTAAACCGGTTTTCAGTTCTGTGCATATGGTTCAGAGGGAGAGGGATGGAGCCTCTGACTGTTTGCCGTCCAGATGGCTCTGTCATGATTCTGAGCATGGTGGAGTTTCATGCCCAGTCTGAGTGTATTTTAGGTTTTTCCTGTATTTCTGTTTAGGTTCAGGAATCTTGTATGATGGGGGTATTCGGGTTGTTCTTTGAGTTTCTCTTGTCCTCATTGTTATGGGTTATATTTCCTATTGTATTATTTGGTTTTTGAAATGAGTTCTTATTGCTAGTTACTTTTTTTTTTTTTTTTCCCAGTCTGTGCTTTTACTTTGATAGTCACTTCCTCTTGTCTGTCCGGTTCATGGGTTGCCCCAGCTGTTATGGTTTACCTGCTTAGTCCTTGCTTGTTGACCCAAACCTGCTAGTCATCTGCCCATTTCCCATATGGTTATTTAAGGACGACGGCAATACTTCCCATTGCCATGTCCTTCTGGTTTTCTGTTTGTTTGCTGTGGGGATGTACGGATGAGCTCCCTTTTTTTCTTTTTCCCCGACGTGTCTGTGCGTCTCAGCCTGGCATTTCCAAGGCTGTTCTCATTTTTTGCGGATGTGAGGCCCCGACATCCCTGCATGCCTTTCCTTCCGTTTCCCTCATCTGTAAGTGTAGCGTTTTTATATTGTGTCATGTTTGACTTAATAAACCTTAAACTCACAACGTGCTTTTGGTGCCCTTGAGTTAGCCCTTGAAAAGGACAGTTTATGACAGAAGGACATGGCCAGTGTGTGGGCACCAGCTGCTGTGGGTTTTTACATTCCTTATTTTCTTCTTCCCTCCTGTTATCAGTCTTTTTCCCCATTCTTGCTGGAATGACTACCCGCACGGACTTTAGTGTATTTGGCTGGGATGAGGAGGAGTGTTGGGCGGCGGAATTGTTGGAGGACATCATCTTGGACGCTTGCTCTTCCTGCACTCCCGAGGAGGCTCAGCTGTGTCTAGATAGTATTGCACAGGTTGTGGAGGTGTACCCCAGCCTGTGGAGCTGTCCAGAACTAGCAGTTCTCCTCACCTCCATGTACAGCTCACAACACACACACTCCGCGGGCTGGGGGAAACCTCCCTTCCGGCACCTGGGTTCAGAGGTCCTCAACCTTGCGCCGTTATCCAGCTACAGCCCCACCCTCTCCTCCCAAGCAGTGGCACATGTCATCTGCTGTCACTCCGGCGTTGAAGGAGCCCGCAGTTTGCCGGACTGGGCATGCAGCCGTCGTACCTCATGACGGTCCTACCACTGAGGAGTTGGAGGAACGTTGGCAGGTTCTGTTGGCTGAGACAGAATCGTTGCTGGATTATAAACCATGGCTCCTTCCAGAGTTAACGGCTCAGTTGGATGGAGGTTCATCTGATGGATTGGCATTTGAGCCGACAATGGAGTGTCCCCTGCCTCCAGCATTTCACCACCCTCGTCAGATGACCTCCACAGCCTCCAGAGGGGTTTTGCCTGGTCATGCAGAAGCGGTGACAGCAACTACTCGGGAATTAAGGCAAGTACCCATTCATTTAACGTCTGTAAATGAATTGACTTGTCTTATTCCCCGGGGGGGCTTAGCAGCAGTTATCTGCAGTGGCTGAGTCCTCACTACCCACTGCTACAATAATCACTCAATCCTCACCTTCCTCTCTCGTGTTCTTCTCTGCTTTCCCTGAGTGTCCACCGGTCCTGGGAGGGAGCTGCTGGATGATGGAGGGTCCTGTGGTTCCGGAGAGTCCTGTTCTGGTCCCACAGTTGCATCCTGGATGGGAGAGGCACGGCCCCGCATCCCTGAGCCGACAGTCGGGTGCCCACTGGTTTCGGCTGTGCAGGTTCTGGTGCCATTGGTGAGATGCCCTCCAGCACCAGCCACCACACCTGGAGCTCCGCCAGCACCGCCTGCCGTCATGTCTGCTGCCGGGGCTGTTGCAGCAGCATTGCTGGATTCCTGGACAGCGGTGGCACTCGAGTCCTGGCAAGTGCTCTGTTCTGTCACTACATCTACAGATCTGGAGAAATCTTGTCTGGCTTATAGGGGGGAGAGTCGGGTGCAGACGTCCGCTTCCCCTGAGCTCTCCTCACCGGGCTCCACTGTTGCCGGTGATTCATCTCTGGTATTTTTTCTTTTCTCTCCTTCTGAGGTGGCCGAGTCGGAGTTGGATCACCAGATGACCGGGTTCAAGACGTCCCAGCCTGGATCGCCAGAGTCCTGGACAGCGGTGGAGCTCAAGCTCAGGCAAGTTCTTTTTTGTTTTCACTCTGTCTTAGAGAAATCATGCCTGGCTCTTGGTGGGGAGGACCAAATGCAGCCGTCAGCTTCACCTGAGCTCTCCTCGCCGGGCTCCACTGCTGCTGGTGACTCTGACCCGGTGTCTGTGTCTTCTTTGTCTGAGCCTTCCCCCAAGGTCACCATGGGTCCTTCTTCTCCACCTTCGTCTGGTCCGCCGCTGATCGATCACCTTCTGTGCCTGGTCTTCTCACGGGTCAGCCATTTGGTTTCATCGGGGTTCCCAGAGGTCTCTGTCAGTTCCCCTTTTCTGCCAGAGGTCTCCATAGTTTCCTCCTCTCTGCCTGAGGTCTCCATGGGTGCTACGTCTCAGTCTGGGGCCCACTGTGGGTGCTACGCCCCAGTTCGGGGCCTCCGTCTGAGGCCGCCATGGATACTTCATCTCCACCTGAGGCCGTAGAGGGTTCCCCACATTTGCCAGAGATCACTGAAGGCCATCGGGTGTCGCTGGGGGTTCTCGCTGATCTGACATCTTCACCACCAGGTTTCCATCTTCCAGCTCCTGTGGTCCATTGTAAACACCTGTTCCAGCTGCCACCTCCATGAGGGGGCGCGTCATGCCCTGCAGCCTGTTGGCTCAGGGATGCTGGGAGGCCGCCCAATGAACTATCCCATCGGTTAAGGTGGCTCTAGGGTGCTGGTAGGCCATCCGACCTCTTCTATCAGATGGTTGGTTGGTTCGGGGACTCTGGGAGACCACCCGAACTATATTTTGGCTTCATTTAGCATTCCTAGGATACTGTGCCACCTTCGCTGTACAGGTCATGTGGGTCATGAGCATTTTGTTTTTTTCTGTTGTCCAGTCCCTCCTACCTGGGTTCCCCCACCACCCTCCCGGGGTGGGTTTTTTTTTTTTTTTTGTTCGTGGTGGTGGTGGGGGAGTCTTTGTGTGTGGGTCTTTTCTGCCGTGCTCAGTCTCTGAATGTATTAGGTTTTTTTTGTATCTTGTATGATGGGGGTATTTGGGTTGTTCTCTGTTTTGAGTTTCTCTTGCCCTCACTGTTATGGGTTATGTTTCCTGTTGCATCATTTGGTTTTGAAACGAGTTCTTAGTTATTGATGATTTTTGTTTTTTTCCCAGTCTGTGCTTTTACTTTGATAGTCCCTCTTGTCTACACGGTTCACAGGCTGCCCCAGCTGTTATGGTTTACCTGGTTAGTTCTTGCTCGTTGATCCACACCTGATAGTCATCTGCCCATTTCCCATATGGTTATTTAAGGATGATGGCAATGCTTCCCATTGCCGTGTCCTTCTGGTTTCCTGTTTGTTCGCCGTGGGGATGTACGGGTGAGCTCCGCTGTTTTTTGTCTTTTTCCCCGATATGTCTGTGCGTCTCAGCCTGGTATTTCCCAGGCTGTTCTCCTTGTTTTTTGCAGACATGAACCCCAACATCCCTGCATGCCTTTCCTTCGGTTTCCCTCATCTGTGTGTAGCGTTTTTGTATTGTGGTGTTTTAATAAACCCTGAAAACTCACAGCGTGCGGCCTTCGTCTAGCCCTTGAAAAGGGCAGTTTATGACAGGATCATGGGAAGAAACTGTCAGTTTGGAGGTGTGGGACCTGGTTGATCTGAACCATCATCCAGAGGGGAGTAGGTCAAACAGGCGGTGGGCGGGATGTGAGGGGTCTCCTGTGATGGCCTTGATCTTTCTGAGACAGGAGGATCTGGAGATGTCCCCCAGGAAGGGCAGAGGGCCGCTGAGGATTTCTTGGGCGTTGTTGTTGGCCATGGAGCTGGTGTACCACACACCCAGGCAGTAGGTGAACACGCTCTCCACTGAGCAGCAGTAGAAGGACTTGCCGGAACTGTTATGTAAAAGCAATATTATACTCAACGTCGTTACGGTATCATGAATATAGTAACTCCAGGTGTGGTGCCGCTGATGCCCTCCCCGTATCAGAAGTACCACACCCGGAGTTACTATATTCAAGATACTGTACTTTGTCTTGTGCAATATTGCTTAAATATGATGTGATGTCAGCTGGCTGTGGAACTATGCAAAGCTTGATTTGAAACATTGGCTGCTCCAGAGTGATTTTTTTTTTCATCATTTAGCAAAGGTAAGCAACATTTTGGAGATGTATTTTAGTCTGTACATCCTCCTTGGTTATAAATACGATGAATTTTTTTTTATCTTTAAGGCTGCAGCTATTGTAAAGTGGGGGGAGCCTTATAAGCCCCCCCCTTTTTTTTACCTGATCCTAACTTATAAACATTCAATTCAACTTCTTCCACTTAATCCTTTTCGGGTCGCGGTGGGGCTGGAGCCTATCCCAGTATCTTTGGGTGGGAGGCAGGGTACACCCTGGACAGGTCGCCAGTCCATCGCAGGGCCAACACAGAGAGACAGACAACCATTCACTCTCACATTCATACCAAAGGACAATTTTAGAATCCCCAGTTTTTTTGATGCCAATTAACCTAACTTGCATGTTTTTGGCATGTGGGAGGAAACCGGAGAAATCCCGGAGTAAACCCACACAGACACTTATAGTTTAATCATGGAGCTTATTTCTCTAAGAAATACAAGCTACTTGGTGTGTCTATTGGCTGGAATGTATTGTAAATTGGGGCTGTCACGTCACCGTTGCTAACCTCTCCACTCTGGAGACTGGCTTCAAATCGCTACACTTTCACACCTCCAAATACCCAGTGTCATATGCAAGGACAGCTAAACTGTAGAGGAACTTCCACAGTTTGGGGTGACAACGTTTTCGTTTAGGCCTGGAGAGAAACATCTGCATGCACATGACATGTCACAGAAGCAACCGCACGTGTACACGGATCCACCGAAGGTATGAAAACTGCTGCTGCACCTGTAAGAAAGCACAGCAAGATGGTGAGTTGTGCTGTTAAGGGTGACAAATGGATTCAAGGTGTGGTTGGGCTTACATCAGTGATCAGCTCTGAGCCCCTTCTTGTTTGCCATGGTGATGGACAGGCTGACAGATGAGGTCAGGCAGGAGTCTCCATAGACTATGATGTTTGCAGACGACATTGTAATCTGTAGTAAGAATAGGGAGCAGGTGGAAAAGAACCTGGAGAGGTGGAGTATGCACTGGAGAGAAGAGGAATGAAAGTCAGTAGAAGCAAGACAGAATACATGAGTGTGAATGAGAGGGAGGCAGGTGTAGCAGTGAAGATGAAAGGAGTAGAGGTAGTGAAGGTAGATGAGTTTAAATACCTGGGGTCAACCATCCAGAACAATAGAAAATGCACAAGAGAGGTGAAGAGAGTACAGGCAGAGTGGAGTGGGTGGCGACAAGTGTCAGTGGTGATTTGTGACAGAAGGGTAGCAGCTAAAGTGAAAGGGAAGATTTACAGGACGGTAGTGAGACCTGCTATGATGTATAGTTAGGAGGTGCCAGGAGACGGTGGCACTGACAAAAAGACAGGAGGCGGCGCTGGAGGTGGCAGAGTTGAAGATGCTAAGGGTCTCACTGGGAGATACTAGGAGGGACAGGATTAGAAATTAGTATATCAGAGGGACAGCTCAGCTTGAGTGGTTTAGAGACAAAGTAAGAGAGGCAAGGCTGAGATGGTTTGGACATGTGCAGAGGAGGGATAGTGGATATATTGGACAAAGGATGTTGAAAATGGAGCTGCAGGCAGGAGGAAAAGAGACCACAAAGAAGATTCATGGATGTAGTGAAGGAGGACATGAGGGTTGGTGTTACACAAGAAGATGCAAGGTATAGGGTGAGATGAAAGCAGATGATCTGCTGTGGCGACCCCTAAAGGGACCAGCCAAAAAGAAGTTTTTTAAGCTTAAAGAATGAGGAAGTCATAAATAAATTTTAAAAAACACAACACACGGTTCAGTGTGCAAGAGCCAAAAAGCCTGAGGAGAGGTCAATGCAACGGAGACTTCTTATGCAGGTAAACTGATTAGGCATATAAACCCCCACATCTAAAAGTGCACTCAAGGTACGGCAGTTAAGATTATTTTCTTGTAAATCTGATGCCAGATTAAATAAACTGAATCTGACCTATTAGCTACTGAGCTACTGTAACAGGAGAAATAAGAATTTATTTTGTTTTTACTGAATGTAAAAATGCCAGTCTTAGTATTCGCATTCGTAGCGGTGGGTTTTTCCTATCCAGGCTTGGGACCGGCAGTGGTGTAGTTGCATTCAAGTAAAACAGCCCTAAATCATCCAGTCTTCAGACGATTGACCGCAACGGTCATTTAAGTGGCCTGGCGAGGAGTAAGTAAAGTTCACTGAATATCTTGAAGATAAATAACGACAGCCTGTAAAACTATCCTTTATAAATTAAGAAGGAAAAAAAGTTTAGTAATATTGTTATTGTGAAAATTCACATAAATATTGTGGTATTTTTAGGACCCTCATACTTGTGAGGTATTCCTTAGTTCAAGCAGCTCTAACCCTGCAACTGTGTTGGTACATGGAGACAGCAGGGCAGAGGTGTCTGTGTTAGCTGCACACTGCAAGAGTGCAGAGGAAGACTGGATTAATTTAAATGTTTATCCACTTGGCCGAATGAGACAACCCTTTTGTAGCAACCTAAAAGTATAATCATCAAATTCCACACTTTTTTCAAAATTATACAGATGAATTTGAATATATAGATGTAATATTTAAAACCATGTTCAATTTCCCAGCTCTGCAGTAATCTTGATGTGACTCAGAAGGACCCAATGTGCCATAGGTTGCTTGCACGTGACATGTTGAGACCCAATAACCAGCCTAATAAATTAACCTTAAAAATAGGCTAATATGGCTAATGCATTCCCATCATTCATATGACATACAAAGCCATAGTTCTTTCTGTTATTTGGTTTGAAAAATAAGTATATAAGTATTACATAGTATTATATATACTATATAAGTATTATATTGTGGGACACATATGCACAGATGTATATTACTTTATGCTTCATATGTATACTACTTTAGGCTTCACATCTTAGATTGAACAAAGGACTGAGTCTCTTTGGAGATGACAGGAGGATGTGAAAGTTTAGGCTTTGGTATACAGAGAGACGGCCTTGGGGGATTTTCCTGGCTGCCAGAGATTATGGGTGGAGGTGTTAAGATCCGGAAGAAGATGCATTGTTACTTGGGATTAAATACAATGTGACTGTGAGCTTTGATGTCCTGGGGTATAAAAAGGACGAATGTCTGGAATTCTTTCTGTTTTTGCTGATGTTGGAGAATGTGAATAAACCTGACTCGTGAGATAAACTCTGCCTCGTTACTTTCACATTCCCACAATATAGTATTATATATAAGGACCTGATATAGCCATACTTTATTCTTTCAAAAAACAAAAAAAACTATAATAAAAAATTCCAGTAGTTGTAAGAGTAGTCCCTCACCGCTATCACCAAATGCCAAAAACTATTTTGAGAATGGGGGAAGGAAAAGTTGTTTGTGGCAGTGCCTTGCATGGCAGCTGTCATGATTACTAGAAATATCAGCCCACGTGCAAGATGCTACACCAGAGAATGCACACAACGCAGAGAGGCAAGGTTTTAAACACAATTTTATTGAAGAGTTGTTGCAAAGTTAGCGGAAAAAAAACACCTCACTCGCCAGAGGAGCGCCCAGCCTGTAATGAGGGAGATGAGAGCAGATTAGAACGAGGAGGGAGGCAGGGACAAGGAACCCAGGAAGGCAAGGATGAACTGGAACGGAAGCTGCGGATAAGTAGGGCTGGTGAGATGTCTGACCGGGTGAAGCAGGCGATCTGGAGTGAAGATGATGAAGGAGCAGGTGAGCGCACAACGAACCCCTGGGGACACACCGCAGAGATGGCAGCAACCTGAGAAGGAGGAAGAGAGAGATGGATTATTCTCTTGGTTCCAAGACAATTAATACTTAGTAAATTCTTTTATGGCAGTATACCCAATGAGCCAGTGCTGGAGCATTCACAGACTGGTCCCTTTAAGTGCTGGCAGCGAGGAGACAGCAGGTGCGTCCACTCACGCAGGTGTATTGATTACCTGCGGAGCCGGAGACCCTCCCACAGGACGGGAGGGGGAGTGCGCCCACCAGATCACAACAGCAGCGACCCCTCTGATTCTATGTGATTAATATTGTAGATAGGAGAAACGTAATTTTGTTCTACTGTACATCATTGGCTAAATTATAGACAAACTTCTACAGTTTGGGGTTAAAACGTTGTTGTGTGCACGGCCCCATAGTCTCTCACCGTGTCCTGGGTCTGCCCCAGGGTCTTGCTCAAAACACCTCACGTGGGAGCAGAGGTTGTGTTTTTTGTTATCTTTCATTTTTGACAGACAGGGTTGTAAAAATTCTGTCAAAATCCATTATTACCTGTCATTTTAATTGATTTGAATGAGATCAACATCAGTGTAATCTGTCAAAATGATAGACAGCTTTCAGATTTTTCTATCACTGCTGAAAAAACTCTGTCGATGAAGGACAATTTTCACTTAACACAACCTCTGTGTGGGAGGCATCCTGATCAGATACCCAAACCACCTCAACTGGCTCCTTTGGAGCAGTGACTCTAGTTTGAGCCTCTCTTGTATAACTGAGCTCCTCACCCTGTGTCTAAGGATGAATCCAGCAACCCTAAGCAGAAAGCTCATTTCAGCCTCTCTTATCTGTCATCTTATTCTTTCGGTCACTACCCAAAGTTCATGACCGGAGAGGAGGGTGGGAATGTAGATTGGCTGGTAAATCGACAGCTTTGCTTTGAAACTCAGCTCCCTTGTCACCATGACAGACTGTTACAATGTTAGTATCACTGCAGATGCTGCCCCAATCCATCTGTCAATGTCTCGCTCCATTCTTCCCTCACTCGTGAATAAGACCCTGGGATACAGTACTTGCACTCCTATTGGGTCAGGACCTCCTCCCTAAACCAGAGAGATCAGTCCACCTTCTTTTTCGGCTGAGGACCATGGACTCATATTTGGAGGTGCTGATTCTCATCCTAGCTGCTTCACATTCAAAAGCAACACTGTCCCAGTAAGACCTGTATGTCAGTGAGCAATGAAACAGCTGAAATGAGATCCTCTGACCACCGAATATGATGCCCTCCGTTCCTTAGCTGTGCCTACAAATCCTGTCCATCAAATTAACAGGATTGGTGACAAAGCCCAGAACTAGCGAAGTCCAACTCTCACTAAGAACGAGTTTGACTAATTGTTGGCAATACAAACCAGACTTTTGCAATGGTCATATAGAGACCAGATAGCTCATAGCAATGAGCCTGATACTCCGAAGGCTGAACCATCATTTGATACATAAGGGCAAATGAGGGTCAGGTCCCATCTCCCGACCCGAAGGCACAGGGAAAGAACCCTTTCATCCACTGGGGAGAACCCCAACATAGAGACTGCAAGGTAAGAGGATGCAAGAATACCCACTCGTGCTCGCTGCCTCTTGCCTGGGGTGACTCCAGGGGATTAATTTGATTTAATTTATATATTTGTGCAAATGGTTCTTTGTTGAGTACGTAGAAAAAAATAAAATAATGTCTGAGCTGGTGTCTGATGGTTCACATACATCCTCTGCTTCTCAGTAAAAGAAATTAAATATAATTAAAATAATACACCAGTCTGAGATAATTGGGAAGTAACATTTAGTTTCTCTGATGTTCTGGGAAGTGGGTAAAAAAATATATACACAAACAACTGATGTTATGGACCTCTTAGGTGCCTTTGGCATTTGGCGCTTTACTTGTGCTGCCCTAATCATCCAGCAGATGGCCACCATTACTCAGATTGTTGAAAACGTTGATCAACGCCCACTGATCCCTGTAGGATAGTTCCATGTCAAAGCCCAACAAGCTGCAAGAGTGATGATATAATCAACAGGTCCAGTTTTAATGAAACAAATTGAAGCTCTAGACATTAAAGTGTCTCTGTCTGTTGATGCCATTTAGCACAGGTGACCAGAATAGCCAAATTACCTTAAAAGTGGCATGTTATTGACAGTATATGCTGTTCCATGATATCAGCATGACCACAGACAGGGAAGGGAAGTGAAAAAACATAGAAAATTATTATGATTATGTCCTTATTGAGCTGTTTTCTGATATTTTTGTGTTCTTCATAATTCTAAAAATTAAAATGGAATGATTTAATGCTGGGTTCGATCCCATCCCCCAACCAACAGTGATCTGTGTGGAGTTTGCATGTTCTCCCCGTGTCTGCGTGGGTTTACTCCAGGATTTCTCCAGTTTCCTCCCACATGCCAAAAACATGCATGTTAGGTTAATTGGCATCAAACTGGGGATTCTAAATTGTCCTTAGGTATGACTGTGAGAGTGAATGGTTGTCTGTCTTTCTGTGTTGGCCCTGTGATGGACTGGCGATCTGTCCAGGGTGTAACCTGCCTCTTGCCCAAAGATGCTGGGATAGGCTCCAGCCCCCCGTGACCTGAGAAGGATTAAGCGGAAGAAGATGGATGGATGGATGATTTAATGCAAGTGTTATACAGTAAGTTGTGACATTAGTTAATGACCTGGACAATCATGTCATTCATTCATTCATTTTAACCCTCATCACAGATTTTGTGTGTCTGTTGCACAGTTATTTCAGTCTAAACTCTCTTCTTCTTCTTCTTCTGGCTGCTCCCTTTAGGGGTTGCCACAGCGGATCATCTGTCTCCATCTCACCCTATCCCTTGCTTCTCCCTCTGTAACACCAACCCTCTCCATGTCCTCCTTCACTATATCCATCAATCTTCTCTGTGGTATTCCTCTTTAGCTCCTGCCTGGCAGCTCCATCTTCAGCATCCTTTCTCCAATATATCCACTATCCCTCCTCTGCACATGTCCAAACCATCTCAGCCTTGCCTCTCTTACTTTGTCTCCAAACTGCACAACCTGAGCTGTCCCTCTGATATACTTATTTCTGATCCTGTCTGTCCTAATCACTCCCAATGAAAATCTTAGCATCTTCAACTCTGCCACCTCCAGCTCCACCTCTTATCTTTTTGCCAGCGCCACGATCTCCAAGCTATACATCATAAGCAGATCTCACTACCGTCTTGTAAATCTTCCCTTTCACTCTTGCTGCTACCCTTCTGTCACAAATCATCCCTGACACTCATCTCCACCCACGCCACCCTGCCTGCACTCTCTTCTTCACCTCTCTTGTGCATTTTCCATTGCTTTGGATGGTTGACCCCAGGTATTTAAACTCATCGACTTTCACTACCACTATTCCTTCCATCTTCACGGTTGCACCTGCCTCTCTTTCATTCACACTCACGTGTTCTGTCTTGCTTCTATTGACTTTCATACCTCTTCTCTCCAGAGCATACCTCCACCTCTCCAGGTTATCTTCCACCTGCTCCCTATTCTCACTACAGATCACAATGTTGTCTGCAAACATCATGGTCCATGGAGACTCCTGCCTGACTTCATCTGTCAGCCTGTCAGTCACCATGGCAAACAAGAAGGGGCTCAGAGCTGATCCCCGATGTAATCCCACCCGCACCTTGAATCCATCCATCACTCCTACAGTGCACCTCACCACCGTCTTGCTGCCCTTATATATGTCCTGCACCACCCTCACATACTTCTCTGCCACTCCTGACTTCCTCATACAGTACCACACTTCCTCTCTTGGCACCCTATCATATGCTTTCTCTAGATACACACAGACACAATGCAACTCCTTCTGACTTTCTCTATACTTCTCCATCAACACTCTTAAAGCAAACATTGCATCTGTAGTACTCTTTCTTGGCATGAAACTATCCTGGTGCTCAGTGATTGTCACCTCTCCTCTTAACCTGGTTTCAACAACTCTTTCCCATATCTTCATAGTGTAGCTGATCAACTTTATGCTTCTGTAGCTCAAGTAGGTTTATTTTGTCTTCTTTTTAATTATTAGTTTTTTTTGTTTGTCTTATTTAAGACAAGAATAAAAATGAGATGTTTTTACCTTTACATGTTTCGACTGTCCACTGCAGTCTTCCTCAGAAGTGTCAGCTGATTGCTGTGAAGTGTCATTTATCAGCTGCCTTTTCTAGGTGGGGCCAGCCCAGCAGAACTGTCAGATCCGCTGGGCTGGCCCCGCCCTCCATCAGCCGATGGTCTCTGGACAATGTAGTCCCAGGTTTGGGAAAGCATAAATGTCCCCTCATCCCGATTCATGCTGTCTTTTCTCCACTTCCTGATTTCTATGGCCTCCTTGATCCAGCGTTTGGTTCTGTTATTCTCCAATCCAATGATTTTTGCATTGTCCCAGTCCATGATGTGATTATTTCTTTTGCAGTGATCTGATATTGCTGATTTTATTCCTGCTTGTTCTGCCTTTTCTTTTTGCGATCTTGTGAGACGTCCTTGTGTTTCCTTCTCACATTCCTTCTGGTGTTCTTTTTTTCTTGTGGTGAATGCTCTTCCTGTTTCTCCGATGTAGGTTTTGTTACATGATCTGCATGATATTTCATATATTATGTTGCATTTTTTGCTATGTTCTATTTTGTCCTTGGGGCAGCGCGGTGGCGGAGTGGTTAGCACTGCGGCAGCACAGCAACTCACCCTTGGCCGGGGGATCCTGGGTTCGATCCCAGCCCCCAACCAACAGTGATCTGTGTGGAGTTTGCATGTTCTCCCC
This sequence comes from Pholidichthys leucotaenia, assembly GCA_020510985.1. Taxonomy (NCBI): domain Eukaryota; kingdom Metazoa; phylum Chordata; class Actinopteri; order Cichliformes; family Pholidichthyidae; genus Pholidichthys; species Pholidichthys leucotaenia. Next base: position 303,449,457 of record CM035843.1, read on the forward strand.
GTGTCTGCGTGGGTTTACTCCGGGATTTCTCCGGTTTCCTCCCACATGCCAAAAAACATGCAAGTTAGGTTAATTGGCATCAAACTGGGGATTCTAAATTGTCCTTAGGTATGACTGTGAGAGTGAATGGTTGTCTGTCTCTCTGTGTTGGCCCTGCGATGGACTGGCGATCTGTCCAGGGTGGACCCTGCCTCTCACCCAAAGATGCTGGGATAGGCTCCAGCCCCCCGCGATCCGAAAAGGATTAAGCGGAAGAAGATGGATGGATGGATGGATGGATGGATGGATAGGTGTACTAATAACTGTCTTAATTTTTTGTGTGGTTTTACCGCTGTGTTTATTTTGTGTTTTTTCATGATACTTTGAATTGGTTCTGCTATCCCTTGGATGTATGGTATGGTTATGATGTCGTCGTTTTTGATTTCAGCTTTTGGTCTGTGTCTTGTTTTCTGTTTGTTTTCTTTGTTTTTGACTTGCTGTTTCCCTTTATTTATGGCCCATATCGGATATTGGCAGCATGTGAGTGCATGTCTTATGAGGTTTTCTTCCTCCTGTCTGTCTTCTTGGTTTGTGATGATGGTGGCCCGTTCGTATAGTGTCCTGACAACTGATAGTTTGTGTGCTGTGGGGTGTTCAAATGTCCATAGTAGGTATTGATCTGTGTGTGTTGGTTTCCTGTAGACTGCGATTTTTATACTGTTATCATCATTGTGGTAGATTTTCATGTCCAGAAAGGCTATGTGTCATGGATGTCCCTTGTGGAGCATCATTGAGACGCTATAGGCCGACCAGTGAGTTTGCATGTTTATTTAACAAAAGACAAGACTGACAAAATAAACAGCCATGTGGGGCAAAAACACGGACATAGGCTAAGACACAAGACTATAGACTAAGAGGAGGAACTACGAACAGGAGCGAGGCCTGAGCCCACGCTGATCAATAAACACTTTCATGGAAAAGAGGACGGTGAATCACAAAAGGGACTGGAGTCGGGGTTAGGAACTCCAGTCACATACACAGAAGTGCACGCAATCGTTGTGTAGGTCGCAGAGAGGAGTGAGCCTCAGCTGCTCCCTTAAATGATAAATCAAAACCAATCAGGAAAGGGGAATGTAATTAATGAAATGACATACAGCTGTCACGGCGCGGCGCGGCTTTGACAGCCGGAAGTCCCGCCGTGACGTTGTCAAAATAAAAGCCCTGGAAAGCCATATGTCAAGACCAGAAATAAAAACAGGGAAAATACAGGACAACCCAAGCGCGGATGGGATCAGTGCTCAGGCCATAACAGTACCCCCCGTTCACAAGGCAATACATTCCAGGTCCAAACGCAGCATCCAACCCCCCCCCCCCCCCCACCAGAAGGCTACCAGGGCCGACTCAGGGAGGGCGGAGGGCGAAACAGGCCAGAAGGGAGAGAACCCCCCCAAAAAAAAGAAAAGAAAAGAAAGAATGACTACAGTGACACAAAATAACAAAAAAAAAAAAAAACAACCCAAAACAAAACAAAACAAAAAAAACTACAAGGGACGGGAGACAAAGATAACCATAAAATGGAGTGGCTTAAACACAGGAATGACCAAAAGGTAGACAAAACTACAAGGGAATACACAGGCACAATAGAATTGGATAAACAAAAAAATATATATAACATCTTGCCTGGTAAGGAAACAAGGGAACCAAAATACAGGTACACTTCACAAGTACACAGGTACCATATAAATACTAGGGAAAAAGAAAAAAAACTCAAGAGTCAGAAAACCAAAATACAGGCACATTTCAAAAAATACACACGTACCATAAAAACACTAAGGGGAAAAAAAAACTCCATAGCTGCAGAGTAGGCCAGCAAAACTACAGATAAAGTCCAATACTACAGACCAGGCAAAGAAAGTGTGCCTAGCAAGGCTGACCTGCATGGCATTCATTCCAAAACAGAATTTCTGAGTGGCAGAACGATCACCAGTCCACTTTAAATCCAATCGTTTCAAAATCTAACCAAGAACAACTCTCAAATAATTCTTTGTGTTTTAAATCTAAAGATTTTGTTTTACAACAACTTAATTTTGTCATTTCCCTCCTTTAGATGGGAAATGTTTCTGAGTAAACCCAGCCCTGGATAAGGCTGCTGAAACTATTAAAAAAAAAAGAAAAAAAAAAAGCTGCTCATTCTTCAACTTGGACATATCCACATTAAGGAAACTGCAGTTTTGGGGAAACATTAAACAAAAATCTTGGAATGCAAATCCGTGTTTACAAATATTGCCATTTAAATGGGATTCTTCTGCCCTTTATCTTTCCTCTTCAAGGCAAATGAGTTCACTCTAATTCAAAAAACTGTATCTGTATATTCACTACACAAGATGGAATGTTAATGTAATGCTAACCCATGTGAAACAAAAGTCGTGGGTAGACACACTACATGATGCAGAATCATTAGTACAGTAACTTCTTTACATGCCGGTTTAGTTTGTTTTCTGGTTTTTAGCCGACATAGGACAGTAGCAACTTTGGTCGTGGGTGACAGGCCACAATGTCCTGAGCAAAAAGCACAAATGCGTTGAAAGATGATAAACTGAAGGCTAGGCAGGAAGGGATAACTACAAGTAGGATCTGTTAAATAAGAGCGTTCCAACCTATGAATATGTTGTGGCTATGTATCAAACTCGCATAAACAGTAAGTAAATACCTGACACGGTGCAAGCTCAGGTGCAAAATGTCTCTAGCTGGCACTTCAGTCAAAAATATTAGGGTATACATTGGCTGTGATTAACAAAAATGCAAAAACAAATTCCTATCACATCAAATAAAACCATTGGCTCTTCAACAGCACTATTTTCTTTCTCGCACAACATATAAATTTGACTGTCTGCCAGTAAAAGTCTTCGAGTCTAAAAGAGTATCCCTTCAAACCCACAGGAAGAGAAAAAAAAAAAAAACTTACAGGGATGCCGGCTGGTAGAGCACGGAGAGGGAAAAAAAAGGCAGTTCAGGTGGTTTACCCACATCCAGATTCACCCTGACTGAGAGAGGAACAAAAAAAGCAGTTCAGGCAGCCTACCCAAGTCCCAGACCCGGGAAAACAGTACCTCAGGTGGCCGGACCAGTTCGCTGAACCAACAAAGCAGTCCTTCGGGCGGCCAACCCAAAACGCCGAACCGGCGAAGCAGTCTCCCGGATGGCCGACCCGTGTCCTTAGGCCACCGGGACCGGAGGGGAAAGCTCAGAGGCGACCTCCCTACCGAAAGGGACAGCGAGGGGAAGCCAAGCCAAATACGGGGAACCCCAGCGGCACCCGGAGGAGGAAGAAAGGGGGAAAGACAGCAGGGAATCAGCAGCTCCTTCACTGACCTCGAACCGAACTGGCGCTGCACCCTTGGTGGACCCCGATCGGGCCAGCGCAGCACCCACGACGGACCCCGATTGGGCTGGAGCAGCACCCACGACGGACCCCGACTGGACCGGTGCGGCACCAGGGATAACCTCCGAGCACGAACCTGGAACCTCCACAACTACCGGAGCTGACTCGTCTCCGGTGACCCTGGGAAAAGGCTCGGAGGAACAAAGAGAACCGGGATCAGGATCACCGGCAGCGGCAGAGCCTGGTGAGACAAGCTCGGATGCAGTGGTCGGCTGCACCCGGCTCATTTCCCCGAGAGACAGGTAATAATGCTCCAGAACGGAAAAGAGAAAGACAAAATAGAGCACTTGCCTGATTTTAGGCTTTACAGCCGTCCAGGACGCTTGACGATCCAGACTCGGAGATCTGGAGGTCCATTCCTGGTTCCGACTTGACTGCAGCGGGCTCCACAGCCAGCATGATGGTTGTCACAGTCTGGGGACTCCCCGGCACTGAAGCCCACGCTGAAGGCCCGCACGGCGTGGTGGCAGGGGATCCGTGACCTGCTGGGTCTGACTGCTCCTCCACGGAGACCCGGGGACGCTCGATCGTCGGCGCAGGCTCCAAACGGCAGTCCGCCCTCCTCCTCTGCCCGTGACGTTGCTGTGGGGCTGGCACCAGGCTCTCCAGGGCCGCAGGCTCCTTCTTCATCCAGCAGTTTATTCCTGGCACCGGGGGATGCTCGTAGAGAGTGGAAGGAGACACAGAGGATGCAGGTTCAATATTTATGGCTACAGCAGGTGGAGGGAGCTCAGGGGACTGTGAACCCCGAACTCCACCTCCAGGAGTCAGACAAGGCAATTCATTATATGAAGTGTGAGAATGAGACAGCACTTGCCTGTTCTCCTGAGGACCGATGGCGACTGCTGTAGCGGGCTTGGTTCTTCCCTTTCCCTTAGGGATGGAGACGGAGGGCCCCCCCGGGAAGACGAAGAGGAGCCACTCTCGCAGGACCAGAGACGGGCGAAGCCAGGGCAGGACTCGTAGAGCTCACAGCAGAATCAGAATCAGAATCAGAATCAGATTTATTGCCATTGTTCATGTAGTACACAAACTAGGAATTTGTCTCGGTGCAATGCTGCAACATTAAACATGATAAAATAAAAGAAATAAAAAACTATACATGCAATAAAGTGTAGAATAAGAATGAGTAATACTAGTCAAAGCAGTTTTTAAATATATTAGCGAGCAGCAGATATTGTGGAGTACCACATAGTGCAGTCTGTAATGCAAAAAGAAAACAGTGATGATTGACATGAGTCTGGTTGAGCTGCTGTACGTAGTGCACAAGAGTCAATAAGTCACTTAGTGTTCAGCAGTCTGATGGCAGAGGGGAAGAAGCTGTTCATGTGACGGGAGGTTTTAGTCTGAATGGACCGAAGTCTTCTACCTGAGGGGAGGGGGCAAACAGTACGTGACCAGGGTGTGAAGGATCGGCTATGATCCGGCCTGCACGCCTCCGGGTCCTGGAGATGTACAGGTCCTGGAGAGATGGGAGCTTGCAGCAGCTGCAGAGAGCGCCGAGGAGGAGGGAGGAGCAGCCGAGGCAGTCCGGGGACGAGGAGCTGACAGAACAGCGGGGACAGATGACCCGGAGGCTGAGGCTGCTGTCTGTCCTTTCCATTGTGACGCAGGGATAACAGCTGGCTGGGAGGCAGAGTTCTCACGGCGGCCCGGAACATGATCTGGATGGGGATCTCGCTGAGGCTGATTGCAGGCAGGGTGGCGACGTCTTCCGGCAGAGGGCAAGGCTAGGTTCAGGTCAGGAAAGCGCCACTGCTGCGCAGAAACGGAGGCTAGCAGCTTGGCGTACTCGGGATAATAATGAAGCTCAGGATTGATCTTCACCAGTCTAGCTGCCGCCACCCCATTCCTTTGGATGTCACTGGGATGGGAGGAAGCGCGAGCTTCAGCCAAGCGGCCCCTGATGAGCTCAGCTACCCACTGTGTCTCTTCACAGGGGGTCCCGGCTGTCCTCCTCTGCTGCGGATGGGAACCTCGTGGAAGAGTGGCCCGCCGCACAGGAGACTTCCCCCTCGTCGGGACGACCGTGTCCCGGAGAAGAGGTGGAGGCTTCTCGGTCGCCCTCTCTATTTGTTGTAGTGTAGTGCCACTATCACCGTCACTCTCTCCTTCCCCTCCGGAAAGGAGGTCAGGTGATAGCGTAGTAGCATCCTCTGCGTGAGATCCAGGTGCCAACATGCAGAGTGGGTGGGCATAAGCAGATGGGTGTTGGACAGGTGATCATCCACTTCCCACAACCACTCAGGGCAAAACCCACGCTCGAATGCTGACATCTAAACCAAAAAATACTGGCACCCAGAGAAGGGAAAAACTCAAGCCAAAAACAAACTCACAGTGACCAGCGTCTTGTCTGGCTACAACCTGCTGTCATGGATGTCCCTTGCGGGGCATCATAGAGACGCTATAGGCCGACCAGTGAGTTTGCATGTTTATTTAACAAAAGACAAGACTGACAAAATAAACAGCCATGTGGGGCAAAAACACGGACATAGGCTAAAACATAAGACTATAGACTAAGAGGAGGAACTACGAACAGGAGCGAGGCCGGAGCCCACGCGGAACAATAAACACTTACATAGAAAAGAAGACGGTGAATCACAAAAGGCACTGGAGTCGGGGTTAGGAACTCCAGTCACGTACACGGAGGTGCACGCAATCGTTGTGTAGGTCGCAGCGAGGAGTGAGCTTCAGCTGCTCCCTTAAATGATAAATCAAAACCAATCAGGAAAGGGGAATGTAATTAATGAAATGACATACAGCTGTCACAGCGCAGCCCGGCTTTGACAGTCGGAAGTCCCGCCGTGACGCTGTCAAAATAAAAGCCCTGGAAAGCCATATGACAAGACCAGAAATAAGAACAGGGAAAATACAGGACAACCCGAGCGCGGATGGGATCAGCGCTCAGGCCATAACACTATGGTACCATTTTCTTCCTCTTCGTGTGTGAATTTTATGTTTCCAGTGCTCTCCGTGTTGTTCAGATGGTCTGTGAGTTTTTGTGTATGTCCTTTTTTTTTTTTTTTTAAATTTTCTTCAATCTATCATCCACATATCTCTTCCAGAGGATGGGTTTGCATTGTCTGGGTGCTGTGTTGATGGCTTTATTTTCCAGATCCTCCATGAAAAAGCTGCTCATGATGGCTGATAGTGGGTCTCCCATTGCAAATCCTTCTTTTTGTCTGTAGATTTTTCTCTGTATTGAAAATAAATGGATTTTGCAACAAATTATAATAATCCAGATATGCCGTCAACTGTGAGATTTGTGCATCTTATAAGAGTTCTGTCATTCTTGAGGCGTTCTTGCACGATGTGTAGTGTGACATCAACAGGGGTCTTTGTGAATAGTGAAATAACATCATGTGAAATGAGGATCTCATCTGATTCTATTTTCATGTTTTTGAGTTCTTGTGCCACTTCTTTTGAGTTTTTGCAGTAGTATTCTGATAGTCCAAGGAAAGGTTTGATGATTTCAAGCAGGGCTTTTGATAAACTGTATGCGACTGATGTGATGCTGTCTATTATTGGTCGCAGTGGGATGTCCTTATGTATTTTTGGGGTACGATAGTTCCGAGGGGTGATGCTGGCTGTGGGTATCAGGTGTTCGTATGCATCCTTTGCTATTTTTTTGCTTTCTAATAGGGCTTTTAGCATTTTTGCTTTTCTTTTGTGGGGATTGTTTTTATGATTTCATACGTTCTGCTGCCTGCCAACATGGTTTCCATCCATTTTTCATGTTTCTGCGTCCATTATTACTGTGGTTCTGCCTTTATGTGATGGAAGGATTGTGATTGTTTTATCTTTAAGTGAGTTTATTGCTTTTTCTCAATCTTTTGTGATGTTGCTTTGTGGTAATTTGGCCATTTTTAGGATTCTTGCTACTGCGTGCTGTAGCGTTGCTTTTTCCCCTTGATCCTGGATTTTTTTCACTTGCGAGTTCTGTTGCTAGGATGTACAGTGGGGCAAAAAAGTATTTAGTCAGCCACCAATTGTGCAAGTCCTCCCACTTAAAAGATGAGAGAGGTCTCCAATTTTCATCATAGGTATACCTCAACTATGAGAGACAAAATGAGAAAAAAAAAATCCAGAAAATCACATTGAAGGATTTTTAATGAATTAATTGGTAAATTCCTTGGTAAAATAAGTATTTGGTCAATAACAAAAGTTCATCTCAATACTTTGTTATATACCATTTGTTGGCAATGACAGAGGTCAAACGTTTTCTGTAAGTCTTCACAAGGTTTTCACACACTGTTGCTGGTATTTTGGCCCATTCCTCCATGCAGATCTCCTCTAGAGCAGTGATGTTTTGGGGCTGTCGCTGGGCAACACGGACTTTCAACTCCCTCCAAAGATTTTCTATGGGGTTGAGATCTGGAGACTGGCTAGGCCACTCCAGGACCTTGAAATGCTTCTTACGAAGCCACTCCTTCGTTGCCCGGGCAGTGTGTTTGGGATCATTGTCATGCTGAAAGACCCAGCCATGTTTCATCTTCAATGCCCTTGCTGATGGAAGGAGGTTTTCACTCAAAATCTCACGATACATGTCCTCATTCATTCTTTCCTTTACACGGATCAGTCGCCCTGGTCCCTTTGCAGAAAAACAGCCCCAAAATATGATGTTTCCACCCCCATGCTTCGCAGTAGGTATGGCGTTCTTTCTCCTCCAAACACGACAAGTTGAGTTTTTACCAAAAAGTTCTATTTTGGTTTCATCTGACCATATGACATTCTCCCAATCCTCTTCTGGATCATCCAAATGCTCTCTAGCAAACTTCAGACAGGCCTGGACATGTACTGGCTTAAGCAGGGGGACACATCTGGCACTGCAGGATTTGAGTCCCTGGCGGCGTAGTGTTACTGATGTAGCCTTTGTTACTTTGGTCCCAGCTCTCTGCAGGTCATTCACGAGGTCCCCCTGTGTGGTTCTGGGATTTTTGCTCACCGTTCTCATGATCATTTTGACCTCACGGGATGAGATCTTGCGTGGAGCCCCAGATCGAGGGAGATTATCAGTGGTCTTGTATGTCTTCCACTTTTACCTCCGCCAGGCCGCAGGCCATGAGGTAATGTTTTTGCCGGGGTCTGTCTGTCTGTCTGTCTGTTTGTCTGTCTGCTGGTTAGCAAGATAACTCCAAAAGTTTTGGACGGATTTCGATGAAACTTTCAGGCGTTGTTGGAAATGGTACAAGGAAGAACTGATTAAATTTTGGGGATGATCTGGATCACCGTCTGGATCCAGGAATTTTTTAAAGGATTCTTTAACATTGTGAGATAGGGCCATTTTCAACATGTGTGCAGGCGCAATGGAGGGCGCTGGTCGTCGTGTCTGACGAACACGAACTCCGCGTTCTTCTCAGTTTTAGGCACAAAAGCACGCAGAAAACAGTGGTGGCCCGGGCCCGGCAGCGTGCCTGTGTTTGCGCTACGCTGCAAAAGCTGAGACGGGCAGCTGTCCGGCGCGGGATTATTTGGCAGAAATTCCCCGGGCAGCCATAGGGGCTGCGCAAAAACAAGCTCTCTGCCGGGGAAGCTTTCAAATCCTCTTTTGGCGTGGAGCACAACCCCACTAAAACCCTCGGCAACCTGTCTACCCAATTTGCATCTGTCAGTGAACCCCTGAGTGCTGCTTTCAGTGATCTATGAAAACGCTTGCATAACCCATTGGCCTGTGGGTTGTATGCGGTTTTGAGATGAATTGCAACGCCTGCAGCCTGGGAGTTTGGAGATGGAGGAGATGGACACAACAGCAACACTTGAGTTTATTACCTCCGGCAAGGAGGTAATGCTTTTACTGGCATTTGTCTGTTTGTCTGTCTGTCTGTCTGTTACCAACATAACTCAAAAAGTTATGAACGGATTTTGACGAAATTTTCAGGAAAGGTGTGTAATGGCACGGGGAACAGATGATTACATTTTGGTGATGATCTGACAGTGCATACCTCCACCAAGGGCTTTGTTTGTATTTGTGCAGCAGGATTACACAAAAACTACTGGATGGATTTGGATGAAATTTTCACCAGAGGTGGTTCTTGGCCTAGAGAGGAACCCATTACATTTTGGGGATGATCTGGGAATGCATACCTCAGCCAAGGCTCTTCTCACAGTGTGTCAGCCACAAAACTCCAAAACTAATGGACAGACTTGGATGCAATTTTCACCACAAGTGGCGATAGGCCTACACACAAGCCTATTACATTTTGGAGGTGATCCATGAGAAACGGAAGGAGCCTTGGCAGAGGTATGCGCTCTATGAGTGCTTTTCTAGTCTAATAATTGCTCCCACAGTTGATTTCTTCACACCAAGCTGCTTACCTATTAAAGATTCAGTCTTCCCAGCCTGGTGCAGGTCTACAATTTTTTTTCTGGTGTCCTTTGACAGCTCTTTGGTCTTGGCCATAGTGGAGTTTGGAGTCTGACTGTTTGAGGTTGTGGACAGGTGTCTTTTATACTGATAACGAGTTCAAACAGGTACCATTAATACAGGTAATGAGTGGAGGACAGAGGAGCCTCTTAAAGAAGAAGTTACAGGTCTGTGAGAGCCAGAAATCTTGCTTGTTTGTAGGTGACCAAATACTTATTTTACCAAGGAATTTACCAATTAATTCATTAAAAATCCTTCAATGTGATTTTCTGGATTTTTTTTTTTCTCATTTTGTCTCTCATAGTTGAGGTATACCTATGATGAAAATTGGAGACCTCTCTCATCTTTTAAGTGGGAGAATTTGCACAATTGGTGGCTGACTAAATACTTTTTTGCCCCACTGTATGCTTCATGGGGTATTTTGGTTGGTGTAATGGTGAAATTTAGTCCTCTGCTCAGCACTTGTTTCTCGGTGTCCATGAGTGTGCGTTGTGACAAGTTTTTGACCCACTTACTTAGCATTCATTTCCGTGTGTGTTTGTCTTCTCTTGTTCTTCCTTCCTTTCCGTGAGTTTTTTTAGTTTCTTTAATTGGCGGTTTTTCATTATGGGGAATTCCTGTTCATGTGCGTGTTAATTATGCTTTTATCTGCTCCTGCGTTTCCTGGTTGGTGGGGTAGTCTTTCTTGAAAATGTCCATTTCCTCCTTTATCTGGCTGTCGATTCTGTCAACTTTGTTCACTGTCACTCTTATCCTTTCTTTTATCAGGTCTTTCTGTGCTTTGTTGATTATTTTTCTGCGTTTCTGGTTGGGATTGGATTTATTATGTTGAGGCTTGCTGGTGTAACATCCTCATCTCTTCAACAGAGGTTGAATCTCAGGTGATTTCTGTAGCGTGCTCGTATTCACACACGAAGAGGAAGAAAATGGTACCATAGCCTTTCTGGACATGAAAATCCACCACCATGATGACAACAGTATAAAAATCTCAATCTACAGGAAACCAACACACACAGATCAGTATCTACTATGGACAACAGAACACCCCACAGCACACAAACTATCAGTTGTCAGGACACTATATGAACGGGCCACCATCATCACAAACCAAGAAGACAGACAGGAGGAAGAAAACCTCATAAGACATGCACTCACATGCTGCCAATGTCCAATATGGGCCATAAATAAAGGGAAACAGCAAGACGAAAACAAAGAAAATAAACAGAAAACAAGACACAGACCAAAAGCCGAAATCAAAAACAATGACATCATAACCATACCATACATCCAAGGGATAACAGAACCAATTCAAAAGATCATGAAAAAACACAAAATAAACACAGCAGTAAAACCACACAAAAAATTAAAAACAGTTATTAGTACACCCCAAGGACAAAATAGAACAAAACAAAAAATGCAACGTACAGTGATCCCTCGCTTATCGCGTTTAATGGGGACCAGAACCGACCGCGAAGTGAAAAACCGCGAAGTAGCATCACCCCCCTCCCCCAAAGGGCATCACAAGCACTATTTTGCACAAAAAGGCACAAGAGAACAGCGAAAAGTGCCACTAAGCAACACGAGCGATAAAGAACAATGAATGCGGTCTTCCTTCGCTGGGTATGGGCGCTCTGCAGGGAGAGAAGCTGGGTAAAACGTCTCGGCCAATCAGCTTGCGAGGTAAAACGTCTCGGCCAATCAGCTTGCGAGATTCCCGAGCGGTGAAGAGGTGGGCGGAGAGGAGTGGAGCGGTGGTCAGAGAGGTGGATTTTGAGTTGTGCGGACTCTCCGTGTTAATACCTGATGTTCTAATGTAGTCTCCCTGCCTTCTGCTAGCGCCCGGGCAACTTTCGTGCCATTTTTTCTCAATTTTGAATTTTTGATGAATATTTTTGAAAAATCCGCGATGCACTGAGGGCGCGAAAGGTGAAACGCGAAGTAGCGAGGGATCACTGTAATATATAAAATATCATGCAGATCATGTAACAAGACCTACATCGGAGAAACAGGAAGAGCATTCACCACACGAAAAAAAGAACACCAGAAGGAATGTGAGAAGGAAACACAAGGACGTTTCACAAGATCGCAAAAAGAAAAGGCAGAACAAGCAGGAATAAAATCAGCAATATCAGATCACTGCAAAAGAAATACTCACATCATGGACTGGGACAATGTAAAAATCATTGGATTGGAGAATAACAGACACAAATGCTGGATCAAGGAGGCCATAGAAATCAGGAAGTGGAGAAAAGACAGCATGAATCAGGGTGAGGGGGCATTTATGCTTTCCCAAACCTGGGACTACTTTCTCCAGAGACCATTGGACGACGGAGGGTGGGGCCAGCCCAGTGGATCTGACAGTTCTGCTGGGCTGGCCCCGCCGAGGAACGGCAGCTGATAAATGACACTTCATAGCAATCAGCAGACACTTCTGAGGAAGACTGCAGTCGACAGTCGAAACATGTAAAGGTAAAAACATCTAATTTTTATTCTTGTCTTAAATAAGACAAACAAAACACTAATATTTATGGCTCTGTAGTTACTACAGCTTTGAGCATCATCTTTGTTCATGAAAATTGGTACCAAAAACACTTCTCCATTCCTCAGGCATCCTCTCACTCTACAAGATTGTGTTAAAGAATCTGGTAAAAAAAAAGTCCCCTGCCATCTCTCTTAAACATCTCCCCACCTCCACAGGTATGTCATCTGGACCAATGGCCTTTCCATTCTTCATCCTCTTCAAAGCTGCCCTAACTTCTGCCTTGCTAATCTTCGGGACTTCCTTGTTCACTATCTTTCCTTCATTCTCCTCTCGCTCTCATTTTCTTTATTCATCAGCTTTTCAAAGTACTGACATAACGTTCGGCTCAGGAGACGCACACACACAGGCTCAGAGTAGTTCAAACTGTTTATTAACAGCAGGGGTGTATGGGTGTGTGTCAGCGGAATGTAAATGTATTGGTGGTGGCGTCTGCTTCGGGCACAGAGGCAGGAGACCGTTCAGCCGGCAACCCTATGGGAAAGAACAGACACAGGGTGACGGGCACACACCAATACAGGAGGAGAATAGGCGAGGGAGAGAAGCTTACTTGTGTTAGACTGATGGCAGGCACTTCAAGGACGGAACCCCGGGAGACAGTCACCTGCAGGACTCGGTGCAGCAGCGAGGAAGGACGAGGGACGGAGTTGTCCGCCGCCGAGGAATCCACCTGTGCACAGGGGAGCAGACTGGGAAAGGTAAGGTAAGGAATCTTCTTACCGCTTAGCGTGATGCTGAAGAGAGAGTTGATGCTTCGCATGGAAGGCGATGAAGTCTAACGGCTTCAGGCCGAAGCTCAGGGCGAGGCGGCTTTTATCCCTTGCCGCTGACGAGTAGCAGGTGTGTGAGCAGGTGGCGCCGCTGATGAATGGCGCGGCGTGACAGTACTCCCCCCTCTAGCAGCGCCTCCTGGCGATGGCTTATCCGGGTGCGCTCGGTGGAAGTCCGCGATGAGCGATGGGTCCAACACAAATGACGGGGGCACCCACTGTCGATGCTCGGGCCCATAGCCCTCCCAGTCCACCAAGTATTGCAACCCACGACCCCGGCGCCGGGAGTCCAGGATGGAGGAGGCGGACCAGGCTGGATGGCCACCAATCATCCGGGGCGCGGGTTGCGCTGCAGGAGGAGGGCAAAGGGGGTCAGTGACTGCCAGCTTCACCTTCGACACGTGGAAAGTGGGATGAATGCGGAGGGAGGGGGGAATAGCCATGCGCACAGCCACCGGGTTGATGATCCGGGTGATGGGATAGGGACCCATGAAGCGCTGTGCCAGCTTTCTCCTCTCGCCTTTTAAAGTGACGTCCTGGGTGGAAACGTAAACAAGTTGCCCAACTCTGTACGCCGGGGCAGGTCTTCTACGCCGGTCCGCCACAGTCCTGTTGCGCTCCGCTGTGCGTAATAGCGCATTGCGCGCGGCAGTCCAGGTGGAGCGGAACTGCCTGAGATGGGCCCTAACTGACGGGACAGTTACCTCACTCTCCTGCTCCGGAAACAGCGGGGGGTCGTAACCCAGGGACGCTTTGAAGGGGGACATCCCTGTAGCAGAAGAGCGAGCGGTGTTGTGGGCATATTCAACCCAGGCAAGATGGTTGCTCCAGGACGTGGGTTTGGATCTGGACACACAGCGGAGCGCAGCCTCCAGCTCCTGGTTGGTCCTCTCACACTGCCCGTTGGATTGGGGGTGATGGCCGGAGGAGAGGCTCACCTTGGCTCCGATGGCGTTGCAGAAAGACCTCCAAACCTCGGATGAAAACTGGGGGCCCCGGTCCGAGACCACGTCCACCGGAATCCCGTGCAGCCTGACCACGTGTTGGACGAGGAGGTCCGCCGTCTCCAGGGCAGTAGGGAGGCCTCGCAGAGGGACGAAGTGCACGGCCTTGGAGAAGCGGTCCACGATGGTCAGGATGGTGTGATAGGAGTTGGAGACAGGGAGTCCGGTGACGAAATCCAACGCGATGTGCGACCAGGGCCTGCCAGGGACGGGCAGGGGCTGGAGCAGACCCGCTGGAGGGGCATTTCCCGACTTGCAGGTGGCACAGATTGGGCAAGCCCGGGCGTAGCGGGCTGCATCCCTCTGCAGGCCTGGCCACCAAAAGGACCGTTGGAGGAGATCTATCATCCGGGAGGTGCCAGGGTGACAGGTGAGCTTGGAGGTGTGTAGCCAGTGGATGACCTCTCCTCGGACCGCGGATGGCACGAACAGCCTCCCCTCCGGTCCGCCGCCAGGGTCAGGTTCCACCTCCTGTGCCTTCCGGATCTTGCTCTTGATGTCCCACGAGATGGCTCCCACGACGCACGACCTGGGCAGGATGGAGTGGGGCGCCTCCTCCGACTCCACGGGAGTGAACTGCCTGGAGAGGGCGTCAGGCAGGCCGTTCTTAGAGCCAGGCCTGAAGGTGATTGAAAATTGGAACCTGGCGAAGAACAAAGACCAACGCGCCTGGCGGGCGTTCAGGCGCTTGGCAGATCGTAGATATTCTAAGTTCTTGTGGTCCGTAAGGACCACAAACGGCAGGTTCGCCCCCTCCAGCCAGTGACGCCATTCCTGCAGGGCGAGTTTGATGGCCAGGAGCTCTCTGTCCCCCACATCGTAATTTCTCTCCGCCGGGGACAAGCGCCGGGAGAAGAAGGCGCAGGGTCGTTTGGCGCCATCGTCCGGTGACCGCTGGGACAGCACTGCTCCCACTCCCGTGTCCGAAGCGTCTACCTCTACGATGCACTGCAGCGCGGGGTCGACCTGGCGAAGGACCCGGGAGGAGGAGAATTCCGCCTTCAGCGCCTCAAAGGTGGCAGCGACCTCTTCGGTCCACCGGAACGGGACCTTCGGGGACGTGAGGCGGGTCAGTGGTCCAACGATGGTACTGAAGTTGGGGACAAAGCGGCGGTAGAAATTGGCGAAGCCAACAAATTGCTGCACCTGGTTCCGGGATGCAGGTGTAGGCCATTCCACCACCGCCTTTACCTTCTCTGGGTCAGGGAGCACCTTATCGTGGGCGATGATGAACCCCAGGAAAGACGTACTCCTGGCGTAAAATTCACACTTTTCTGCCTTTACGTACAGACGATTCTCCAGCAGCCTTTGGAGGACCCGCCTCACGTGGACCTGGTGCTCGTCCCTGGACTTGGAGAAGATGAGAATATCGTCCAGGTAGACGAACACGAAAAGGCTGATGAAGTCCCGGAGGATGTCATTAATGAGGCGCTGGAAGACTGCAGGAGCGTTGGTCAACCTGAACGGCATCACCAGGTATTCAAAGTGGCCGTTCGGGGTACGGAAGGCCGTTTTCCACTCATCTCCCTCCCGGATCCGGACGAGGTGGTAAGCGCTGCGTAGGTCCAGCTTGGTGAACCAGGTCGCCCCCTGGAGGGAGTGGAAAGCAGTGTCCATGAGAGGCAGGGTGTAACGGTCCTTCTCCGTGATATCGTTGAGGGCCCGGTAGTCGATACAAGGGCGGAGGGACCCATCCTTCTTTCCCACGAAGAAGAACCCTGCCCCCACGGGTGACGATGATGGGCGGATTATCCCAGCACTTAATGACTCCTTCAGGTAGGCGTTCATCGTCTCCTTCTCCGGCGCAGACAGGCTGTAAAGGCGACCAGAAGGTAAGGGAGCCCCCTGGCGGAGGTTGATGGCACAGTCATAGGGCCGATGAGGGGGGAGAGACATAGCTTTCGCTTTGCTGAACACCATACCCAGGTCGTGAAATTCCAGAGGCACCAGAGACAAGTCCGGGGGTGCAACGTCCGTCCCAGGGGGAGGAGCGGACGGAGAGCAGGCAGCGGACTGAAGGCAGGTGCCCATGCAGAATGTACTCCATGCCGATATCCCAGCTGATTTCCAATCCAGGACCGGGTTGTGAAGGCGAAGCCAGGGATACCCCAGGATGACGGGCGACACAGAGTTGGGAAGGACGTAGAAGGTCATCTCCTCCCGGTGATTTCCCGAGATGATGACCGGAACGGGGATGGTTTGGTGTGATACTCTCCCAAGGGAGGCACGGGAGAGGTTAACAAGGGAGATGGGATTCTTCAGTGCCTGACAGCGAATGCCCAAACGGGTTGCCAGGCTTTGTGAAATAAAGCTGCCTTCTGCACCCGAATCCACCAGTGCGTGGGTGAGATGCCCAGTGGAATTGTGGCAAAAATGGATGGGCAGCTTCAATTGGGTAAGGGGACTTAACCGATTGACGTCCGCGAGGCCCCCTACAGTGACTCGCGGACCCCGCCGTTTGGCTTTTGTGGACAAAGCTCCACCGTGTGTTGATTATCTCCGCAATACATGCAGAGATTCAACTCACGGCGGCGTTGTCTCTCTGCCGGGGAGAGCTTTGTCCAGCCCGTCACCATCGGCTCCAACTCCTCGGGGCGCGATGGCGGCGGCGTCGCCAGGGGGCGAGCTTGGGGCAGGCGTAACGAGGCTCCCCGAGGGCGAGAAGAAGATGACTTCCGTCCAGAGGAGCGCTCACGCAGCCTGTTATCCAAGCTGATGGCGAGTGAAGTTAGCTCAGCTAGCGTCCCAGGGATATCCCGACCAGCCAGTTCATCCCTCAGATCATCATTCAGGCTGCGGAGAAACAGGCCACAGAGGGAGCGTTCGTCCCAGCCCAATTCCTCCGCCGCTACCCGGTAGTCGACCGCATAGTCCGCTGCCGACCGGCTTCCCTGCTGGAGAGCGAGAAGCCGATTGACTTGGACCGTCTCGGTTCGGGAATGGTCAAAGACCTCCAGGAAGTGTGCCACGAACTGGTCATAGGTGAGGGTGGCGTAACTGGGCTTTGCCATTATGGCGTAGGTCCAAGTTAACGCGCGCCCCTCCAGGAGATTCCCTATGTAGCCAATTCGGCTGTGATCCGAGGGGAAGTCTCCGGGCACACGGTGGAACACGGACTCACACTGCATAATGAACCCCCGCGCTCCGCCGAGCTTTCCGCTAAAGCGGGCGGGGGTTGGAATCGGCGTGAGCCGAACCGGTGCCACTGGAGCCGGCTGGATGGCCGCTGGAACAGCAGGAGCTGCGCCACCCTGGTGAGCCGGGGGGAACGGCTGTTGGGGGTCCAGGCGGTCCAATCGGTTAGTGATGTTAATGAGTTGGTTTAGAATCACCTGCTGCTGATAAGCAATTTGATCCACCCGAACCTCGAGAGTGGTAAGCCGGTGCGCGAGCCCGCCGTCTGCCGAGCCGCTCTGCTGAAGCCGTACTGACATAACGTTCGGCTCAGGAGACGCACACACACAGGCTCAGAGTAGTTCAAACTGTTTATTAACAGCAGGGGTGTATGGGTGTGTGTCAGCGGAATGTAAATGTATTGGTGGTGGCGTCTGCTTCGGGCACAGAGGCAGGAGACCGTTCAGCCGGCAACCCTATGGGAAAGAACAGACACAGGGTGATGGGCACACACCAATACAGGAGGAGAATAGGCGAGGGAGAGAAGCTTACTTGTGTTAGACTGATGGCAGGCACTTCAAGGACGGAACCCCGGGAGACAGTCACCTGCAGGACTCGGTGCAGCAGCGAGGAAGGACGAGGGACGGAGTTGTCCGCCGCTGAGGACTCCACCTGTGCACAGGGGAGCAGACTGGGAAAGGTAAGGTAAGGAATCTTCTTACCGCTTAGCGTGATGCTGAAGAGAGAGTTGATGCTTCGCATGGAAGGCGATGAAGTCTAACGGCTTCAGGCCGAAGCTCAGGGCGAGGCGGCTTTTATCCCTCGCCGCTGACGAGTAGCAGGTGTGTGAGCAGGTGGCGCCACTGATGAATGGCGCGGCGTGACAAGTACTCCTTCCACCTTCTCAACACACTCTCGTCATTTGTTAGTACATTACCATTTCTGTCCTTAATCAACCTAACCTGCTGTACATCCTTCATCTCTCTGTCTAGTCGGTCGATACAAGTCCTTTTCTCCTTCCTTAGTGTCCAGCCTCTCATACAGCTCATTATATGCCTTATTCTTTGCCTTTGCCACCTCTCTCTTTGCCATGCACCTAGATTCCAAATACTCCTGTCTACTTTCTTCATCTCCATGACTATCCCACTTTTTCTTTGCTAACCTCTTCCTCTGAATACTTTCCTGTACCTCCTTATTCCACCAGTAAGTCTCCTTTTCTTCTTTCCTCTGTCCATAGGATATACCACATACCTTTCTACCTATTTCACTCAATACTTTTGCTGTACTTTCCCGTTCATCTGGTAATTCTTCCCTACCACCCAGAGCCTGTATCAACTCCTTCCTGAACTCTGTGCGACCTTCTTCCTTCTGTAACTTCCCCCACTTAATCTTTGGCTCTGCCTTCATTCTCTTCCTTTTCTTGCTTTCCAAAGTCATCCCACAGACTACCATCCAATGCTATCTAGCTACATTCTCCTGCTACCACCTTGCAGTCTCTTATCTCTTTCAGATTTCTCCTTGTGCATAAGATGTAGTCCACCTGTGTGCACCTTCCTCCACTCTTGTAAGTCACCCCATGTTTTTCTCTCTTCTTGAATTATGTGTTCACCACAGCCCTTTCCATCCTTTTAGCAAAATCCAGAACCGTCTGTCCTTCCACATTTCTCTCCTTAACATCATACCTACGCAGGACCTCCTCATCATCTCTGTTCCCTTCAGCTACATGTACAATTAAGTCTGCTCCAATCACCACTCTCTCCCCCCGGAAACACTCTCTACCACTTGATGTTGATGTTCAAATCAATCAATCAATCAATCAATCAATCAATCAATCAATCAATCAATCAATCAATCAATCAATCAGTCAATCAATCAGTCAATTCATCCAACTTACTCCAGAATTCATCTTTCTCTTCTACCCAACATTCAACTTGTGGGGTGTACGTACTGACAACATTCAACATTACACCTTTAACTTCTAGTGTCATGATCTGGACAGGGTTAGACCCTGTCCATACCTTTTGCTCCTTTTTTGGACTCTTTATTATACATTATTAGTATCATTATTGCCATTCAATATTATCATTTCTGGATGAACTCTTATTTTGACGGTACTCTTTGTTTACTTCCTGTTAGCATAATGCATCTTCCGTTTAGCCTCATCCTCTTATGTTGTTAATCATTCACAGCTGCCCCTTGTTTTGCTAATCACCGTTTCCCTATATATGTTGGCTGTGGGCATTATTTCCTGTGGCGTCCTTATGTTAACTTCACATGCATCCTTTCTTCTTTGTTGGAATTATTTGCTTCACTCCCTTGGATTACCACTGCCTTTGTTACCTGCCATCGCTGGCTTACCTTTTGTGTTCCCAGCCCTTAAGCTGAGTCTTATTTTTTGTTGTTAATAAATCCCCATACTAGTATCACAACATTTGGGTCCTCTTGCTGCCCAGCCTGGGCACAAATGACAGAAGGATGCCTCCAGTAAGGACCCAGCGGACACTAATTTGTTCGGACATGGCTGTCTGGTGCCCACTGAGGAGGAGCTGTGGACCGTGGAAAGACTGTGGGATCTGGTTACCACAACTTGCAATTGCTCTGATGGGGAGAGAGCATTTGACCTTTGGGGAGCTGCTATGCGGGTGCTGGAACACACGCTGGGCCTGCGGGTGCTCCCTTGGGTACAGGAATTACCCATCTTTCTCTCCTCCTCTGTTGCCTTCTCTCGGCGACCAGCTGCTTCTCTATCTCACACCGATGAGAAGAGGTGGAGGGAGTGACGAAGGGACCAACATCGGTGCCACTCCTCTCGTCACGTAGAGCCAGCCTTCTTCACACTGGAGCCAGCCTATTGGCCGCATGTATTTGCTCCCACGGAACATAGGGATTTTTTTACGGCAGTCGGTTGGCATACGGGGGACCCGGGAGATGCTGCTCCACTTGGCGCTCCGTTCCAGCCCTACTCCCTGTTCCTCTCCCGCTCCACCCCCTCATTCCCGGAGAGTTCCAGCAGCTGCATCCCCTCCTCTCTAGAGAGCTCCACTTGCTGCTTCACCTTTGGCCGCCTCACCTGCTACCTGTTTCCTGCTCACTTCATCTGCTGCTCTCCTCCTGGTCACTTCACCAGCTGCCTCTCTCATGACCGCCTCACCTGCTGCTCCTCCCCTGACCACCTTCCTCGCTGCCTTTCCTGCAGCTCATCTGGAGGCCGTCACCCCTGCAACTTGTCCCGAGGCCTTCGCTCCCACAGCTCATCCCGAGGCCACCGTTTCAGCAGCTCATTCTGAGGCCAATAATCCAGCAGCGCACCATGAGGCTGTCACTTCCACACCAGCATTGGAGCCACGAGGACCCTCGTCTGCAGAGGAGCAGGAGTTAAGGCAAGTACTCTTCTTTATTTTTTTAATATCTGTTTTAGAGAGGTCTTGTTTTTACTCCTGGTGGGGAGACCCAGTTGCAGCCTTCATCTGCTTCTGAGCTCTACCCTCCGAGCTCTTCTGCTGGCTGTTATTGTGTGGTTCCTACAGTGCATCAGAAAGTATTCACAATGCTTCACTTTTTCCACATTTTGTTATGTTACAGCCTTATTCAAAAAGGGATTAATTTCATTTTTTCCCTCAAAATTTTACACACACCACCCCACAATGACAATGTGAATTTTTTTTTTTTAGATTTTTGCAGATTTATTAAAATTAAAAAATTAAGAAATCACATGTACATAAATATTCACAGCCTTTGCCATGAAGTTCAAAATTAAGCTAAGGTGCATCCCGTTTCCACTGACCGTCCTTGAGATGTTTCTACAGCTTAATTGGAATCCACCTGTGGTAAATTCAGTTGATTGGACATGATTTGGAAAGGTACACACCTGTCTATATAAGGTCCCACAGTTGACAGTGCATGTCAGAGCACAAACCAAGCATGAAGTCAAAGGAATTGTCGATAGACCTCCAAGACAGGATTGTCTCGAGGCACAAATCTGGGGAAGAGTACAAAAAAATTTCTGCTGCTTTGAAGGTCCCAGTGAGCACAGTGGCC
Organism: Pholidichthys leucotaenia; assembly: GCA_020510985.1. Classification (NCBI taxonomy): domain Eukaryota; kingdom Metazoa; phylum Chordata; class Actinopteri; order Cichliformes; family Pholidichthyidae; genus Pholidichthys; species Pholidichthys leucotaenia. Next base: position 303,470,707 of record CM035843.1, read on the forward strand.
TCCATCATCCGTAAATGGAAGAAGTTCAGAACCACCAGGACTCTTCCTAGAGCTGGCCGGTCATCTAAACTGAGTGATCGGGGGAGAAGGGCCTTAGTCAGGGAGGTGATCAAGAACCCGATGGTCACTCTGTCAGAGCTCCAGTGTTCCTCTGTGGAGAGACAAGAACCTTCCAGAAGGACAACTATCTCTGTAACTATCTCTGCTTCTCATTCTGGGTGATTTCAATAGAGCTAATCTCACAAATGAGCTTCCTAAATACAGACAGCATATCAAATGTCCCACCAGGGACACAAATACACTTGACCACTGTTACACAGTTTTAAGAAACGCCTATCATGCCGTCCCCCGTGCAGCTCTGGGTTTTTCTGACCACTGTCTGCTCCATCTTATTCCAACATACAGACAGAAACTAAAAACTTCCAAGTCTGTTGTAAGGACTGTGAAGAAATGGACTGAGGAATCAAAGCTGAAGTTACAAGCCTGCTTTGACTGCACAGATTGGAGTGTTTTTGAAGCTGCAGCCATTAACTTAAATGAACTCACTGACACTGTGACGTCATACATCTGTTTCTGCGAGGACATGTGTGTGCAGACCAAGACCTTCTGCACATACAACAACAATAAACCCTGGTTCATTCCTAAACTGAAGCAGCTACGTCAGACCAAGGAGGAGGCCTACAGGACTGGTGACTGGACTCTGTACAAGCGGGCCAGAAACATGCTGACGAAGGAGATCAGGCTTGCTAAGAGGAGCTACAGTGTGAAGTTACAAAAAAACTTCTCAGCCAACAACTCTGCTTCTGTCTGGAGAGGCCTGCAGAATATCACCAACTACAGGAGACCATCCCCCCACCCTGTGGAAAACCTCCAGCTGGCTAACGACCTAAACAGCTTTTACTGCAGGTTTGAAAAGAACCTACAGTTCTCACCTCCCACCCACACAAAAGGATTATCTGCAGCCCCAGGAACTCCATCCCTCCTCCACTCTGACCTCCCACCAGCACTAACGATCTGTGAAGATGAGGTGCGCCGGGTCTTTCAGAGACAAAAGCTCAAGAAGGCTGCAGGACCTGATGGTGTGTCTCCGTCCTGCCTGAGAGTCTGCTCCAACGAGTTGGCCCCCATCTTCACCCGGATCTTTAACAGATCACTGGAGCTGCGTGAAGTGCCTTCCTGCTTCAAACGCTCCATCATCATTCCAGTTCCCAAGAAACCCTCTGTTACAGGATTAAACGACTACAGACCTGTTGCCCTGACCTCTGTGGTCATGAAATCCTTGGAGAGATTGGTGCTCAACCACCTGAAGGTCATCACAGGCCCCCTGATGGACCCACTGCAGTTTGCCTACCGGTCAAACAGGTCAGTGGATGATGCAGTGAATATGGGACTACATTACATCCTGCAACACCTCGACTCCCCAGGAACGTACGCCAGGATCCTGTTTGTCGACTTCAGCTCAGCGTTCAACACCATCATCCCAGGCATTCTTCATCAGAAACTCCTCCAGCTCAAGGTGCCCCCCTCCACCTGCCAGTGGATCTCCAGCTTTCTGACTGACAGGTGGCAACAGGTGAAGCTAGGGAGATTTACATCCAGCTCCCGAAAAATTAGTACTGGCGCCCCCCCAAGGATGTGTCCTTTCCCCACTGCTCTTCTCCCTCTACTCCAATGACTGCACCTCAGAGGACCCTTTGGTGAAGCTCCTGAAGTTTGCGGACGACACCACAGTCATCGGTTTGATCCGGGATGATGATGAGTCTGCATACAGGCGGGAGGTGGAGCAGCTGATCCTCTGGTGCAGCCAGAACCATCTTGAACTTAACCCAGCCAAAACGGTGGAGATGACTGTGGATTTCAGGCGACACCCCCCTTCATTCCCCCCACTCACCATCCTCAACAGCACAGTGTCCACTGTGGACTCCTTCAAGTTTCTGGGTACCACAATCTCCCGGAACCTGAAGTGGTCCTCCCATATAGACACTGTCCGGAAAAAGGCCCAGCAGAGGTTGTTTTTTCTGCGTCAGCTCAAGAAGTTTGATTTGCCTCAGGAGCTGCTGGTTGTCTTCTACACCGCCATCATCCAATCTGTCCTCTGCTTTTCCATCACTGTCTGGTTTGGATCTGCGACTAAACAGGACAAGACCAGACTGCAGCGGATCATTAAGTCTGCGGAGAGGATCATTGGTACTGACCTACCCTCCATTGAGAACTTATATCGGTCCATAACCAGGAAACGGGCGGGAAACATCTGTGCTGACCCATCACACCCCGGCCACAAACTGTTTGAACTTCTATCTTCTGGTCATCGTTACAGATCACTGAAGGTCAAAACCACCCGTCACAGGAACAGTTTCTTTCCTCAAGCCATCACTCTGATGAACTCCTAACATTCACCTAGTCCTACCTGTTGCTGTACTCATGACTTTTTATCCATTATTACATTGCACATAACTCTCACACTGCTTTTTACTTCATTCACATTATATCACTGAATCTGAGTTCACATTGAAATACTGTGTGACTGTATATTTTTTCATATATTTCTGCAAAGTGTGGTTAGTCTGAGTAAATAACTGCATATATTCCTGTATATATTTGCATCCTTTTATAGAAACGTGGACAGACTGTAATTTACTGTACATACTCTGTTGTCATTGAATCCTTATTTAAATCCTCCACCTGAACAATGAGAGCAAGTTTTTAGCCAAAGTCAAATTCCTTGTATGTGTTGTGCATACTTGGCCAATAAAGCTGATTCTGATTCTGATTCTGATTCTGATCCACCAGTCAGGGCTGTATGGTAGAGTGGCCAGACGGAAGCCACTCCTTAGTAAAAGGCACGTGGAAGCCTGCCTGGAGTTTGCTAAAAGGCACCTGAATGACTCTCAGACCATGAGAAACAAAATTCTCTGGTCTGATGAGACAAAGATTGAACTCTTTGACCTGAATGCCAGGTGTCATGTTTGGAGGAAACCAGGCACCGTTCATAACCCTGCCAATGGTGGTGGCAGCATCATGCTGTGGGGATGTTTTTCAGCGGCAGGAACTGGGAGACTAGTCAGGTTACAGGGAAAGATGAATGCAGCAATGTACAGAGACATCCTGGATTAAAACCTGCTCCGGAGCGCTCTTGACTTCATACTGGGGCGATGGTTCATCTTTCAGCAGAACAACAACCCTAAGCACACAGCCAAGATGTCGAAGGAGTGGTTTCAGGACAACTCTGTGAATGTCCCTGAGTGGCCCAGCCAGAGCCCAGACTTGAATCCAATTGAACATCTCTGGAGAGATCTAAAAATGGCTGTGCGCCGACGCTTCCCATCCAACCTGATGGAGCTTGAGAGGTGCTGCAAAGAGGAATAGGCGAAAGTGCCCAAAGATAGGTGTGCCAAGCTTGTGGCCTCATATTCAAAAAGACTTGAGGCTGTAATTGCTGCCAAAAGTGCATCAACAAAGTATTGAGCAAAGGCTGTGAATACTTATGTACATGTGATTTCTGTTTTGTTTTTTTTTAATTTTTAATAAATTTGCAAAAATCTCCCAAAAACTTTTTTCACATTGTCATTATGAGGTATTGTGTGCAGAATTTTGAGGAAAAAAATAATTTAATCCATTTTGGAATAAGGGTGTAACATAACAAAATATGGAAAAAGTGAAGCGCTATGAATACTTTCTGGATGCACTGTACCCCCCCCCCGTCCAAGGTGGCTACGTCAGAGAGTGATTCCTGGGCATCTGGGCCGGATGCTCTTCAGCCCCAGCCACTGTCTCATCCTGAGGTCAGCGCACCCCAGCTGTCTCATTTTGAGGTCAGTGTGTCCCAGTCACCGTTTTATCCAGAGGTTGTCCCACCTGCAGTGCATCCTGAGGTTGTCACTGTCTGATCCCATATTATATGTATTATATTATTATGGCGGTACCCTGTGCTGTAGTGGAGTGACGCCCCACCTCTGGGAGGTGGCATCACCTGGAGTATATAAGCCTGTAGCGGTTGACATAAGGTCTCTTCGCTGTGGCTCCTGTACGTGCAGTAGGGACTCCTGTGTACATAGTTGTCGTTATAATAAAACTTATAAAACGTCACTTCGCCTCCTATTTGGACACAACATTTGGTGACGAGGATATACGGAGATGGAGAGGGCTTTGCTTTGTCCTTTTTTGGAGGCTCCATGTGAGCCGTTGGTCCCTTGGACCAGGTGGTTTGCGGCCTTCAAGAACTATCTGTTGGCGTTAGACCTCGGAGACCTGGATAAATTGAGAACGAGGGCTATTCTGGTCCATTACTTGGGTTTGGAGGGCCAGAGGATCCTGAGCACGTTGGGAGGAGGTGACAGCTTTGACAACGTCGCAAGGCTCATGGCTGTCTACTTTCGTGCCCCCGAAAATATTGTCATGCGCCACATTCAGTTCAGACAGTGGCGCCAGCGACCCAGGGAGTCAGTCCAGCAGTTCGTGGCAGACCTTCGGCAGCTGGTGGCTGAGTGCAGGTTTGGGGCTCTGGAGGAGGAGATGGTCTGCGATCAGTTGGCCGAGCACGTGGCCTACTCCTCAGCGAGGGTTTGCCTGTTAACTCATGCTGGTGAGTTATCCTGGTTAGTGGCCTTGGAGCCTAGCGCAGCAACACAAGGCAGTGGAGCGGCTGACAAGAGGCTCCGACGGTAACGAAGCCCTGCCTGGGAATGACACATAGTGGGAGGCCCTGACCTTGGATCCGGATGATGGAAGCGACGACGAGTACGCGACCATTGTTAAAATACAGTCTGCCCGGGGGACGCCGAGATGCTACCGCTGTGGATCCAGTAGGTGCTGTTATCGAGCCAGGGAGTGCACAGCGAGGGGCAAGTGTTGTGGACGGTGCGGTTTGCTCCATCACTTCGCCAGAGTTTACTGTAAATTCGACAAGTAGGAACAGAGGATTGCTCAGGACAGTGGTAAGAAGAAGGTGCCTACAGTGGTCCACACTGTCTCGCCCAACACAGACGGTCGTATCATTTGCAATATCTTGCTGGATGGGACACCGATACCGATGTTGGTGGACATGGGGTTGGCGACCTCCATTCTGAACTTGGATACCGTTAAACGGTGTTTTCCCCACTACACAGTGTGAGTACGATGAGTATAGCCTGTTATGGTTATGGAAATAACTGCCTTGGCATCGAGGGCTCGGTGTGACTGTCGGTGAGGTACAAGGAGGCCTGCATGTGCGCAGCCAAATTCATGGTGTCTCGAGAAGGAAATAATCTGATGGGCTGTGACTTGTTTTACAGGCTCGGTTTCTCCATCACCTGCAGAGAAGTGGAGGAATGGTCAGGTGGTGGCCTATGGGACCGGCCGTTTTACATGGGAAGTGGCTTTGAGGTGTGGGACTTTGGGTGGCCCATTCTGGGTGAAGAGGGATGCCACCAGCACCGTAGTATGCCGACAAGTTGAGGGTCCCGTGCCTGTATTCATAGTCCCATGGATGGAGGACTTGAAGGGCATGGTTTGACCCCCGCGGTGGCGGAAAGGTCCGTAGAGTGTGAGGTACAGGGCTCCGGTGGTCGGCTGGACACCACTGCTGGGCCAACAGTGGCTGGTGCCACTCCGACGCAACAGTTAGCAACCGGGGTAACATCAGACAGCACGAACCCTGGCCGTGCTGGCAGCAACAGCAAGGAACTTGACTCAAGTCAACTTGGCGAACTGCAGAGGAGCCATAAAGGTACCAGATCACGGCGCAGACGACGGAGGAAGCCAGTGAGCGCTTCCCTGGGTGAGGGTGATGACATCCTCCCTAGGGTCGAGCCTCAGCTTGGTTAGGCACGCAGTTCTAGGGAACTGAGAGTTGGACAGGATAATCTGCGGGTGGTCCAGTCTGACGGCATACAAGTACCTGAGTTTGACTGATGGGTTGAGACAGCATCCTGACGAGCTGCGGCGTTTGTGCAGAAGAGGACGCCAACACAGCCCGTCTTCTATCGCAAATAAGAGGAGATAGTCTGGGAGTGGGCTGTGGGACGGACACTCCAGCAGGGGGCCTTCGGGAGACCCGGGTTGAATTATGTATGGGGGCTTACGGTGTGTCTGTTTATGTGCATTTATTCGTATGTGTGGTAAGGTTATGGCTGATATGTTCTGAGTATGTTTAAACTATAGTCACACGTCAGAGTTGTACCTGAAGAAAAAAAAGAGGAAAAACAACACATGTGGGTGATGTGACATATGCTTAAGATGGTTCTTATAGAAATCTGAACTGTGGTGGTACAACTTAATTGTGTGAAAAGTGCATATTTCCTTTTGTTGCTGTGTTATAAAATGTGTATAGGATTGTTCATATGTGGGTTTAACCTGTTGGAAATGCTGCATATTTGTGTGACATGTAACCATTTACCTTAATTTTGCAATGTTGTGTTAATATTTCCAGCACCTAAGCATTTTATGATGCTGTGATTTTGATTTTCCCCTTGATTGTGGTGTGGACTTTATAGCCATTTACATTCTTGAAAGTGAGAGGGAATGTGTGCCACTGTAATGGGGTGATTATGGCATTTAACTGCACTAGGCCGCTGTTGTGTGATTGAGTGTGAACTGTAGTAACACCTGGGTGTGATATCTGATAGTGTGTGTAGAAGTGTTTAATTGCCCTTTTATTGTACATTCTGTGTAATTATCAAGAAGATCTCTGTGTTTAATTGTGCAGTGGTATTAACGTCGGACAGTGTGCCGCTCAAAGCGGCTGTAGTTGTATCTTAGTTCTGTTTTGGCAGCCTCTTGTTGATTTTATTCAACCACCCCAAGAGAGAATTAAAAAAAAACATCCATTCAGTGCAACAAGAGCCAAACAGCCCCAGGACAGGTCCGTGTAACGAGAGTAATGCAGGTAAAGTGATTCAGCATAAAACCCGACATCTGTGCACAGTAAAGATGTATATCATTTTCTTGTAATATTTGATACAGAGCTAAAAACTATTTAAACTAAGTCTGAGCTGCTGTTTATAAAGTGGAGAAATATGTTTTTGTTTTGTTTTTCCTGAATATGTTGAAGGTAAATAATGCTGGCCTGTGAAAGTCCTTTTTCCATAAATTTATAAAAAAAAAACTGTATGCTGCAATATTGTGAAAAATATTGTTAAATTTTTTTTTTGCATCCCACCTTCGCCTCCTGCACCCCAGGGGGTCCAACTTTCGCCTCCTGTGCCTGGGGGTTTCCAACCATCACCTCCTGTGCCCCAGGGGATCTAACCATTACCTCCTGTGCTCCAGGCGGCCAACTTTCACCATCCACGTCACCGCAGGAAGTACACACCCTACTATCTGCGGCCCAGGAGGATAGCACTGACACTCCTACCACCGAGTTGCCACCAGATCGCTCTCCTGGGATAGCCATTGTGGTGGACGGGTCAGCTTGGGACCTTGGCCGGCCTCCTGACCAGTATACTGTGGACTTCTCACACAACACAACACACTGCCATCTACAGAAGTTCTCTGACGACTCTGCGATCGTCGGCCTCATCTCCAACGGAGATGAAGCTGAGTACAGAGGACTTATCCAGGACTTCGTGGACTGGTGCCATCAGAACTGCCTCCAGATCAACGCAAGGAAAACTAAGGAGCTGGTGGTGGACTGCCGCAGGCAAGGACAACCCCTCACAGCACCAGTAAACATACAGGGAACAGACATTGAGATGGTGACATCCTACAAGTACCTTGGTGTTCATCTGAACAATAAACTAGACTGGTCACACAATACCGACGCACTCTACAAGAAGGGACAGCGCAGGCTGTTCCTACTGAGGAGGCTCAGGTCTTTTGGTGTACAAGGGGCGCTGCTGAAGACATTCTACGACACGGTGGTGGCATCAGCCATCACTTTTGGAGTGGTCTGCTGGGGCAATGGCATTACAGCAGCCGACAGGAAGAGACTGAACAAACTGATCAAGAAAGCTAGATCTGTCCTGGGGCAGCGCCTTGACCCAGTGGAGGAGATAGGAGAGAGAAGGATGGTGGCTAAACTGTCATCTCTGCTGGAGTCCGAGTCCCACCCTATGCAGGACATATTGAATGCACTGAGGAGCTCATTTAGCAGTAGACTACATCATCCTAGGTGCGCAACCGAGAGGTTTCGCAGGTCCTTCCTACCTACGGCTGTCAGACTGTATAACCTAAGCAGGGCTGCTCGCAGAGATACATAGCAAAAAAACGTAATGACCTAATAGTATTGAATGCAAAAGACGCAACAGACTTACACAAATGGTCCCCTCCAGTATACAACTAGGACAATATCAGTCACTACGGAGGGTGACAATATGTATGGGTACATATTCATACTATGTAGGATAACTAAGTAGACAGTTATGCTGTTTATTCCATCTTGCTACAATGCTCCGCACTTTTTTTTTTTTTTTTCACCCCACTTATATCACGGACACACAGATCGTCCTAAATGTCTCCTGAGCCGGTGGACGGAGCCACTGTTTATAGCAGGATACGATACAGCAGAGAACAGCTGCTAGCATTCAACCGCCACCCGGTCCCATTGGAAAAACTCGACATACCGAGAGAACTGAGGCGAAAACGCCGCGGCTGCCGGGCTGGAGTAAGGCGGAGGACAAAAAATATAAGGTACAGACCCTCCCTTCCATCTGTTGTCATGGGAAATGTACGGTCGATACTGGGAAAGTTAGATGAGCTAGCGGCTATCTCCCGTTATGATAGCACATACCGGGAGTGCTCTCTCCTTTTGTTTACTGAGACGTGGCTAACTGAACTAGCAGCAGATGCTAACATTGAGCTGGAGGGTTTTCACATGATACGAGCTGACCGAACACCAGACAGTGGCAAGGCTAGGGGCGGTGGAGTGATAATGTATGTTAACAACAACTGGTGCAGACCGGGACATATCACTGTTAAACAACGACACTGCAGCAAAGACATTGAGTTGCTAGCTGTTAGCATGAGGCCTACATATCTCCCGAGAGAACACTCACACGTGATCTGCATTGTTGTTTATGCAAATCCGACGGCGAACGCTGGGACAGCACGTGACGTCATCCATTCAGTAACCAGCAGGCTGCAGACAGAACACCCAGATGCTCTTCTCCTCATCTCAGGCGATTTCAACCACGTTTCACTGTCTCCCATTCTACCCACGTTCACCCAGTATGTCACATGCCACACTAGAGACAATAAAACACTGGATTTATTCTACGCAAACACTAAGGAGGCGTACACCTCATCACAACTCCCCCCACTCGGGAGATCGGATCACAACTTGGTTCATCTCCGGCCGGTGTACAAACCCCTAGTGCACAGACAACCTCCGGCCATGCACACTGTGGAGTTATGGTCTGAGGAGACAATGGACACCCTAAAGGGCTGTTTTGAAGCCACCGCCTGGAAGCAGCTCTGCGATCCACATGGTGAGGACATCGATGGCCTCATTCACACCTTCACGGGCTACCTCAGCTTCTGTGTGGACAAATCCGTTCCCACCAAGACCATACGGCGTCACTCAAACAACAAACCCTGGATCAACCCTGAGATAAAAACACTTCTGAGAGAGAAGAAGAGGATCTTCAGGTCAGGGAACAGGGAGATGCTGAAGTCCGTACAGAGGGAGCTGAGGAGAAAGATCAGAGAAGGCAAGGACAGCTTCAGGAAGAAGATGGAGGACAAGCTGCAACAGAGCGACATCAGCGGGGTCTGGAGAAACCTCAAAACCATCTCGGGGCTCCAGAATACCTCCCCCCAGGCCACAGGGGGCAGGGAGTGGGCGAACAACCTGAATCTGTTTTTCAATAGATTTGACCAACCGCCCTCCCCCCTGACTGCACAACAACCACTGCTGCCTCTAAAGAAATCAAGTCCTGCTGCCCACTCCCCACTCCACCAACACCCACCCACTCCCAACACACAGCCCCCCATCCTGACCCTGACCAGGACCCAGGTGAGGACGGAGCTGAGGAAGATCAAGGCGAGGAAGGCGCCGGGACCGGACGGCATCAGCGCAAAGCTCCTCAAGTCCTGTGCAGACCAGCTGTGTGGGATTGTGACGTATATCTTCAACATGAGCCTGAAACTGGGGAGGGTACCACAGCTGTGGAAAACATCTTGTGTGGTACCTGTACCAAAAACTTCCCACCCCAAAGACCTGAACAGCTACAGACCGGTGGCCTTGACGTCCCACTTGATGAAGACCCTGGAGAGACTGCTCCTTGCTCACCTCCGCCCCCTGGTGGAACCAGCGATGGATCCACTCCAGTTCGCCTACCAGCATGGCATTGGGGTGGAGGATGCGGTGATCTTCCTCCTTCACCGTTCTCTGTCCCACCTGGAGAAGCCCGGGAATATGGTGAGGATCATGTTCTTTGACTTCTCCAGTGCTTTCAACACCATCCAACCGATGATCCTGAAGGACAAGCTGCTGCGCGCAGGGGTGGACCAGCACCTGTCATCATGGATCCTGGACTACCTCACGAACCGGCCTCAGTTTGTGAGAACCCGGGACTGTGTGTCCGACACGATCATCAGTAGCACGGGGGCCCCCCAGGGAACGGTGCTGGCTCCCTTCCTGTTCACTCTTTATACTGCGGACTTCTCACACAACACAACACACTGCCATCTACAGAAGTTCTCTGATGACTCTGCGATCGTTGGCCTCATCTCCAATGGAGATGAAGCTGAGTACAGAGGGCTTATCCAGGACTTCGTGGACTGGTGCCATCGGAACTGCCTCCAGATCAACGCGAGGAAAACTAAGGAGCTGGTGGTGGACTGCCGCAGGCATGGGCAGCCCCTCACAGTACCAGTAAATATACAGGGAACAGACATCGAGATGGTGACATCCTATAAGTACCTGGGTATTCATCTGAACAATAAACTAGACTGGTCACACAATACTGATGCACTCTACAAGAAGGGACAGCGCAGGCTGTTCCTGCTGAGGAGACTCAGGTCTTTTGGTGTACAAGGGGCGCTGCTGAAGTCATTCTATGACACGGTGGTGGCATCAGCCATCACTTTTGGAGTGGTCTGCTGGGGCAGTGGCATTACTGCAGCCGATAGGAAGAGACTGAACAAACTGATTAAGAAAGCTAGCTCTGTCCTGGGGCAGCGCCTTGATCCGATGGAGGAGATAGGAGAGAGAAGGACGGTGGCTAAACTGTCATCTCTGCTGGAGTCCGAGTTCCACCCTATGCAGGACATACTGAATGCACTGAGGAGCTCATTTAGCAGCAGACTACATCATCCCAGGTGCACAACCGAGAGGTTTCGTAGGTCCTTCCTACCAACGGCTGTCAGACTGTACAACCTAAGCAGGGCTGCTCGCAGAGATAGCAAAAAGACGTAACAAACTAATAGTTTTTTGAATGCAAAAGATGCAATAGACTTACACAATGGTCCCCTCCGGCATACAACTAGGAACATACCGGTCGCTATGGAGGGTGAGAATATGTATGGGCACATAATCATACCATGTAGGATAACTAAGTAGACGGTTATGCTGTTTCATTCCATCTAGCAACAATGCTCTGCACTGTGTGTGTTTATATATTTACATATTTATTCCATCTAGCTACAATGCTCAGCACTGGGTGTGTTTATATATTTATATATCTACATATTATTCCATCTAGCTACATTGCTCCGCACTGTGTGTGTTTATATACTTGCATATTTATTCCACCTAGCTGCAATGCTCCGTACTGTGGGTGTTTATATATTTACATATTTATTCCATCTAGCTACAATGCTCTGCACTGTGTGTTCATATATTCATATATTTATTCCATCCAGCTACAATGCTCTGCACTGTGTGTCTGTGTGTGTGTGTATATATATATATTTTATAGTAATACGTACATATGTATATTAGCTGCTCTTGCTTGCTTGTTTTTTTCTTGCCTTCTGATTGTTGCTCTGAGTGTTGCTATCCCTGTGCTGTTGCAATCCTGGAATTTCCCCGTTGTGGGACTAATAAAGGCTTATCTTATCTTATCTTATCTTTGTATATATATTTATATATTTATGTGTATGTATGTATATCCACTGCTCTTATTTATATTTTTCGTATCTTCTTAATTATTGCTCTGAGTGTTGCTATCCCTGTGCTGTTGCAATCCTGGAATTTCCCCATTGTGGGACTAATAAAGGCTTATCTTATCTTATCTTATTCCTCAATCTGGTGGCCCACGGACCTTGAAAGGCCTCCAGACCAACTGTCCTCCTTCGCCGGGTGGTCTATGGACTTTGGTAACCACCCGACAGACTGTTCCCCTTTGAGTGATCCACGGACTTTTGTCGGCCAACCGACCAGCTCTGTTCCCCATTATCTAGCCTTGGACTGCATACTATTTGAGAAAAACAAACATAAAAAATAAGGAAAGAGCTGCATAATTGTTTTGTGGTATTTTGTTGTGTTTCATTTTAGTTGTTCCTATTTTGGGGTTATTTTTGTTGCGCCCCTCCTGATCCCCCTTCCCACTTGCGGTTGTGAGGTTCACCTTACGATGAGCTGCACTCCAGCCCACCTCTGTGTCCTCCCCCTTTTCTTCCATGGTCAGGAGGTTCACGTTGAGATGGGTTGCATTCCAACCCACCTCCGCGTCCTCTTTCCCCCCTCCCTTACCCCTCTCTTACTTGGTGTTGGGAGGTTCACAATGAGATGGGCTGCATTCCAACCCACCTCTGTGTCCTCTCTCCTTCCTCCTTTATCCCCTTCCTTCTCTGGTTGGGAGGTGCATGTTGATGATGGCTATACCCTAGCCCCCCTCCATGCCCTCCCTCCTCCCACCCTAGTCAGAAGGTTCATGTTGAGATCAGCTATGTTCTAGCCCCCTTCCATGACCTTCCCTCCTATTTTTTTTTTCCATTTCTTCTTGTTCTCTTTCTTCTAGGGTCATCTGGCATTCAACCCTTAAAGGGGAGGTACACTCACGATCTGGACAGGGTTAGACCCTGTCCACGCCTTATGTTCCTTTTTTGGACTCTTTATTATTATTAGTAGTAGTATTATTATTGCCATTCATTATTATCATTTCTATATGGATTCTTATTTTGACGGTACTCTTTGTTTACTTCTTGTTAGTGTAATCTATCTTCCATTTAGCCTCATCTTATGTTGTTTATCATTCACAGCTGCCCCTTGTTTTGCTAATCACTGTTTCCCTATATATGTGGGTCGCGGGCATTAATCCCGTTATTCTTCGGACTCATTATGAGTCATAATTATTAGCTCATTAGGACTCATAAATTATTTCAATTTAGGAAGCTTCCTTTCAGTCTTTGATCAGTCATTTGTTTCTTACTGATTTATATTTCATACTTTTAAGCTGCTAAATAGAGTTGTGGTCAGGTGTGTGAAACTCAAAATTATATTCAGATAATAACAATGAATGAAAATAAGGGCATACCCGCTAAAACACACACGCACTATATTTTTTAATTTAGTGTCACTCTGAAAGCATATTTTCCTTAAAATAATAATACTGTCACTGATACTGTTAACTGAGCATTCCAGCCACTTTTCCTCAAAATGCCTAAAAATAGCATACATAAAGTAAATCAAATTCTTTCTTCACTGAGTGGTGTTATGTATGTAAATAGAAGGTATCAGTAAGATGGCGGCTGGGGTGGACAGGGAATGAGCAGGGGTGGTTAACTGCCGGTTCCGGTGGTGACGCTACTCCAGGTATAAAGGATGCGGGAGGAAGAGGCTAGTCCTCTTTCGTCGTGGGACACCTGGCCTGTCGGAGAGTGCTGAACGCCTGAGGGTATTGTACATAGTATTTATAATAAAGCTCCGGAAACAGTAGCCACTGTCTACTTGTTATTGCCTCAATTATGGATGCAACAAGTGGCAGTAGAAAATTTGAAGTGTCTTGCGGGTGAGACACCAGATTTTAAGAGGTTAAACAGGCTTTTGGCATGTCTTCAGTCTTCATGGTTAAGCATGAATCATTCCTGTATTAGAAAAAAGTCTCTTGTCTGTAAGAGTCTCTCTGAGGCAGTGATGTGCACAGACATTTTGAGGGTGGGGTGGGGGGCAGGTGCTCAACCAAAAAAAAAGGGCACTCATAAATACCGAAAAAAGTAAAGTTACATATAGTCGTGCAAATTTTACTGTGCTTACTTGGTATATCAATTTTATTTGGGGCTCAGTTCACATGAAATTATTTGGAAAAAATAGTTATTGGACATTAAAACACATTTGATTGGCAATAGAAAGCCAAAGTCACACGCCCTCTACATTCGCGTATGGGACCTTATATCAAAAAAATTCTCCATTGAAATTAATGGCAAGAGCAAAATTATCTTTTTATCCCAATCAAATTTTGCCACGAGTTACACATATGATGTTTGTCAATTTAAAAGATAATTTTCCACGTAATTAAGGTTGTCAGCTGTCGTATAATAACAGAGTAATATTTAGTTTTTGTTTCAACGATTAGTGGACAACAACTCCCATCATCCCACATGACTAAACATGAGCATGGTGAGGGATAACTAAAGCCTCACCTCTCATTTCCTGACTGATCAAGGAAGAATCCAAAGAGGAGAAAAGCATCACAAAGGTATCGATTTTATTGTGAGAGCTGCAGCTGATCCAGAGGGCTGCTAGTTACTTCACCCTGGGCGCACTTTGAAAAGATGACGTAAGCACTGTCCATCTGTGTTTGTAGTTTTTTAATTTGCATATTTTCATAACCCTATACCTTAACAGTTAGACAACAACCGAGACCATCTGAAAATGGGTCATGGCGTCGTAAAGGGTAAATTAACCACGTAAGACCCAAGTGGCCAATTTCCCAATGAAACTATCCATCCGTCTGTCTGCGTATCCATAGTCTCCAACCCCAATCCCCCCCACCCCCAGTAAAACAAATAAAAACTAAATTACAGTGAATTCAACTGAATACACTACAAAGACAAGATATTTAGGGGCAGATTTACGAAAGCAGTGCAAATTAGTGAGTGTGCAATTTAGACAGAGCGCCTAAGGGAGTGGCCAGTTTTTACCAGTGATCTACTAACAACACACAAAATTATGAACACAGACACAGCCACTTCATTTCAATAATGACCACCCATCCACAAGAGCAGAGCAAAATTGCGCACAGGCACACCTTGAGGAAGCGGGTCATCAACACAGGCGCAGCCAGTTCGGAGGACCATAATAAAGCTTTTTTAAGCATTTGTTTAAGCGCAAACCCCACTAAAATAGTTTATTTTTGTTTGCCATATTTCAAAATTTTGATTTTCATTTAACATGGGAGACTCTTGTTTAATATGTATAAATGAAATATTTATAATTTTAAAAAGGACTACTCATGAATAAATTGATTATTTGACCAACGTGTTTTTATTAACACTAGAACCATCAAGATGGCCTGAGGGCGAGTCTGCGGTTTTATTATGTGAATAACTTTGTTTTAACTAAATCTATAGGTCTCCCAGTTCACAACTTTTTTTTTTTTATAAATGTGCATTTTATGTTTTCTGAAGTCTGGAACGTAATAAAATTAAACACACACGATTTTACTTTTTTCTCAGACCGCAGAGACTGCTGTCATTGAGTTACGTACGGTGTTGCAATTTCGGGGGATGTTTCTATGGATCTGTGCTGTTTTTGTTAATAATCTCATTGTTGTTTTCCTCCTATATTGTGTATCCTTAACTGGGAGAGAGAAACAGAGAGAAGAGGGAACTGAATTACCGTTTTATGCACAGCAAAAAGAAATAAATATAGAAATACGGATAGAGGGAAAAAACCCCAAAGAAAATTAACAACGTGGAAGATTTTGCTTAAAGAGCGAGGGGGAGCTGATGGATAGAGAGGAGAGGAAAACTTCAGAGTCCGAGTCTGAACCTCCGTAGAAAAGAGAAAAGAGTCAGTATCGGCTGACACTCCAGGTAGGAAGGGCTCCTATATCTTATTTTATGGATACAAATCCATGCAGAAAGCTATATATACAGTCATGTGAAAAAATTAGGACACCCTGTATAAGCCTGTGTTTTTTTTTTTTTGTTTTTTTTTTTAACATTTGGACATATGGATATTGAATCAATGTTAAAAATACTGGGAGGTTCATGTAATACAACTAAACAATTAAAAATGAATTACTTTTTTCAAATTTTCTGTAAAACGTAATTCTAAACAAATAGTGACGAATAAATTAGGACACCCCCCATCTTTTTTAAGGACACCCCCACATTCATTCCCACTTAAAATGGCTAAAATAAATGTTAAAAAAAATCAAATCACTACAAATTTAAGAAATCTGTGTGTCTGCCACGACCATAGGACATCATAGGATGGTCTATGATGTCTGCCTGATGTCCTGTGATGATCCTATGATCTCATGCTACATAGGACTTGCAATGCCGTCATATAGATGATGCCGTCATATAGGCAATAGGACTGGCTACCTATGATGTAGTGTCCTATGATGTCTGCCTTGATGTCTTTATGATGTCATGTAGACCAATGCCGTCATATAGATATGGTGTCTAGATGACGTCATATAGACATATAGACTGGTGTCAATCAATCAATCATCAATCAACTTTATTTATAAAGCACTTTAAAAGCAATACTCGCTACACAAAGTGCTGTACAGCAAGAGAACATAAAAGCAGGGCACTAACACAAAGGGCGCTAACACAAGAAAAAAAAAAGTAAAATAAAAATCTGTTTCATTCAATAAAATCAATGTCTCATACTGGGTCGAAGGCCAGGGAGTAAAAATGTGTTTTAAGACGTGTTTTAAAAATGGACAGTGAAGGTGCTTGTCTAATGTCCAGGGATAAATCATTCCATAATCTGGGGGCCATGATCGAAAAGGCTCTGTCCCCTCTGAGCTTGCGCCTCGCCTTTGGTACTTCCAAAAGCAGCTGTTCAGCTGACCTAAGGGACCAGGTGGGAGCGTAGGGATGCAGAAGCTCAGAGAGGTAAGGTGGAGCAAGACCATTCTGTCAGGTCTGGCCCTCACGAGCCAGCATAAGACGCCACAGTCCAGTGAAGTGCACAGGTGTTTATTAACAATTAAGGAAAGGGAAGGACAAGATAACCAGCCACATGGGATAAACAGCAAGACTACCTAATAATGTACAGGACGACAATTGACAGCTGAAGCGAGGAACGCTCGCTCAGCGTCAGATAAGGAAAAGGGTAACAGAATACAAACGATAATCACAAGTGATAAACACACTTACAAATGGGAAGGAATCGTTGACTGTCGTAGACGAGCACTTGACGAGACTGCTGCGAGATGCAGCCACTGGCGCCGGCTTTTTTTTTTGTAACTTAAGATTTTTATTAATTTTTCATTATATATATTGCATTCAGATCACAGTCTACATTTAAAAAAACAAAGGGGCTAGAGTAAAAAAGAAAAAGAAAAAAAAAAGGAGGGGGGGGACAAATGTTGGAGCATCAAGTTTTTAGTTTCCATCTCTTAATTCTTCTGGTTTTTCCAGCGTCTTTGGTTATTCTTTCAATATCTGTCTCGTTGTTGCACTTTGTAGTGTGTCCATTTCCGCCATTTTTTTTCCCACAGTCCTTCTTGCATTCTTTGTCGATATGTTAGTTTTTCCATCATACGTATGTCCTCAATAATGTCAGTCCATTGCTCTTGGTCAGGAAGAACTTCTGATCGCCATTTTTTTGTGATTGTTTTTTTACATGCAATCAACAAGATTTTAACTAGATATCTGTCCTCAGCCTGTATAACATTGTCTCTTTTAAGGTCACATAGGTACATCAGGTTACAGTTCATTGGTATATTATATCCTAATATCCTCTGTATTGTCACATGTATAGATTTCCAGAACGATGAGATTTTGCAGCATTTCCAAAACATATGTGAGTGGTCTGCATTTTGAGCCCCACATCCCCTCCAGCATAAAGATTGGGTATTTGTATATTTTCCTTGAATCTGTGGTGTAATGAAAAAGCGAATCAGGTTTTTCCATCCAAATTCCCTCCATGTTCTTGAATTTGTTGATGTGTGTTGTTTTCCATATTTCCTGCCAGCTTTCTTCTGTTATGTTTAAATTGAGCTCTTTCTCCCATTTCTCCTTTATATAGTTACTTGAATGATTGTTTGCCATAAGTTTCTGATATAGCTTTGAAATAATTCTTGTTTTATTTCCTGTATATGAGCTTAAAATGAATTGTATAATCTCGCTCACATCTGTTTGGAGGTTATGCCTAATCTTCTTCATATAATAGTCTCTCATCTGCAGATATCTGAAGAATTCTGATCTTTCTAGTTTAAATTTTCTCCTGATGTTTACAAAGCTCCCGAGATCTTTTTTTCCGATATTGCCCCATGCTGTGATTCCCTTGTTCACCAGATTTTTGTATCCCCTATCTTGTTTTGCCGGTTCAAACTGACTGTCAAATGCTACCCATTTCAATAGTTTTATGTCTTCCTTTATATTATACTTTTGTACTATTTTATACCACAGTTCTAAAGTAAATTTAGTGATTGGGTCTATTTGTTTGATTTGCTTATATGCATCTTTATCTCCTATTATGCTTTGTACTGGGAGTCCCTCAATTTCCTTTTCCATTTCTTTCCATTTTGCCTCATATCCCTCGTCGCACCAACATATGATATATCTTATTTGTGCCGAGTAGTAATATTCTTTTAGACTCGGTAGGCCCATGCCTCCTTTCTCTTTTGGTAATTGGAGAGTTTTATATTTCACTCTTGGTTTTTTACCTCCCCAAACAAATCTCGATATCATCCTGTCCCACTTTGAGAATTGGGCATCTGGAATCTCTGTTGGTAGAGCCTGGAAGAGGTAAAGTAATCTAGGTTGTATGCTGATTTTGACTGTCTCAATTTTTGAATTCAGATCCATATTTAAGATTGACCATCTATCAATATCTTTTTTTATTTCTTGTTCCAACCTATCATAGTTTGCTTTATAGATTTTGCTTAGATCTTTAGGTATGTTCACTCCAAGGTATTTTATTTCTTTTTGTTTCCAGTTTAGTTTGATCTTATCAGTTATCTGGTCTAGAGGTTTATAGTGGAATGTCAGTATTTGTGTTTTTGTTATGTTTATCTTGTATCCTGATAATTTTCCAAAATTTTCTATCAAGTTCATCATTTCCATTATTGATTCATCTGGTTGTTCAAGGTAAACTATAATATCGTCTGCAAATAGCCCAATCTTGTGTTCCACCCCCTTTATTGTTACACCTTTTAATTTCTTATTTTGTCGTATCGCTTGAGCCAATGGCTCTATGAACAGAGCAAACAAGGTGGGCGATAAGCAGCATCCCTGCCTAGTTGATCTTTGTATATTTACTTTGTCTGTTAAGCTACCGTTTATCTTGATTCTTGCCACAGGTTCTTGATACAGCGTCCTTATGCATTGTACTGATTTTTCGTTAAATCCAAAGCGTTCCAGCACACTATATAGGAATTTCCAGGTAACCCTGTCAAATGCTTTTTCTGCGTCTAAACTCATTATTACTGCGCTTTTCTTTTCTTTAAGTATTTGATTAATTATATGTATTGTTCTCCTGATATTGTCATGTGTTTGGCGTCCCTCTATGAAACCAGTTTGATCATCTTCTATCAATTCCGTCAAGAATGTCTTTATTCGTTTACATATAATGGTTGTATATATTTTATAATCCACATTTAATAAAGAGATTGGCCTATAGTTTCCGCATTGTTCTCTATCTTTCCCTGGCTTTAAAATGACTGAAATAATGGCTTCGTTCCATGATGGAGGTATTTTGTTGTTGTTCAACGTCCAATTAAATGACTTTAGGAGCTGTGGCATGAGTTCTTCTATAAACAGTTTATAAAACTCAGATGGGTATCCATCACTACCTGGTGATTTACCATTTTTAAGTGACTTAATCACATCTCTAATCTCTTGTGTTGTTATTTCTGCTGTTAGCTTTTCATTTTGTTGATTTCCTATTGATGGCAAGTCCAATGTGCATAGAAATTTTTTAATATCTTTAGTATTTGTTTCTTCAGGTTGCGAGTATAGTTCTTGGTAGAAATTATGGAATATTTCTTCGATGTTTTCTGGGTTAACTGTGGTTTTATTTGTGGTGGGGTCTTTAATCTTGTATACATTATTCATTGTTTGTTGTTTTCTTAACCGTTTTGCCAGCAGTTTTGTGGCTTTTGGTCCCGTTTCATAATATTTTTGCTTTAGATATCTATTTTTCCTTTCAATTTCATCCATTTGTGTTTCTTTTATCTTTATTTTTTCTTCTTTAATTTCTTGATATATTTTTGGGTCATTTGTGCTTTGATGTTTACGTTCTAATTCCCTCAGTCTCTCACATCTTTGTTCATATGCTTCCAGTTTAGTCTTATTTGCTTTTCCTGTTTCAACAATTAATTTACCTCTTAACACGGCTTTTAGTGCATCCCATAGTATTGTTGGGTCCACTTCTTCATTGTCATTCTCTTGGATATATTCATTTATGTTTACTTTTATTCTTTCTTTCATTTTATCATCATTTAACAGTCCTACATTAAGTTTCCATGTTGTTTGTCGTTTTCTATTGTTTAAATTTATTTCCATGTATATAGGATTATGATCTGATATTTCTGCCCCTCCAATCCAACAATTTCTCACCCTGTGTCTGTCACCTTCATTCATAAGGAAGTAATCTATTCTAGAGTGTACTTTATGGACTGCTGAATAATGTGTATAGTCTTTTTCGAGTGGGTGCAGGTCCCTCCAAATGTCTACCATACCCATTTCTGCCAGTGAGGTTCTTATGAATTTTGTTACATGTTTTTTTGTCTTCGTAACACTTGTTGTATCAATTTCATGATCCATGACAGCATTTAAGTCTCCTCCACAAATTAGGACTCCTTCACTGTGTGTTGCTATGAGATCAAACAGATGTTGAAAAAAACCCTTGTCACTTTCTGGTGGGGCATAGATGTTCACTAATGTGATCTGCATTCCATCTATTCTACCCTTTATTATTACATACCTGCCTTCTTTATCCTGGATTTCCTGTTCACATTCATTTCCAAACTGTTAATCATGCACGAGTTCTTTGGGACACCAAGGCTAAACCAAAGGGGATCCTCGGCGGTCATTTAAACATACGGAGCATAATCCCCAAAAGAGATGTGATTTCGGTGTTGCTGTTGGACTCAAATCTGGACTACCTTTGTCTCTCAGAAAGCTGGCTACACAGTAACATAGACACTAATATGATCGATATTGTGGGCTACCAGTGTTTTAGAAAAGACAGGCAGGTAGGGAGGGGAGGAGGTGTTTTAATTTACATCAAAGAGAAATATAAATGTCAACTGGTTGATTTGAATACTTCACTTGAATGTTTAGCTGTTAATGTATGTCTCTCTCCGGTAATGAATTTCAACATTGCAGTAGTGTACAACCCACCATCACACAACTCTTCCTTTTATAATGAATTAAGTGATCTGGTTAAACAACTTGAGAAGAACAGAGAAACAATAATTCATGGTGACTTTAATATCAACTGGTCTGATAAAAAAGACAAACAAAAACTGAAAAGCCTCATGACTAAATTTAATTACCAGCAAATCATCAAAGGACCCACCAGGATAACCAAACAATCCAGAACACTTATTGACATGGTATTTACTAATAAACCAGAACGAATAACCAGAACCTATAATCTTGTAACTGGTCTCTCAGATCATAACATGGTTCTTGCTGTCAGGAAACTTACTAAAAAGCGACTACAGTATTTTGGGGGAGTCGATATTGACAAATCAAATTTTATTATCCCCAAATCAAAAAATGAGGAGTTTGAACATTACTTAGAGAATCAAAATTGGGAGCAGCTCATGGCAACATGTGAAGTAGATGATTGTTGTAATTTTATAACTGCAACAATCACAAAGTCTATAGAAAAATTTTCAAAGCAAATTAAAAGTAGACAACAGAAGATTAGCCTACCATGGTTAAATAATGAAATAAGAAAACTTATGAAGAGGCGAGACTATGCACTGAAAACATCACTAACCTCCAAACTACAAAATGATCACCTTGTGTACAAAAGTTTAAGAAATAAAGTGGTACATGAGCTGCGAAAATCAAAAATATCTTATTACAATAAACTGATAGATCATGCAAAGGGTAACAACAGTTCCCTATGGAGGCATTTAAATAACTTAACTAATAAAAAAAACGATCAGAAGGGGGTAAAGGAACTTAGAATCAATGGCAAGACCGTCAGTGACAAGGCTACTTTGGCAAATGAATTTAATTCACACTTTGTGGGCTCTGTGGAAGACTTAACAAAAATTTTTGTGCTGCCAAATGTGCTCAACAACACAAATTCCATACTTCCAACAGATACTTTTCACATCGATGAGGTAAATGAGAAGTTAATTGCTGGTATTGTTAAAACACTGTCAAACTCAAAAACTAATGATATCTACAATATGAGCACCTCCTTTCTCAAAATGCACAGCAAAATATTAATCAAACCACTGACTCATCTCATTAATCTCTCCATTAGGTCTAGTACATTTCCATCTGGCTGGAAAAAAGCTGTCGTCATACCAGTTCATAAATCAGGCAGTAAAGACGATATATGCAATTACCGCCCAATCTCTATCTTACCAGTCCTATCTAAGGTTCTTGAAAAAGTTGTAGCTACACAGCTGATAGACTACTTACAAGACAGTCAACTTCTTCATCCACATCAATTTGGTTTTAGACCAGGATACTCAACAGAAACAGCAAATTGTTGCCTTATTGAAAACGTCAAACAGTCCTTGGACAGGGGTAATGTGGTAGGAGCTGTTTTTCTAGATCTCAAAAAGGCTTTCGATACTGTAAACCACAGTTTGCTTTTATCCAAAATGGTATCTTTTAACTTCTCCCCAAATACATTAGAATGGTTTGCATCTTATCTCCAGAATAGAGAACAGTGTGTAAAAGTTCACCAGGATAAATCCTCATTTTTAAACAACCGCATGGGTATCCCACAAGGGTCCATTCTTGGTCCTTTACTTTTCAGCATTTTTATTAATGACTTGCCGTTACACTGCTCAGCTGCAACATGCCAACTTTATGCAGATGATGCAGTTATTTACACAGCTGCCAAGACTCCAGCACAGGCTGCAGATGTACTGTCTACAAGTATGGTTGATGTCCAAGAGTGGCTCCTCAAGAACCATCTATTGCTGAACCTTCAGAAAACAGTCTCAATGTGCTTTTCAATCAAAAAATGTAACCTGCAACATTTTAAAGTTAATATACATGATCATGACATCAGTTTAGCTACAGAATTCAAATACCTTGGCATTGTACTAGATCCTCAACTCAAATTTAATCTTCATATAAAGAAAATTTCAAAAACAGTAAAAAAAAATCTGAACTGCTTTAAATTAATTAGATATTACATACCTTACGAAGCAGCTGCACTGTATATGCATTCTATGGTTTTTTCTCATATATCATACTGTTTGACAGTCTGGGCTCAAGCAGCCCCTTCCACAATAAGACATATAGGTTCATTATATAATCAAACCCTAAAAATCTTGGACAAAAAGCCCATTAGGTGGCATCACTGTAATGTTTTAAAAAAATACAACCTATTGAGTTTTGAGAGCTTCATTGACCTCTGTCTTCTGAAATTAACGTTCAAATGTTTCCATAAATCAGCACCCGAGCCACTTGCTGGTTTCGTCCAAAGACAGGACAGCAGCAGAGCCACCAGGAGTTCTGTTAACAATAACTGTAAAATATTCCACCGCAGAACCACATTTGGACAAACAGCTTTCTCTATAAAGGGCAGTCACATCTGGAACACAATGCCAAATGAAATTAAAATAATAACGGACTTTAAAACATTCACTAAAAATGTTAAAAACTGGCTGAAAAATAAACAAGAATGTACTCATGTATGAATTATTTGTCTGCAAAGTGAGAGTGAATGAAGGGAAGGAATAAATGTGTTTGTTTATAGTGAGTGACGGAGGGAGGGAGGCCTGAAATAGGCAAATGTGAGTTATGTTATATGTGTTAAATGTGAGTCAGGCTGTTATATTTGTGTATTTATAATATTTTATAATATATGTGTATTTATAATATTTATGTTAAATGTGAGTCAGGCTGTTATATTTGTGTATTTATAATATTTATAATATTTATAATTGTGTATTTATAATTTTTCTGCATTGATGTATGTGGTTATTGTGTATATTTTTTATCTTGATTCTTTTTTCTAAAGCCCATCCAGGGACAAGAGTTGCAAATTAGCTAATAGCTATACACTCTATGTGCAACACATCAGATTGATTGTCTTTGATTAATTGTCTATGTTTATTGCACTGTCCCTGTCAAATAAACTAATCTACTACTACTACTACAAATTGTATTTTATTTGAGATTAGTATCATAACCCCCCTTTTAGTTCCTCCCTTAAATGAACTGTAGTAGGAGTTCTTATAGCCAAATCTCTTTAGTTTCACATGTTCTGTCTTCCTCAAATGTGTCTCTTGCATAAATATAATTTCGGCTTTTTCCTTCTTGAATTTTCTTATTATTCTTTCCCTTTTAACAGGTGAGTTCAGACCATTCACGTTTAGTGTTATTATCTTAAGATTTTTACCCATAATCATGTTTTTCCATTTTTTTAACTTGTGCTCCTAACCCCTTTAACAACAAAAATAACACATATTTATATAAAAACACATTAAAAAATCTCGACCTCCGTACTTTGGGCCTTTCTTCTGCCCACTGGTCCCTGTTGGTGGGTGGAGGGAATGTCCTCACAGAGTGTAGGGCCCTCCCTAGACCTCTAGTTACTATCCAAGTAATAGTCATTAGTCTAGAAATGTCCAACAAATATCACTTAAACCTCTCCTAGCCGTCTGTTTCTCTTTTACCTTGTCTTCTTGGCCTTCATTTCTTCTGTGTCTTTCTTAATCTTTGTTATAATCTAGGCTTTCAGTTGAAAGCCTTGTAGTCTTTCCCGGGCCCGCTGCTCCATGTCTCCCCCCGCCTTTTGCCGATCACTCGCCTCCACTCCGGCTGTCGTGATGCGTTCAGGGCCGCCGCTGCTCCTACCGTTTCCTCCGGCACGTACACCTCAAGGCCCCGCTCCATCATGTCCTGCGCTGCCTCTCTGGCTGTGTTGTATGTCCTCATGCCGTTCTCCCAATGAATCCTCATCTTCGTTAGCGGCGTTTGGAATCTAATTTTTTTTTCTTTCAGCGTTTTTTTAATGTTGGCATATTTCTTCCGCTGCTGCACAATTTCTGCCGGGTAGTCATGATCAAAGAATATCCGCTTGTCGCCGATTTGTATCTTTTTTTTCCACGCTCGTGTCAGGATTCTTTCCTTTACATCATATTTCTGAAAGTTTACCACAACTGACCTGGGTGTAGAGCGTGGGTTCGGGTTCTGTGCCGAGGCTCTGTGCGCTCGTTGAATCTGCAGATCCGCTTCGCTGGGCAGTTCCAGCTCTTTTTTTAAGAACTGATCCATGAATTTCGTCATCGAGTTGCCTTCAATGCCCTCCGGGATCCCGAAGATGCGTATATTGCCCCGTCTGGACCTGCTCTCCAAGTCGGTTACTTTCTCCTGCATCCTCTGCATTTGTGCCGTCAGGGTCTGCAGCTGTTCGCCTGCCTCGCTATTCCAATCTTCCAGCTCTGATATTCGGGCCTGCGCTTCTGTCATACACGCCCGCTGGGAGCGCAGCTCCTCCATGTTTTCTGCTAGCTTGCGCTCCATTTCTCTTCGGAGGCCCATAATTTCCTCCTTAATCTCTTTTTTCAGCTCCTCCTTAAGAGCCGCTAAATCCTGTTGTAGCTGCCGTTTGAAGTCTCTCAACTCTTTTCCCAAACTGGCGATGCCAGTGTTCATGGTATCGAGTGTGTCCTCCATTTTCTCTGCTGCAGTCACCTCGTTTTTTTGGGCCCCGTGTTCAGCGGTTTCTCCTGCGTTGTTGAAGAGGAATTCTTTAATTTTACTCTGCTTTTGTCCTTGTGCCCGGCTCCTTCGTGTTTTCATCCCTTAGTTTATTGATCCGCTTATGTCGAGTTGGCCATTTACCGATGATTTTTAATCCGGCTAGGGAGAGCTCTCTGTTTAAGCGTTATGTCTTTCCGCCATCTTCCCGGAAGTCCGGCGCCGGCTTTTAAAGCCAGCCGCTAACGACCGCAAATGCAGCGCAGCTGTTCAGACCTTGACAGCAGGAAACTCCCCCGAGCGTTTGTCCAATCAGAGCCTGGGTAGCCAGAATGACAACACCGCTGTCAAAGCCTGACAGGAATGGTGCGTGGCCCGAGCGCGGACAATAATAGCGCTCGGGTTATGACACATTCAAGGAATTAAAAACAAATAAAAGAATTTTAAAATGAACTCTAAAATACACGGGCAGCCAGTGGAGTGAAGCTAAGATGTGTGTCTTTGACGATGTGATCAACGGCAGACAACACTCATGATCAAAGGACTAGTGATGACCTATGACGTTCCTATGATCGCAGACATCATAGGACTCACAATGCCGTCATAGAGATATGACGTCATATAGACAAATACACAGGTGTCTTTGACTACGTGATCAACGGCAGGCATCACTCACAATCATAGGACTTGCAATGACATCGCAGATCAAAACGCAGGCATTACTCAGGCTCACTCACGATCATAGGACATCAAATATCAAAGGCAGCCATTACTCATGATCATAGGACTCGCTATGCCATCATAACAGATCATAGGACTCACTATGACATCATCAGCAATCAAAGGCAGTCATCACTCACGATCAAAGGACTCTATGACATCATCAAAGACCACAGCACTCGCTATGGCACCATCAAAGATCAAAGGCAGGCATCACTGAATGAGTGCAGATGTGCTTGTTTACATCTGCTTTCTACGGGAAACATCAAACGCAGCTTTCACCATGGTTACTGTTACCAGACACGCACACCATCAAAGATCACAGGCAGGCATCATAGAACGGATGATGATGTCAAAGATCAAAGGCAGACATCACCATAGTTACTGCTGCCATGGCAAGTAACTTTTGATGGGCATGCAGAAATGCTGGCTTACACCTGCTTTCTAAAGCCATTCAGAAATACTTGCTTATACTTGGGTTTCTACGGGCATGCACATCACTATAAATTCAAGAAATCTCTGTGTGAGTGTGTCTGTCTGTCTGTGTGTCACGATCATAGGACATCATAGGACGGCCTATGATGTCTGCATGATGTCCTATGATGATCCTATGATCTCAGACAACATAGGACTTCCGATGCCGTCATATAGACAATAGGACTGGCTACCTATGATGTAGGCATGATGTCCTGTGATGCCTGCCTTGATGTCTTTATGATGCCATATAGACCATCACTCACCAAAGAAGAGATACTCATCACCCAATTACGAATAGGACACAGCACTTTAAACCACACCCATTCGAAGCAGTAAATCTGGAAATCTTACTCATCACCCGATTAACAATAAGACACACTACGTTAAACCACACCCATTTAAAGCAGTACATTTGACCAACAAAACGGACATTGCAGTGGCTCAAGATACATCATTGAACAAATACAGCCTCACCTGTTGGTTGCAACATCTGTGATTGGTGTCAATACTGGACGCACTCCTGATTCCACAAATCACACTCACACCATCTGACAACATGTTTCCATTCACCTTGCGATGTAAACAGTTTCCAGTAACACCCTGCTTCGCCATGACTGTGATTAAGTCACAGGGCCAGTCTTTACAGTGCGTTCATGTTTTCTGCACAAGAGATTTCTTCAGCCATGGCCAATTCTACGTTGCCACGAGCAGAGTTGGCAGATCAAGCAGTCTTCTTATTCTTGCTCAAGATGAACAAACTAAGTAAAAGCATCGCTTTCTGAGCAATGTTATTTTTAAAGACATGCTGACACAGTAAAAATGTGCAACCTTGAAGAATGGCAGTCTACACTACAAATGTGTAAAATGCCAAGCAAAGCGCTGATTTTCTCCGGGTGCTCCGGTTTCTTGGTTTCTATGGGCATGCACGGGTCATCCTGAACAGGGTCGAAAGCCACTTTTTTGCTCAGATCTATTTTCATGATCCTATCCATGAACTGGAATTATGACGCACCTATCCCTCAGCCAGTAGTCTTCTTCTTCTTTTAGATTTGATTGGTGGGTGGCAACCAGCTTACTGGCGCATTACCGCCACTGACTTGATTATCATCACTCTATATCTCTTTGTATAAGGAGTTCTGGACAACTCCTTATGTGTGAAAAAATTATCCGTCCTTGGACTGTGTCCGAGGTGCGGCCAAGCTATTAGTATGTTGGCAACCAGCTTGCAGGTGCATTGCCGCCATCTTTGTATAAGGAGTTCTTGTAAGAAGTTCTGAACAATCCTCTTCGTCTTCTTCCCCTTCAAGCAGTGAGATTTCCATGTCTACATCACTATCTGGTCATTACTCTGGACTAATCCAGACTCTGGACTAATCCAGACTCCTTAATTGAACTAAGGAGTTCAATTAAGGAGTTCTTCTAAGGAGTTCTGAACAACCTTCTTCAAACAGTGAGATTTCCATGTCTACATGATGTTCTTCTTCTTTTAGATTTGATTGGCGGTTGGCAACCAGCCTACAGGTGCATTACCGCCACACAGAAGAAGAAGAAGAAGAAGAGCCACCAGATGGAGAGCAATAGAGTGAGGAGAACTGCTGCACATCAGAAAAGATGCCGTGAAGATGAAACATCTCAGGTTCGAGCAGTATGCCTCAAGCATGACTGAACAACACAGCTGTCTGAGACAGGAGGAGACCCTATGATGATCCTATGATCTCAAGCTACATAGGACTCACGATGCCGTCATATAGGCAACACTGTACAGTTAGGCCCAAAAATATTTGGACAGTGACACAAGTTTTGTTATTTTAGCTGTGTACGAAAACATATTCAGGATACAATTATATAATCAATATGGGCTTAAAGTGCAAACTCTCAGCTGTAATTTGAGAGTATTCACATCCAAATTGGAGCAAGGGTTTAGGAATTACAGCTCTTTAATACATAGCCGCCCCTTTTTCAAGGGACCAAAAGTAATTGGACAATTGACTCAGAAGGCTGCAAAAAAATAAAATAAAATAACAAGGCTGCATGGGCTCTTCCCTCATTAACCAGTCATCAATTAAGCAGTTAAAAGGTCTGGAGTTGATTCCAGGTGTGGCATTTGCATTTGGAAGCTATTGCTGTGAACACACAACATGCGGTCAAAGGAGCTCTCAATGGAGGTGAAACAGACCTTTCTGAGGCTGAAAAAAAAAGAAGAAATCCATCAGAGAGATAGCAGAAATGTTAGGAGTGGCCAAATCAACAGTTTGGTACATTCTGAGAAAAAAAAAGAGTGCACTGGTGAGCTTGGGAACTCAAAAAGGCCTGGACGTCCACGGAAGACAACAGTGGTGGATGATCGCAGAATCCTTTCCATGGTGAAGAAAAACCCCTTCACAACATCCACTCAAGTGAAGAACACTCTCCAGGAAGTAGGTGTATCAGTATCTAAGTCTACCATAAAGAGAAGACTTCATGAGAGTAAATACAAAGGATTCACCACAAGGTGCAAACCATTAATCAGCCTCAAAAATAGAAAGGCCAGAATTGACTTTGCCAAAAAAACACCTGAAGAAGCCAGCCCAGTTCTGGAACAGCATTCTTTGGACAGATGAGACTAAGATCAGCCTGTACCAGAATGATGGGAAGAAGAAAGTTTGGAGAAGAATTGGAACAGCTCATGATCCAAAGCACACCACATCTTCTGTAAAACATGGTGGAGGCAGTGTGATGGCATGGGCATGGCTTCCAATGGCACTGGGTCACTTGTGTTTATTGATGATGTGACAAAAGACAGAAGCAGCCGGATAAATTCTGAAGTGTATAGGGATATACTTTCTGCTCAGATTCAGCCAAATGCAGCAGAGTTGATTGGACGGCGCTTCACAGTACAGATGGGCAATTATCCAAAACATACTGCAAAAGCAACCCAGGAGTTTTTTAAAGCAAAGAAGTGGAATATTCTGCAATGGCCGAGTCAATCACCAGATCTCAACCCAATCGAGCATGCATTTCACTTGCTCAAGACAAAACTTAAGGCAGAAAGACCCACAAACAAGCAACAACTGAAGACAGCTGCAGTAAAGGCCGGGCAAAGCATCACAAAGGAGGAAACCCAGCGTTTGGTGATGTCCATGGGTTCCAGACTTCAGGCAGTCATTGCCTGCAAAGGATTCTCAACAAAATACTGAAAAGTAACATTTTACTTAGGGTTATGTTTATTTGTCCAATTACTTTTGAGCCCCTGAAATGAGGAGCGTTTGTATAAAAATAGCTACAATTCCTACATGTTTAATCATATATTTTTGTTCAACCCCTTGAATTAAACCTTAAAGTCTGCACTTCAATTCCGTTGTAGTTGTTTCATTTCAAATTCAATGTGGTGACATGCAGAGCCCAAATCATGAAGATTGTGTCACTGTCCAAATATTTCTGGGCCTAACTGTAGACAATAGGACTGGCTACCTATGATGTAGTGTCCTATGATGTCTGCCTTGATGTCTTTATGATGTCATATACACCATCACTCACGACGCCTGCCTTGATGTCTTTATGATGTCATATAGACCATCGCTCACCAAAGAAGAGATACTCATCACCCGATTACTTCTTCTTCTTCTCTCGGTTACTGGCGGATAGCAAACAACTGAAAGGCGCTTACCGCCACCCACTGTACAAGAGTGTATAACATTATGTCATTTGAGCCCAACCCCTAAGTTCTATGACTTAATCCTGTGTTATTTAAAAAAGAGAAAAGAGCCCTTCTCGTGGTTCTTATTGCCTCTCCATCTCCATCTGTTCCCAGAATCCCAGTTAAATTCCATTCCCTATCGGCCTCTCGAACTTTATTTTTCATTATCCGTCTTTCATTTCCATACTTGTGACAGTAATAAGATGTGCTCAACATTTTCTTTTACTCCACATTCTCTACATTTGTCACTTTCACTTTTCCCCATGGTGAATAAAGTGCCGTTTAAAACCTGTATGATCCAGTCTGAGTCTTTTTTTTTTTTTTTGATTTTGTGTACTTTATTGATCCCCAGAGGGGAAATTCAGGGCATCCACCTGGATGGATGAAGTAGCCACAGTACGGCGTTATCCCTTCACCATTCACACACACATTCACACCTAGGGCCACTTTAGAGTCTCCAATTAACCTAACCTGCATGTTTTTGGCCTGTGGGAGGAAACCGAAGAAATCCCGGAGTAAACCCACGCAGACATGGGGAGAACATGCAAACTCCACACAGATCACTGTTGGTCAGGGGCTAGGATCAAACCAGGGATCCCATGACCAAGGGTGAGTTGCTGTGCAGCCACAGTATCTTGCCATAATGATGTCTTCCCTCCTTTTGGTTGTTATGTAATTCTTTATGGCAATAGATTTTTGTATTTTGTCATACGATCTACCTTTATGATTTTCAGCCCACCTTTTTTTGCCATAGCTCACTTCTTTTTTTCTTGATTACTGCTTTCCCTTCACCTTTTCCAAGAGACAATGGTGTAGTTATTTCTTTCCCAATAGTGCTTTTTGCCAGTTTGTCTGCACAGTCATTCCCTTTCAACCTTTCATGTGCAGGAACCCAACAATGCTGAACTTCACCACCCCTGTATACCCTAAATAAACTGTGATATAGCTCAATCACCAAGTCTTCCCTTGTAGATTTTAGTGTCTGTATGGTTTTTAAAGCTGCAAGTGAATCCGTGCGCACCACCACCCGGTCCGGTCTGACCTCCTCCACCCACTGCAAACCAATAATTATTGCCACCATCTCTGCTGTAAACACGGATGTATTGTTGGAGAGTCTTTTTGCGATGGTCACTTTAAACTGTGGAATGTATACTCCAACTCCAACAGAGCTGTCTTCGTTCTTTGAACCGTCAGCATAGAGCTGTAAGAAGTTATAGTAATTGTTCCTGAGGTAAATGCTTGTTTTAACACCAAATTCACTCATATGCCAATCCTTTTTCCTCATTAGCAGACTAGCGTCTACTTCTATTCCCGGAAACAGTCAAGGGGGAACATTACTCACTGGACTGGTGTTAGCTATATCAATAGTGTGGAGGCCACACATTCTGGCTTTTCTTTCAATTGTCCACCCAAACCCATGTCCATGGAAGTTAGAATATTCCCAGCAGTCTTGTAGTGTTGTTTTTGAAATATTCGCTTCCTCACTTCCTTTCAGCTTGACCCAGTATGATAATGCAAATTTCCCTTCTCAAATCCATTGGCATTTCTCCTGCTTCTATTAAAACTGCATTGCTTGGTGTTTTGACAGCTCCAATGCATAGGCAAAGTGCTCTATGCTGCATTCTGTCTATTTTTTCCAGAATCGCCTTTGCCGCTGTTCCATAAATCATGCATCCATAGTCTGTTGTTGATCGCATTAGTGCTCTGTAAATGTCAATTAATGCCTGTTTATCTGCACCCCATTCATGTCCAGCTACAGCTTTTATGAGATTAATGACTTTATTGCACTTTGTCTCCAGATTTTCAACATGAACTCTCCATGTGTATCCACTATCAAACCACAATCCTAGATATTTGAACTCACTGACTTTCTCTATTGGTTGATTATATAAGGTTAATGGTTCTGTACCAGTTCTGCGTTTTTTTGTGAAAGTGATATAGCAGGTTTTACTGTTTGAAAATTTAAATCCCCAGTCATATGACTACTTTTCCACTTTCTCCATTGCTTTCCTGATATTTTTGAACACAAATTTCTCATTTCTTCCCCTCGTCCATATGGCTCCATCATCTGCATATAGTGCTGTTTTGATGGATCCCTCTTGATCCTCAAACATGTCATTAATCATGACATTGAACAAAACTGGGCTTATCACACTCCCTTGAGGAACACCATTTTCTATTTCAAAGTCATTAGAAACTTCTGATCCTACTTTAACCCTAATTGTCCTGTGTGTTAAAAAATCCATTATCCAATTATACATCCTACCACTAATGCCCATTTTATTCAATTTGATAAGAAGTCCATCCCTCCACAGTGAGTCATAAGCCTTTTCAATATCCAGATAAACTATAACCATTACTTCTTTCATTTTGAGAGTCTTTTCAATATCATTACTTACCCTAACTAGAGCATCCATTGTGGATCTTCCTCTTCTAAAACCACTCTGATAGTCTGATAGCTGGATCTTTCCCTGGCTTATTAAATGGTAAAATTACAGCCTTTTTCCACCCACTTGGGATAACCCCCTCTTTCCATATCCTGTTAAACAATTTCAGCACCAGTTGCATTGATTGCATAGGCAACTGCCGGAACATAGCATAGTAACTGATCATATCCTGGAGCTGTGTATCCACTATCTTACAAAGCTCTCTTAAGCTCTGACATTGTGAGCTCGAGGTCTAACACAGTCAATATCTTCTTTCACTTCATTTTTTAAGTTTGCATTTTCTCCGCGTTTATGCTTTGCTGTCTATGACTCTCACTAAGATGGTCTCCTCTATGCACTGCTGCAAATGCTCTACCTAGGACTTCTGCCTTTTCTTTGTCTGATACAGCCATCTTGTCCCCATCCACTAGAGCTGGAGTTTTAACCGATACCCTTTTCCCACTCATGTTTTTTAAATATACCCCAGACATCACCTAGTTCTGTTTTCCTACCAAGGGTGGAACAAATTTCTCTCCATGTTGACCTTTTCCTGTTTTTAATAATCCTTCGAGCTACTGCCCTGTTCTTTTTGTACTCTTATTAATTTTCACTATTCATATTCCTCCTCAGCTCTCTGAGTACCTTGTTTCGCTCTTTAACTGCAATACTACATTCGTCATTCCACCAGTGTACAACCTTCTTCCTACCCTGTGTTGTTTTCTTAGGTATACTTGCTTGTGCAGCATTCAGAATATGATTGGTTACCTGACTTGAACACTCTTCTATGCCACCTTCTAATGTTGCCAAATGACACGATTGAACACAGCATTGCCTAAATTTTCCCCAATCTGCATTGCCAAAACACCACCTTGTAAAACATCTTCCCTCTTGTATACATACTTCATTTTTAATGACTCTTAAGTACTGGGAAGTGATCACTTCCCATAGCTGTCCTGTTCATACAGTAACTATCCATTCACAGGCGCTCACTAAAGAATCAGATACCAAAGTCAGGTCAACACATGATAATGTGCCCCTATGCACACCCACTCTGGTACCTTCACCACTGTTTAGACAAATTAACTATCTTTCATCTAGCATCTCTTCCACAACATTTCCATTGTTATCTGTATGTGTGCTTCCCCACAAGCTATTATGGGCATTAAAGTCTCCACACCATACTATTTCATATGGCCTTCCCCTGCCATAACACTGAAAATATCTGCTGTTAACTTCCTACACGGACTGATTTATTTCCTTGTCCATTTGGCCTACATATATCCTCAGGGGAGGGAATCACCTTATACGCCAGGCTATCTTCAATGAAAGTGGCACATCCACTTCCATTTACAGTGTTAATTCTATCCTGTCTGATTGAACTGTATCCTGGAATAACAAAATCTAAGTGAGGTTGATTGAAGCCATGTCTCCTGTACACACACTACCCGTGGAACAACTTCTAGTTGTAAATATACTTCTTGAGTTCTTGCCCATTTGCTATAAGACCCCTCACATTCCATGTAGTATATGTAGTACCATAATTAAGGTCTTGTTTCAGCATGTGCAGTCTCCTCAGTTTCAGCTTTCAATAAAGCATGAATCTGGTTGGCTGTGATCTCTTTAACATCTAGGAAGCTTCCTGCTGCTTCCACAATGGTTTTGATTCTGTCACTTTTCTTCTTTAGCTGTGTAGCAACATTAATGGTGTGGCAGATAAAAGCTATAAAGTTTGTCCTCTTAACTATCAATGTGTCATCATCCATTTTGCATTTGTGAACACAAACATTGCTTGCAGCAGCATGATCTTGTGCTTGTGTGGGATTTGTTGATGGCTGGGCTTCTATTTGACTAGAAGATTGCTGGGCTTCTATTTGACTAGAAGCCCAGCCATCAACAAATCCCACACAAGCACAATATCATGCTGCTGGAAGCAATGTTTGTTTTGTGCTGTGTCCTTGCACGAATAGGACACAGCACCACACCTGCAATTCAAAAGCATGTAAACTGTGGAATGGGAGTTGCCAGAAACAGTAAACAGATACTCATCACCCGATTAAGAATAGGACACACTAATTTAAACCAGAGGCTACATTAATGGAGAGCAATAGAGTGAAGAGAACTGCTGCACGTCAGGAAAGATCCCCTGAAGATGACACAGCTGAGGTTCGAGCAGTACCTCCCAGGCATGACTGTGTTGCACGTCAGAAAAGATGCCGTGAAGATGAAACACCTGAGGGAACAACACATCCCTCTGAGACAGGAGGAAGAGACCCTTCACCAGCATAGGGTATGACAGACAAGGGATGCACAGACAGACAAGAAACGTGTGGCAGTGCGCCATGCACGTGCTGAGTCACTTGAAGCCCGAAATGCCCGCAAAGCGAGCAACGCTGTACGCCAGGCAAAGCACAGACAAGCTGAGACCGATGAGATGAGGAATAGTTGGCTGGCCACCAACGCTGCACGCCAGGCAAGGCACAGACAAGCTGAGACCGAATAGGACACATTAAACCACACACATTCCAAGCAGTAAATCTGGAAATCTCACTCAGTAAGGCAGAAGGCACTCTATAAATTCAAGAAATCTCTGTGTGTGTCAGTCTGTCACCCGATTAAGAATAGGACACACTGAAGCGGCATGAAATAAAGCAGTGTTGTGAAGGTTTTAAGCAGGTTTATTAAATCATACCGCCGTCACGAGCTCCGCTCCCGGCGCCGTGCATGCGCGCCGGGAGCGAGCCCAGCGGCTCTCCAGAGGGACACAAAGTGCGTGTGTCCAGCAGCAGTTGAAGAGTGAGAGTGAGAGAGTGAGCCTGGATTACAGTGCAGTATATATACCAAACTCAGACAATACATCAAAGGGGTATTCCCAGCAGTTGGTATGATCAAAGAGATTGCAGAACAGGCATGAGACATTTGCATTTGAGAGACCTACATAACAATGGGCAGATTGCTAGCTTCTGCTCCGGCTGCAGAACAAAGAGGTTACAAGGCACATCTACATATTGATCTCAGTCTCTAGGTCACAGTAAGGACAGGACGCATGAACACTATACATGAATGGCACATTACATCACAATACATGCATGGCACATTACATCTCAGTAGTGCAGCGGGAAAAACCAAGAGAAGAGAGCTGACTGTCCTTAATCTGTTGTGGGGGTTACACCAAACCGCCACACACACTACTTTAATCCACACCCATTCAAAGCAGTACCCATGAAGAATGGCACACTATAAATTTGCAAAATGCCAAGCAAAGCGCTGATTTTCTCCGGGTACTCTGGTTTCTTGGTTTCGACGGGCATGCACGGGTCTTCCTAAACAGGGTCGAAAGCCACTTTTTGCTCAGATCTATTTTCACGATCCTGCCCATGAACTGGAAGTACAACGCACCTGTCCCTCAACCAGTGGTCTGAACGAAGAAGAACAAGAAGGCCCACCAGATGGAGAGCAAGAGTGAGGAGAACTGCTGCATGTCAGAAAAGATGCCATGAAGATGAAACACCTCAGGTTCGAGCAGTACGCCGCAGAAATGACTGAACAACACAGCGGTCTGAGACAGGAGGAGACCCTTCAGCAATGGGCATGTAGAAATACTTGCTTATACTTGGTTTCTACGGGCATGGACGGGTATGCACGTGTATGTACTAGATAAACCGTAGTCTATATGACTTCAAATAAACCGTAAGGCTGATGTTCCTATGATCTCTGAAGGATGTCTATATGATGTCACACAGACCACAGGACTTGCTAAAACTCTAAAACTCACTCTATAAATTCAAGAAATGTCACAACTCGCCGCTCTCAGGCATCCACCTCAGCTGTGCGCACACCTGCGCCTCGTTAGTGAGGAGCTATTTATTCCACTTCGCCCTGAGCATCGGTCTGGAGCCGTCTGTTCTACTACGTGCTCAAATCCTCAGCAGGATCATCTCTCCAGTCCTGCCACTCTTCGCTGCTTCACGTAAGCTGTTAAATCTCTTACCTGTTTATCAGCCTTCCCCTGTGCACAGGTGGATTCCCTGGCGGCGGATTCACCCATCTTCGCCATCTTCTCCTCTCGCATCTCCACGCCTCGTCGTGTGCGCAGCAGGGCGCTGTCTCCCAGGCCGAAGATCCTCGCCAACGCCAGCCACCTTTCCCTCTGCAAGTAAGCATTACTCTGCATTACTTCCCCGTGTGGTTTTGCCCAGCTCACTCTCTGTCTGTGTTTCTCCCATAGGGTTGCCTGGCCGCATGGCGTGCTGCTCTGTTCCCGATTCTCATCGTCCACCCACAATCCACTCTCATATCTCACCCACGCATGCAAACATACCTTTCCTGTTGAATAAAGCTATCAAATCTACCTGAGCCTGCGTGCGTGTTTCCTGGGTCGAGAATTATGTCAAGAAATCTCTGTGTGTCTGTGTGTGTCACGTTTATAGGACTCATAGGACGGCCTATGATGTCTGCCTGATGTCCTATGATACATCATAGGCTGTCCTACGATCTCAGGCATCATAGGACTCACGATGCCATCATAAAGATATTCACAATGCCGTCATATGATGCATCATAGGACTCGTGATGCCGTCAAATGTATTCGCGATTCCGTCATAAAGATATGATGTCTATATGACGGCACATAGACAGAGCACATCATAGGACTGTCAATGATGTCTGCATGATGTCCTATGATGTATGATGTCCTACAATGACCCTAAAAGATCCATCCATCCATCCATCTTCTACCGCTTTTCCGGAGGTCCGGGTCGCGGAGGCAGCAGTTCAAGCAGAGAAGCCCAGACTTCCCTCTCCCCAGCCACCTGCTCCAGCTCTTCAGAGAGGATACCAAGGCGTTCCCAGACCAGCTGGGAGACATAGTCTCTCCACCGAGTCCTGGGTCTGCCCCGGGGTCTCCTCCCAGTAGGACGTGCCCGAAACACCTCAAGTGGGAGGTGTCCAGGAGGCATCCTGATCAGATGCCCATATCACCTCAACTGACTCCTTTCAATGTGGAGGAGCAGCGGTTCTATTCTGAGCCTCTCCCGGATGACTGAGTTCCTCACCCTATCTCTGAGGGTGAGTCCAGCAATCCTATGGAGAAAGCTCATTTCAGCCGCTTGTATCCGCGATCTCGTTCTTTTGGTCATTACCCAAAGCTCGCGACCATAGGTGAGAGTAGGAACGTAGATTGACTGGTAAATCGACAGCTTTGCCTTAGAGCTCAGCTCCCTCTTCACCACAACAGACCGGTACAACGTCCGCATCACTGCAGATGCTGCTCCAATTCATCTGTCAATCTCACATTCCATTTTCCCCTCACTCGTGAATAAGACCCCAAGATACTTAAACTCCTCCACTTGGGGCAGGAGCCTGTCCCCAACCCGGAGAGGACAATCCACCTTTTTCTGGCTGAGGACCATGGACTCGGACTTGGAGGTGCTGATTCTCATCCCAGCCGCTTCACACTCAGCGGCAAACCGTCCCAGCAAGAGCTGTAGGTCATTGCTGGATGAAGCCAACAGGCCAACATCATCTGCAAACAACAGAGATGAGATCCTGTGGTCACCAAGCATGACACCCTCCATTCCCTGGCTGCGCCTAGAAATCCTGTCCATAAAAATTCTGAACAGGATCAGTGACAAAGGGTGGCCCTGGCGGAGTCCAACTCTCACTGGGAATGAGTCCGACCGAGTGTTGGCAATACGAACCAAACTCTCACAACGGTCGTACAGAGACCGAATAGCTCGTAACAACAAGCCCGATACTCCATACTCCCGAAGCACCCCCCACAAAAAACCATGAGGGACGCGGTCAAATGCCTTCTCCCAGTCCGCAAAACACATGTAAACTGGTTGGGCAAACTCCCACGAACCCTCGAGAATTCTCGAGAGGGTAAAGAGCTGGTCCGATGTGCCACGGCCAGGACGAAAACCACATTGCTCCTCCTGAATCTGAGGTTCGACCAACGGCCGGACTCTCCTCTCCAGTGCCTTGGCATAGACCTTCCCAGGGAGGCTGAGGAGTGTGATCCCCCTAAAGTTGGAGCACACCCTCCGGTCCCCTTTTTTGAAAAGAGGAACCACCACCCCGGTTTGCCATGCCAAAGGCACTGCTCCCAACCTCCATGCAATGTTGCAGAGGCGTGTCAACCATGACAGCGCTACAACATCCAGGGCCTTGAGGTACTCACGGCGAATCTCGTCCACCCCCGTGGCCCGACCACCAAGGAGATTTTTAACCACCTTGGTGACCTCAGCCCCTGTGATAGGTGAGTCATCCCCCTCGTCCACAAGCCCTGCTTCCTCTGTGGAAGGCGTATCAGTGGGATTGAGGAGATCCTCGAAGTATTCCTTTCACCGCCTGACGATATCCCCAGCTGAAGTTGACAGCGCCCCATCTGCACCATACACAGTGTGGACAGGGAGCTGCTTCCCCCTCCTGAGCCGCCGGACAGTTTGCCAGAATCTCTTCGAGGGCGACCGAAAGTCTTGTTCCATGGCCTCACCAAACTCCTCCCATACCCGGGTTTTTGCTTCAGCAACCACCCAAGCTGCACTCCTCTTGGCCTGCCGGTACACCTCAGCTGCTTCGGGAGTCCCACAAGCCAACCAAGCTTGATAGGACTCCTTCTTTAGCTTAATGGCCCCCCTCACCACTGGTGTCCACCACTTGGTTCGGGGGTTGCCACCACGAGATGCACCGACCACCTTGCGGCCGCAGCTCTGGGCCGCTGCTTCAACAACAGAAGTGGAGAACATGGCCCATTCAGACTCCATGTCTCCAGACTCCCTCGGAATGTGGTTGAAGTTCTTCTGGAGGTGGGAGTTGAAGACCTCCCGGACAGGGGCCTCAGCCA
Organism: Pholidichthys leucotaenia; assembly: GCA_020510985.1. Lineage (NCBI taxonomy): Eukaryota > Metazoa > Chordata > Actinopteri > Cichliformes > Pholidichthyidae > Pholidichthys > Pholidichthys leucotaenia. The sequence continues at coordinate 303,510,749 of CM035843.1, forward strand.
GACGTTCCCAGCACACCCTCACTATACGCTTGGGTCTACCAGGTCTGAATGGCTTCCTCCCCCTGCCATCGGATCCAACTCACCACCAGGTGGTGATCAGTTGACAGCTCTGCACTTCTCTTTACCCGAGTGTCCAAGACATACGGTCGCAGGTCTGATGACACGATAACAAAATCGATCATCGACCTGCGACCTAGGGTGTCCTGGTGCCAGGTGCACATATGGACACCCTAATGCTTGAACATGGTGTTCGTTATGGACAAACTGTGGTTAGCACAGAAGTCCATTAACTGAACACCATTCGGCTTCAGATCGGGCAGGCCGTTCCTCCCAGTCACCCCCCTCCAGGTTTCACTGTCGTTGCCCATGTGTGCATTGAAGTCCCCCAGTAGGACAATGGAGTCTCCAAGAGAAGCACCCTCCAGCACCCCAGTCACAGACTCCAAAAACAATGCAAACAATGCAAATCAATATACAGTGGGGCAAAAAAGTATTTAGTCAGCCACCAATTGTGCAAGTTCTCCCACTTAAAAGATGAGAGAGGTCTCCAATTTTCATTATAGGTATACCTCAACTATGAGAGACAAAATGAGAAAAAAAAAATCCAGAAAATCACATTGAAGGATTTTTAATGAATTAATTGGTAAATTCCTCAGAAAAATAAGTATTTGGTCACCTACAAACAAGCAAGATTTCTGGCTCTCACAGACCTGTAACTTCTTCTTTGAGAGGCTCCTCTGTCCTCCACTCGTTACCTGTATTAATGGCACCTGTTTGAACTTGTTATCAGTATAAAAGACACCTGTCCACAACCTCAAACAGTCAGACTCCAAACTCCACTATGGCCAAGACCAAAGAGCTGACAAACGACACCAGAAACAAAATTGTAGACCTGCACCAGGCTGGGAAGACTGAATCTGCAATAGATAAGCAGCTTGGTGTGAAGAAATCAACTGTGAGAGCAATTATTAGAAAATGGAAGACATACAAGACCACTGATAATCTCCCTCGATCTGGAGCTCCAAGCAAGATCTCACCCCGTGGGGTCAAAGTGATCACGAGAACGGTGAGCAAAAATCCCAGAACCACATGGGGGGACCTAGTGAATGACCTGTAGAGAGCTGGGACCAAAGTAACAAAGGCTACCATCAGTAACACACTATGCCGCCAGGGACTCAAATCCTGCAGTGCCAGACGTGTCCCCCTGCTTAAGCCAGTACATGTCCAGGCCCGTCTTAAGTTTGCTAGAGAGCATTTGGATGATCCAGAAGAGGATTGGGAGAATGTCATATGGTCAGATGAAACCAAAATAGAACTTTTTGGTAAAACTCAACTTGTCGTGTTTGGCGGAGAAAGAACACCATACCTACTGTGAAGCATGGGGGTGGAAACATTATGCTTTGGGGCTGTTTTTCTGCAAAGGGACCAGGACGACTGATCCGTGTAAAGGAAAGAATGAATGGGCCCATGTATCGTGAGATTTTGAGTGAAAACCTCCTTCCATCAGCAAGGGCATTGAAGATGAAATGTGGCTGGATCTTTCAGCATGACAATGATCCCAAACACACCACCCGGGCAATGAAGGAGTGGCTTCGTAAGAAGCATTTCAAGGTCCTGGAGTGGCCTAGCCAGTCTCCAGATCTCAACCCCATAGAAAATCTTTGGAGGGAGTTGAAAGTCTGTGTTGCCCAGCGACAGCCCCAAAACATCACTGCTCTAGAGGAGATCTGCATGGAGGAATGGGCCAAAATACCAGTAACAGTGTGTGAAAACCTTGTGAAGACTTACAGAAAACGTTTGACCTCTGTCATTGCCAGCGAAGGGTATATAACAAAGTATTGAGATAAACTTTTGTTATTGACCAAATACTTATTTTACCGAGGAATTTACCAATTAATTCATTAAAAATCATTCAATGTGATTTTCTGGATTTTTTTTTCTCATTTTGTCTCTCATAGTTGAGGTATACCCATGATGAAAATTGGAGATCTCTCCCATCTTTTAAGTGGGAGAACTTGCACAATTGGTGGCTGACTAAATACTTTTTTGCCCCACTGTAACATTACAGTGGTGGGAAGTGAAAGTACAAGCATTGAATTACTTGCACATAAGTTCATTTGTCAGGTATCTGAAAATATATCAGTTATTTGTGGACTTTACTCACGTATTTTTGACAACTTTTTCACATCTTCTAAAGAACGAGCATCAACAAACTTTAAATTCATGGACTTTTTCTGTGGAAAATGTTCCAAGTTGCCTGCTTCAAAAATGATAAATAATGAGCTCTTATATTCTTTTGACAATGTACCATATGACATTCGGTAAGCTCTGGACAATATCATTTGTGGGGAAAGTGCTTTTAACTTGTACGCTTTAGAGTACACTTTAGACTCTTTTTACCCCTCCATGAATAAAAACTTGAATCAGTACTTTAACCAGAGTAGATTTTTACACATCTAAGTTCATCAGGTATATACCTTTAACAACTCTGTAAATGTGCCTATAAAATATATAAATACACCCTAAATACTTAAAAGTATACTGCGAACCGATTGTCAGCTGAATTTTTTTTATTCATTAACAATGATTTTGCACTACTTCATATGTTACATTTGGTAAATGATATTGCAGGCACGAAACAAGTTATTGCTCCCCACTGTTAAAGTACTCCATTAAAGCTGCCCTAATGTCATCCCCTGCTACACTGGCATGGTCAAGTAGTGGTTGAACTGGAAGCTGACTGTGATCATGTGTGTCTGGGAGCTCAAAGTTGTCACCATGTTCCTCTCAAATATTATGAAGTATGCAGCAGGTGAGCACCATTTTCTTGCTCAGCCCCACTTTGCAATCATTCCTTTTCAGGAGGGACCTCCATCATCCTTTCAAGCAGCCAACAGCCATTTCCACAACTTCAACGTGGGTAAGTCTGCCTGTGTCTGAAAAGGGTTTCATCAGCCACTTCTGCATGGGGTATGCTGAGTGATGAAATTGGGTGTCTTGCCAAAAAGTGATCACCAGCTGCAGGAGCCAGGAGCGCCTGCTTGTTAAAGGTGAGCTGCCTGGTCTCAGCCCACCTACAATGTGTCTGTAAATGTTTTGAGGTTTTATCACATCTGAAAAATTATAGTGTTGGCCAAAGTGTTTGCAGTTTGAATTTATGAGATTGCAATTGAGTCCAATATTTATGTGCAAAAACCTCATTGTTGTTTAGACGCTACACTGTAATTGTCCATTGTTGACTCATAGAATATGTATTTATACAGTATCTACATGTATATATCCAGTAAATCTATGCATTTTTGCATTTTTTATGCATTCTAACTCAGTACTGTTTACCTGTGGAAGTATATATTTTACGGCTAATATAACCCCATAACTACAATATGGCACCTGGGATCAATTTTTGGCAGCTGATCACTTTTTGGCATGACAATAGTGGAGTCCGTTCTTAGTCTGGCCCTTCACCCAGGACCAGTTTGTCTTGGGTGACCCTACCAGAGGCAAATTGCCCAGGACAATATAGCTCCTGGGATCACTAGGGCACGCAAACCCCCCACCATGATAAGGTGACGATCCATGAGACGAAGAACGATCCAACAGACTCTCATGATAAATACTAGAACAAGGATTCAGTGTACCCCGCCGGTATGGGGTTACCGGAGTCCCACCCTGGAGCCAGGCCTGGGGAGGGGCTCAATGGCTAGCATCTGGTGGCCAGGTTTCTGCCCATGGGACCCGGCCGGGCTCAGCCCGAAGGAGTTACATGGGTCCGCCCTCCAGTGGGCTCATCACCTGCAGGAGGGATCATGGGGGTCCGGTGCTATGTGGATCAGGTGGCGGTCAAAGGTAGAGACCTTGGCGGTCTGATCCCAAGCTTCCTAAACTGGCTTTTGGGATGTGGAATGTCACTTCTCTGGTGGGGAAGGAGCCTGAGCTGATGCATGAGGTTGAGAGATACCGGCTAGATATAGTCGGCCTCACCTCAACACACAGCTCCGGTTCTGGAACCAGTCTCCTGGAGAGGGGCTGGAGCTTGGCCTACTCTGGAGTTGCCCCGGGCGAGAGGCAATGAGCAGGGGTGGGTTTTCTTGTATCCCCCCACCTTGCTGCCTCTATATTGGAGTTTTCCCCAGTGGACGAAAGGGTTGTTTCCCTGTGCCTTCGGGTTGGGACACAGGTCCTGACCATCATTTGCGTCTATGCACCAAATGATGGTTCAGAGTACCCACCCTTTTTGGAGTCTTTGTCTGGGGTGCTGGAGAGTGCTCCTCTTGGAGACTCCATTGTCCTACTGGGGGACTTCAATGCACACGTGGGCAACAACAGTGAAACCTGGAAGGGGGTAATTGGGAGGAACGGCCTGCCCGATCTGAACCCGAGCAGTGTTCACTTATTGAACTTCTGTGCTAACCACAGTTTGTCCATAATGAACACCATGTTCAAGCATATGGGTGTCCATATGTGCACCTGGCACCAGGACACCCTAGGTCGCAGGTCGATGATCGATTGTTATCGTGTCATCAGACCTGCGACCATATGTCTTGGACACTCGGGTAAAGAGAGGTTCAGAGCTGTCAACTGATCCCCACCTGGTGGTGAGTTGGATCCGATGGTGGGGGAAGATGCCATTCAAACCCGGTAGACCCAAGCATATAGTGAGGGTCTGCTGGGAATGTCTGGCTGAGGCCCCTGTCCGGGAGGTCTTCAACTCCCACCTCCAGAAGAACTTCAACCACATTCTGAGGGAGTCTGGAGACATGGAGTCTGAATGGGCCATGTTCTCCACCTGCATTGTTGAAGCAGCGGCCCAGAGCTGCGGCCGCAAGGTTGTTAGTGCAGTTTGTGGTGGCAACCCCCGAATCAAGTGGTGGACACCAGTGGTGAGGGGGGCCACTAAGCTAAAGAAGGAGTCCTATCAAGCTTGGCTGGCCTGTGGGACTCCCGAAGCAGCTGAGGTGTACCGGCAGACCAAGCGGAGTGCAGCTCGGTTGGTTGCTGAAGCAAAAACTCGGGTATGGGAGGAGCTCGGTGAGGCCATGGAACAAAACCTTTGGTCGGCCTTGAAGAGATTCTGGCAAACTGTCCGGCGACTCAGGAGGGGGAAGCAGTTCCCTGTCCACACTGTGTATGGTGCGGCTTGATGCTGCTGACTTTGAATGGGGAAATTATCGGGCGGTGGAAGGAATACTTCGAGGATCTCCTCAATCCCACTGACATGCCTTCCACAGAGGAAGCAGGGCTTGTGGACGAGGGGGACGGCTCGTCTATCACAGGGGCTGAGGTCGCCAAGGTGGTTAAAAATTTCTCTGGTGGCCAGGCGCCGGGGGTGGACGAGATTCACCCTGAGTACCTCAAGGCCCTGGATGTTGTAGGGCTGTCATGGTTGACACACCCCTGCAACATTGCGTGGAGGTCAGGGGCAGTGCTTTTGGCATGGCAAACCGGGGTGGTGGTTCCTGTCTTCAGAAAAGGGGACCGGAGGGTGTGTTCCAACTTTAGAGGGATCACACTCCTCAGCCTCCCTGGGAAGGTCTATGCCAAGGTACTGGAGAGGAGAGTCCAGTTGTTGATCAAACCTCAGATTCAACAGGCGCAATGTGGTTTTCGTCCTGGCCGTAGCACATCGGACCAACTCTTTACCCTCTTGAGGGTATATATATATATATATATACGTATATATATATAGTATATGTATCTGATAATGATGATGATCACTTTTAGTGATATAGCTAAATTTGAATGGATTGTAGGACATAAAATCGTGGTGTGATCACTCTGAATCTTTTAAAAGGGAACATTCCATTGTTCGATTGTCAGTTCAAGAAACTACAAAGGCGGAAAAAAATTATCATACTGTTGGCCGATAAGAAAACTAGTTTAAAACGCAAACACCAGGTTCTGAAAAAACAGTCGGGCAGTTTTCTATTGCCTCTGCTATCCTCTGTTGTGCCCATGATCAAGGATCTAATCGGTGGACTGGTGACAAGAAATTAAAAATAAAAAGATGACTTTGAAGAAGGCCCAGAAGATGTTTCTGCTCACACCTCAACAGTTAAACCATATGACTGGACCGACGACTGTCAGAGAAAATGCAGAGGATGATTTGGACTCCAGAATGAGAGCCATATTAAACGAACCAGGCTTGAGTGCTTATGAGAAAATTAAAAAGTACGACACTCTACGGTGACGGCGGGTTATGCTGACTCTGCAGTGGGAGCCTGACCACCTATCTCTATCAGGTGTCTGTAGGGGTGGTGAGAGCGAACGTGTTAGTGCCTCATCTTCTGATTGTGCCCGCGCATTATCTGCCGCTGGTGGTTCCGCATTACCCCGCAGCATGCGTGATGGTTTAGATTTTGACGTTACGGTTGAGGAGGTTCTGCAAAAGCTCCCCATGCATGATCATAAGAACGTCAAATACATCCTGAGGAAATTGCCCCACAGTTATGGGGGGTGGAATTCAAAGGGGGAGTTTGTTTACAAGGGCAAAGCCTTGAAAGGATCTCATATGATTGATTTATTCAAACATCTCTCACTCCCTTATAAAAAACACCAACCCCCTGCACCTGCGGGGGTGGTCTAAATTTTTAAACACTCTGTCTGAACTCAATATTCCTTTATTGGCTGTGAGCAACCCACAAGCACGTGATCAATATCGACTTCTTAAGATGAAAGCGGGCAACATCGCCGATGTGGGTTTTGAAAAACCTCGAGACATACGCCATGCCAGAGAGAAAAAAAAGAAACTTCTGCCAACCATAACCTGGATCACACCCCGTGAGAAAGAAGAGTCCGAATTTGAGATTGAAAAACCTCAAGACGTACGTCGTGCCAGAGAGAAAAAAAGAAACTTCTGCTGTCCCCAACCTGGATCACACCCCGTGAGAAAAGGAGAGTCTGAATTTGAGACTAGAACGAGGAGGAATAGAAGACAAAGTTTTTAAGTTTTAAACAGTTTTTAAACAGCTGTAAAGAACAACATCCCTGTTTAGGGGGTGCACCGATTTTATTTTTGATACAATCTTGATATTTTCTCACAAAATTGTACACCATCAGGTCATTTTTCATCACATCCTCATCGTACAATGGCAGTACATGTTCATAAGATAATCTGCAGGTCCAATGTGCCAGGTAATAGACGCAGTGTTGACCGCAAGTCGTTGACAGTTGATGCTGTAACTGGGCGTTGTGGTACTTGATGTTTTGTTAATGCTTCTCTAAGAACTTTAAGACGCTGTCAGGATAGTAAAAAAAATCGGGCGGAAACCCGTAAGAATCAAAAAAGGTGGCTTCGCTGTCCTTTTCCAGGGTGATGGCTAACCAGTGCTCTCTGGGCATGTGTGCGGGATGTGTGTTGATGACGAAGTAGGGGGGGGGTCTAAAGGCAGGGGTCAACGACGGTAGCTGATCGGATGGCCACACCCCACAAAACACATCTCCAAGCAGACGATGCAGAAGAATCTCCAGTTGAATATTATTCATGTTCCTAGTAATAGTCCACCAGCACTTCTCTTTTAGAGTTAATTTACAGGCGTAGACTATCAGTGTCGTGGTGTGGGGAAGGGCCGTTCTAAATCTCATCTCCAGTCTTAAATTACCGTTCGACACGGTGGACAGGGCATCGTTATCATCCCCCGGGGTGAGATTAAACACAAATAAGGTGTACCCATTGTTAAATTCCTCTCTGCTGATACTGAGAGGCAAATCTTTAAGATGTCTCCCCGTCGCCAGGAACATGTTGTAAAATTCCCTAACAGAGAGCTGGCTATTAAACTGAGGTTGGAAAGCCTTGGCGGGGATCTGTTGACCGTCCTGACAGAGAATCAGATATTCCACATCGTTGTGAATAAAATTGAAAGGCGATAGGTCTCTTCTCCCCGTGAAAGCCTCGTGATACACCATACCCAGAACCACGTATTTGGGAATGGCCCCCAGAAACAGATTCTCCTGGTTGCACATCCTAGAATTTTGTGGGATGGAGTATGTTTTTACATTGATGCGTGAGATGGGGTAGAGTGCATTGCCTTTCATTAGGATTGCGGCATGGCCTAATCTGACCACGGGGGACACGGACACTTTTTTAACAAATAGAGAGGCCCCTAATATTTTCAAATGGAAAGTGGAATCGCCGGCTCCCATGAGACAGAAAGCGTTGCTGGCGCGGGTTAGTTTGATTCTCAAATCGCCAGAGTTCAGCATGAGCCTCTCACAAAAAAATATGTCCCCATGAAGAAGACCAAGCAGGAGCACTTCGCAAGAATTGGCGGTAAAATGGGCTCTTTTATTTAAACCCGCATTAGGGCCATCCACGGTCATGATAGAATCTACAGCTCCGGCCATATCTTTGTAAAAAAAGACCGGCGCTAAATTGGCTCTTGAGTGTGTCCTCGGAATAGTTCAGTATCGTCTCAATTAAGGCTCGGTAGGGTTGTGTGGCACTGGTTTGTGAAATCAATCTATCTCCCAGGATCACATCGCACTGACTGAAAATTGTATTTAGAGGGTAATTGATGAGACCCACCGCCACGCCGTCTGCCAAGTCCGTACCGTCTATGTTGGTAATTTTCACACGGAGGTGCAGCAGGGTGTCGTTCATATCAAGGTACTTCTCCCCATCTCTGGGGATGAAAAACTCTATAGGACCTCTGTCGGTGATGGCTGACATGGGGGAAATTTTTGTGTAGATTTTATCCTCCACAGAGAGCTGTGTCATAGGCGCTGAAAATAAATCCAACTCAACCAGGGTGCATTTGGGAGATTTTTGATGTAATAGCGCCATGTTTTTTCCGGTTTAGTTTGTTCAAAACTTTTGCTTAAAATATATCTGAGCTCTGAGTTCCGGACTTCCTCATCACCCGCTTACTTTTCCCAACTGATTTTCTCTTTTTAGGACCGGTGCGTTTATGGGAGAGTGATGAGACAAGCATGCCAGGGGGTCACTTTCTCGATCTGCATGACAAGATCATAAAACCCCCCGAGCCCTCTTGTCCCGAGTCTTTGTTCATCATTTTTCCCACCGCTTGGTTAAACACATCCGATGCAATGCCGCTAGCTGCCGTTTTAAGATGAGGTTTCGCGATGAGGTTTCGGAATGGTGAACCTTTCTTCACCAGAGGGGCTACAAAATGGAGCAGTCTTGAAAACAGTGAGCCGATACCTCGTCCCTACTTGACGGGTGCTCCGTAAAACCCCGGTAAAGCACCCCTACTTGATTCTCATAATAATGTACAAAATGGTGGGGATCCTCCCTCAGACCCGCAAGAGTCATTTTGTTTTGTTGAGACGTAACTTAATGTGTCCGATCACACACCGATACCCACTGCGCGATGGTGGTCGTGGACCTAATGATGCGCGCGTGTGTAGATGGACGTGTTATATACGTTGTTTATTCAAGGTTTAGGTCTAAAGTGGAGTGTCACTATAGTCTTACCGTAGGTAAATTCCACCGGCTTGTTTTGATCCGTTTTTATCTCCATGTGGATGGTTTCAATGTGCCGTTTCACTACGGGTAAATAATAAGATGGGTTGAAATGCTTTGTGATAAAGTCACCATACATTCCTTTGATATTGATCGTTCTCAGGAGTGGTGCATAAGAGTCCCCCACTAATTGAGGATGTACCACGTCACTGTGACAGTATATGTGATAAACTCTGGCCTTCAAATCGGCCGGATAGGGCACCAACTTCCGATCAAACTTGAACCATTATCCCGGTTTGACCCCCAACATGTAAGCCACCGGTGCGTCAAAGCGTACGTGAGTTTGACCTCCGCTCTGGAAATCCATTCTTTTCTGAATGTTGCTGTAGACCAGGGGTGTCAAACTCATTCCATGGAGGGCCAAGACCCTGCAGGTTTTACCTCCACCCAGTGTCTTCAGCAGGTGTTTTCACTGATCAGCAATCAGTGGGAAGAAATTCAGTGAAATCACCTGTTGAAGACACTGGGTGGAGGTAAAATCTGCAGGGTCTTGGCCCTCCATGGAATGAGTTTGACACCTGTGCTGTAGACCATATAAATATCAGAATTAATTTTTCGAAAGAAGCCCTCCAGCTCAGCCCTGAACCGATTTATATCGTTATAATAACCGCCTGTAATCCTTTGATAATGCATTTTAGTCTCTGTTTCTGGTTCTCGAGGTTTTGCTGTCCAATAAAAGTAGGCATCTTTTTGAGGTAGGCTATACCAAGTGTGTGGGTATGAAATTTCCATCAAAGCAACCTCCCACGGTCCTTCTAAATCGATGCGCCAAATCCACGTGAAAACTGGAACTTGTGTTGTCTTTAAAAACATCAAAACTGGCGTTGGAAGGTAGGGTGATGAAAAACCCCTCATCTTTAGATCTGTACATGATGGAATCTATGCTCGGGGGTGCGTGCGAATGTCTATATGTTTTTTTAAATCGGAGGCCTTGACCTAACTGTTAAATTTCTCGGGCCAATTTTTCCACCAAACCAGCACCTGCTTTTCACCTTTGATGGTACGATGTTTTAGAATCTTCTCCACATGGTAGACTCTGTTATGGTCCAACATTATTTTTTGCTGCTCCGCCTCATAAAACAAACCTTGAATCAGTTCTCCATCGTAATCTTTCAGTTTGTAGACGGGGGGTCGTGGGGGGTGCACTTGGACACCGCAAACACTTCATCCGTGAAGGTTTCATCCGTACAGGTTTTGAAACACTTGGTTTGTGTTCTTGGCGGTCACCAGCATAAGTGCCATTTTAATACTGCTGTGATAAGCTCGACTGTACCCCATCACCAAGTCTTGCAAGACATCGAAGTACCGCAGTGTGTTGTTGGCTGTAAAATACCTTCACATTCTGCCTTTTAACGTGCGATTAAACTTTTTGATCACAGAGCCTTGAGATCGCTGGCTGTGGAAAAATATGTTATACCATATTTTTCCATTAAAGCCTCAAAACTTCTGTTGAAAAATTCTTTTCCTGCATCGGTTTGTAGTTTGACAGGTGTTTGGCTTTCTTCAAAAACGGATTCAAGGGCCCATACCACCTCAGCAGCCGTCTTTCTCTTCAGAGCCCGTACATATGCCTTCTTGGAAAATACATCTATAACCTGTTAATAAATAATTGTAGCCATCATTATATTCGGCTAAACCCTGCATATCGCATAGATCAGCTTGGAATTGGTTTAACTGTCGTGGAACAAAAACTTTGTTTCTAGGAAAATGTACTCTGGCGGGTTTGTGTAAGGTGTAAGCATCCTGTTCAGATAAAAACTTTTTGACCCTTTTGACCCCGACCTTCTCCCCCGTTTCATCTTGCAAGCCCTTGCGGAGTCATTCTACACCTCCAAAGCTACCTGAGTATGCGGGGTTGTAATACACCATTTTCATGAAACGTGTCTCTGACATGATGAAATCAGAATGAGAAAAAAAAAGACAGGACAGAGGATCTTTATTCATCTTCTTTTAATTAAACATTCTTATACCTAACAAAAATATACCAGATACATGCACAAAATGCATGGAAAGTAAAGGAACCCTATTTCATTGTTTATGGGAATGTAGATTAATAAGAATGTTTTGGGAAGAGGTGAGGGTAACAATTGAAAAAATAATCTCAAAACAAATCATATTGAATCCTAAACTGTTTTTGTTGGGTCTGTACCCAGAAAAGCATAATTTTAATAAAAGTGAAAGAACATTCATAGACCTCAGTTTGCTTAATGCCAAAAAATGTATTGCACTATTATGGAAAAAGACTCATAGACCAGATGTGACTCAGTGGTTAAGACAGATGTTAACAAACCTTCCATTAGAAAGAATAACATATATACTAAAATCAAAGGAAATTGTGTTTGAGAATATATGGAGACCTTTTATTGATTATGTAAAAAATTTAAACATAACTCTTGAAGAAGAAGGTGAATGATGTGTGTGGACCTTGTAAATTCCAAACTGGTGAACATAATATGTATACTTATGTATTGGATTGTCTAGACTAAACAGAGGAGCATTGTTGAAGATTTGATTTTGTTGGTGGTTGTTGGTGTTTTTAGTGCATTTTTTTTTTTTTGTAGTACTTTAGTGTTAGTGTTTGATTGTTTGTATCATGTTTGTTAAAAAAAAAAAAGGTTCAATAAAGATATTGTGGAAAAAAAAAAACATTCTTATACCATTGATACAATGTAGCGACGGATGTGTGAAAAACACTTTTGATCAAAAATTTAAAAAACAATTTCTTAAAAATAACCTAAAACTAACATCTACACAGGTTAAAATGTGCGACATGTAAAAAAACAAAAGAAATCTAACGCTACAAAATGTATCAGAAACTTAGCACCAGCCTTTTATAATAGCTAAAGTTTGAGTTAGGACAGAATGATCTACAGTATTACGAATGACGCCGTGTATTTTCAGGAGTTCACCAAAGACGTCGATAGGGTGTCTGGCTTGCAGAAGCTCTTTGGTAACATCAACAAACAAAGCATAGAATGCGAGTAGATGACTAGGCCCAAGAGGATCGTTCCCCATTTCTTTAATGATCTCTCTAAAACTGTGGGAGAAGTTGGAGTTGCACTCAGTCACACAGACTCGTACCAGTCTTTTCCACAGTGTATCGACGACTAAAATCCGTACTTTTTCTAGCAGGTTCTCCAGTCTCTCACTCTCCACGTTGCCCCTTACACCGGCTACATTTTTCTTTACTCTGCTATCAATAACACGATACAAGAGATTTGCTAAGTAAAGAGAGTTAAGATGGGTCTCAAACTTGTTCCAAAGTTTCTCGATGAAACTCTCCATTCTCGACATATTTATTCTTTTTAGACGTCCCAAAACAAAGGATTCATCCACAGCTCCGTGGCTTTCTGAAGATGCATCAGATCACTCTTATTTTTTCCAACCAGCTTCTCGTACATATCATTGATGGGCTCGTGGATGACTCTGGTCGATTGTAGCTCCAACAGAAGAGTCTGCGCCGTAGTTTTGATTCGTTGATCGTCAGCCTGAATGTTGTGGAGTTGTAAAAGGTGTCAGATGGCTGGAATAAACCCCGGTGTGTAGAGTCTCCCCATCAACCAGTGAAAGTTTTCCTGGTAGAAACCCTCGGTGATCACATCCAAGCATTGGTGCTGCCTCTGACTGGGGTGGTTAATATGACATCCTAGACATTTCTTGTGCTGGTACTCCAGAGTTTTGCTGAGCAAATGAAGCACGGCTGATTTTACAAGTCTGAAGAACACGTCGCTCATCCACCCATCAGGTTGATCTTCTGGCAATGTTACTGGCGTTGATGGTGAATTGTGGCCTGATAATGTATGTGAAGGGTGTGGGATCAGACACCCTGCACAGTGACACTCGATGTCCGTGGGACTCGGGGTTTTAGGATGGTCTACATCGTCGGTGTCTGGAAGATCTACAGGTCGTAGAGGGTATCTGCTCTCTGGGATCTCCATGGACAGCGGAGGCTCCGGGGTTTCTACGCGTTGCACAGGTCCTGGGGCCTCTAGGATCTGCTCGGGCTGTAGGATCTCTGGGGTCTGCAAGGGCTGCTGAGATTCTGGGATTGGAGCGAGCCATTCCCCCACCAGTTCGACGGCCGAGGTTTTAATTTTGGATTGAGGACCCCGACACTTTGAAGGATCCGGACCCGACTTCGCAGAGGTAAGTGCAATACGTCTGGCGACATACTTTCTCTTTGGGTTGCTCATGGCGATGCAGGGTTTTTCACCGATGGCGGTCTGATGTCCACAGCAGTGTCTGTGCTTTTTAAAGCATTTTTAGCGCACGCATGTGTGTGTGTGTGTGTGTGTGTGTGTGAAAAACATTGTTAACATTCCGTTCTCGTGCTATCCCACATATCGACAACAGATTAAAAACACAGCTGTCACTTCAGACGACAAGTTCCGGTCAAAGGTCATGTTTTCAAAGCACTTGATCAACAACCTCATTACGCGAGGTTCATCATTAACCCTGAAACATATATGGACAATAGATTAAAAAAAAACACAGCTGTCACTTCGGACGAAAAGTTCAAGGCACTTTTGATTGACAGCTTAATTATGCGAGATCACATATGGACAATAGATTAAAAACACAACTGTCAGTTTGACAAGAAGTTCAAAGCACTTGATTGACAACCTCATTACACGAGGTCACGGGGCGGGGTCAGGGTCAGGTCAGGTCAAAGGGGGGCGTGGCACCTGTCAAAATGAGATTAGAGGTGTGTTAAAGTGCAACCCTCCCTCTCTCTTGCTTAACAAAGGAATGTTTTCTAGGTGGTCCTTGAATGAAGAAACAGTCCTGAGACCAGACCTTTCCTGGGTGAAACAATGTCTTTAAGATGAATAATAATTTTATAGATTTAGCCAAAGCCAGATGATGCTACATAGTGTGCACACAGGAACCATTACATTAACTTTATTCTTCTTTAACCATTCTTTGGTAGAACGACTTGTGTGCTTAGCGTTGTTGTCTTGCTACACGACCCACTTTCTCTTGAGATTCAGTTCATGGACAGATGTCCTGGCATTTCCCTTCAGTATTTGCTGGTATAATTCAGAATTCATTTTTCCATCAATGATGGCAAGCAGCCCTAGCCCAGATGCAGCAAATCAGATCCAAACCATGATATTACCATCACCATATTTCACAGATGGGATAAGGTTCTTATGCTGGAATTCACTGTCTTCCTTTCTCTAAACATACTACAGTAATGCTTCTCATTCAGACCAAAAAGTTCTATTTTGGTCTCATCCGTCCACAAGACTTTTTTCCAATAGCCTTAAGGCTTGTCCATGTGCTCTTTAGCAAACTGCAGATAAGCAGCAATGTTGTTTTGGAGAGCAGTGGTTTTCTCCTCCCAGCTCTGCCATACACACTATTGTTGTTCAATGTTCTCCTGATGGTGGACTCATGAACATTAATATTAGCTAATGTAAGAGAGGCCTTCAGTTGCTTCGAAGTTACCCTATAGGTGTCATGTTTGCCCCTTTCAGGGCAAAAATGAGGCGCCAGATGCCAACAGAGAGTTTGCTTGTTTATTAAAGAAGATACAAAATAAAGAGCCACGTGGGGCAAAACACAAACACTAAACTTGGGCACAAATAAAGAAAACTAACACTGATACAAGAAAGTAGCAAGGGCGGAACCCGACGCTATAGAATAAACACTTACAGATACGTAGGAGCGAGGAAAGAAACTGGAACAGGACTGGAGCCAGGCATAGGACTCCAGTCTAATGTTGGTGTAGGTCGCAGCGAAGAGTGAGCCTCAGCTGCCCCCTTAAATACTGATGACAAAAGCCACTGAACCAAACAGGAGAGGAGGAAATGTAATTATAAATCACGATCAGCTGTGACAGTGCTGGCTAGACTTTGACAGCCGGAAGTCCGGCCGCGGCACTGTCACAGTGAAAGCCCTGGGAGAACCAGTAATAACTAAGCAGAAATAATAAGGGAGAACACTGAGTGGCCCGGGCACGGATAACCTCAGCGCTCGGATCACCACAGTACGCCCCGTTCAAAGGATGCATTCCAGGCGTCCAAAGTAACATCCAAAGATCCCCCCCCCCAACCAGAAGGCTAACAAGACCGACCTCGGGTGGGCGGAGGGGGAAACAGGCTAGGAGGGAGAAAAACCCGAAAGAAAACAGGCACAAAATTTCTAACAGCGACATACAGAGAGAAAACCCCCCCACAAGGATTGGATAATAATAACAAGGGTCAAACACAAAATAGCGTGGCTAAGACTCTCAAACCACACCGATGTCGTCACAGTAATGTCCAAAACCAGATAAATAGGTGAACACAGAAATCAAGGCAAGAAAAAAAAATCTCTTTTTAGCAATATACGAGAGGAAGGAAAAAAAAAAAACACCACGAAAACACAAGTATGGGGATACCGGCAGGTAGAGAGAGAAAAAAAAGGCAATTCAGGTGGCCTACTGGCATCCACACTCCACATTAGAAACAAAAAAAAAAGGCAGTTCGGGTGGCCTGCCCAAGTCCCAGAACCGGAGAAACAGTACCTCTGGCGGCCGGCCCAGGTCGCCGAACCAGCGAAGGAGTACATGAGGCGGCCAACCCAGGTCGCAGAACCGGCAGAACAGTCTTTCGGGTGGCCGGCCAGTGTCCTTAGGCCACCAGGACCAGAGGGGAGAGCTCAGAGGCGGCTTCCCTACCGAGAGGCACAACGAGGGGGAGCCGGACCGAATGATAGGGACCCCAGCGGCGTCCGGTGGTGGAGAATGGGGGAGAAAGGGGGGAAACAGGGAACCAGTCCGGTGTCAGGCAAAAGGGGATCTGCAGCTCCCTCACCAACCTCGAACCGGGCCAGCGCAGCACCCTCGGTGGACCCCACCCGGGCCACCACAGCACCCGGGATGACCTCCAAACACGAACCTGGAGCCTCGACGATAATGACCACAGCTTACTCATCTCTGGTGACTCTAGAAGAAGGCTCGGACAGAGAGGGTGAACAGGGGTCAGGGTCACCGGCAGTGGCAGAGCCCAGCGAGACAAGATCGGATGCAGCGGCCGGCTGCACCCGGCTCTTCTCCCCAAGAGACAGGCAAGAATGCTCCACAACAGAAAGTAAAAAGACAAAATAGAGCACTTGCCTGATCTCAAGCTCTACCGCCGTCCAGGACTCCGGCGATACAGGCTCGACGATGTGGAGGTCCACTTCTGGTTCCCACTTGACTGCGGTGGCCTCCGCAGCTGGCCTGATGGTCTCCACAGTCCGATAACCCCCTGGCGCTGAAACCCACGCTGATGGCCCACTCGGCATGGTGGCAGGGGATTGATTGCCTGCTGGATCTGACTGGTGCTCCACAGAGACCCGGGGACGCTTTATCGTCGGCGCAGGTGCCAAATGACAGTCAGCCCTCCTCCTCTGCCCATGACACAGCTGCAGGGCTGGAACCAGGCTCTCCAGGGCCACAGGCTCCTCCTCCATCCGACGGTCTACTCCTCGCACTGGGGAACGCTCGGAGAGAAGGGAAGGAAACACAGAGGTAGCAGGTTCAATTTCAATGGCTGCAGCTGGTGGTGGGAGCTCAGTGAACTGTGAATCCTGAGCTCCACCCCCAGGAATCAAGACAAGGTAATTCATCAAACAGAGATTTAGAATGAAAAAACACTTGCCTGCTTTCCAGGGGAACAATGGTGACTGCTGCAGCGGGCTTGATTCTCCCTTGTCCCATAGGGATGGTGATGAAGGACCCTCTGGAAGACAAGGAGGAGTCACCCCAACAGGATCGGTGATGGGCAGAGCCAGACAAGGAACCTCAGGGCTCACAGCAGCTGAAGGGAGCGCCGAGGAGGAGGGAGGAGCAGCCGAGGCAGCCCGGGGACGTAGAGCTGATGGAACAGCGGGAAAAGATGACCCGGAGGCTGAGGCTGCTATTTTCACCTTCCGTCGTGATGGAGGGAAAACAGCTGGCTGGGAGGCAGAGTTCCTTTGGCGGCCTGGGACAGGATCTGCACGGGAACCTCGTGGAGGACCAATGACAGGCGGAGCCAGGTAAGGACTCGCTGGGCTCGCCACAGCTGAAAGGCGCGCCGAGGAGGAGGGAGGAGCAGCCGGGGCAGACCAGGGACATGGAGCTGACGGAACAGCGGGAGAAGATGACCCGGAGGCTGAGGCTACTGTCTTCACCTTTCGTCGTGGTGTGGGGAAAACAGCTGGCTGGGAGGTGGAGCTCTTCTGGCAACCCAGGACAGGATCTGGACGGGAACCTCGCGGAGGACTGGCCTGATCAGGAGGTTTCCCGCTCATCAGAACGAACGTGTCCCGGGGAGGAGATGGAGGCTTCTTGGCTGGATTCTCCATCGGTTCCCAGTTCTTCTGACGTAGAACCGTCATGCCTCCAACCTCTCCCTGCCCTCTGGATACGAGGTCAGGTGATAGCGCTTTAAGGCCTTTTGCGCGAGGTCCAGGTACCAGTGTGCGGTGTCGGAGGGGGTGAACAGACGGGCATTGGACAGGAGGTCATCAACCTCCATCAGATACTCAATACAATACGCCATCTCTCCAAATAAAACTGGCACCCAGAAAAGGGACAAAACTCAAGCCCATAAGGCAAACTTACTGTGGCTGGCACCTCGCTTGTCTGCGACCTACTGTCATGTTTGCCCCTTTCAGGGCATAAATGAGGTGCCAGATGCCAACAGCGAGTTTGCTTGTTTATTAAAGAAGATAAAAAATAAAGAGTCATGTGGGACAAAACACAAACACTAAACTTGGGCACAAATAAAGAAAACTAACACCGATACAAGAAAGTAGCAAGGGCGGAACCCGACGCTATAGAATAAACACTTACAGATATGTAGGAGCGAGGAAAGAAACTGGAACAGGACTGGAGCCAGGCATAGGACTCCAGTCTAATGTTGGTGTAGGTCGCAGCGAAGAGTGAGCCTCAGCTGCCCCCTTAAATACTGATGACAAAAGCCACTGAACCAAACAGGAGAGGAGGAAATGTAATTACAAATCACGATCAGCTGTGACAGTGCTGGCTAGACTTTGACAGCCGGAAGTCCGGCCGTGGCACTGTCACAGTAAAAGCCCTGGGAGAACCAGTAATAACTAAGCAGAAATAATAAGGGAGAACACTGAGTGGCCCGAGCACGGATAACCTCAGCGCTCGGATCACCACAGTACGCCCCGTTCAAAGGATGCATTCCAGGCGTCCAAAGTAACATCCAAAGATCCCCCCCCCAACCAGAAGGCTAACAAGACCGACCTCGGGTGGGCGGAGGGGGAAACAGGCTAGGAGGGAGAAAAACCCGAAAGAAAACAGGCACAAAATTTCTAACAGCGACATACAGAGAGAAAACCCCCCCACAAGGATTGGATAATAATAACAAGGGTCAAACACAAAATAGCGTGGCTAAGACTCTTAAACCACACCAATGTGTGTGGCCGTTAGTCCGGCCGCAGCGCTGTCACAGTAAAAGCCCTGGGAGAATCAATAATAACTAAGCAGAAATAATAAGGGAGAATGCTGAGTGGCCCAGGTGCGGATAACCTCAGCGCTCGGATCACCACAATAGGATCCTTTGTGACCTCGCCAACTATTACACACCTTTCTCTTGGAGTGATCTTAGCTACTTGACCACTCCTACATGGTCTTAGATTTCCTCTGTTTGTGCACAATCTGTCTTACTGTGGATTGGTGGATCTTAAACTCTTTAGAGATGTTTTTGTTAACCTTTTCCAGCCTGATGAACATGAACAACCCTTTTTCTGAGGTCCTCGGGAATTTTCTTTGTTCATGCCATGATACACTTCCACAAACATGTTTTGACACTTCGATAGATCTTTAAATAAAAAAATTCTTTTAATAAAACAGGATGCCCACTCACACTTGATTGTTATCCCAGGACTTGGGATTTATGTGAAAATCTGATGATGATTTAGGTCACATATATGCAGAAATGTAGAAAATTATAAAGGGTTCACAAACTTTCAAGCACCACTGTGGCTTTGGTGGTGGTAGCAGTACTACTACACAAAGTTATTGATTAGGTCAGTGAACTAAAATAGCCATTATTCTGAAACAATATGTAAAAATTTTCATAGTTGAATTTAAGAAACCATTTGCATTCATTAATACCTTCCTTATAGATACTTCAGTATCATTATTGTGATGCCTTAATATTGGACACCATGGTGTTGGAGTTTTTCTCCTTTCTTTCTGTTGCATTTGCAAGCTGCACACTGTTGGAGGAAAATTAATTTATCCAATTTTTCATTCGGGTGTCAAAGATTATGAACTGACTCTCCAAATTGTGATTGTCATGCTACTTTAATGCAAAAATTAAATGTTTAATCACCATGATTAAGGACTGAAATGAGAGGCATACGTTTTATGAATCACCACAGGAACTGTGGATGAAAATAAAGCTGTTTCAACAATAATGAGACAGATATAGCAGAGTTTTTACACTCTGCTACAGAACCTTTTAATGATAGCATCGGTTGTTTTTCACAATACAGGGATAGCAAAGCTGGTCAAATGAAAAGGAAGAAAAACATCCCACATAACAGCTAGAATAGTTCAGACTTTTCTCACAACAGTGTCCTTCAAGAGTAAGTTGTAAACAAGGGCTACAGATGGGTGTAATGGTGGTTTTCTGTTTTTCACATGAACTAATTTGACCTGTGCTCCCATTAGCCAAAGAACTGAAACAAAGCTCACAGTTGGTCACACGCAAACAGAAACACGCTTACGACATACACAGACTGGCTGTTTGTCCAGCTCTCACAGTAGAGCAGATGATAATGGGAAAGATTAGTGTGAGTGGCTGATGCCTGGCGACCCTTTTTTTTTTTTGAGAAAGAGAAAGAGAGAGAGAGTGGCAGACGGGGATGCTGGCTCTCAGTGGCCCTTGTCAATTAGAGCTTCCACTCAACTAGGCCAGGCCTAATAAAGGATCCAGAGCATAGGAGTGGAGTCAGGCAGTCAGGGATTGATCCCCGGCCTGGCGAGGGCACAGCTTGGGGGAGCAGCATGGAAGTGAGACTAAGGGTCTGCATCATCTTCTTCTCCTGTCATACAACACCCTCGGGGAATTATCATCACTCCCTTTCTGGCTCCATATTCCCTTGTCTGACCTCTCAACATCATTATACTCATTCCTGACTGCTTTCTCCTTTAAAAAATTGTTCTCTTTCCTAATCTCCAAACTTCTGCTCCTGACGCAAAGCCCAAAGTTGATTCTGGTGAGTCATGTTATAAGTGACCTTATGTACTACAAGTTAGATATGTTAATACTCAAAGCTTAATAAAAATTCACGTCAAATCATATTGTTGGAGTAGCCTTGTCAGAGCAGTAATTGTTCATGTGGAGCAGGAATTACAGCAGCTTCTCTTGTCAGCGTGAACAGTAATGAGATATTTCACAAACGAAGGATGTCCCTACTCTATACCATCAGTTTAAAACAAGTGAAGAACTTGGGGAGCAGACACCTCATCGACTACTGCATCAAATTCATTAGCAGATATGTCCCCCAGAATAAGAATCCTTTTGTTTTTGCTGATACCTTGGAAAAAAATAGTTTCCTTTTGGTAAAATAGGTAAACAAATGCAAAATTATTAACTAAAATAAACACATGCACTATATCAGTGGTGTCCAGTCATTTGCCATGGAGGGTCAAGACCTTACAGGTCTTCTCTTCTACCCAGTCTCTTCAGCAGGTGTTTTCACTTATCAGCAAAAAGTGAGAAGAAATTCAGTGGAATCTGCTGCTGAAGACACTGGTTGGAGGTAAAGCCTGCAGGGTCTTGGCCCTCCATGGCCCATGATTGGACACCCCTGCTCTATATTCTTAGCATGCCCAGTATCACTCAGTCTTTGATAAGGTCAGGACCCCTCTGCCTCCTCCTCAGTGTTTCTCTATTGTCACAGTGATCAGCATGCTAATTGGATTAATTGCCATTTCTAGTTTGGGATTAGCATTCAGAAGCATGGCTTTGCTACTATAGGCCTGACAGCTGTTAAATGTAAAGGTCTACAATGTGGACATTAGTCTATTGTAGGTACTCCCAGACTTTTCAGCTCCTTTAGAGCTGATTGAATGGTGACATTAAGGCTTTTCTCAGAAAACAAGCTTGTTAACTTTAGTGGTGATGGACCACTTTTTTCCTAATAAGTGATCAAATTAAAGGCACCCTTTGTAACTCTGGGAAAAGTATATTGGAATAACCAGTGTTGGGAGTAATGCGTTACAAAGTAATGCATTACTGTAACACATTACTGTAACACCACTACTTTTGCAGTAGCGTGCTGTGTAACAAAATTATTGTTTAAAAATTCAGTAATGCGTTACAGTTACTGAAATTTGATCAGATGCATTACTCGTTTTATTAATATGGATAGATATTTTTAGCGCAAATAAATACAAACTGACCCTATGTAGCTGACATAGCCATCAGTCAACGTAACTTGTTGCAAAGAGCCTGTTCACTGCTGCAGCCAGCATCCACTAATGGAGCTTGCTCCTGCTGGGAAAAAAGGAGCTACTTTTTTTTGTGGAAATAGATTATTTTTCCTTTGTCGCGGTTATGGACAAAAGCATATTGGTGGGCCGTGTGACACCGACTGCAATCTTCAGAAGCACCTGAGAATTGCAACAAGATCCAACAAAGCTAGTGCTATGCTATGCTAACAACACCGTGTAGTCAGTGGATCTACATTATCTGAACAGCCATGGTTGGGTTTCAAGCACAGGTACTATGCAACTGGACAGTTTGTGACCCAGCAAGAATTAAACCAATTGATTGCCAGATACATTGTTAAAGAATTATTATTTAGCGAATGCAAAGTCCTTAAGCCAAGCAGTTGCCTCCTGGTTTGCTGTATGGAGGGTGTGTAATCCTCCTTCCAGTCTTTGGAGCGGGCAAGCCTCTATGATGTGTTCCATAGTTTGCTCCTCTCCACATGCGCACAGTGGGCTAGGGCTACTGCCCCATCTGTGAAGGCTGGCCAAGCAGGGGCCATGTCCAGTCCTGAAGCGATTGAGTGTAGACCACTGTCTCCTTGGGAGGTTGGTGCCTGGGACCTGTTGGTTGGGGTTTATCACCAGCTGTTTGTTTGGGACCTCCTTGGTTTCCCATTCCTCTTGCCAAGCTGTCTGGATGGTAAAGTCAGCTGGGGGAGGGTTTTTCCAAATCGGCCGTCTGGATGAAAGTCGGGCAGTGGGTGGGGTGTAGATATCTGCATGAATTGGTAAGTGAGGAAAATCTTTAACTTTTTGGAGCATCCTTTGAGTTAATGCTGCTCGCCGGATGTGTGGAGGGGCTATGTTTGACAGTACAGAGAGCCAGGGGAGTGGTGTTGAGCGGATTGTTCCAGTTATAGTTCTCATGGTTGAGTTGAGCTGGGTGTCTACATGGTGTGTGTAAGATGACCTGGACCAGACAGGGGCACAATATTCTGCTACAGAGTATGAAAGGGCCAGTGCTGAGGTGCGCAGGGTGGAGACTGCCGCCCCCCATTTTGCACCAGCGAGCTTGCAGAGCAGGTTGTTTCGTACTTTCACCTTAGCAGCCGTCCCCTTTAGATGTTCCTTGAAGGATAAGGTCCTATCAAGGGTCACTCCAAGATAAGTTGGATTTGGGGCATGCTTAAGCTTGAGTCCGCTCAGGTGGATGTTTAGTTCTCTGGCAGCTTTTGCATTGTGGAGATGAAATACACTGGAGACGGTTTTTGCTGGGCTTGGTTTTAGGCGCCAGATTTTGCAGAACTGGTCCAGTTTAGCAAGATCTTCCGTGAGCACCCGTTCCAGTGGTTCAAAGTCTGGTGCTTGGAATGCCAAACAGATGTCGTCTGCATAGATGAATTTGCGGGATTTTGTAGTAGGCAGGTCGTTTATGTAGAGGTTGAACAGAGTTGGAGCTAGAACTGAGCCTTGTGGGAGTCCGTTTTTCTGCATTCTCCATGCACTTGTGTTCTGACTGAGGTGGACTCTGAACCTTCGGTTCAGAGTCCATTGTTAAAGAATGAAGATCTGATAACAGTCATTTTCCATCAGACAGCTGAGACTGTGATCCACTGAAGTTAAAACACATTTACTTACTACCTGGTTAAAGATTATTCAAAAATGGATTTGATCTCCAAAAGGGAATTTAAGGGAGTGAGTCATGTCTCTGTCACAGCAGACATTTGGACTGTGGATAATGGACATTTTCTTTGAATCACTGCACATCGGATTAAATCCATAATATAAAGGTAAGAAACATTGACAACTTTATGCAGTGTTGCCAACTCACTCTTTTGGAGTGATTCTCACTCTTGTTCCCTCCCTCTCACTCCACAAACCCTATTTTTCAATCCAAAATGAGGAAAAAACTGGCAATATGGTGTTGATTTTCTTCAGATTTGTCCCACAATAAGAGCTGTCAAGGCAGGATAAAGGTAAGATAAGATAAGATAAGATAAGATAAGATAAGCCTTTATTAGTCCCACAATGGGGTCTTGTTTTTTCTTTTTTCTCCTTTGAATTCTTGGATGGAATATGGGTGGGCAATATAAGCTGCGGCTTCAGCCATCACCCATTTCGGATAACTCACGTGGAATTGTATAGTAGAAGGAGTCTTTGTCTAATTTGACCTTGTTGTTATATTATACAGTTTCTTTTAACCTGTAATGTACTATCCAAAATAAATAAATTCATTCATTCATTCATTCATTCATTCAATGGGGAAATTACAGGATTACAGCAGCACAGGGATAGCAGTGCTCAGAGCAATAGTTAATAAGATAATAAGAACTGGTTAGCCAAAAGCAGTAAATGAATATACATACGTACACAGATACAGTAGTGTGAAAAAGTGTTTGCCCCCTTCCTGATTTCTGATTTTTTGGATGTCACACTTAAATGTTTCAGATCATCAAACAAATTTAAATATTAGACAAAGATAACACAAGTAAGCACAAAATGCAGTTTTTAAATTAAGATGTTTATTATTAAGGAGATAAAAAAAAATCCAAACCTACATGGCCCTGTGTGAGAAAGTGATTGCCCCCTAAACCTAATAACTGGTTACGCCATCCTTAGCAGCAACAACTGCAATCAAGCGTTTGCGATAACTGGCAATGAGTCTTTTACAGCGCTGCGGAGGAATTTTAGCCCACTCATCTTTGCAGAATTGTTGTAATTCAGCCACATTGAAGGGTTTTCGAGCATGAACCGCCTTTTTAAGGTCATGCCACAGCATTTCAATTAGATTCAGGTGAGGACTTTGACTAGGCCACTCCAAAGTCTTCATTTTGTTTTTCTTAAGCCATTCAGAGGTGGACTTGCTGGTGTGTTTTGGATCATTGTCCTGCTGCAGAACCCAGGTGTGCTTCAGCTTGAGGCCATGAACAGATGGCCGGACATTCTCCTTTAGGATTTTATGGTAGACAGCAGAATTCATGGTTCCATTTACCACAGCAAGTCTTCCAGGTTCTGAAGCAGTAAAACAGCCCCAGACCATCGCACTACCACCACCATATTCCACCACCATATTTTACTGTTGGTATGATGTTCCTTTTCTGAAATGCTGTGTTACTTTTACGCCGGATGTAATGGGACACACACCTTCCAAAAAGTTCAACTTTTGTCTCGTCAGTCCACAGACTATTTTCCCAATAGTCTTAGGGATCATCAAGATTTTTTCTGGCAAAACTGAGACGAGCCCCTATGTTCTTTTTGCTCAGCAGTGGTTTTTGTCTTGGAACTCTGTCATTCAGGCCATTTTTGCCCGGTTTCTTTCTTTCTTATGGTGGAGTCTGGAGTGAGGCCTGAGGTTCTTTGGATGTTGTTGTGGGGTCTTTTGTGACCTCTTGGATGAGTTGTCACTGTGCTTTTGGGGTAATTTTGGTCGGCTGGCCACTCCTGGGAAAGTTCACCACTAATCCATGATTTTGCCATTTGTGGATAATGGCTCTCACTGTGGTTCGCTGGAGCCCCAAAGCTTTAGAAATGGCTTTATAACCTTTTCCAGACTGATAGCTCTCAATTACTTTGTTTCTCATTTGTTCCTGAATTTTTTGGGATCACAGCATGATGTCGAGCTTTTGAGGATCTTTTGGTCTACTTCACTTTATCAGGCAGGTCCCATTTAAGTGATTTCTTGATTGAGAACAGGTGTGGCAGTAATCAGGCCTGGGTGTGGCTAGAGAAATTGAACTCAGTTTTCCAAAAATGTGATAAACCACAGTTAATTTATGTTTTAACAAAGGGGGCAATCACTTTTTTACACAGGGATGTGTGCACCATGTACCATGAACCATGTAGGTTTGGATTTTTTTTTAAAATCCTTAATAATTAACATTGTTGTCATAGCCAGGAGCGGCACTGGGGTTAAGCTTCCAGTGCTCATAAAATGCTCCTTACGGCGTGCGTCTCGAAAAGCCTCTGACAACTAAGTCCAACTCCTAGCCTGCCCGTGTGGTTTAGTCTCTAAGCCCGGCAGAACTGCTTTTACTAATAGGAGAAGGGGCGAGGGCGGCTCTCTGGCGCCTTAAAACCAGATGCTTCGGGTAGATGGTGGCTCGTCAACCTGGGAAGGTAGCCCATCTAGGGGAAGGTAAACCCTGATTTCAAACCTCCACTGCCTTGCGGCACACCCGGTCACGGGAAAGGCTTCGGGAGTCAACCCTGAGGAAAGATCCAGAATCGGAGCCCCTAAGGCAGTTTTCTGTTGTGCTCAACATCGTTCTGGCAGCTCCTGCGACGGCGCTGGTGCCAAACTATAGCAGCCCTGCTGTTCCTTTGGATTCATCAGTGACATGGAGAGGGGGGACATGCTGCATGGGTAACATCTTGTCCTCCATATCTTCCTGCCCAGGCTTGAATCCTACCAACGCCCAACGCTGGAAGGTAGAACACCGGTGTGCATCGGCCTGTTCAGCCACAGGCGGTGCTGTTCCAGCAGAGTAGACATTTAGGATTCTCTTCCATGGTCATCATAGACCGACGGAGGCCGACGAATAATTAACAACTTAATTTAAAAACTGCATTTTGTGTTTAGTTGTGTTGTCTTTTTTTTTTTTTCTTTTTTGTTACTTATTTGTACCCGTAGGTAGATTTGGTTTGCAGTCTGGTGACAAGCCACCGGCTGCTGGTCGCTGCGTGCGCGAGCGCCCTAAACCTACATGTTTTTTTGGTAAGCGGGAGGAAACCGGAGAAATCCCGGAGTAAACCCACGCAACACGGGGAGAACATGCAAACTCCACACAGCTCACTGTTGGTCGGGGGCTGGTCGGGGGCTTTGTGTAATATTTAAATTTGTTTGATGATCTGAAACATTTAAGTGTGACAAACATCCAAAAAAATGAGAAATCAGGAAGGGGGCAAACACTTTTTCACACCACTGTATAAACACAGTGTAGGAGCATTGCAGCTAGATGGTATAAACTGCATTACGATTTGTTAAGTTACCCTGCAGAATATGAATATGTACCCAGACAGTATATGTCATGATTCAGGACAAGTGAGGCTCAAACAGGAAGCAGGAAGAACTTACACAGGAACTGGATGAAAACTTGAAAGACTGGGACAGCAACAACTCAGAGAATGACATAGAAGAGAAATGGGCAACACTGAAGGATATGGTGTATCAGACTGCGAGTGATGTATTAGGCCACCCTGAGAGGAAACATCAAGATTGGTTTTGATGAGCATGATGAACACCTGATGAAACTACTAGAAGCGAGGAATACAGCTAAGCAGGAAAACCTACAGTGTAACACAAGGTCGAAGAAGAAGAAATACTCAAAGGCTCAGAGTGAGCTACAGAAGTACACCAGAGAGATGAAGTCCAACTGGTGGGATGAAAAAGCGGAGAAACTTCAAACTGCAGCAGACAGAAAGGACATGAAAACATTCTTCACAGGTTTGAGAGAAATCTACGGCCCTAAACCAAGAGGATTGATCCAACTAAAGGCTATGGACGGTGAAACGGTTTTGCAGGAGAAAGACAAGATCCTGGACAGATTTGCAGACCACTTTGACCAACTACTAAACAACCCTGGAGATCTCACTGAAGAGGCTAAAGAAGCTCTAGTGCAGCAACCAGCTGTATCAAGTCTGGATGAACCACCAAATTTTGATGAACTAATGGCAGCTATCAGGACAACACATAATGGTAAAGCTCCAGGAAGGGATGGAATTCCAACAGAAGTGTGGAAATTCGGTGGTGTTCAGCTGACCAACTGCCTGCACAAGCTCATCCAAGAGATATGGGATGCCCAGAAAGTACCTCAAGACTAGAAGGATGCAAGTATTGTGCCTTTGTTCAATAAAGGTGACAGGAAAGATTGTGGAAATTACCGAGGTATATCACTACTAGCCACTGTTGGTAAGATTCTCTCACGCGTACTACTTAACAGACTAAGTGAACACATCTCGCAGAATGTACTACCGGAAACCCAGTGCGGCTTTAGAAGTGGAAGAAGCACAATGGACATGATTTTCTGCTTGAAACAGGTTCAAGAAACGTGTATCGAACAGAACATGCCGCTTTATGTAGTCTTCGTAGACTTCAGTAAAGCCTTTGATACTGTTTCGCGACAAGGACTTTGGCAGGTACTCAAGAAATATGGTTGTACAGAGAAATTTGTCAGCCTGATCGAGGCACTCCATACAGGTATGCAAGCAAACGTGGCAATGAGTGGTTCAGTATCTAAAGACTTTTCAGTAAGCAACGGGGTGAAACAAGGGTGTGTGCTGGCACCTACACTCTTCTCGCTATATCTGGCAGCCATGCTTCAGGTGGCCTTCAAAGACACTTCAGAAGGAGTATACATTCAACCAAGGAAAGAAGCAGACTTGTTCAATGTGGCACAGTTTAAAGCCAAGAGTAAGACATCGATAAAGGTAGTAAGAGAAATGCTCTTTGCCGATGACAGTGCTCTAGTTGCACACAGCGTGGAAGATATGCAATCTTTAGTGGAGAAATTTGCAAGAGCAGCCAGCCAATTCAGCCTCAAAATCAACATCAAGAAGACAGAGTGCCTTTATCAACCACCAAAGTTCCAGTTATCAACATCACTACTAGAAGAGATCAGCATTGGTACAGAGCCACTAGTCAAGTGCAAGACTTTAAAGTATCTAGGGAGTACTGTTTCAGAGAATGCTAGGCTGGAGGATGAACTATCTCTCAGAATGGGAAGAGCGAGTGCTGTGTTTGGAAACTTGAGGGAGAGACCGTGGAACAATCGACATGTGTCTATCCATGTGAAATGCAAAGTGTACAGAGCGACAGTACTGGCTACTCTATTGTACAGTGCTGAAACTTGGACTGTCTACAGAGTGGAGGTGAAAAAACTCCACGCGTACATGATGAGACACCTTTGAGCCATAATGAACATCTCATGGAAAGACAAGATAACCAACATAGAAGTGTTGAAACGAGCTGGTCTACCATCAATGGAGGACATGCTAATACAGATGAACCTGAGATGGCTCGGACATGTTGAGAGGATGGACCACCAGCATTTCTCTCAGCAGTTACTCTACTCATAGTTATGTGAGGGCAAACACAATCAGGGTAGACCAAAGCTCAGATTTAAAGACACTGTAAAAAGAAACTTGAAGAAATTGGACATAGACAGGAGTTCCTGGCAGCGGAAGGCTAAGGACAGAGCTGTGTGGAGGAATCTGATCAGACCTAAATGAAAACAGTCATTGTCGCCCACGACAGACTGCTATGATGATGATGAGGCTCAAACGCAGAGGGGCCAGAATGAACACTCAGACTCGGATGTAAAAATTCACCAGTTTATTGTAAAAGCAAATCTAACACATAACTCTAAGTAAAGTGCATAACTGAGGAAAATCCAAACACAAAAACACACACTTAAATTTGTACAAAAACCGGTGCCCACTAGAGCGCACGTAGCCTGTGGGAAGAGAGCAGAAAAGAGGTTATTAGGGACAGATTCTCCCAAAGAGGACAATAATAGTAGGAAAGCACTCTTACTCTATGAGCAGAGGAGCCCGGCAGAGAACTCCTGTGTGGACCTGGGGAACAGGGGGAAGACGGTGACCTGGGTGGACGTCCAACGTCTTCTTGGTCAGGCGAGCGTGATCAGCCCTCGAGTACACACCGCAAAGGTGGCAGCAAACCTGAAGAAACAAGAGGACCGAGGGAGTGAGCAACACAGGTCAAACTGAGAGAAAAAAAGAGATAAAAGGCTTAGACATTTTTGGGTGGCAAATCAAACGATCCTGCGATGAGCTCTCCACACGCTGGCTCTTAAATATGCTGATTAATTAGAAAGCAGCAGGTGTGTAATAATGCAGGTGTAGCTGATACTCTGGAGCTGGGAAGACAGGAACAAGAGGGGAGGGGGAGCACGCTTGCCTGATCATCACAGTGCCCCCCCCAAGGGGTACCTCCTGGCATCCCACTGGGCTTGCGCGGATGGGCCCGATGGAATGCCCTCCCTTCACTTCCGCCCTCCCAAGAGAGTAGACGCTTTTTTCTTCTCTCCTGCTCTGACTTTTTCCTCCCCTCCTAACTATTGGATCCCAGCTTGCTGTTGTCTGTCTGCGTCTAACTGCGACCGCCGAAAAGAAATTATGGAGTTAATAAGCTGGGCTTTGAACACAATTGACACTATTTTTTCAACAAGGAAAAGTGCTCCGGGGGAAGCTGTCTGCCCCGCTGGAACGGCTCCAGCGGGCTATTTACGTGACACAGGTAATTGGAGAATGCTGTGTCTCACTAATCTCTCTATCGAAGATATTGAAGATTTGTTTATCTTCGTAATATTGGTGATCGGGATCTTTCTGATTGGGACTGGAATTGTCCTGGTTTACTGCAAATTGCTGAAGATGGATTCAACCTATCAAAATGCTGGCCAGGCGAGGTGCATCTATCAAATTGAAAAACTGGAGAAGACCCTGATAGCGACTACTGGAGAATTGTCTCGTAAGGTGGATTACATCATGATTTCGCTTAGGTCTTTCCACGACGGATTAAAGCCCCACAATGAAGGATTAAGTACTGAATCTACAGAAGAAATATAAGCCTTCTCTGTGATTAGTCCTATTTGGCTCATTCCCCATGAAAATTCCTCCTGGCTGTCTGCAAACTGTGTTTTCAAAATCATCGAGCACAAGGCCTTGGACAGCCAGCTGCACAGCGCCAGATAAGGACTGGGCGCCAGCCAGACAAAACATCTTCTGCCAAGTGTCCTTGGTGTCTCTCTTATTATCATTAACACTGCTCAACACCGCACACACACTGATCCATGAACTGAATAAAGATATACGCTGCTCTCTTGTGTCTCGTGAATCCTGTGTAGCGAATGTATGTGCAATGAGAGCTTTTTTTTCCCTTGAACTCTTAATATTGATTAATTATGTAACCAGTATTTTGAATCAATGATTTTTTTGCTCCTTCCTATTGTATTATCCTTATGCTACCTGTACCCTCCTGCTGATAGGCGCGTTTCAGATGCGCCGCGGCACGGAAATGCAGGTTCATTACTGTGTCAAGTCAAATTCTCTCGTATGTTATCAGTGATCTGTTAATGTACTTGGCAATAAATCTTTTCTGATTCTGATTCTGATTCTGAATGCCCGCACCATCTGCTTGTCCAGGATGTAGGACCCCAGAATCCAGGACCTCTCCTCCGGACCGTACCCTTTCTAGTCAACTAAGTACTGGCAGCCACAACCCCGTCGACAGACGTCCAGGATCTTCTCCACCATGTATGTGGTCTGGCCATCGATGACCCGGGGGGGAGGTGGGGGATCCGGAAGGTGGCAGAGAGGGCTGGCAGAGAGGGGCTTAATGCGGGACACGTGGAAGGTGGAAGGAATCTGCACTGAAGGTGGCAGGTCCAACCGAACAGTGACGTCGTTGATGATCGGCTTGATGATGAACGTGCCCAGATAGTGGGGGAAAAGCTTCTGAGACTTTGTCTTGAGCGGAATCTGTGGTAAGGATCACAGTGTTGCCTTGGGGTGGAAGGAGGCCCGTCACAAAGTCCAATGCAATGTGTGACCATGGACGACTCAGCACCGGGAGGGGATGGACAACACCAGCAGGAGGGGAAGAGTCTGATTTGTTAGTGGCGCAGGTGTGACAGGCCTTAACATACATACTCCCGCACATCCCTCCTAAGTGTGGGCCACCAAAACGCTCTCCTGAGCAGCTCGATTGTCCAGGAGATGCCGGCATGCCAGGCAGAGAAGCTGGTGTGCCCCCACTTAATCATCTCACTGCGTAACGTTGAGGGGACATACAGCTGGTCAGGGTGACCTCCCTCCAGGATGGATTCCAATGATTGAGACTGCCGAACCCTCTGCTCAATCTCCCATGAGAGTGTCCTGAGAAAGCAGGAGGGGAGAATCGTCTCCAGAGGAGATGCAGCAGCTGCGGAGGAGGAGGTGGAGGACGAGGAGGAGGAAGAAAACTGGTGTGAGAGAGCATCAGCCTTGGCATTACGGGACCCTTGTCGGTACGAGATGGAAAGATTGAACCTATTAAATAACAGGGCCCACTGAGGCTGCCGAGAATTCAACCATCTGGCTGATCGAAGATACTCTAAATTTTTATGATTGGTCCAGACAATGACCGGTTGGCTCGCTCCCTCCAGCCAGTGTCTCCACTCCTCCAATGGCAGCTTAATGGCCAACAGGTTGCAGTCCCCAACATTGTAATTCCTCTTGGCTTGCGTTAGCTGGCAGGAGAAATATGCACACAGGCGGAGCTTCTGGTTGTAGCTGGAGTGCTGGGAGAGGACAGCGCCCACCCCTGAATTGGAAGCATTCACCTCAACCACGAACTGCGCCAGGGGATCCACCTCCGCCGGGACGCGCGTGTTGGTGAAGAGGGCTTTCAGGGTCACAAAAGCTTGTTCAGTGGCCTCGGACCACTTGAATGGGCTTTTGGTCAAGGTCAGCTGCGTAAGCGTTTGCTCCACCATACTATAGTCGCGGATAAATCGGCGGTATAAGTTGGCAAAGCCCAGGAAGCGTTGGAGGTCCTTCCTGGACTGGGGGGTTGGCCAGCCTGCTACCGCCTTGATTTTCACCGGATTGGCCTTTAACGCGCCCTTGGCAATGATGAACCCCATTAGTGACGTTGAGCGAGTGGAAAATTCGCACTTCTCCGCTTTCACAAAAAGCTGATTCTCTAGCAGGCACTGCAGGACGGAACGAACGTGGGCTACGTGCTCCTCCATCTTGCGAGAAAAAATCAAAATATATCCAGATATACAAAAACAAACTGGTTCACCATGTCCCGTAAGACATCGTTAATTAACCATTGGAAGACGGCAGGGGCGTTGGTCCGCCCGAATGGCATGACACATGTCTTGCAATACAGAAGGTGCATACACCTGCCTTTGTCTCTAACACTTTACCTTTTGGACCTGTCTGCTGGTCAAATATGTCACTGATCTTTCTTGACCTTGGGCTGAGTTTCTTCCATTTTGTTGGGCTCTTTTTGCTTGAGACTCAGCATCTCAATCAGATCACGTAGGGCTTTTTTGACCTCAGTTCCAAACTTATGGAGCTGAGAGCTATCAATCTGTCAGCCCTTTCCATGTCCGGGCCGGGTGAGGTTTCCCGTGTTGAGTCAAATTGTTGTAGTCCCAAGGGTCATGAAGGTGGCGACAGCAGGTGTTGTGGAACGCAAGGGCATGGCAAGGCACTATAGACGTCGTGGTCATCCACTGCAGCCGAGGAAGTCCCTGGTCATGACGGCTCTCTTCGTACCACCAGATCCTGGCTTTTGAGGCCGAGAGAGTGGGATTGCCCCTGTGCATCAACTTTCCCACTTTTAAAAAAACTGTCCCGTACAGGTTTTCCTCGTGTGTGTTAGTCCTCACAACCCTACAACAGTCCTGCAGCGATGGGGAATGAGTGAAGCAACAGGTGGAGGTGACCACTGGCAATTGTAGCTTGAACCCTGCACGCAGGTGGCTTGGCGGCAATAGTCGCTCTCCTTCTGACCCTGGGACAACAGTGGAGTTCGGCGTTCCCCCAGGTGACTGAGCAGCCTTTTTAGGACAGCACTGCTCACCCTCACATGAGGGACGGGGACTAGAAAATGTGTCCCAAACAAATGCTTGTCCCTTTCAACTGGCCAGCATACCGCAGCTGGCAGTTTTACCCCCCAAGCGGTCAAAACCAAAGAAGAAAGAAACTAATTCTTGGTGCGTGGAATGTATGCACGCTTGTGGACAGAGAGGCCTCCTCGAGGTCTGAGAGAAGAACAGCTGTCATTGCAAGGGAACTGGCCCGCTACCGCATTGACATCGCGGCCCTCAGCAAGACCAGACTAGCCGAAGAAGGATCTGTGGCTGAACTAAAAGGCGGCTACACCTTCTTCTGGAAAGGCAAGGCCAAAGACAAAGAGAGGATCCATGGAGTAGGACCCTCTCTTTGTCTTTGGCCTTGCCAGTCAGAACAGACTGCTGTAACTGGAAAGGCGTGCTGGGACCACACGGCACTGGATAATTGAACTCCAACGGCTTGATGCTCTTGAGCCTTTGTGCTGAAAACCACCTTGCTATCACAAACACACTGTTCCAGCAAGCAGACAAATATAAGACAACATGGATGCACCCAAGATCCAAGCAGTGGCATTTGATAGACTTTGCCATTTGCCGTCAGAGAGACATCCGTGACATCAGGATCACCAGGACCACTCGCGGAGCAGAGTGTTGGACGGACCACCATCTAGTCAGATCCATCCTATCCCTGCATATTGCCCCAACACACTGCAAGATGCCGAAAGTTATCAGGCCAGCATTCAATGTCACCAAACTTGAACAACCTCAGCAACATAGCGAATTTGCAGAAGATCTGGATGGCCGACTGATTGCCCATGGACCCCTGACTGGCTGTCCAACACAAAGGTGGGAACAGTTTAGAACACTGGTGACGGAGTCAGCAAAAACCACCATCGGCCCCAGGAAACAAGTGCAACAGGAGTGGTTCAACGAGAACAATGAGAACATTAAGACACTCCTGGATGACAAGCAGAAGGCCTTTGTTGAGCGGCAGAATAACCCCGCTTTCATTTCCAAGCATGTTCGCTTCAAGCATCTCCAGAGACAGGCACAAGCAGCGCTGTGAAAGATGCAGAATGAATGGTGGGAGAAGAAGGCAGATGAGGAGCAGAGATACGCCAACACACAGAATTCCAAGATGTTCTTCAGCGTCATCAAGAAAGTATATGGACCTGCCAAGCCATGCACTACCCCACTCCTGTCGGCAGATGGTTCAACTGTGCTGAAGGAGAAGAGCAGCATCAATGTGTGATGGAGAGAGCACTTCAGCTACCTGCTCAACAGGCCCTCCACTGTAGACCCCCACACCCTCGATCTGATCCCACAAAAACCCACTGTCCACTGCCTCATCCTCCCCCCTACAATGGACGAAGTCCTGAACACGATTAGGCAGATCAATTCAGGCAAAGCACCTGGGATGGATGGAATCCCGGCAGAAATATTCAAATCAGCCGGTCCTGTGGCCCTTGAAACCTTCCATTCCCTCCTTACCAGCATCCGGGATGAAGAACAACTGCCCAAAGACTTCAAGGATTCCACTGTTGTCTCCCTGTTCAAGAATAAGGGTAGCAAATCTGACTGCGGCAGTTACCAAGGTATCTCACTTCTATCTATTGCCGGAAAAATACTGGCCCGGGTCCTCCTCAATCAACTGATGAACAACATCTCTGAAGGGAGCCTGCCAGAAACACAGTGTGGATTCCGCCCAAACTGCAGCACCATAGACATGATCTTCTCCGTCCGTCAAGTGCAGGAGAAATGTCTAGAACAAAACATGGACTTATACGTGGTCTTTATCGACCTGACTAAGGCCTTCGACACGGTGAACAGGGAGGCCCTCTGGGTTATCCTAGCCAAGCTTGGATGCCCAGACAAGTTTGTAAACCTCATATGCCAGTTTCACGACAACATGACTGGGCAGGTTCTCTCAGGTGGAGAGGTATAGGAGCCATTCAATATCAGCAATGGTGTCAAGCAGGGGTGCGTTCTGGCCCCGGTCCTCTTCAACCTCTTTTTCTCTTGCATCCTCAACCATGCCATTAGGGACTTGGATCTTGGGGTATACCTGTGATACAGACTTGATGGCTCACTGTTCGACTTCTGCCGACTGAAGGCTAAGACCAAGGTCGCAGAAAAGATTGTCCTGGAAGCGCTTTTCGCTGATGACTGTGCCCTCATGGCCCACATGGAGTTTGACCTCCAGATCATAGTGAATAAGTTTGCAGAAGCCTCTTGCCATTTTGGTCTCACCATCAGCCTCGGCAAGACAGAGGTTCTGTTCCAACCAGCACCCACCTCCACCATCCCTCCCCCCTCCGTCTCCATTGAGGGTACCCAACCGAAGATGGTAGACGGCTTTAAGTACCTCGGCAGCACCATCAGCAATGACGGCAGCCTGGATAAGGAGATCAACGCCAGAATCTGCAAGGCCAGTCAAGCTCTAGGTCGCCTCCGAGCTTGTGTCCTGAACCAGCACAACATCCAGCTGTTCACGAAGCTCAAAGTGTACAAGGCTGTTGTCCTCACCAGCCTTCTCTACAGATGTGAGACGTGGACCATGTCCAAAAAACACCTGAAGCAGATGGAGAAGTTCCACATGAGAAGCCTACGGATGATCATGAACATTCACTGGCAAGACCGGGTCACAAACCTTGAGGTCCTGGACAGAGCTGAGATGACCAGCATCAAGGCCATGATTCTTAAAGCCCAGCTCCGATGGGTTGGTCATGTGATCCGGATGGATGGCCACAGGCTGCCCAAGCAGCTCATGTATGGTGAACTCTGCTCTGGGAAGCGTAACCAAGGCAGACCACGCAAAAGATTTAAAGACTGTGTGAAGCTCAACATCAGACACACTGGCATCCTTCCCAAACAATTAGAGCTGCGGGCTATGGACAGGCCAGGGTGGCGAGCCCTCACTACCCAGGTGCGAGTCTACTTTGAAGAGAAGAGGCAAACTGATGTAGCTGAAGCACGGGGACGAAGAAAGGCGTCACTACCTGGGCAGTTTCCTTGCCCCTACTGCAGCCATGTCTGCCGATCAAGGATTGGCCTAAACAGCCATCTCCGTGTGCACGCAAGAAGAGGACTTAACACATGAGGGACGGTCATTATCGGATCGATGGACAATCAAGAATGGAGATGACCAAAGCGCTTTAGAAATCCTGCTATCCACCCTTTCGCACACACATTCACACACTAATGGCGGCAGAGCCGCCATACACAGGCGCTGGCCTGACCCACCAGGAGCAACTGGGGATTCAGTGTCTTGCTCAAGGACACTTCGACATGCAGACTGCAGACAGAGCGGGAATCGAACCCCTGACCCTCCGATCAGTAGGCCACACTACACCTGTGCAACAGCCACCCAGAAATCGCGTGAAAGTATCATGTGAAAAGGAAGAGGTTTCTTTGCACATTATATATATAATGTACCCCTCACATTATCTTATCCCTAACCTTAACCTGTAGTTTCAGTGCCTAACTCTTAAAAAAGTGTATTTAATGGCTGAAGTAACAAGTGACTAAAAGTGAAAGTGAACACAGATGAGCAAATGAAAAAAAGTTGAACAATGGGACACGGACTCAGGTTGCCTTCATGGGAGACAGCCGTTTTATCCACTCTCCTTGTGCAGAATTTTATGCTTTTGAAATGGTGTCACATGGGTGGCTGGATATAAGGGTGTGATGCAGAAGTTCAAAAGGGCTGATGCTAAAATGTATGAATTATCAAGAAGGTCACCTTTTTTGTCAGATCGTGACACCTATGGCTGCCCCTCTGAGCCTGTTTCTGCTGGAGGTTTCTTCCTGTTAAGAGTCTTTTTTCCCCAATGCTTCTTAGTGCCCATTGTGTGTGTGTGTGTGGGGGTGCGCTCCCCAATGCTTCTTAGTGCCCTCCCATGGATCACCACCTTATTGTGGTGGGACCTCGGGCAGGGGTGGGTGTTCTTGTATCCCCCACCTCGCTGCCTCGACATTGGAGTTCTTCCTTGTGGATGAAAGGGTAGTTTCCCTGTGCCTTCAGGTTGGGAAATGGGTCCTGACCATCATTTGTGCCTATGCACCAAGTGATGGTTCAGAGTACCCACCCTTTTTGAGTCTCTGACTGGGGTGCTGTAGAGTGCTCCTCTCAGAGACTCCAGTGTCCTACTGGGGGACTTCAACGCACACATGGGCAATGACAGTGAAACCTGGAGGGGTGTGATTGGGAGGAACGGCCTGCTCCATCTGAACCCAAGTGGTGTTCAGTTATTGGACTTCAGTGCCAACCATAGTTTGTCCATAACGAACACCATGTTCAAGCATATGGACGGCACCTTCATAAGTGCCGATGATCAATTTTGTTATTGTGTCATCAGACCTGTGACCACATGTCTTGGACACTCGGGTAAAGAGAGGTTCAGAGCTGTCAACTGATCACCATCTGGTGGTGAGTTGGATCTGATGGCAGGGGTGGATGCCATTCAGACCCGGTAGACCTAAATGTATAGTGAGGGTGTGCTGGAAACATCTGGCTGAGGCCCCTGTCTTTAAATCCCACCTCCAGAAGAACTTCGACCACATTCCTAGGGAGTCTGGGGACCTGGAGTCTGAATGGGCCATGTTCTCCACCTCCATTATTGAAGCAGCGGCCCAGAGCTGTGGCCGCAAGGTTGTTGATGCATCTCGTGGTGGCAACCCCCGAATCAAGTGGTGGACACCAGTGGTGAGGGGGGCCATCATGCTGGAGAAGGAGTCCTATTGAGCTTGCTTGGCTTGTGGGACTACTGAAGCAGCTCAGGTGTACCGATAGGCCAAGCGGAGTGCAGCTTTGGTGGTTGCTGAAGCAAAAACTTAGATGTGAGAGGAGTTTGGTGAGGCCATGGAAGAAGACTTTCGGTCGACCTTGAAGAGATTCTGGCAAACTGTCTGGCGACTCAGGAGGGGGAAGCAGCTCCCTGTCCACACTGTGAATGGTGGGGATGGGGCGCTGCTGACTTTGACTAGGGATATCGTTGGGCAGTAGAAGGAATACTTCGAGGATCTCCTCAATCCCACTGACACACCTTCCACAGAGGAAGCAGGGCTTGAGAATGAGGGGGACAACTCACTCATCACAGGGACTGAGGTTGCTGAAGTGGTTAAAAAACTCTTTGGTGGCCGGGCCCCGGGGGTGGACAAGATTCACCCTGAGTACCTTAAGACCCTGGATGTTATGAGGCTGTCATGGTTGACACACCTCTGTAATGTTGTGTGGAGGTTTGGGACAGTGCCTTTGGTATGGCAAACCGGGGTGGTGGTTCCTCTTTTTAAAAAGGGGGCCCGAAAGATGTGTTCCAACTTTAGGGGGCTCACACTTCTCAGCCTCCCTGGGAAGGTCTATGCCAGGGTACTGGAGAGGACAGTCCGACTGCTGGTGGAACCTCAGACCCAGGAGGAGCAGTGTGGTTTTCGTCCTGGCCGTGGCACATTGGACCAACTCTTTACCCTCTCGAGAATCCTCAAGTTCGTGGGAGTTTGCCCAACCAGTCCACATGTGTTTTGTGGACTTGGAGAAAGCATTCAACCGCATCCCTCATGGTATCTTGTGGGGGGTGCTGCAGGAGTATGGGGTATCGGGCTTGTTATGAGCTATCCGGTCCCTATATGACTGTTGCAAGAGTTTGGTTCGTATTGCCATTACCCAGTTAAACTCATTTCCAGTGAGAGTTGGACTCCACCAAGGCTGCCCTATGTCACCGATCCTGTTCATAATTTTTATGGACAGGATATCTAGGCACAGCCAAGGATCAGTGGGTGTCATATTTGGTGACCACAGGATCTCATCTCTGCTGTTTGCAGATGATGTTGTCCAGTTGGCTACATCGACCAATGACCTACAGGCCTTGCAGGACGGTTTGCTACTGAGTGTGAAGCAGCTGGGGTGAGACTCATCACCTCCAAGTCTGAGTCCATGGCCCTCAGCTGGAAAAAAGTGGATTGTCCTCTCCGGGTTGGGGACAGGCTCCTGCCCCAAGTGGAGGAGTTTAAGTATCTTGGGGTCTCATTCACGAGTGAGGGAAGAATGGAGCGCGAGATTGACAGATGGATTGGAG
Organism: Pholidichthys leucotaenia; assembly: GCA_020510985.1. Classification (NCBI taxonomy): domain Eukaryota; kingdom Metazoa; phylum Chordata; class Actinopteri; order Cichliformes; family Pholidichthyidae; genus Pholidichthys; species Pholidichthys leucotaenia. Next base: position 303,550,310 of record CM035843.1, read on the forward strand.
CAGCCTCTGCAGTGATGCGGATGTTGTACCGGTCTATTGTGTTGTAGAGGGAGCTAAGCTCTAAAGCAAAGCTGTCAATTTACCGGTCAATCTACGTTCCTACCCTCACCTATGGTCACAAACTTTGGGTAATGACCGAAAGAATGAGATCGTGGACACAATCGGCTGAAATAAGCGTTCTCCGTAGGATTACTGGAGTCACCCTTAGAAATAGGGTGAGGAGCTCAGTCATCCAGGAGAGGCTCAGAGTAGAACCACTGCTCCTCCACATCAAAAGGAGTCAGTTGAGGTGGTTTGGGCATCTGATCAGGATGCCTCCTGGACACTTCCCACTTGAGGTGTTTCAGGCACGTCCCACTGGGAGGAGACCCCGGGACAGACCCAGGACACTCTGGGGAGACTATGTCTCCCAGCTGACCTGGGAATGTCTTGGTATCCTCCCTGAAGAGCTGGAGCAGATGGCTGGGGAGAGGGAAATCTGGGCTTCTCTGCTTGGGCTGCTGCCTCTGTGACCCGGACCTCCGGAAAAGTGGTAGAAAATCGATGGATGGATGGGCTTCCTGGTGCTTGCTCATAGGGGATCACTTAGACTGTAGTTTTATTTTTGTATGCTGATTTGAAGCGATTCAAATAGGTTTTACATCAGTTAGTCTTGAGGTTTAAGGCAAGGTGAAATAAATTGCATTATTTTGGCATCTTTTAAGAGAAAGAAATTCTGATGAATAAACCTTTCATTTCTTAAAGCATGAGGGAAAATGGCCTATTGAGGTCTGACTTTGACAAGGTTTATATACTAATGACCATTCTAATCTGACAGTCAAGATGTTGAGGTGTCACTTTTTAAGGGCCAAAGAGAAAAAGTACACCTTTGCACTATTGTCCAATAATAGAAGCTTGAAAAACTTATAATAATAGCTTTTTAAGGTCCAGTTCCATACTGCCTTACATCTATAAAGATGTAAGCCATGTACAGAATCATAAGCTATCCTAAATGTTCACTTTTGGGTGAAGGATTCTTGAAAATTCTTTAAATAAAACTAAATATGCTCATGCGAGACATAAAATCATTGGTAGTCATGGAATAGAGGAGAAGAGGCTTGTGAAATATTTTGAGACATACTGTGAAGATGTGGCCTAATTACTTTTCTTTGAATCTTATTTACTGCTATGAGCTCTTATGGGTTTCCACATCATTAGGGAGTAGTGGTGGGCTGCAATACAAAATACTTCATAATATTGAGTCATGGTGTGAGTAACATCTCAGGTTAGACGAGGGATTTCCATTAATGAGTCCCCATAGTTCCTGATGAGCATATGGCTTCAATGAGAAAAACAAGTTCAGCAGATATAACATGCTATTATAAAACTAAACTGACAAGGAAAAAGTTCTGTTTATATTAAAAGAGTAAGCTTTTTTCGTTTGGTTTTAACATTATGCAAAACATTAACTGCTGTTGTGGTGTGGTGTGCTTAATTTATTTGTGATCATGTAAAAAGAGTGACCCAATATAATGAATGTATTTGTTGAAGCAGAGCAACATCCAAATTGTTTTCCTGGTGCAGTCATTATTCAGTTGGAATAACGGTCTACTACACTTTGCTCAGTCAATACAGTTGAGCAAAGAATGTAGGAGAAAACCAATATATCAGATTATATAACACAATAGAGGACAATCCTGGTCTCTAAAGGATCTCAATCTCCAATATTCAAAAGGAAAAACCAAACCAAATAGTTAGAGGAACTGTCATATAATCAGATAATTTGCAACATGTGGACAGATTAAGCTATTGAATTTGTTTCTTAAAAACCTGTCTAATCCGTAAGGGTAATTTTGTTTTAGCCCACATATGCAGTTTAACTCCATCCATCCATCCATCTTCTACCGCTTTTCCGGAGGTCCGGGTCGCGGAGGCAGCAGTTCAAGCAGAGAAGCCCAGACTTCCCTCTCCCCAGCCACCTGCTCCAGCTCTTCAGAGGGGATACCAAGGCGTTCCCAGACTAGCTGGGAGACATAGTCTCTCCACCGAGTCCTGGGTCTGCCCCGGGGTCTCCTCCCAGTGGGACGTGCCTGAAACACCTCAAGTGGGAGGCGTCCAGGAGGCATCCTAATCAGATGCCCATACCACCTCAACTGACTCCTTTCAATGTGGAGGAGCAGCGGTTCTACTCTGAGCCTCTCCCGGATGACTGAGCTCCTCAACCTATCTCTGAGGGTGAGTCCAGCAATCCTACGGAGAAAGCTCATTTCAGCCGCTTGTATCCGCGATCTCGTTCTTTCGGTCATTACCCAAAGCTCGTGACCATAGGTGAGAGTAGGAACGTAGATTGACTGGTAAATCGACAGCTTTGCCTTAGAACTCAGCTCCCTCTTCACCACAACAGACCGGTACAACGTCCGCATCACTGCAGATGCTGCTCCAATCCGTCTGTCGATCTCTCGCTCCATTTTCCCCTCACTCGTGAACAAGACCCCAAGATACTTAAACTCCTCCACTTGGGGCAGGAGCCTGTCCCCAACCCGGAGAGGACAATCCACCTTTTTCCGGCTGAGGACCATGGACTCGGACTTCGAGGTGCTGGTTCTCATCCCAGCCGCTTCACACTCAGCGGCAAACCGTCCCAGCAAGAGCTGTAGGTCATTGCTGGATGAAGCCAACAGGACAACATCATCTGCAAACAACAGAGATGAGATCCTGTGGTCACCAAGCATGACACCCTCCATTCCCTGGCTGCGCCTAGAAATCCTGTCCATAAAAATTATGAACAGGACCGGTGACAAAGGGCAGCCCTGGCGGAGTCCAACTCTCACTGGGAATGACTCCGACCGAGTGTTGGCAATGCGAACTAAACTCTCACAACGGTTGTACAGAGACCGAATAGCTCGTAACAACAAGCCCGATACCCCATACTCCCGAAGCACCCCCCACAAAAATCCACGAGGGACGCGGTCAAATGCCTTCTCCAAGTCCACAAAACACATGTAAACTGGTTGGGCAAACTCCCACGAACCCTCAAGAATTCTCGAGAGGGTAAAGAGCTGGTCCGATGTGCCACGGCCAGGACGAAAACCACATTGCTCCTCCTGAATCCGAGGTTCGACCAACGGCCGGACTCTCCTCTCCAATACCTTGGCATAGACCTTCCCAGGGAGGCTGAGGAGTGTGATCCCTCTAAAGTTGGAGCACACCCTCCGGTCCCCTTTTTTGAAGAGAGGAACCACCACCCCGGTTTGCCATGCCAAAGGCACTGCCCCCGACCTCCACGCAATGTTGCAGAGGCGTGTCAACCATGACAACCCAACAACATCCAGGGCCTTGAGGTACTCGGGGCGAATCTCGTCCACTCCCGGGGCCCGGCCACCAAGGAGATTTTTAACCACCTTGGCGACCTCAGCCCCTGTGATAGGCGAGTCATCCCCCTCGTCCCCAAACCCTGCTTCCTCTGTGGAAGGCGTATCAGTGGGATTGAGGAGATCCTCGAAGTATTCCTTCCACCGCCCGACGATATCCCCAGTTGAAGTCAACAGTGTCCCATCCGCACCATACACAGTGTGGACGGGGAGCTGCTTTCCCCTCCTGAGCCGCCGAACAGTTTGCCAGAATCTCTTTGAAGCCGACCGAAAGTCTTGTTCCATGGCCTCACCGAACTCCTCCCATACCCGGGTTTTTGCTTCAGCAACCACCCGAGCTGCACTCCGCTTGGCCTGCCGGTACACCTCAGCTGCTTCGGGAGTCCCACAAGCCAACCAAGCTTGATAGGACTCCTTCTTCAGCTTAATGGCCCCTCTCACCACTGGTGTCCACCACTTGGTTCGGGGGTTGCCACCACGAGATGCACCGACCACCTTGCGGCCGCAGCTCTGGGCTGCCGCTTCAACAACAGAGGTGGAGAACATGGCCCATTCAGACTCCATGTCTCCAGACTCCCTCGGAATGTGGTTGAAGTTCTTCCGGAGGTGGGAGTTGAAGACCTCCCGGACAGGGGCCTCAGCCAGACGCTCCCAGCACACCCTCACTATACGTTTGGGTCTACCAGGTCTGAATGGCTTCCTCCCCTGCCATCGGATCCAACTCACCACCAGGTGGTGATCAGTTGACAGCTCTGCACCTCTCTTTACTCGGGTGTCCAAGACATACGGTCGCAGGTCTGATGATACGATAACAAAATCGATCATCGACCTGCGGCCTAGGGTGTCCTGGTGCCAGGTGCACATATGGACACCCTTATGCTTGAACATGGTGTTCGTTATAGACAGACTGTGGTTAGCACAGAAGTCCAATAACTGAACACCACTCGGGTTCAGATCGGGCAGGCCGTTCCTCCCAATCACCCCCCTCCAGGTTTCACTGTCGTTGCCCACGTGCGCATTGAAGTCCCCCAGTAGGACAATGGAGTCTCCAGGAGGAGCACCCTCCAGCACCCCAGTCACAGACTCCAAAAAGGGTGGGTACTCTGAAACATCATTTGGTGCATAGGCACAAATGATGGTCAGGACCCGTTTCCCAACCCGAAGGCGCAGGGAAGCAACCCTTTCGTCCACCGGGGAAAACTCCAATATAGAGGCAGCAAGGTGGGGCGATACAAGAATACCTACCCCTGCTCGTCGCCTCTCGCCCGGGGCAACTCCAGAAAAGGCCAAGCTCCAGCCCCTCTCCAGGAGACTGGTTCCGGAACCGGAGCTGTGTGTTGAGGTGAGGCCAACTATATCTAGCCGGTATCGCTCAATCTCGTACACCAGCTCAGGCTCCTTCCCCACCAGAGAGGTGACATTCCACGTACCAAAAGCCAGTTTAGAAAGCTTGGGATCAGTCCGCCAAGGTCTCCGCCTTTGACTGCCACCTAATCCACATAGCACCGGACTTCCATGATCCCTCCTGCAGGTGGTGAACCTACTGGAGGGCGGACCCATGTAACTCCTTCGGGCTGAGCCCGGCCGGGTCCCATGGGTGGAAACCCGGCCACCAGACGCTAGCCTTCGAGCCCCTCCCCCAGGCCTGGCTCCAGGGTGGGGCCCCGGTAACCCCATACCGGGCGGGGTACACTGAATCCTTGATATACAATTTATCATGAGAGTCTGTTGGATCGTTCTTCGTCTGGCCCTTCACCCAGGACCAGTTTGTCTTGGGAGACCCTATCAGAGGCAAATTGCCCCGGACAACATAGCTCCTGGGATCACTGGGGCACGCAAACCCCCCCCACCACGATAAGGTGACGATCCATGAGGGGGGCAGTTTAACTCAGTTATTTAAAAATGACGCAGTATATTTGGAGAAAATAAAAATGTATTTTACAGTTTCACCTATTTCCTTAGCTATTTGTCAAGTTTGTGTTGGGTTGGAGCCACATACTAGCTGATAAGGATGAGTATACGCCTTGAACATGGCCTTTTCATTAATAGTTTAGTTTAGTTTAATGTTTATTTGAAAGGGACATTACATACTAATGAACATTAATACAAATGTAAGTATGCCAAATTTAGCATTACTGCTAATTTGCATCTGTAGTCCCCCGATAGGTCACAAAAACACACAAACAATCATACATGAGAAGAACATCTGCGATGTAGAGAAAGAGAGGCCATTGCAAGCCTAGAACCTTCATACTATAAGACAGCAACTCGTGTCCTCTGTGCTGCTTTGTGTGAATTCTCTGTAACGGGCCGACAGAGTGAAGGCATGGATGGGACGGTAGTTTCACTCTGTCTGTCTCTGGGTGTGTTCTGATCGCCCAACAGTGTACTCTGAAGTGGACTGCACAGGGTATTCCGCCATATTAACTGAGATTCCAAACCGCAGGGAGCAAACAGTCTTCAGTTCAAAGGGAACTGAGAACTGAGCTGGGAAGAAGTGAACAACAGTACATCACTTCACCAGAAGTTGACAAGATTACCCATAAGCCATTGTGCCTCAAATACGAGTAAAACAAACTGTTGTTACTAACGTTGTTAACAAGCTAAATTGATGTTGATTGTTGTTTATATCAACTGATTGTAATAAAAATATATTTGTATTAATATTTAAGAAATATAAATCATCCACCATAGTATCAGTACGTGTCTATGGTTACAGTGGTAATGCATGGAGGAGGGTGCCGGTAATTACAGGGTGTTTCAAATGGAGAAATTTTGTGAAAAGCAGTTAACTTCACTGATATTCCCTGAGAACGAAATAGGGAGTAGGGAATACAGTTGAAGTACACTGTGGATCGGAACATAGCTTCTGTTCATTCTAAAAGAGAACCAATGATGTCTAGGATCGCCATGCTTTACACATACCATAATTTCTCCTTTAATTACCATCTGTGGCTATAGTTATGTGGTCAAGAGGTCAAAGGTCCAGGATGCAATGTCATCTCCAGTCAGATTTACACTAATTCAGTTTTGCTTACAGGAATTGTATCATAAAATTGGTACCATGTGAATCATCTTATTTTCCCAATATAAAATATGCCTCCTAAAATTCGACAAGTAATCCGACAACATGCAGCCATTAAGTGAAGCCAAGCTTGCACAATCTTGTTTACAATGTAGTTGATTTGCAGAGTTGTCTTTAGTAGAATTATTCATTGAATGAATGTAAATGTATTAGTCATACCCTTAGAAAATGAGGAGGAAAAAGGATAATGCCTACTCTCTCCTTTAAATATTTTTCCATATCTATGTGAATGGTTGGATTATCTAATGTGCTTCAGTCTGACAGTGACTGAAATCTCCTTTTCTCTTTAGGCAGTCCTAATAGGACATGCCTCTCTGGGTTTCAGTCAGATTCTGCCTTATTAAAGTCTCCTGTTGAAATCATTTTGAATTCATAAAATAAAGCAATTAAAAGCAACAATGTTACAGGAAAAGTTCCATCTCAGCAGCAATACAGTGGGGCAAAAAAGTATTTAGTCATCCACGAATTGTGCAAATTCTCCCACTTAAAAGATGAGAGAGATCTCCAATTTTCATCATAGGTATACCTCAACTATGAGAGACAAAACGAGAAAAAAAAAATCCAGAAAATCACATTGAAGGATTTTCAATGAATTAATTGGTAAATTCCTCGGTAAAATAAGTATTTGGTCACCTACAAACAAGCAAGATTTCTGGCTCTCACAGACCTGTAACTTCTTCTTTAAGAGGCTCCTCTGTCCTCCACTCGTTACCTGTATTAATGGCACCTGTTTGAACTCGTTATCAGTATAAAAGACACCTGTCCACAACCTCAAACAGTCAGACTCCAAATTCCACTATGGCCAAGACCAAAGAGCTGTCAAAGGACACCAGAAACAAAATTGTAGACCTGCACCAGGCTGGGAAGACTGAGTCTGCAATAGGTAAGCAGCTTGGTGTGAAGAAATCAACTGTGGGAGCAATTATTAGAAAATGGAAGACATACAAGACCACTGATAATCTCCCTCGATCTGGGGCTCCACGCAAAATCTCACCTCGTGAGGTCAAAATGATCACGAGAACGGTGAACAAAAATCCCAGAACCACACGGGGGGACCTAGTGAATGACCTGCAGAGAGCTGGGACCAAAGTAACAAAGGCTACATCAGAAACACACTACGCCGCCAGGGACTCAAATCCTGCAGTGCCAGACGTGTCCCCCTGCTTAAGCCAGTACATGTTCAGGCCCGACTGAAGTTTGCTAGAGAGCATTTGGATGATCCAGAAGAGGATTGGGAGAATGTCATATGGTCAGATGAAACCAAAATAGAACTTTTTGGTAAAAACTCAACTTGTCGTGTTTGGAGGAGAAAGAACACCATACCTACTGTGAAACATGGGGGTGGAAACATCATGCTTTGGGGCTGTTTTTCTGCAAAGGGACCAGGACGACTGATTCGTGTAAAGGAAAGAATGAAGGGGGCCATGTATCGTGAGATTTTGAGTGAAAACCTCCTTCCATCAGCAAGGGCATTGAAGATAAAACGTGGCTGGATCTTTCAGCATGACAATGATCCCAAACACACCGCCCGGGCAACGAAGGAGTGGCTTCGTAAGAAGCATTTCAAGGTTCTGGAGTGGCCTAGCCAGTCTCCAGATCTCAACCCCATAGAAAATCTTTAGAGGGAGTTGAAAGTCTGTGTTGCCCAGCGACAGCCCCAAAACATCATTGCTCTAGAGGAGATCTGAATGGAGGAATGGGCCAAAATACCAGCAACAGTGTGCGAAAACCTTGTGAAGACTTACAGAAAACGTTTGACCTCTGTCATTGCCAACGAAGGGTACATAACAAAGTACTGAGATGAACTTTTGTTATTGACCAAATACTTATTTTACCGAGGAATTTACCAATTAATTCATTAAAAATCCTTCAATGTGATTTTCTGGATTTTTTTTTTCTCATTTTGTCTCTCATAGTTGAGGTATACCTATGATGGAAATTGGAGACCTCTCTCATCTTTTAAATGGGAGAACTTGCACAATTGGTGGCTGACTAAATATTTTTTTGCCCCACGGTATTTCAATGTTCACAAGGATGACTGCTGTAGCTTCAACTATTCTGCTGTAACTTAGTTTTGCAAAAGAATTTCAAGGCTTGTCAAACTAATACTCCTGTCTAAGCAGAGATTATTTTATTATGCTAATACAGATGATGCCTGGACCATGAAACCTGAGAGGAACAAACAATCCAGAGATCAAATATCTATTGTCAAAACAACTATTGAGACTGTTGAAAACAAGTATCACCGAAGACAGGTTCACAAAAATGTCAGACATTTATCCGCTGCAACAGATGTAGCAGGCCATCTCATTTCAGGGTAGGTCTGGTAGCACAAATGCGTGCTTCTCATTTTTAATTAACAGTCTGGACAGAGTTTGCATTTAAAGTAATGTATAGTCATTGATGATGATCATTTGTCTACTCTTTTTCTGAAAAAGGCTTCCTGCAAAGGTGAGTATCGTTATATTGGAGCGCCCTTTGAATAATCACATAAGCGCCCCGAATTAATTCACAAAAATACCAACCCATGTGAATGAGCTTGATTTAGTTTTTTAATTGACTATGACAGTTCCAAGCATGCAGCTTATTAGCTGTTACATCTGTGTAGTAAAATGGACCTCACCAGGGGTTGGCATCCTTTATCTTAGAAAACGCCATTTTTAAAATTGAGCCACAAACAACATTTAGATCACAGATGAGTTGTTTTTTTGTCTTATAGTTTAACTTTTCTGAAACATTTACTTGTAAATTTGTAAGCTAGTGAGTTTTTACTTTGTGACTGTATTATAAGAAATTTGTTTCTCTCCTTTGAATATTCTGTTGTAACTTTGACATGACAAAAAACTTATAAACTTTGAAAAAAATTAAGCCACAGGTAGGGAAAAAGAGGTAACCTGAGCAGCAGGTCACAGATCTGAATACTGTCCATAGTGGTTGGCCACCCATTCTTTTTTTTTCCACAATATTTTTTATTGAACCTTTTTTTACAAACATAACACAAACAATCAGACACTAACACTAAAGTAATAAAAAAAAATACTAAAAAAACCCACCAACAACCACTAACAAGAATAGGTCTTCAACAATGCTCCTCTGTTTAGTCTAGGCAATCCATTACATAAGTATACATATTATACATTCACCAGTTTGGAATTTACAAGGTCCACACACATCATTCACCTTCTTCTTCAAAAGTTATGTTTAAATTCTTTACATAATCAATGAAAGGTCTCCATATATTCTCAAACACAATTTCCTTTGATTTCAGTATATATGTTATTCTTTCTAGTGGAAGGTTTGTTAACATCTGTTTTAACCACTGAGTCACAACTGGTCTATGAGTCTTTTTCCACAATAGTGCAATACATTTTTTTGGCGTTAAGCAAACTGAGTGTTATGACCCGAGCGTCGGTTCTGATCGCACTTGGGTTAAAGTTATGTCTTGCTGCCGGCCTTGACAGCTGCGGGCGGTATTCTGGCCTCTCCGGGCTCTTATTGTGAAAGTGCTCGGAGGGGTTTCCGCCTGTCAACGGTCGGTCAGCTGTATGTCATCTGTCATTAGTACCTTGTTATTTAAGCTGAGTGCTGGCGTCATTAAGACGCAGCAGTGTCTGATCACTAATGGTCATGTATCTGATCGCATATGATCGTTATTCTGATCGTTATTCTGTTCACTCATCGTCACGGATGCCTGGACTATGTTCACACCTCGGCTGCCTAAGGGCTTGACCGTCTTTCACTGGCACAGTAAGTGAGCTGTATTAGCCTTATTTCCTCCGGTGTAATTTGTGCTGTAAGTCCCTGCTTTAGCAGCCCGAGTGCTATTATTACCAAGCCTGTCTGTGTGTGACTGTCTCCTGCCCTGGACCTGTAGTGTGCTTTATTGCCCAATGCTTCCTGTTCTGCAAAGACTCTGTCATTATCTCAGCAGCTTGTGTAAACACCTTATCACCGTAATAAAACTCACTGGAAAACTCACTGGTGACTTGTGTGCGTCTTATAGGTGGCTCGCGAGGGCCACCGCATGACACTGAGGTCTATGAATGCTCTTTCACTTTTATTAAAATTATGCTTTTCTGGATACAGACCCAACAAAAACAATTTAGGATTCAATATGATTTGTTTTGAAATTATTTTTTCAATTGTTACCCTCACCTCTTCCCAAAACATTCTAATTTTCCTACATTTCCATACACAATGAAATAAGGTTCCTTTACTTTCCATACATTTTGTGCACGTATCTGGTATGTTTTTGTTATATCTATTTAATTCCACCAGTGTAACATACATCCGCATTAACCATTTAAAATGTATCAATTTAAGACGTACATTTATTGATTTGGTTTGAGCTTCTGTACAAGCCAATTCCCATTGTTCCTCTGAAATTTCAATTTGCAGGTCTTCTTTCCAATAATTCAATCTTTTCTGTGAGTTTTCACTTGAAGATAGTGTCAATGAATTATAAAACTCTGAAATAATACCCTTTCTCTTACTATCTTTCGTCCAAATTTTTTCTAAGGATGAATAAATAGGTCGGGTGAGAGCATTGTTTTGATTTGATCGAATAAAGTTCCTAAGCTGAAGATATTTAAAAAAAATGTGTTCTATTAAGATTAAATTTGATCCTCAGCTCTTCAAAAGACATTATGTTATCTGAACATGACAGATATAAATCTTGAATCTTTTGAATCCCTTTTAAATTCCATACTTTAAATACAGCATCTGCTCTCCCTGGTTTAAAATATTGATTACCCCATATTGGGCTAAATTGTGACAGTAAATGTGGTTCTTTTAAATATTTTTTAGTTTCACACCATATTTTGATCATATGCTTTACAAATGGATTTTTAACTTGTTTCTGTAATTTTTTTGCCGAGTCTGGGTATATGAATATGGGAAGAGGTAAAGGTAAATTGTATGATTCCATTTCAGTCCAGTGAGGGAGATCATTTGATGAAAAATAATATGTCATAGACCTCAGTTGTGCTGACCAGTAATACAACATAAAGTTTGGACATTTCAGACCTCCACGATCAAATGGTAAATATAGTAAGGACAGACGTAATCTAGCCTTCCTGTTGTTCCATATAAATTCCACTAACATTTTTTTAATTCTTGAGAATAGATCTGAAGGTGGTGGTAAAGGAATGTATTGAAATAAATAAAGTATTTTGAGATGAGAGATGAGATGAGATGAGATTCAACTTTATTGTCATTATTTAGGTAAGATATTACTTTTAAGTATATTGATTCTCCCTATCATCGACATTGGTAGTGACATCCATCTCTGAATTAACTCATTAATGTCTGTCATTAAGGCTTCATAGTTGGCACTGGCGACTAATTCTAGCTTAGGCACAATTTGAATTCCTAAATATTTAAACTGATTTACAACATTGAATTGATTTTCCTCAGGAGCTGGGTGATTTCTCTGGGTCTCATTTAGCATTAATATTGAAGATTTAGTTTTATTTATTTTATATCCTGATATTTCCCCCAAATTCTTTATTAAATTCAACAAGGTCGGAATTGATTTTTTAAGATTCGACATAAACAAAATTATGTCATTGGCATACAGGGAGATTTTATGTTCTGTTGGTCCAACTTTAATTCCATATATTTGTGGATGTAAACGTACTGCTATCGCTAAAGGTTCAATTGCCATAGTAAACAATAAAGGTGAAAGTGGAAAGCCTTGTCGACATCCTCTATTGATCTTTATTGATTTTGAGATATTACTGTTTGTTAGGATTTCTGCTGTAGCGTTATTATATATTATCTGAACCCATTTTATGAAATTATTTCCAAGTCCAAACCTTTGTAAGACTTCAAAAAGAAAGGGCCATTCGACCCTATCAAAGGCCTTTTCGGCGTCCAATGATAGGAGAGCTGTATCCGGTGCTTCTTTATTAGAATAAATAATATTAAATAGTCTTCTTACATTATGGAAGCCTTGTCTTCCCTTTATAAAGCCATTTTGATCTCGGTTAATAATATTTGGTAATATTTCTTGTATTCGTCTTGCTAAAATTTTACAGATTATCTTAAGGTCAGCATTTAATAGACTTATTGGTCTCATATTTTCACATTTATTAGAGGGTTTACCTGGTTTTGGCAACAGTATAATAAAGGCATTATTCATGTATGGTGGTAAATTTCTATTTTGAAATGCTTCTAAAACCATTTCCAAAAAAGGTTTTATTAATTTATTCTTAAATTTTTTATAAAGGTCAACTGGAAGACCATCTGGTCCTGCACTTTTTCCTGATTTCATATTATCAATGGCTAGCCCAACTTCTTCTTGACTAATTTTAGACTCCAGTATCTCCCTGTTTTCATTTGGAATACACGGTATAGATAGTCCATCCAAAACCCCATTTAGTTTTGTTAAGTCAGTTTCATTTTTTGTATCATATAATTTTTCATAGTAATCTCTAAAGGCTCTATTAATTTCTAAAGGATCTACAACTACCTGTCCGTTACTTATAATACTGGTAATTGGTGTTTTAAATTCTAATTGTTTAATCTGCCATGCCAATAATTTTCCTGATTTTTCACCTTGTTCATAAAAAGATTGCTTCAATCTTAGAAGACTCGAGGCTGCTCTATTCGCTGATTTTTTTTGTCATATTCAGCTCTCAGAATCAGTAATTCGTTCTCTAACTTTGGGTCACTTCCTGCATACACTTTTTCTTGAAGAATTTTTAGTTTATGTTCCAATTGGACTCTCTCCTCTCGAGTCTTCTTAGATTTTGAACCTGTATAACTAATAATATATCCCCTAATAAAAGCTTTGAAAGCCTCCCATTTTATACATGCTGATGTTTGTGTAGTATTGATATCAAAGAACTCATCTATCTGTTTTTCTATGTACTTAACAAATTCCTCATCCTGAAGCCATTTATGCTGAAATTGCCACCTACCTGGTTCCTTTGTCAATTTCTTATCTACATACATGAGACAACAGGGTGCATGATCAGAGATCACAATATTATCATAAAAGCAGTTTTGAATCTTGGACCTTAATTCTGTGGAGATCAAAAAATAGTCAATACGTGAGAATGTCTTGTAGGTATTAGAATAACAAGAGTAGGCTTTAACTTGTGGTTTCATTTCTCTCCATATATCTAGCAATCACAATTCTTTCATAAAATGCTTAATGATCATCCTGCATCCATTGTGCGTACAGTCCAGTCCTGTTGATCTATCTATACTGGGGTTCAATGTACAATTAAAATCCCCTGCTATTATATGTTGCCCTGTAAGTGATGATAAAATAAGAAATAAATTAGCAAAGAACTTTTGATCATCTATATTGGGACCGTATAAGTTCACCAGATTTATATTTTCTAATAGCAAAGATCCTTGAATAATTAGATATCTTCCAAATTTATCTCCAATTACATTTTTCACTTGAAATGGGACTGATTTATGTATGAGAGTCATAACTCCCCTGGCTCGGGATGAAAATGATGAGGTGAATACACTTCCTTGCCATCTACTCCTAATTCTTTTTACATCCTCCTCTATTAGATGAGTTTCTTGTAAAAACACAATTTTTGAACCTATGTCTTTTATTTTATTCATAAATTGTTTAAGTTTTTTTAAATTTTGTAGACCTCTGCAATTCCATGAAGTTAAATTAAGATTAACGCTTTGGTCTATAATCAATAGAGAGTTTGGGATTACCTCGCAATATAAACATGCTCATACAGAGAAGCAAAAACATGAGTGGTTGAACATTCAGAAATCAGAAATCAGAAAAAGATTTATTGCCAAGTACATTAACAGATCACTGATAACATACGAGAGAATTTGACTTGACACAGAAAATGAACCTGCATTTCCAGTGACGTGGCAGCATCAGAGACGCGCCTGCCAACAGGATAGTGAGTACAAGCATGAGAATAAGAATAATACGAGGAACAATAGGAAGGAGCAAAAAAATCATTGATTCAAAATACTGGTTACATAATTAATCAATATTAAGATTTCAAGGAAAAAAAAAGCTCTCAATGCACATTCGCTACACAGGGTTAACAAGACACAAGAGAGCAGTGTGTGTATCTTTATTCAGTTCATGGATCAATGTGTGTGCGGTGTTGAGCAGTGTTGATGATAATAAGAGAGACAACAAGGACTCTTGGCAGGAGATGTTTTGTCTGGCTGGCGCCGAGTCCTTATCTTGGCAGAGTCCAGCTGGCTGTCCAAGGCCTTATGCTCGATGATTTTGAAAACACAGACTGCAGACAGCCAGGAGGAATTTTCATGGGGAAATTGAGCCAAATCGGACTGATCACAGAGAAGGCTTTTTATTTCTTCTGTAGATTCAGTACTTAATCCTTCATTGCGGGGCTTTAAATCCATCGTGGAAAGACCTAAGCGAGACCATGATGTAATCCACCTTCCGAGACAGTTCTCCATTTGTCGCTATCAGGGTCTTCTCCAATTTTTCAATTTGACAGATGCACCTCGCCTGGCCAGCATTTTGATAGGTTGAATCCATCTTCATCAATTTGCAGTAAACCAGGACAATTCCAGTCCCAATCAGAAAGATCCCGATCACCATTATTACGAAGATAAACAAATCTTCAATATCTTCGATAGAGAGATTAGTGAGACACAGCATTCTCCAATTACCTGTGTCACGTAAATAGCCCGCTGGAGCCGTTCCTGCGGGGCAGACAGCTTCCCCCAGAGCACTTTTCCTTGTTGAAAAAATAGTGTCAATTGTGTTCAAAGCCCAGCTTATTAACTCCATAATTTCTTTTAGACGGTTGCAGTTAGACGCAGACAGACAACAGCAAGCTGGGATCCAGTAGTTGGGAGGGGAGGAAAAAAGTCAGAGCAGGAGAGAAAGAAAAAGCGTCTACTCTCTTGGGAGGGCGGAAGTGAACATTCATCCTACAAACTACACACAAACAAATTCCCCCTCCCCACATTCGTGGTGATCCCCCCAAAATCAAAAAAAAAATTCCGTCTCCCGATATAGCCATCGACCACTCCACACCCACGAGGACCAGCCAAAGCCACTCCTTCTTCATCCTCCCAATCACCCTAACTCTACTGCTTTAAATGACATAACATTAACTCTCTTCTGTAGTTTTCCAACTTAACTCCAAAATTTTATAGCAACTTTGTACATCATAGGTTTTGGTTTTTTTTGTAATACAATCTATATTTTGTAAACTTGCTATATGCTTCAGATCAGTTAGATGCCTGTGCAAATGCTTAAATATTCTACCTTATATTTTATTCATGTTTAGCTCCCACCAGTCTCTTCTTGGATCTTCTTGATGAACTCCTGCTCCTCCTCAGGGGTCTTGAAGATGTGTGTTCTGCCCTTATACGTGACCAGCAGTCTTGCAGGGTGAATTACTCCATGACGAATCCCAAGGTTGCGCAGCTCTTTACGGACGGGGTCAAACTGCTTCCTCAACCGTTGAATTCCTGTGGCCAAATCTGGGTAGAACCACACCTGTTGATCCTGGTATTTAATTTCTCCTTTGGCTCGCGCCGCGTCGGAGATCGTCATCCTGTCTCTGTAGCTGAGGAACTTCATAATTAACGTCCTCGGTGGTCCCTTATTATCTCTCTGTGGTCCAATTCGGTGGGCGCTTTCTAAAACAACTGATGATTGTAGCTCCGTGTTATTCAGCGCTTCTGGAATCCACTTTTCCAAAAAGGAACACGGGTCCCGACCCTCGGTTCCCTCTGGTAGACCCACCAGCCTCAGGTTGTTCCGTCTCGACCGGGACTCCAAGTCCAGGACATTATCTTCCAGACATTTATTTTTTTTTCCAAAGTGCGCACCTTTAATTGAAGGCCGGCGACGTCATCTTCAGCACTGGAAAGTCGAAGCTCCACCTGCGCCACTCGTTCCACACAGTCACCCAATTCCTTTCTCATTCCTTCCAACGCTGCCATAATCCCATCAAATTTAGCGGAAAAGTCTGCTCTCATTGAACTAATGGCAGCTAGCACTGCACCTGTGCCGTCGCCCGCAGTCACCGCACCGCTGCTAGCTTCCTCCGCCATATCTGGAGCTTTATCTGCTGCGTCACGGACGTGAAAGTCCGTTAATTTGGACTGTTTCGGCGGTTCAATTTTTCCTCCACCTGATTTCCCAGCCTTAGGCTTCACCGGCATATCCTCGCCCAAACGCTGGGATGGGTTCTGTTCCAAATGAAAGAGTTATTTGCCGATTTTTTTTCTCTAGGAGCAGAGCAGAGTGATACGTGTCCTTCTACGTGGCCGCCATAACCGGAAGTCTGGCCACCCATTCTGGTCTGTTTTAAGGGATCAGCTATATGGCCCACAGATGCAGCATGCGTTGTTGCTTTTATTTGGAAGGTCATAGCTGCCTTCCATAAAGAGGCAGCAATGACAGTGCTGACGCAACACAGGGATACTGATGGTTCTCATTTTGGTATTCCAGAAGGGAAAAGATGTGGGTCAAGAAGACAAGCAAATTTTACAGCCACGAGGAGGCACAATTACCAAAAAGTAAATTGTGTAAAAGATACTGCAGTAAGACTGAAAGGTGAGGATTTAGTTGAATTGTTACAGTGTGGTGGACACAACACACATGGAACTCCACACAGGACAACGAGGTTGGTGGGGAGAAGATAGTTAGGGATGCTAATGGAGAAAGGTGAGAGGAGCTAAATAAACAAAGATGTGCCTTTGGGCCCCCCCCCCCCCATCCCCGCCGTGCCAGGTTCACAGCTGAGGATGCAGGGGTGTGAATGTATGGTAGCAAGACCTGCTCTGTGATGTGTGTGTCAATGTCATGTTAATGTGTGTACATGTCTTCATGTCTGTATGTTAATGCGTTTACCCTGTGTGCCGGAGGCGGGAATAGAAGTGCATAAAAGAGTTCGCTCAGGCTCTCAGAGGGAGAGTTTCTGTGTTTTATGTTGGAAGAGGAATAAAGTTCATGTGTCGTTCAGCTTGCTGCCTCGTCTGCTTTCATCTTTCACATTGGTGACCCTAAGACGTGCAATGGAGAACGAGCCGAGCACCACCCCAGAGACAACCCAGAGGGAGAACAGCAGCGCGGCATGCGCTGTCACAGTCAAGCTCCCAGACTTCTGGCTTCACAATCCGACCACTTGGTTTCTACATGTGGAAGCCCAATTTGCACTTTGCGGGATCACAATGGACGACATCAAATATTATCATGTGGTCACTGTGCTGGATGTGCATGCCACACAGCAAGTGATGAGCCTGCTCCAGGAACTGCCAGCCCAGGGGAAATACGATGCACTCAAGCAGATGCTGATTCAGCGGTGCACCCTGTCGGACAGTGAGAGAGAAGGGAGACTCCTAACGCGGTCAGAGTTAGGTGACAGATCAGCTGTGGAGCTGATGGAGAGCATGTTAGCATTAATGGGGAAGAACGACGAATCCTTCTTGTTCGCCCACCTCTTCCACAGGAACCTACCTGCTACAGTGAGGGCGATCCTGGCCAACTTGCTGCTGCTGGTAGCCAAGAACTACTGCGCTCTGGCACAGGAAGTGGACCACATCCTCCTAGCGACCAGAACTCTCAGCGTGCATGCAACGACACCGGCATCTGGGAAGGGCTCCAACGAAGTCGAGGAACAATTGGTGGTGGCTGGGACGGATGCCAAGAGACGCAGGAACGGGACGCTCTGTTTCTGTCACTGCCGCTTTGGCTCGAATACCCAATGCTGTCTGCTGCCGTGCCAATTCAAGAAGCCAGGGAAACGGCAGGGCTAGCAGTCAGTAGCAGCTGCAACTGCTGGCGACAGAAACAAGCTGCTTTTCATCACAGACACACATTCGGGGAGACGTTTTAGTGGACTCCAGATCCCAGAAGAGCCTCATTCTTCTGGTTAGCGCAGACAGATCAGCAGGAGGCAGTGGTCCCGAGCTCACTGCCGCCAGCGAATCCAACATCAGGATGTTTGGCGAATAGACATTGACAGTATGCTTACATGGACGCAATTACCAATAGGACTTTGTGGTGGTGGCATGGTCTGTCCCCATTTTAGGCGCAGATTTTTTATGTACTTGTGGGTTGTTAGTCGATGTTGCCAACAGACGTTTAGTGGATGCTGTCTCTTTTTCCTCCTTGCCCTGCACAGCTCAGGGAGTTGAGCCAACAACACAGGCTAACGTTATAGCTCCAGGGGGTAAGTACCAGCATTTACTTTCACAGTTCCCAGCACTCACAGTTCCAGCATTTTTCTGCTAAAGTAACCAAACACGATGTTGAACATTTCATAATCACAAAAGGCCCGCCAGTGTTCGCATGACCTCGGCGCCTGGACACGGTTAAATCAGCCAGCACGCGCGAGGAGTTTAATGACTTAGAGCAGCTGGGCATTGTTAGGCACTCCAACAGCCCGTCGGTATCCCCACTACACATGGTGCCTAAGGCTGATGGGTCATGGTGACTGTGCAGCAATTTCCAGCGCTTGAACAACGCCACGGAGCACGATCGGTATCCCATCCCGCACATCTTTGATTTTTCCGTGCACCTGGCCAGGACGCATGTTTTTTCGAAAGTGGATCTGGTCCGCGGTTACCACTAGGTGCCGGTGCACATGGAGGATGTTCCCAAAACAGCGGTAATAACTCCTTTTGGCCTTTTTGAGTTTTTACACATGCCGTTCAGGTTAAAGGGCACGGCGCAAACCTTCCAAAGAATGATGGACGTGGTGCTCCATCACCTACCTTTCATTTTTGTCTACTTAGACGACATTCTGGTGGCTAGTGCGTCCGACGAGGGGCACCTCGCCCATCTTAAATTAGTTGTCCAGAGGTTGGAAACGCACGGGCTTATCGTTGACCCGGTGAAGTGCCATTTCGGTGTGCCAGTGATTGATTTTTTGGGTCACCGCATTTTCCGGGAGGGGGTGATTCCGCTGCATGATAAGGTGCTTGCCGTATCGGATTTTCCGCGTCCGCAGACCGTGAAGGCCCTGTAGGAATTTTTGGGCATGGTCAACTTTTACAACCACTTTCTCCCTCAAGCATCCCAGCTGCTGCAGCAGTTGTACGCCGTGCTCAAAAAAAAAAGAAGCCCGCAGAAAGCATTGACTGGACCCCCGAGCGAGTCCAGGCTTTGGCAAATGCCAAAACAGCACTTGCTAACGCCGCTTTGCTAGCCCACCCTGCCCCGTCAATGCAGATAGCACTCACCACTGACGCGTCTGATCTTGCCATAGGGGCAGTGGTGGAGCAGTAGGTGTGATGACTCGCTCTGGGCCATTATCATCCACAGCTGTGCGCACACCGGCTCCTCATCAGGCCAGGGCTATATAACCTCACTCTGCCTGCAGGCCTCCACGGAGCCATCTGTCTCCCTGGCTGTATGAAGCTCTTCCTACGACTTCCCAGCCAGACCTCTTCACGATCGTCCACCTCGCCACCTCGGCATCAATGCCTGGAGGAAATCCTCTCCCAACCAAGTAAGCCTCACCTTTACTCACCTGTCCTTGCTACTCCCCTGTGCACAGGCGAAATCTCCCGGCGGCGGAATTGTCCCTCTCGGCGGCGGTCTCTGCTCTCTCCTCTTCACCCTCTACTCGGCTACAACGACGCTGGGACAGCGGGTGCTGTCTTTCTGGCCAACGGGTGCTCACCATCTGCCTGGAACAGTAAGCCACAATCATTACCTGAGTGATTACCCATCTCGCGCCTAGCTAATTGTGTGCCTCTGCTCTGTCCATAGGGTTGCCAGGCTGCACGGCGCTCTGCTCTCTCCCAGCTGCTCGGAGTCTCCAGCCTGCACTTACTTACACGACACAACACATTCACGCACTCACACACGAACACTGGTTCAATAAAGATAATTGTATCCATTTCTGAGTCCGCGTCTGTTCCCTGGGTCAGCCATTATGCAGTACGGCTCCATCAGAATGACCCAGCGAACAGCGCGTTAGCGCAACAATTTAACAACTTAGAGGCTCGAGTGGATCAGATTGCTTACCAACAACAGGTTATCTTGACTCAGTTGACTCAAATTAACAGTTGGTTGGATCGCCTGGCAGGGCAGCAGACGTTTCCACCGGCATACGCTGTGATGGCTAGGGCAAGCTATGCTAACTTAACCTACAGTTTGTTAGCAAGTTCAATGAGGTATTCGACCACTCCGACCGGGACAATGTGCTCACCACCCGGCTGTTAAATCTTCGACAGGGGCAGGTCCGTGGCGGACTATGCTTACATACTTCCAGGTGGTGGCGGCAGAGGCGGGGTGGGAAGATACCTCGTTGTGTAGTATTTTCATCAGGAGCTTGAGCCCTAGCCTGCGGGATGAGTTAGCCCGCTTGGAGAAGCCAGAGAAGCTCACGGCGCTTATTTCTCTTGCCATTAATCTAGATAATAGGCTGAGGGAGCGGGCATCCGAGCGGAGAACTTCTGGACGCTTGGGCGCCCAGGCCTTGCCCTCCTCTCAGACCCCGTTACTGGCCTTGCCTTCCCTAGAGTCAGCTGACACACAGGAGTCTATGGTCATGGGGAGAACTAAGCTTTCCCAAACTGAGAGACAGCATCATAGGGAGCTAGGCTTGTGCATGTACTGTGGTAGTGAGGAACATGAGTTAGAAGCCTGCCCCGTTTGGCCAAAAGAGGGTGTCCGTGCGTCACAGTACGGGGACTGACGGTCTTGCCCCGGCCGAATCCCCTCTCCAAATGTATGATACCCATCAGATTTATACACAATAAGACTGAACATTGCACCCACACCCTGGTTGACTTAGGAGCTGAGCAGAGCTTCATCTCGAGGGAACTGGCAACCCGAATGGGGCTTCCCTGCTGTCCCTTGAAGACTCCCCTATGGCTCATTGCTCTATCCAGAGTGCCATTAGCGATTGTGACAAACCAAACAGCCCCTGTCTCAGTTATCATCTCCGGAAATCATCGGGAGGATCTCAGCCTGTTCGTCCTGCTGGTTGCCTCCTCCCTGGACATCTTGGGTTATCCCTGGCTCCGGCTCCACAATCCCTCTTTTGAATGGTACACAGGAAGCGTGGTGTCCTGGAGCTCCTTCTGCCTCAGTGCTTGCCTCCAGTCCGCCACATGTGCTCCCTCCATGCGGTTGGTCGCCCCCGTCGCTCCTCCTCCCGATCTGTCCAGAGTGCCCGCCAAGTATCACGACCTGGGGGCAGTTTTCACTAAGTCCCAGGCGTTGTCTCTTCCCCCCCACCGGCCCTATGACTGTGCCATCAATCTCTGGGCTGGAGTCCCGCTGCCATCGAGCTGCCTCTACAGCCTGTTGGTACCGGAGCGGGAAGCGATGGAGGCATACATTAAGGAGTCCCTCAGCTCGGACATTAGCCGCCATTCCTCCTCGGCGGTAGGGGCTGGGGGTTTTTTGGTAGGGAAGAAGGATGGCTCCCTAAGGCTGTGTATTGACTTCCGTGCCCTCAATGAGATCACCGTCAAGGACAAGTACACGCTGACTCTGATAGACATGGCTTTTGATTCCCTCCAGCGGGCCTCGGGCTTTTCCAAACTGGATCTCCGGAACGCATATCATCTGGTGCGGATCAGGGAGGGGGCTGAGTGGAAGACTGGTTTCCGGACCCCAAGCAGCCACTTTGAGTACCTGGTGATGCCGTTTGGGTTAACCAACGCTCCGGCTGTCTTCCAGAGACTGATCAGTGATGTACTTTGTGACTTCCTGGGATCATTCGTCTTCGTCTACCTCGATGACATCTTGATCTTCTCCCGATCCCTGGATTTGCACCGCGTTCATGTGAGGTGGGTCTTGCAGCGACTCCTGGAGAATAAGCTGTACGTTAAGGCTGAGAAATGTGAGTTTCACGTCTCCAAGACCTCATTTCTCGGCTTCACCATCTCTCATAATCAGGTCATCCCGAACCCCGACAAGGTGAAGGCCGTTATGGACTGGCCTCCCCCCTCTAGGAAGCAGCTGCAGCAATTCCTGGGTTTCGCCAACTTTTACCAGCGCTTTATTAATAACTACAGTGTCATTGCTCTTCCCCTCACCCGCCTCACCTCCCCGAAGATGGCTTTCCGGTGGACGGAGGAGGCTGCAGCCACGTTCGCCGAGCTCAAGACCCGGTTTTCGTCCTCCCCATCTTGACTCAGGTAGATCGCGCCCTACAGTGCCTGGTGGAGGTGGATGCCTCGGACCCTGGGGTGGGAGCCGTGTTGTCCCAGCATTCTCCGGTGGATGGGGAGGTCTGGCCATGTACGTTTTTCTCCCACTGACTGTCCCTGGCAGAGAGGAATTACGACATCGGTGATAGGGAGCTCCTGGTGGTTAAGCTCACGCTGGAGGAATGGCGTCACTGGTTGGAGGGGGCCGCCCAACCCTTCATTGTTTGGACAGATCATAAGAACCTGGAGTACCTAAGGACGGCCAAGCATCTGAACGCCCGCCAGGCCTGCTGGTCCTTGTTCTTTGGCCGTTTCAACTTTACCATCACCTACCGTCCCGGGTCTAAAAACATTAAACCTGATGCGCTCTCCAGGCAGTTTTCCCCTGACATAGCGGAGGTGCTCATTCTCCCAATCCTCCCGCTTTCATGCATCGTGGGCGCCCTCTCGTGGAGATCAAGGAGAGGGTCGTGAAGGCGCAGGAAGCGGAACCAGACCCGGGCGGGGGGCCAACGGGCAAGTTGTTCATTCCATTCACAGTTCGGGGTGAGGTGATCCACTGGGCCCACTCCTCCAGACTGGCATGCCATCTGGGCGGTTCTTGCACGGTCAGGATTCTCCAGAGGTTGTTTTGGTGGCCATCGCTCCGGAGGGACATCGCCGATTATATCCGCGCCTGCCCTCAGTGCGCCACCAGTAAGACGCCTTCCTCTCTTCTGGCGGGGCTGCTTCATCCCCTTCCTGTTCCTGGCAGACCTTGGTCACACATCGCCTTGGATTTCATTACCGGCCTCCCTCCGTCAGATCAACACACCGTTGTCCTCACTATCGTGGATCGCTTCTCCAAGGCCGCCCACTTCATCCCCCTACTGGGACTGCCCACGGCGAAGGAGATGGCAGATCTGCTGGTGCAGCACGTTGTCAGGCTTCATGGCATACCTGTGGATATCATCTCTGATTGGGGTCCTCAGTTCGTGTTGCAGGTATGGAAGTCATTCTGTAATGCTCTGGGGGCTACGGTGAGCCTGTCCTCCGGCTACCACCCTCAGAGCAACGGACAATGTGAGAGAGCTAACCAGGAGCTGGAGGCTGTGCTGCGGTGTGTGGTCTCATCTAATCCGGCCTCATGGAGCTCCCAGCTTCCATGGCTCGAATATGCCCATAACTCCATGGTGTCTTCAGCCATTGGCATGTCCCCTTTCGAGGCCTCCTTGGGCTACAACTCCCCGCTTTTTTCCGAAGAGGAGGGGGACATCGCCATGCCATCTGTCCAAGCCCTTCTGAGACGCTGTCGGCAGATATGGAGGGTGGTCCGAATGGCGCTTCGACACACGGCAGAACGTAACTCCAGAGTCGCTAATCGCCGCAGGAGACAGGCTCCAATCTACCAGGTGGGTCAGCAGGTTTGGCTCTCAACGCAACATATTAGCCTGAAGGGTGAGAGAAGGAAACTGTCTTAACAATTCATTGGTCCATTCCCCATCGAGCGGATTATCAATCCAGTTGCTGTGCACCTGTCTCTCCCCCCTCTCTCCACATCTGTCTCACATACCATGTGTCCCAGATCAAGCCCATCTTTTCCAGTCCTCTCTGTCCTCCTCCCAGGTCCCCACCTCCACCGGTCGTGATTGACGGTGACCCATCGTGGAGGGTCAGCTCCATCCTGGACGTCCGCCACTGGGGTCACGGCATGCAGTACCTGGTGGACTGGGAGGGGTATGGCCCTGAGTGGCGCTCCTGGGTGCGTCCATCCTTCGTGTTGGATAAGCAACTCATCAGGGACTTCCACTGGACGCACCCAGGTAGGCTGGATCGGGTGCCAGGAGGCACCCCTCGGGGGGGGGGGTGTACTGTGATGACTCGCTCTGGGCCGTTATCATCCACAGCTGCGCGCACAGCGGCTCCTCATCAGGCCAGGGCTATATAACCTCGCTCTGCCTGCAGGCCTGCACGGAGCCGTCTGTCTCCCTGGCTGTACGAAGTTCTTTCTACGACTTCCCAGCCAAACCTATCCACGATCATCCACCTCGTCACCTCAATATCAATGCTTGGAGGAAATCCTCTCCTAACCAAGTAAGCCTCACCTTTACTCACCTGTCCTTGCTACTCCCCTGTGCACAGGCGGAATCTCCCGGCAGTGGAATCGTCCCTCTCGGCAGCGGTCTCTGCTCTCTCCTCTCCGCCCTCTACTCGGCTACAATGATGCTGGGACAGCGGGTGCTGTCTTCCTGGCCAACGGGTGCTCACCATCTGGCTGGAACAGTAAGCCACAATCATTACCTGAATGATTACCCATCTCGCGCCTAGCTAATTGTGTGCCTCTGCTCCGTCCATAGGGTTGCCAGGCTGCACGGTGCTCTGCTCTCTCCCAGCTGCTCGGAGTCTCCAGCCCGCACTCACTTACACGACACAACACATTCACGCACTCACACACGAACACTGGTTCAATAAAGATAATTGTATCCATTTCTGAGTCCGCGTCTGTTCCCTGGGTCAGCCATTATGTCAGTAGGTTTCTGGTATGTGGCAGCCGCTCGCATTTTTCAGCCGTACTTTGCGTGACAAAGAACGCAAATACAGTACGTTTGACAGAGAGTTGTTGGCCCTCCACCTGGCGACGCGCCACTTCCAGTTTTGGCTGGAAGGGTGCGAGTTCACCACGTTCATTGATCGATGACTTTGGACGTTGCGTACATTTGTGGCTTATGATCGGATAATTGTATCCATTTCTGAGTCCGCGTCTGTTCCCTGGGTCAGCCATTATGTCAGTAGGTTTCTGGTATGTGGCAGCTGTTAGTCTCCCCGGTCTACATGGGAATAGATTTCCCCGCCATGGCCATGGAGCAAACGGGGGACACAGACATTTGCACCCTCCAGTCCGCGCCTATTGGGTTAATACTGGAGAGCAGGGTGGTACAAGAAGGGTGCCCTCCCTTGCTCTGCGACGTCTCCACCAGTCGCCCACGCCCGGTGGTTCTGAGGTCTTAGCGCCGCCGCATTTTTGAATCAGTCCACTCCCTTTCACACTCCAGCATGCGCACCTTGGTTGAACTGGTGGGGGCGAAATTTGTCTGGCCGCACTTACGCAAAGACATGAAAGAGTGGGCTGCAGCGTGCGTCACGTGCCAGTGGGCCAAAGTGCACAAGCACACTAAAGCTCCCCTCGAGCTGCTCCAAATTCCGGCCAGGAGGTTTGACCACGCCCACATGGATTTGGTGGCCCCCCTCCCGCCATCACAAGGTTTCACGCACCTTCTGACAGTCGTGGACCGCACCACACGTTGGTCTGAAGTGGTCCCACTGGCTTCCGCCACATCCGTGGAAGTGGCTTGCGCTTTTTTGTCAGCTTGGGTTGCATGGTTCGGATCCCCGTCAGACATCACTTCCGACAGGGGTCCGCATTTCGTTTTGAAACTCTGGTCCGCAATGGCCCAGAGCCTGGGGGTCAAAACCACTGCACCACCACGTGCAACCCCCAGGCTAACAGATTTTGCAAATGTTTTCATAGGTCGCTTAAATCAGAGCTCAGAGCTTCACTCATGGATGCAAATTGGGTCGACCGCCTGCCCTCGGTCCTGTTAGGGTTGCGCTCCACACCTAAGGAGAATCTGTCAGCCTCTCCGGCAGAACTCGTTTTTTTCTCTGCCGCTGTGGATCCCTGGGGAATTTTTACCAGAAAACCCCACACCCAAGACCAACCTGCCTGCGCAATTTTTTCACTGTACAGGGCAGGCCAATGTGCCGGGCCCAGTGCACCATTGTTTTCCCCACACCTTCGTCCCAAAGAGCTTACAGAGCGCCAAGTTCGTTTTTGTTAGCATGACTTACACAGAACCCTGCTGCGCCCACCATATGAAGGACCATTCAGAGTGCTGGAAACTGGGGCAAAGCATTTTGTGTTAGATTTTGCGGGGGCGTAAGGAAACTGCATTGACAGGCTTAGGCCTGCTTATGTGTTGGCAGATGAACAGGTGGTGCTGGTTCAAGCTCCCCGGCGTAGTTGCCCACCTACAGTTGCTCCATAAGTTGGTGTTCCCCCTGCAGAGAACTGTTGGGAGCCGACTATGTCTTTCCCCTCCCACCCTTTCCCCCTCCTTAGGACTGCGTGCCGGAGGCCGAGTTTGTCTCCTGCCCACCTCAACAGCAAGACGCTTCGGCCGGTCCGGCAACTCCACATTACAGCCGTTACGGGCACTGGCTCAAGCCCAAGGTGCCGGAGGGTTACAGCCCCTTCTGGGTGTTTGGAGGGGGGGGCGACTGTGTGATGGACACAATACACATGGCACTCCACCCAGGACAACGGGGTTGGTGGGGGAGAAGATAGTTAGGGATGCTAATGGAGAAAGGTGAGAGGAGCTAAACAAACAAAGATGTGCCTTTCACCCCCCGCCACGCCAGGTTCACACCTGAGGATGCAGGAGTGCGAATGTATGGTAGCAAGACCTGCTCTGTGACGTGTGTGTCAATGTCATGTTAATGTGTGTACATGTCTTTCATGTCTGTATGTTAATGTGTTTACCCTGTGTGCCGGAGGCGGGAATAGAAGTGTATAAAAGATTTTGCTCAGGCACTCAGAGGGAGAGTTTCTGTGTTTTATGTTGGAATAGGAATAAAGTTTGTGTGTCGTTCAGCTCGCTGCCTCGTCTGCTTTCATTTTCCACAACAGTATTGGTCCTGAACGCTCATTTCAAGAGTGTAATCAGGACACCAAACGCGCTCTGAGTTTGAACATTTATTAACATAAGCACAGACATGAAAATACTAAATAAGGAAGTGCATGGCATGGATAACAAGAACGTAAACGCAGACACGAACAGAAGATGCAAATACTAAATAAGGAAGTGCATGGCATGGATACCAAGAACATAACACCAATGGTGGAGGAGAGTGGGGCTCTACGTCCAGGGGGACATGGAGCCAGGGGACGCCTGGCCGGGGGGTGGAATCCAGCCGGAGCTTGTCCGGAGGCTGTGAGGCTTACAGCTGGAAAAAGGGATAAACGTACCTGGACGGAGCACACCAACTCTCCTCGACAGCGGAGCCCCAACACACACAGTACTCGCACTGTGGACGAGCATAACAAGTAGAAGGACACGACAAACCCCAAGGGTTTTGCTGTGCCCTTATATACAAACATAATCATTGAGCACAGGTGTGGATGCATGAGTGGACAAAATAACAGAATGGCAAACAGGTGTGCATCCCTGGCCAGTCTGACAGCCAGAAGCTGCACAGCGCTATCAAAATAAAACACAAACCGGAAACAATAACAATACAAGCACAACAAAATCCTAGTGAGAACATATAAAAATACACAAAGAAAAAACAGAAAAGGACTATATTAAACTAGAGATGGGGCAGGGCACCACTCGTGCCCCCGGATAATGACAGTATCTTGGGAAGAAGAGTGGTGGTATGGCCTCATCCATCACCACAGAGTTGAAACAGCTGCCACAAGGTCCCACCACTTATCCTTGCCATTTTGGCTTGGCAGCCTGCTTGAAGAGGCAATGTAAGCTGAATTCAAAAACTGCTCTCTTAAAGGTCCCATTCACAGCCCTTTTCCCACATTTTGACAGCTCCCACAGGTCTCAATGAAATGTTTGTGACATATTTTGGTCATATTGCCTTTAATTATTACCTCTGCCAAGGGATGAGGTTATGCTTTTGCTGGTGTTGGTCTGTCTGTCTCTTAGCAACAATACGCAAAAAGTTATGAATGGATTTTGATGAAATTTTCAGGAAAGGTGTGTAATGACATGGGGAACAGACGATCAAATTTTGGTGATGATCTGAGAGTGCATACCTCCACCAGGGGCTTTGTTTGCATTTGTGCAGCAGGATTATACAAAAATTACTTATGGATTTGGATGAAATTTTCACCAGAGGTGGTTCTTGGGCTAGAGACGAACCCATTACATTTTGGTGGTGATCTGAGACTGCATACCTCCACCAAGCCTCTTATCTTTTCACAGCGTGTTAGCAACAATACATCAAAACTACTGGTTTGGTGACCCACCACAATCTACAGGGACATTCAATCCTCACACTCAGTAGGTCCGGAAGAAGCAGAGGACCATTCACATATGGACAGAGAGCTGCTGGGGGGACAACCAGAACAATGGACTATTGTTTATACATCCCCGGATTAAGAAGAAGCCATCCGGGCGCCAGTTGGTCATGCTAATCATATGTATTGACTGATATGTATATCAATATGCTAATGTGCCATGCATTCTCTCTGTTTATATAACTTATAAAAGAGCTGACGATACATGCCTCAAAAAATAGCGCAGTAGTTCATAGAGCTGCAAAGTGCGTCTCATGATGTTGGAGGAAAATAAAACTCTGCAAACTTCCAGCTCGTCTCATATCGCCTGAACTTATTCCTCCACACTGGATGGATTTGGATGAAATTTTCACCAGAGGTGGATCTTGGCCTACACACAAACCCATTACATTTTGTTGGTGATCCATGAGTGCATAGACTCAATCTTCTTGCAGTTGTTTAGCAGGATTATGCAGATACTACTGGATTGATTTTGCTGAAATTTTCACCAGAGATGGTCCTTGAGCGGCAGAAGAACCCATTAGATTTTGGAGCTGATCTATGAGCGCATACCTCTACCAAGGCCACATCTTGCAATGTATGGTGGGATGGAGACAGTGAGGTATGGAGAGATGGCTGGACAAAGGGAGGGAAGGAAGGAGCCTTGGCAGAGGTATGCACTCTCTGGGTGCTTTTCTAGTTTAATTATTGAAGCATCATTGTGAATCATCTTTTGCAGCCTTACTCAGAACAGCTTGTTTCAGCGCTCTTTAAATTCCTAAGAACTGCACTTAACTCCACCCTCCCTCTAACCATACCTGACTAGCTTCTAGCTCAGGTAGTGAGCCTGAACTAATTAACACAAATCTGTCTCAAAGAATTAATGAAATAATGCGTCATTGGTGGACAGGGGTGTGTGCTTTCAGTGCTCAACAGGACATAAGGGGTCCCTGGAGTACAGTAAGCACAGAATATTTGTGAATGAGTGGCTAAACTGCTAGCTTCCGGATCTCGGTACTAAACTAAAATAACATCTAAGAACGACTTATATAGTCAAGTGTTGGTAGAGGAATAAGGATTCCAATGGAGGTGGATAAAAATGATAGAAAATAGCAATCAAAACCGACCGGATCAATAGTTAATCTAAAGCCAGGTGGCCTATCCTTCAGCCTCTATCCAATGAGACGAGCTCCAATGCCATTAGACTGACCGACACCAACAGTCTAGCCAAGCTGATAGTAATGGATCGATGTAGCATCACAGCAAAAATATAAGTGTGATGGTCGGGCAAGCGTGCTCCCCCTCCCCTCCTGTCCGTCTATTCGGCTCCAGAGAATTGGACACACCTGCGTGATTACACACCTGCTGTGTCCTGATGATCAGTGTATTTAAGAGCCAGCGTGTGGAGCAGCCACCCCTGGATTGTTAGGTTTGCTAAACCACTGAAACTGTTCTTAGCCTTTATTCTGTCTGTACCTGTGCTACCCGTTTGTCTCTCCAGGTTTGCTGCCACCTCCGCGGTGTGTCTTCCAGAGCTGATCATGCTCGCCTGGCCTTAGAAGACACCAGACAATTCACCCAGGTCAATGCCTTTCTCCTGTTTCCCCTGGTCCGCATAGGAGTTCCATGCCAGGCTCCTCTGCTCTTGAGTAAGTGCGCTTCTCACATTCCTCTCCTCATTTGGGAGAGCCTGTCCCTTCAAATCTCTGTCTGCTCCTTCCCCTGTAGGCAGCGTACACTCCAGTGGGTGCCAGTTTTGTGTAAACTTAATAGTGTGTTTTGTGTTTCGTTTTTCTTTAGGTCTGCCCCCTTATTTACTGTGTGTATTTACAGTGGGGTAAAAAAGTATTTAGTCAGCCACCAATTGTGCAAGTTCTCCCACTTAAAAGATGAGAGAGGTCTCCAATTTTCATCATAGGTATGCCTCAACTATGAGAGACAAAATAAGAAAAAAAAAAATCCAGAAAATCACATTGAAGGATTTTTAATGAATTAATTGGTAAATTCCTTGGTAAAATAAGTATTTGGTCAATAACAAAAGTTCATCTCAATACTTTGTTATATACCCTTTGTTGGCAATGACAGAGGTCAAACGTTTTCTGTAAGTTTTCACAAGGTTTTCACACAGTGTTGCTGGTATTTTGGCCCATTCCTCCATGCAGATCTCCTCTAGAGCAGTGATGTTTTGGGGCTGTCGCTGGGCAACACAGACTTTCAACTCCCTCCAAAGATTTTCTATGGGGTTGAGATCTGGAGACTGGCTAGGCCACTCCAGGATCTTGAAATGCTTCTTACGAAGCCACTCCTTCGTTGCCCGGGCAGTGTGTTTGGGATCATTGTCATGCTGAAATACCCAGCCATGTTTCATCTTCAATGCCCTTACTGGTGGAAGGAGGTTTTCACTCAAAATCTCACGATACATGGCCCCATTCATTCTTTCCTTTACACGGATCAGTCATTCTGGTCCCTTTGCAGAAAAACAGCCCCAAAGTATGATGTTTCCACCCCCATGCTTCACAGTAGGTATGGTGTTCTTTCTCCTCCAAACACGGCAAGTTGAGTTTTTACCAAAAAGTTCTATTTTGGTTTCATCTGACCATATGACATTCTCCCAATCCTCTTCTGGATCATCCAAATGCTCTCTAACAAACTTCAGACGGGCCTGGACATGTACTGGCTTAAGCAGGGGGACACGTCTGGCACTGCAGGATTTGAGTCCCTGGCGGCGTAGTGTGTTTCTGATGTAGCCTTTGTTACTTTGGTCCCAGCTCTCTGCAGGTCATTCACTAGGTCCCCCCATGTGGTTCTGGGATTTTTGCTCACCGTTCTCGTGATCATTTTGACCCCACAGGGTGAGATCTTGTGTGGAGCCCCAGATCGAGGGAGATTATCAGTGGTCTTGTATGTCTTCCATTTTCTAATAATTGCTCCCACAGTTGATTTCTTCACACCAAGCTGCTTACCTATTGCTGATTCAGTCTTCCCAGCCTGGTGCAGGTCTACAATTTTGTTTCTGGTATCCTTTGACAGCTCTTTGGTCTTGGCCATAGTGGAGTTTGGAGTCTGACTGTTTGAGGTTGTGGACAGGTGTCTTTTACACTGATAACGAGTTCAAACAGGTGCCATTAATACAGGTAACAAGTGGAGGACAGAGGAGCCTCTTAAAGAAGTAGTTACAGGTCTGTGAGAGCCAGAAATCTTGCTTGTTTGTAGGTGACCAAATACTTATTTTACTGAGGAATTTACCAATTAATTCATTAAAAATCCTTCAATGTGATTTTCTGGATTTTTTTTTCTCATTTTGTTTCTCATAGTTGAGGTATACCTATGATGAAAATTGGAGACCGCTCTCATCTTTTAAGTGGGAGAACGTGCACAATTGGTGGCTGACTAAATACTTTTTTGCCCCACTGTATCTTCATTTTTGTAATAAACTGGTATGCTTTTACTTCTGAGTCTGAGTGTTCATTCTGGCAGCCCAGCGTTTGAGTCTCACTTGCTTGAATCATGACAGTAAGCCTGAATGATGCACCATATATTGACTGTAGTGTAGTGAACCAGGTGGAAACAGGGATGTCTATTAGGGTGAATGGAATCTAAAGAAAATTATAAAATAAACCACACTTAGTAAACTAACTCGCTAGTAGTACTTTTAGCTTCGAAATTAATGCCATTGGTGCCCCGGTCATCTACATGACAGACAGCTAGGCTTGCCAATAATAGACAAGTTTACCTTGTCTTGATATACAGGAAAAAACACGGAAAAGTTACATCGGCTCTTCACAGATAAAATCAATACAAAGGCTGTTTTTTTGTTTTTTTTTTTAAGAGAAGAGAGCATTTTGATGTTTAAAAAAATTGTCTTTTAATATTCTTATTGAGACATCCATGTTTTAGTAGTTCTCTTAATTACATGATTATATTCACTAACCATCACTATAGATTGTGAATTATTTGATAGTGAGGACATTTAGGGGAAGTCTGAAAAATTCTACAACTTCTACACCTGGTACACTCCTGAACAAAATCTTAAGACTGGGGGGAAAATTACATGTATTCACATTTTGCGCAGGTGGATCGTAACCAGGTTGTAAGTAGAGCTTCAAAATGCAAAAAGAAGAAACAAAAAATGGAGAGTAAGCAATTTATTGAAAACTGCATTTAAACTCAACCAGGCTGTTCATCAACTGATTAAGCTGTTTAAGACCAGCTGTTTAAGACCATAGCCCAAAAACCCAAAACAGAACTAAAAGGACTAAGTAGTGAGTAGCCCCACCATTCTTGTTGATCAAAAATTCATTTAGGCATGCTTGATGCAAGTGTTTCTCGGAGGCTGGTGGGAACCTTGCTCCATGTGGTGAAGATGGCTTCACGAAGGACATCCACGGTCTGGAACTGATGTCCATTTTTGTAAACCTTCCTTGCCATCTCCAAAAGTTCTCAGTGGGATTTGTTAGGGGAACACACATGATGGTCCAAAAGAGCAATGTTATTCTCCTGGAAGAAGTCCTTCATCAGGTGGGTGTTGTGAACTGCAGCATTGTCCTGTTGACAGACCCAGTCATCACCACACAGACGAGGGATGCCCACAACAACATTTCCACATAGCTGGCCCTGCACAACCTACAGCGCCATTGGACCATTGAAGAAAAACAAATCCGAGACAATGATGGAGCCTCCTCTACTGTGCAGCGTAGAAAAGATCTCCAGTGGGATCTCCTTGTCATGCCAGTAACACTGGAAACCATCAGGACCATCCAGGTTAAATTTTTTCTCATTGAAGAGTAAAACTTTCTTTCACCTTTCAGTGTCCAATGTTTGGTGCTTCCTTGCAAAGTCCAAACAGACAAGTTTGTGGTGTGGAAGGAGGTGTGGCCTTTGAAGATGTTTTTTGTTCTTTAAGCTCTTCTTTTGTAGATACCGGCTTATGGTTATTGGGCTGCAGTCAGCATCAGTAAGGGCCTTAAGTTGTGTCGAGGATTGGCCTGCGTCTTCACAGACAGCCTGTCGGATCCTCCTGCTCAGCTCTTTTGGACCATGCTGTGTGTTCCCCTGATCTAAATTTTTATTTTTTTATTTAACCTTTGTTTATACAGTCAAGGGAACTGTAGGGAAAATTGTTTATAAGGTACAAAGATTGTTTAATTTATACCTATAGGTGTGTGTGGAAATGAAGGTTTGCTTCGGGTCCACGCACACATCGGGAAAAAACTCATTTGTTGGGCACCAGTCCAAAACTTGGACAATTTATTAATAACTAATCTTTATACCTTCAATCAATCAGTCTCAAATATTTGTGAATCCTCCTGGGTGACTTCAGAAACAGACACAGGAAAAAGAAATCAACAGAAACTTCCATATACCGTTTACAGTTTTAATGATCAGACTCAGATTAAATGACATTACATTCAACGGACTTGTTGGTAACATGAAATGATCAAGTATCAAGCATCACATTCAACTTGTAACTGATCATTGAGCAAAAAGAGTGTAGTTACATTTGTGGAACCAAGAAAACCTTAGTATGAATTTGTAACTGTCATGAAAATGGAGACTGAAATAACTGTAACGAAAATATGAAGAAAATTGGATGCAAATGTCATGTGTCTGGGGTCCAATGTCATCCCAGACCCTAGACACAGGTTATTGTTGTATTGTGTTTCCCTGTTTTTGTCTGCACATTTGTGTAGGATTATTCTGTGTTTCTGTCTCTGCCTCTCTCTCACTCCAGGCACTCCCCACTGGTTGCTCAGCCTCCTGCTGCAGTGAGCAGCTTGTAATTAGCTCACCTGCCTCGACTCACACACCTGCCTCCACTCCATGCCTCCACTCATGTCATTTATTCCTCAGTACTTATACTTTGTTAGTCTGATCACTTGTTGTCGCTGTGTTAGTCAACCTGGCTAGTCAAGCTGGCAGCTCAAGCTCCTAGTCAATCACCTGTAGTAACCTACTGTTGTGCTGATCTCCTCTCCGGAGCTGCAGTCCAGCTCCGAGGCAAGATTTGTAAGTTTTTCTATTTGCCCGTTTGCCTCTGTGCAATGCTGTTTCCCTTCCAGACGCCGCTGCCCGGCTCTGAGGCATTGCATGCCTTATTTACTCATTTGCCAGTTGTGTTTGCACTTTTGAAACTATTTTTGTCATTAAATTACGCACAACGTCATCCAGCTAGTGGACTCATTACTCTCCCCTGCACCTCGGAGAGGCGCATACATGACAGCAAATTTTATGAAGAAAATGATAAAAGCTGATTATATGTAAAAAGAAATTCTGGGTTACTCTAAAAAAGTAAAAACAGAATTTAATGAAAAGAGGGATACTATTTCTCTTTACGTCTATAGCACCAATCAGAATTATGAACTAGTTTTAAACCTGAGACAAATTATGATACTTTAAGGCGATGAACATCGCATTAACCCAGCAGATGAAACAAAGGAGTCTTGCTCACGTGACCTTTGCGTTGGCTTTCAGCTGGATCCTTCGCTGAAGCTTTATTTGATGATGCTGGAAAAATATCTGCCAGCAGACAATTTTTTCCCAGAGGCAAACAGTCAGGAGCTGAGATCCAACAACGATGACGAGAGGCTGCTGCTGCTGGCCAAAGCACTTCATAGATCCTGCTATCCACCGATTCACACACACATTCACACTCTGATGTTAAGACACTAATTGATTAACGCTGACTTCTGCTAACGTCTGTTAACGTCTTGTCGCATCATGTTGTCCGCTTTTGTTTGTTTTTATTGATTTTGTTTTTATTTTTTTTATCTCTTTTTGTTGATATTAGTTTTTGCTTGGTGTTAGCTTAGTTTTGGCCTAGCAGAAAAGCCCGATCGAACACGTGGGTGGGTCGGACCCCCGGCTGGGCTGTTTTAACTGGGCTAGGCTAACCTGCTAACCTGTTTTTAAGCCTTTTTAGCTGTTTTTAGCTAACCTGTTTTTAGCTGCTTTTGGCTGGCTGGCTATCCACCTATTGCCTGGAACGTCATGGCTCCATCCCCGATGTGTGTCAGCTGTGTGTCCCTCCTTAGGAAGGTTTCTGAGTTGGAAGTTAGACTCTCCAACCTCTATAAGATTCGGGAGGCCGAACACCACCTTGACACCATAATTCTCAAGTGAACAACGGCCCCGGCAACCGACTCGCAGCTGGCAGAGACGGCTACTTACCTGGGTGAGTTCAGCGCATCTCTGCCTACTTCTACCCCTGCTCCGGTTTCTTCTGATGTCCAGGACCACAGCAATAGACACTGGCTTCGACTCGGGGCTAAACCCAAAACCCTGGTTGGTTCTTCTCATCCTCAATGCGCGCCCTGGACCTTGGTTAGACCAGCAGGCAAACATCGTCGATTGACCAGACAGGGCCGTGCCTCTTCTCTTCCCCTGCTACTGGAAAATAGATTTGACATCCTTTCTCTGGAGGATTTTCCCCATCTGGACACTGGCTGTCCGCCCATGGCCGCCCGTCCTCCTCCCTCTTCTTCTCCTTCAGCAGTGGCTCAAACCCTCAAACCCCGAATTAAGACTACTTTAGGTGTGCCAAATTACACACCAACTCCAAAAAGAGGAGAGCGCATCGCCCCGCCATCACAATAACACCTTCAACAAGATTGTTCACCACCTCAGAAACCACTGACAAAGCACCCCCCCCCCCCCCCCCCCCGACGACGCTGGTAATTGGTGACTCGATTATGAGGAACGTCAAAAGCAGGTACTGTGTGACTAAATTTTTTCCTGGGGCTAGAGTGTCTGACATTGAGGCTCTTACCCTTGACCAATTAAATTAATTCTCCCACGTTAAAGCTGTCATAGTACATGTTGGATGCAACAACATTCCAGATGAAGTGTCACAGATCTTAAAGAGTGACTTCAGGAGCCTTCTGTCCACTCTTATGAACTGTGGCAGATGTGCGTTTATCTCTGGGCCTTTGGCACCTTTCAGACGAGGTTGCAATTATTTTAGCAGAACTCTCAGTCTTAATACTTGGTTGTGTTTTACATGTCCTACTTTTAACATTGGTTTTATTGACAATTTTAACCTGTTTTGGAACCGCCCATCACTTATGAGGCCTGATGGCATCCATCCAAATAGACTTGGTGCACGTGTTTTAAGGGACAATCTGTTCTATTCCATTCAGCTTTTTTTAATGCAGTGACTGGGATTTGGTGCGTTAACTCACTCCGAAGTTCCTGGGTCTGCCAACCAACCCTTTTTTGTTTCCACTTCTCATATTAATCC
This sequence comes from Pholidichthys leucotaenia, assembly GCA_020510985.1. Taxonomy (NCBI): domain Eukaryota; kingdom Metazoa; phylum Chordata; class Actinopteri; order Cichliformes; family Pholidichthyidae; genus Pholidichthys; species Pholidichthys leucotaenia. Next base: position 303,587,131 of record CM035843.1, read on the forward strand.
CATTAATCCAAAAAATACTCACTGTTTGGTTCAGTCTTCGATTTATAACCCGACAGAGATTGTGTCTGTCTGCCTTTACCCAAAATAATATAACCCAAGACAAATACAACACAACTTGATAAATACACGTCTTTCTGCAGCTCCTCCTCATCCGCCACCCCTCAACTTTGCCCCTGTCTTCTCCCTTAGAGAACCTTTGTCTACTCCCCCCAAAGTTAATAAAAATATAATGCATAAACATCCCAAAGTGTTTAAACAAAATGTTGGTAAAACTCAAATCAAACCTCAATTCTCTAAATTTATTAATTTAGCCTTTGTTCCTCCTCATAATTTAAAAATTAAATGTGGTTTATTAAATATTAGGTCTCTAACTCCCAAGTCTCTACTAGTTCACGATCGATTAATTGATCATCAGATCGATTTAATATCCCTCACAGAGACTTGGCTAGGGCAAGATGATTATGTTGGTTTGAATGAATCAACTCCCTTTGGTTATCTAAACTATCATAATTCAAGAAGTTCTGGTCATGGAGGTGGAGTAGCGGCAATTTTCCATTCTAATTTACTAGTTAATGTAAAGCAAAAATCATGTTTTAATTCCTTTGAGGGCCTGGTCCTCAGTGTGGGGCATGTTGGCTATCTTGGCTTGAATCCAATTTTCGTTGCCATAGTTTACCGCCCTCCCTCCTACTCAGAGTTTTTATCCGAATTTGCTGAATTTTTAGCTGATTTAGTGCTGAAATCAGATTTTAATGTACATGTTGATGTAGATAGTGACTGTCTTAATAAGGCATTCAATTCAATTTTAGACTCAATAGGGTTTTCCCAGAAAGTAGAAAATTCTACCCATTATCTCCACTATACACTGGACCTTGTTTTGACTTATGGTATAGAAATAGAAAATCTGGTAGTGTCTCCTCATAATCCTGTACTGTCAGATCATTGTCTGTTAGCCTTTGATTTCACTATTTCTGATTATTTGACTCCTAAAGAAAAATATTGCTACAGCAGGTGTCTTTCAGATGACGTTGTCAACAAATTTTTGCAGATTGTCTCCTCTATACCTTGGGTCAACACAACGGAAATAAAAAATGGAGAGCCTGCTCCTTCCATAATTGATAGCATGGTAGATAGTGTTACAGCCTCTCTGCATCAGACTCTAGATTTGGTGGCCCCTTTAAAAAAGAAAAAGTCTAACCAGAGATTTCTAACCCCTTGGTTTAACACAGAAACTCGTAGTTTAAAACAGAAGACTCGTCAGTTAGAAAGAAAATGGCGTTCTACTAATTTATCCATCCATCCATCCATCTTCTACCGCTTTTCCGGAGGTCCGGGTCGTGGAGGCAGCAGTTCAAGCAGAGAATCCCAGACTTCCCTCTCCCCAGCCACCTGCTCCAGCTCTTCAGAGAGGATACCAAGGCGTTCCCAGACCAGCTGGGAGACATAGTCTCTCCACCGAGTCCTGGGTCTGCCCCGGGGTCTCCTCCCAGTGGGACATGCCCGGAACACCTCAAGTGGGAGGCGTCCAGGAGGCATCCTGATCAGATGCCCATACCACCTCAATTGACTCCTTTCAAAGTGGAGGAGCAGCGGTTCTACTCTGAGCCTCTCCCGGATGACTGAGCTACTCACCCTATCTCTGAGGGTGAGTCCAGCAATCCTACAGAGAAAGCTTATTTCAGCTGCTTGTATCCGCGATGTCGTTCTTTCGGTCATTACCTAAAGCTTGTAACCAGTAGGAACGTAGATTGACTGGTAAATCAACAGCTCTGCCTTAGAACTAAGCTCCCTCTTCACCACAACAGACCAGTACAGCGTCCGCATCACTGCAGATTAATAGAAGAGAATAAGAATGACCCCAGGTTTCTTTTCAACACTATAGCTAGGCTGACAAAGAGTCAGGACTCGGTCAATCCTCGCATCCCCCTTGAGCTTTCTAGTCAGGACTTTTTGAACTTTTTAAATCATAAAATTTTATGTTTTAGAGATAAAATCAGTCACATTCTTCCCACCGTAAAGTTAAGTACATTAACTACTACAACTCCTTCAGTTGATATCTGTTTAGATAAGTTTACTCCAATTGACCTTTTAGAATTAGATAAAATAATCTCCTCATCTAAGCCTTCATCTTGTCTTTTAGAACCTATTCCTACCAGGTTATTTAAAATGGTCTTCCCAATTATTGATAGCAGCATTCTTCATATAATTTATTCTTCTTTAACTTTGGGTTATGTGCCACAGGCTTTTAAAATTGCCGTAATTAAACCCTTACTCAAAAAGTCAACGCTCGATCCAGGAGTTTTGGCTAACTATCGACCAATCTCTAATCTGCCTTTCATTTCAAAAATCTTACAAAGAGTTGTTGCTGCACAATTGTTTGACCGCCTGCAGGGAAATGGTTTATTTGAAGAGTTTCAATCTGGCTTCAGAGTTCATCACAGCACTGAAACAGCCTTAGTGAAGGTCACTAATGACCTCCTTATCGCATCTGATTATGGACTTTGTTTTTGTACTTGTCCTTTTAGATCTTAGTGCGGCCTTTGATACTATCGATCATGACATTCTACTTGATAGATTAGAACACTATGTTGGACTAAATGGAACTTTGCTACAGTGGTTTAGATCTTATTTGTCTGATAGACTTCAGTTTGTTCACATCAATGATGAGTTTTCTTCCAACTCTAAGCTCAGTCACGGAGTTCCACGGGGATCTATGTTAGGCCCTACTCTTTTTAGTTTATACAGTGTATGCTTCCGTTAGGCAATATCATTAGAAAGCACTGTATACATTTTCATTGTTACGCAGATGACACGCAATTATACCTGTCATTGAAGCCCGATGATTGTAATCAATTAAGATAAGATAAGATAAGATAAGATAAGCCTTTATTAGTCCCACAAAGGGGAAATTCCAGGATTGCAACAGCACAGGGATAGCAACACTCAGAGCAACAATCAGAAGGCAAGAAAAAAAAAAAAAAAAAAAAAAAAAAAAGCCAAGTTAGATGCCTGTCTTAAGGAAATCAAAGCCTGGATGACTTGTAATTTTCTGCTATTAAACCCAGATAAGACTGAAGTCATTCTTGTTGGTCCAAAAAACCTTAGAAATTCCTTTCCAAATCAAACTCTTAATTTGGATGCCGCTATTCTCACTCTGAATAGTTCTGTGAGAAACCTTGGAGTTATTTTTGATCACGATCTGTTCTTTAATTCACATATTAAATTTGTTTCTAAGACTGCCTTCTATCATCTGCGCAATATTGCCAAGATTAGGAGCATCTTGTCTCTGAATGATGCTGAGAAACTGATCCACACCTTTGTCAGCTCTAGATTAGATTATTGTAACTCGTTATTGTCAAGTTGTCCTAAAATATCTTTAAAAAGTCTTCAGTTGATCCAAAATGCTGCTGCAAGAGTTTTAACTGGTTCTAGAAAGAGAGATCATATCTCTCCGGTTCTGGCCTCCCTTCATTGGCTTCCCATAGAGTTTAGAATTAAGTTTAAAGTCCTTCTTCTCACTTACGAAGCTCTTAATAGTCAGGCCCCCTTATATATAAAAGATCTGATATTACCCTATCATCCTAACAGAGCACTACGCTCCCAAAATGCTGGATTACTAGTAATACCCAGAAGCTCCAAAAGTACAATGGGAGGCAGAGCCTTCTGCTATCAAGCTCCTTTTCTGTGGAACCAGTTACCACTCTGGGTCCGGGAGTCAGACTCAATCTCTGTTTTTAAGAACAGGGTAAAATCCTTCCTTTTCAATATAGCCTACGATTAGGGAGGGATCTTGTGTCTCTTAACCCCCCTTTTGTTTTGCTGTTAATAGATTCAGACTGCTGGGTGACCTCCAATAATGTACTTGGCTTCTCATTGCTCCTGTTCTTTATGTCTGTTCTCTTCATCCTCTCTATCCCCTCACCCCCAGCCAGTTGCAGCAGATGAATGCCCCTCCCTGAGCTTGGTTCTGCTAGAGGTTTCTTCCTGTTAAATGGAAGTTTTTCCTCTCCACCGTCGCTAAGTGCTTGCTCACAGGGGATCATCTGATTGCTGGGTCCTTCTGCAATTGTGGGGTTTTCCCTGCATTTGGTAGTGCTATGAGATGACTTTTGTTGTGATATGGCGCTATATAAATAAAGCTGAACTGAATTGAATTGCTGAAGCAGTATGTCATGTGGACAACACGAGAGGGTTTTTTTCAGCGGCTCTTCCGGGTCCAAATAAATTGATGAGATAGTTCCGTCTGATCAAAGTCTCAGAATCGAAGAGACAATAATAATAATAAAAAAATTATTCAAGCCACGAAATCCGAATTCTTCAGATGTGGGGATTGGCGAAAACAGCTTCCAGTGTGAGGAAAAAACTATCAGTCCACTTTAAAACATGGTGAGTTAAGAAAAATCAATAGAAAAGGTTTAAGAGACTAAAATAGAAAAAAAAGTCTGAGAACACGGAGTTTCACTCCATATAAAAGAGAAGGTTGAGCTCAAAACAGAAGAAAAAGTATTTTTACCAGACGTTTAAAGGAAAGAGAGAATTCAAGGCAGGACACACAAACAACTTTTACAGACTTACAGAAAAGAACCACCGCCTAAACTAGGGCATTTCTTCCTTAAACTGATCACTTTCAAAGGATAAAAACTTGACTGACATGAAAGGGAACCAACTGTCTCCCATCGCGGGAGAATTGAATGAACTCTTGTCCAAAAAGAAAGCAGTCCTTTGTCTGTAACCGACCAATAGAATGAAAGGGTGCGTTGTCCAACAGAGACTGGCTGGTGATTGGCTGGCACCAGTTAAATGACTTGAGTAAGCTTTTCAAATTGGATGAAACTGTTATGGTCCGATCGCTGACTCTGTCCGCGCTCGGGTTGTCCGGTATTTCCCCGTTCTCATCTCAGGTTTGCCATATGGCCGTCAGGGCTTTTATTCTGACAGCGTCACAACGGGGCTTCCGGCTGTCAAAACCAAGTCACGCTGTGACAGCTGTTCAGCATTTCTCCGGATTACATTCCCCTTTATTGATTGGTGTGCCATGGGTATTTAACCCCTTGCACTCTGGTCAATTTCCCTAAAAATGCCTAAAAATAACATACCCAAAGTAAATCAAAAGCTGTTCTTCAACCCTTTGCAGCATCTTCATGGGGTTGGTCTCATTTAAAAGAAAACACTGAATTTTTTGGCAAAACAGTCATAATCTCTCTAAGTGTTCCTGCCACTGAGTAACAGTCATCTAAACATACTGAATCTGAAGAAAATAAAGTTCGCCTGGGTGTTTTTATAGATACAAATGCTTGCAAATAACACACAGCTGTCAGATACTGGCTGGAAAATGCAACAGAAATGTAGAACCAAGTGTTATCAAGCTGAGGTCAAAATTTTGTAACAATACCACAAAAAATGAATATATTACACAGCTTTTTTCTCAGGTTGTTCCCAGGAGTTTTTGAACTGTGCCAAATTGTGCCAAATGGCAGAGTTTGGAAAAACGTCTGTAACTTTTGAATGCTGAAACATAGAAGCTCCATCTTGGGCTCTAATGAAAGGTGACACTCAGGGCTGTGTGTGTGTGTGTGTGTGTGGGGGGTTGTTTATTCATTCATGAATGAATGAATGAATGAACAAACAAGCCCCCCACACACAAAGAAGCATGCCACGTAAAAAAATGTGTGGCTTTTTTTTTTTTACAAGAAAAAATAACCTACAGTGCACTAAAAATTATACTAAAATATTTGTAATGTAGAAGATAACAACTCCCCCCCCCCCCCCCCCCGCTACAGAGGAGCTTGGCGCACAAAAAAGCGTCCGTCATGTGGCTATGACGCACCATTGTAATTACCGATCGGTCAAAAGTCATTTTTACTACTATTTTCATTGATAAAGAATAATTTAGCTTATAACACTTACCTGTCCACAACAGCAGTGTCGTTGGCGAACATCTGTTCCTCATTGTCAGATGAACATGAAGCTGGTCCGCTTGTTACAGACTCGTGGTTCTGGTCACCCGACCCAGTCAAACCATGATTCCATTATTGCGGTTTTGCGCTTCCATGATTGCGGTTTTGGCGAACGATTTTTCAAAACAAATAAGATCAGTAGTAATAAAAAAAGACTGGCGAACGCTACCGTTACACACAGGTCTCAATGTGTGTTACCCAGCGGCTTACACAAAACAGATTTTACACACGGGACGCACGCATTTCAATTGTCGAACTTCTCTGCTTCAATTGGCTCGTTGTATTCGCGGTCGTTGGTAGGCAGGTCCTTCTTGCTAGGTTTTCAGTCATTGGTTCTTCAAGGTTTCAGAAACCCTATTCAAGGCTCTTATTAGTTGAATGAGAGGTCAATCAAATCTAAACCAATCAAAACACTCTTTTGGCTTTCTGTTCGCAGCTGTGTCTGTACTGGAAGAACGGAAATGCAGCTTTTTTTTTTTCAGTGCGCACTGAGATGCACTAGGACACAGAGACGTGACCGCCCGCGGTATCCTGGAGTGCAAGAGGTTAAAGAAGCAGCTGAGGCTTACTTCTCGCTGTGACCTCGTCAAACATCCGTTTCGTCTAACCTCCGTCTTAGGAGTCTGGAGATTTTCATCCCTCAGGAAGTGTTTCCCTCATAGTCTGTGTCCTAGCTTCATAGTGCATCTTCCTCGTAGTCTGTGGTTTAGAACCTAAGTGTATGTTCGTGTTTTTGCCCCATGTGGCTCATTATTTTGTGTCATTGTCTTTTCTTAATAAAGTATGCAAACTCATTGGTTGGCTTTTGGCATCTCATTGATGGCTCGTGAGGGCCATCGTTGACAGTAGGTCGCAGCCAGAAGGAGATGCCGGTCACCGTGAGTTTGCTGTGGGCTTGAGTTTTTTCCCTTCTCTGGGGGCTAGTATTGTTTAGTATGTCCTCGCTCGAGCGGGGGTATTGCCCTGAGTGGCTTCAGGAGATAGATGGCTACCTGGCAGAAGCCCGTCTCCTTACGCCCATCTACGCGGCATACGAGCCCCTGGATCTCGCTCAGAGGACATTGTTAAAATATCATCTAACCTCCTTTCCGGAAGGAAAGGAAAGGGTGGCGTGGACTGTGGCACAACGAGGGCAGATAGAGAGAGCGCTTGAGAGGGTGGCCAAGGAACCCTCACCTCCTCCCCCAAATACGGCGTTCCCGATGAGGGAGGAGATCCACGGACTAGAGGGAAACTCCGGCAGGAGGCCGACGGTGAGGCATCCCCGCTCTCCACCTCGGGATTCAGCTCCTGTTACCTGTCCAGCCCAGGTGCGGTGTTTCCCTGACCCCACCTTTGCCTCGCCCTCTGCCGGTAAGCGTCATCACAACGTCTATAAGAAGCCTCAGCGAGAACCCCATCCGGATCCAGTGCCGGTTCGCCGAAAGGACTCTATCTCCCAGCCAGCTGATGCTCCTGCAACGCGACGGAAGGGAATGACAGCAGCTATTGCCTCCGGGTCTTCTGTTCCCACTGTCCCGTCAGCTCCTCGTCCCTGGACTGCCTCGGCTGCTCCCCCCTCCTCCTCGACGCTCTCCCCAGCTGCAGTGAGCTCTGTGAGTCCTGCTCCAGCTGTGCCCATGGTCGATCCTGTGCAGGCGGCTCCTCCTCGTCTTCCTGGGGGGGAAAGGGAAGAACAAAACCCGCTACAGCAGGCACCATTGGCCCTCTGGAGGAAAGGCAAGTGCAATTTCATTCTTCTCCTCATCATTGTGATTTGCCTTGTCTGACTCCTGGGGGTGGAGGTCGGGGTTCGCATTCTCCTGAGCTTCCTCCACCTGCTGTAGCTTCTAACTAGGAACCTGCTGCCTCTGTGTCTCCTTTGCCTGAGCGTCCCCCGCGGTCAGGACTACACCGCCGGACGAGGAAGGAGCCTGCGGCCCTGGAGAGTTTGGGTCTAGCCCCGCAGCCATGTCACGGGCAGAGGAGAAGGGCGGACTGCTACTTGGAGCCTGCACCGACGACTAAGCGTCCCCGGGTCTCCATGGAGGAGCGGTTCATCCCAGCAGGTCAAGGATCTCCTGACACCACGCCATGCGGGTTTTTGGCGTGGACGTCGGCATTGGGGGGTCCTCAGACTGTGAAGAGCATCATGCTGGCTGCGGGGCCCGCTATATCCGAATGGGAACCAGAGGAGGTTCTTCTACTTGCTGAACCCGGATCGCCAAAGTCCTGGACGGCGGCAGAACTCGAGATCAGGCAAGTGCTCTATTTTGTCTTTCTCCTATCTACTCTGGAGCATTTTTGCCTGTCTCTCGAGGAGACGAGCTGGGTGCAGCCGTCCGCGGCATCCGAACTTGACTCTCTGGGCTCTGTCGCTACCGGTGATCCTGAACCACCGGTGGTGGTTCTCTTTCCTCTCCTGAGCCTTCTCTCAGGGTCACCGATGATGAGTCGGTTTGGGTCGCTGTTCTGGAGGTTCCGGGCTCGGGGTTGGAGGTCATCCTTGGTGCTGCTCTGACCCAGTCGGGGTCCGTCGTGGGTACAGCCGTGACCCAGTCGGGGCCCGTCGTGGGTGCAGCGTCGGCCCAATCGAGGTCCATTGTGGGTGCAGCCATGACCCAGTCGGGGTTCGTCGTGGGGGCTGCGCCAGCCCAATTGGGGTCCATCGAGGGTGCAGCGTGGTTTCGCTTGGGATCTGACAGGAGGGCAGCGCCAGCTCTAGAGGAATTCGGAGGAGGAGCTGCAGATCCTTCACTGATCGACGCCGGACTGGTCCCTCATCTTTTCCCCATTCCTTTTCCCTTCCATCGGGGGCCGCTGGGACTTCCCGTGATCGGCTCGGCTCTCCCTTGCTATCCCTCTCAATAAGGAGGCCTTCTCCGAGTTCTCTCCTGCAGTCCTGGTGGCTGGATGACACGGGTCGGCCACCTGGGAGATTGCTTTGCCCGTTTGGCATTCTGGGTCGGCCACCCGACAAACTGGACTTTTCATTCGGCGACCTGGTCCGGCTGCCAGAGGTACTGTTTTTCCGGATCTGGGACTGGGGTAGGCTGCCTGAACTAATCCTTTTTTCCCTGCCAGCGTTCTGGACGCTGGATGCAGGAAGACCCCCCTGAACTATTTGTTTTTGTGCTATTGTGCTCTGCCTGCTGTCATCCCGGTGTTTTTTTTTCCTCTGCTTACTCTTCTGAAATATTAGAGATGCGCTCGTGTTTTGTATTTGAATTATGGACATCGCCGCTCTGTGCGTGTGAGGTTTTTTTTTCTCTCCCCTGTATTTGGTGATGTGCCCGCTTATTTATTCTCAATGAACTGTTTGTATATCACCGCTCTTTAACATGTTTTTTTGTTGTTGTTGTTGTTGTTCCCGTTTTGTTCCCAGTGAGAGTTGGACTCCGCCAGGGCTGCCCTTTGTCACCGATCCTGTTCATAATTTTTATGGACAGGATTTCTAAGCGCAGCCAGGGAATGGAGGGTGTCATGTTTGGTGACCACAGGATCTCATCTCTGTTGTTTGCAGATGATGTTGTCCTGTTGGCTTCATCCAGCAATGGCCTACAGCTCTTGCTGGGACGGTTTGCGCTGAGTGTGAAGCGGCTGGGATGAGAATCAGCACCTCCAAGTCCGAGTCCATGGTCCTCAGCCGGAAAAAGGTGGATTGTCCTCTTTGGGTTGGGGACAGGCTCCTGCCCCAAGTGGAGGAGTTTAAGTATCTTGGGGTCTTATTCACGAGTGAGGGGAAAATGGAGCGAGAGATTGACAGATGGATTGGAGCAGCATCTGCAGTGATGCGGACGTTGTACCGGTCTGTTGTGGTGAAGAGGGAACTTAGTTCTAAGGCAAAGCTGTCGATTTACCAGTCAATCTACGTTCCTACTCTCACCTATGGTCACGAGCTTTGGGTAATGACCGAAAGAACAAGATCGCGGATACAAGTGGCTGAAATGAGCTTTTCTCTGTAGGATTGCTGGACTCACCCTCAGAGATAGGGTGAGTAGCTCAGTCATCCGGGAGAGGCTCAGAGTAGAACCGCTGCTCCTCCACATTGAAAGGAGTCAGTTGAGGTGGTATGGGCATCTGATAAGGATGCCTCCTGGACGCCTCCCACTTGAGGTGTTTCAGGCACGTCCCACTGGGAGGAGACCCCGGGGCAGACCCAGGACTCGGTGGAGAGACTATGTCTCCCAGCAGGTCTGGGAATGCCTTGGTATCCTCTCTGAAGAGCTGGAGCAGGTGGCTGGGGAGAGGGAAGTCTGGGCTTCTCTGCTTGAACTGCTGCCTCTGCGACCCGGACCTCCGGAAAAGCGGTAGAAGATGGATGGGTGGATGGATGGTTCCCGTTTTTTTCCTGGTATTTTTAGGGTACAGTGTATGGTGCCTGTATTTCTGTTTGGGAGATGTTTTTTTTTTTTTTTTTTTTTTACTGTGTAAGAGAATCACTTTTTGTTGCCTTGCCTGTATTTTGGCTTCTGATTTCCTACTATGTTCTGATGGTTGTAGCCTTTTTTTTCTCTCTCTGTTATGAGGTTTGTTGATCCTTGCCCTCCTGGCCTTTCCCCCTCCTCCCTCCCTGGGGGTGTCCTGTTGACCTTCTGGGTGGGGGGGGGGGGGGGCGCTGATGTTACATGGTGCCTGGAATTCGCCTCGTGAATGGGGAGTACTGTTATGGTCCGAGCGCAGACTCTGTCCGTGCTTGCGTTGTCTGGTATTTCCCCGTTCTCATCTCAGGTTTGCCATATGGCTGTCAGGGCTTTTATTCTGACAGCGTCACAACGGGGCTTCCAGCTGTCAAAACCAAGTCACATTGTGACAGCTGTTCAGCATTTCTCCGGATTACATTCCCCTTTATTGATTGGTGTGTCATGGGTATTTAAGGAAGCAGCTGAGGCTTACTCCTCGCTGCGACCTCATCAACCATCCGTTTCATCTAACCTCCATCTTAGGAGTCTGGAGATTTTCATCCATCAGTAAGTGTTTCCCTCATAGTCTGTGTCCTAGCTTCATAGTGTGTCTTCCTTGTAGTCTGTGGTTTAGAGCCTAAGTGTATGTTTGTGATTTTACCCCACGTAGCTCATTATTTTGTATCGTTGTCTTTTGTTAATAAAGTATGCAAACTCATCGGCTGGCTTTCGGCATCTCATTGATAGCTCGTGAGGGCCATCGTTGACAGAAACACATCTTGATTAAAATAAAATTCACTTTATGTGTGTAAGCTAAACTAATGTCAGTGATTCATGACTAATTTTCATTCTTGCTACATTAAACATGCACTTTCATAAACTTGACCTTCTATAATTAACATGCATTAGAATAAGGTTTGTTTAAGCATTTTCAAACATGCAATACATTTAAACCAATGATTAATGAAACATTTCACACCAGAATGGTATGTCAGAGTCCCGCTTGATTTTCCACGGTGTCCTGTTTTTGTTAAAAGGAAGACATTTCATTCAGTAACCACAGTTCAGCTTGCAGAGGCAACAGCAAACATATTCTGGAGTTGTTCACCAGGGTTTAAATTTGAGCTGTGGATAATTCCTAGAGACTTGTGGAATGTGGTCAGTGTATCTGGAAGGTTTCAAACAGTTCTTGAAGCATAAAACTGCCTGGTTCGGGAGGAAGTTCCAGGATTTATGATTGCAGACTAATCCGTTCCTGGTACGAAAGGGGATCCTTATTGTCCCTTTTACCATGGAACATGTTTTCAAGCTGTGGTGCTTAGGAAAAAACAATTCTTGACCAGACTTTAGGGTGAAATAATTCCTTCTAACTGAAGAGTGGTTTTATAGATTGGAGCCAAAGGGACTGACGCTACAGAACTCTGTTTTTCAAGGATGCCCTGTACACATTTACAGAGTTACACATTCATACCTGAATCAGCCCAGTACAGCCACAGACTGACCTGTGGCTGTTGAACAGCAACATTCAAGCATTTGGGGTTAAGGGCCTTGCTTGAGGGCATTACAGTGGGGTTAATGAGGGTGGAGCAAACACAGCTGTGTCATCTGTCCCACCAAAATCCTGCCTGTCCAGGGATCAAACCAGTGACCCTCCAGTCACAAGTTCAGAGCTCAAATCATTAGGCCACCACATCATTGTGAGCGTTTGACGATGGATGGCAAGGGAAGTTTACAAAAACAGATGTCAGTTCCAGACCATGGATGCCCTTCATGAAGCCATCTTCACCACATGGAGCAACGTTCTTGTCAGCCTCCTGGAAACACTTGCATCAAGTATGCCTAAACGAATTTTTGAAATGATCAACAAGAACAGTTGGGCTACTACTGAGTCCTTTTTTGACACTTGGAGTTCTGTTTTGTATTTTTTTTTGGGGGGGAGGGGGCTATGGTCTTAAACTTTTGATCAGCTGATCAACAGCCTGTTTGAGTTTACCCGTAAATGTAGTTTTCAATAAACTGCCTACTCTCTCTATTTGTTTTTGTCTCTTGCTCCTGTTGCTTTGTTTTGCATTTTGAAACTACTTACAACCTGATTGCGATCCACCAGTGGGAAATGCGAATACTTGTAATTTTTTTCCCCCGGTCTTAAGATTTTGTTCAGGAGTGTATGTAAAAACGTGCCTTGTGCTCCCTATTTCCAAAAACAACAATAGGTACCAAGTCAAAGATGGTGACATCACTACATTTCCTTGGATTATCTGTGACATAATCACTTAAATCCTCATATGAAGGTGGTGGTGGTGGTGGGGGGGGGCAGGTCATAAAAATAGCACCTTCCTGTCCAGCCTTTTTGTCAGTGCCACCTGTGTTAACTTTGATTTCCTCATTTGTGGCTCACTTCCAGTTTTGCAATGTACTACCTCTATACACTAAATGCACATTTTTTGAGTGGTTAACGTTAGGGTGATGTTTACAACTGGACACAAAAATAGTTGGTTAATATTATAGAAATGGTTAGGGTTAGGAAAAGATGAGGGTGTAATTTATACACCTTGCAACTGTCATGGCATGTTCAGACCAAACGTGAAGTGAATTTTTCCTGAGCGTAAACTAGTTTGAAAATGAGAGTGCCACTCATACAGATGGACCGGAAGTTCTGCAGTTGAAATGGAGTGTTGAGAGTTTATCCACCCATGTACTCATGCCACGGATGTGTAAACGAGGACTAGAAGGCTAGCAGTGTAAACAACCATCATCAGGTGCAGTTTCTGGAAGACGCAGTGACATTTTCCCAGCTGTGTTACCCATCGAATAATGCTGTAAATCTAAATATGATAGCGTTTTTGGGATTTCCACAGCAGGTGCAGAAGTTATGAAGGCAACCTCACCCCTATGTAAGTCACTTGGATGCAAATTTATGTCTATTCATGTCTTTTTGTACATGTAATTGTGCCATGCAAAAAGTTTGTGCTTTCCTGTTTGATTTGAAAACACCTTTACCCTCCAGCATGTCACTCCAAGTCATTATTTATATGATCAGTAGAAGTGACTTAATGTGAAAATGTCTGTATATAATTCCTGCATTTAAAAATGACCATACAGGATACATTAATTAATACTCCCACTAGCTGCAGCAGTTGTAAACTGTTTGCTTTGTTTCTGATTAACATGTTTCAACACTTGTGATGTGAATTGGAAATTCTCTCAATTTAAAGCAGTTCAACAGCAAATGTATATCTTTTTACCATTGACCACAAGCATTTGTTGGACATTGTACAGCTGATCTGATGGGGCTTTGTGGTTAGAATGCCAGTTTCATGCTCCCTCTGAACCAGTTGTTGGCATTTTGTTCTGTGATAAAACTACATTTGAAAAAAGGTCCTGTTATTCCAAACATCCCAAAACACCTGAACGACAATTCTTGCTGTTTAATCATTATCTTGAAATGCCACACCTGTCATGTAGATGGATTATCTTGGCAAAGGAGAAGTGTTCATTAACACAAACTAAAAAAAATGTGCTCCAAATTTACAAGAAATATGTCCCTTGTGTGCAGAGACAAGTCTTAGAACTTCATTATTTAATGGGATAAAAACAAAGAGCTACATTTATGTCTTTGTTGAGCATATAATGTATATCTACTGCACTAATAAAGACAGCAAATGTCCAAGTAAGTAGTCTTTACAATACAAATCTGGCAGGTCATTAGACAGAAAACAACTTGCCCCAGAATTAAATACTGACAAGTGCCTAAGGGACATATGCAGATTCAGTGGCGGACCGTGTATTTTACAACTAGGCCTTCAGTGGTGATCTACCTGATTTAAGTGCCATTCATACCAAGCACCAGAAAAATAGTCTATAGGGCCATCCACACAAAGCATGTTAAAGAAAACTTTAACTATAAAATTATAGTTTTAAAATCTTTACCTTTTCGTTGTGGAGTTCCATTTCCCTGCACGCTTGTTCATTGAGCTGCAGATCCACTGTTGTTTCCCCAAAGGTTTAAAAGTACTGTTGCTTGTAAGTGTCCGGCTGGTGGCTGTGCTTTGGTGTCTGGATGCTGCTATGGTTAAGGCCCTGTCACACCTAGATGATCTAGGCAGCCAAAACGTATGAAAAATTTGGAGAATATGCTGACGTATGTCAAATCAGTTATTTTGTCTAAGTTAAGAGCACGCTGAAGAACGCTGAAGCACTCTACGGCATAGTTTGCCGAGATCTTCTGAAAATTAATTTTCAGCATGCTGAAAATTTTCCGATGTATCCAGTGTACGGCTGATATATCCCGCATTCGTGGAGCAAATGGCATATTTGCAGCGTTGGTTCACAGGAAAAACCCGTACAGAGCTCTCTGCCTGCAATGCACGCACACACACACACACACACACACACACACACACACACACACACACACACACACACACACACACACACCTACCTATTTGTTCATTTAACGGGACCTGTCGGGGTTTTTCCATTTGACTGAAGTGTGTACCATCAGCTGTCCAATGTTCTGATAGATATGCCAAAATGTCAGAACACCGGAGGAGGAGGATCCAATCAGCTAATCGCCTGAAGTGCAGAGCACAGCTGTTTTCCATGATAAATCAGACTTTGCTGTTGGCTGCACATCCCAGCAAAAGCACACTCCATGCATTATCTTGGTTTTTTTTTCACTTTATTAAAAATAAACTTTTTTTATTGTCGTCAGTTTGCATGCCTTTGAGCCAGGTTGTGACAACTATCATCCGATGTTCCTGATGTGTCACATCAGCTGTTGTTAGGCATGACTGACCTGACAGATTTGACAGCTCTGCCAGGTCGGTCACGCCCCCCTCCGTGGTCTCTGGAGGGGAGAATCATCTCGGTTGAACAGAGATTATCTCTCCCACACCTAGGATTCATGGATCAGGAGGCAACGGCAGTTTGGCATGACTGCGCTATGCAGAAGTTAGACTATTGTTGCGCATAAGTTGTGAATGTTGGCAACACCCTAAGCATTAGTTGGTTTAAGTTACTTATGGAAATATTCTATATAAGTCAGTAATATGTTATGTATATGTCCAAGTCGTTACAGATACGTGATGCATACGGCCAAAAGTGAAAATTTCAGCGTATGCCAGCATTTTAGACCAATTTTTTATATGTTTGGCAAACGCTGCATAAATCATCATGGTATGACAATAGACAGCTCAAGTTTGCCAACCCTGTCTGGCTCCAGGTATCTACTCGATCAGTTGCAAACAACAGTCATCCCCAGCAAGATAATTTGCAGCACTCCTCTGAGTCTGTAATCCAAGGATACCACTTGTTGCTAATATGGAAGTGACGGACAAATTCTTTCCCTGGCTGAGACGGGCCTGCTAGCTTCAGGGTTGGCCGACCTCTCTTCACAATGACCAGCTTTTCTTGAAAAGTCCATCTGGAAAATTGATTTTTTAAAATGTCAGTGACCAAATCATTTTCCTCTCCCCTGCCAACCATTGTGGGTGGAAAACAGCTATTATATTTAAACAGATACAGTATATTGTAGCTGCTTATGCAAGTCCTTGCACTGGCGTTTTGCTAGCTAGGATCCTTTGCATTGTATGTGGAGAAGTCTAGCCATCCAATCAAAAGACGTGAAAATGCCAACATTCTTGGATGCCTTCTATGCGTGCCCCTGGATGTACAGAAGACATCTGATTGGTTAAAGCAACAGGATAAGTGTAATGGTTAATTTTACCTACAGAGCGCAGTTAATTCCTGAAGGCCCAAGGCAGATTTGCTTGACCCTGGCAAGACAGATGGCTGAAATATGATTGAACAAAAAAACTCTACATACACTACTGGAAGGAGTGCAACCAAGAGAAAAGCTACAAAATGAAGAGAATAGACTATTGGGAATAATTTAATATATCCTCATTGAACAAATATAAGAATGTAGGTTGTAAATACAATTCTGATAGTATTTAGGCCAGCAGAGAAGGTTTTGCTGGCCCTGAGGGTCCACCACTGTGTAGATTGTGTCATTTAAAGGTTTCCATGAAATTGACGTTTAATTTAATCTCACTGAGAACACACACAACCAAAGTCACTTGCATTAGCTTTGCTGATTAGAGTTCAGATTTAAGATGACCCTTAGAGATAAAATTGTGATAATATATACTGGAGTATAGTTCACATAATTGGAGTCTGCCACACTTATGTGGATGCATCATGAGAATTACACATATGCATAACTGTGTGGAACAAAATTACCAATCTTGTTATAATTTGCCAGTTCTACGTATTTATTCATGAATTGCTTCAATAAGGGGACTGGGGGACAACCATGCAAAGATGAATTCTGTATTTAAAAAAAACTCCATTTAGACCAGAGGCAGGAATAGAAGAGGATAGGGAGTAGGTAATGTTATAGAGAGCTCTTTGGATTCAAAAGAGCAATGTACTTATAGATAAGAAAGGAGAAAAAGTAGAGTAGGAAGAACAGAGAGGTGTTTTATGCTAATGTATCTTGATATTAAAGTTGAACACAGTTTGGAATGTGTTATGTCCAGAACCAATACTTCAATAATGAGGCTGAAAATGCAGTAGAATGGAACTTTATTATACAGACTCATAGAACTCTAAGGTGCTCCTGTCAAGGCAGAGACGCTGGTCGAAAAAAGACTGTGCCTCTTCTGGGTCGGCGTTTTATACTCTGGGTGGCGGTGGAACTGGGAAGATGTAACCGTCACCCATAACACACAATATAACATTAATCATATTTAATACATTACAGAATGTACCAAGATCTGCTTTCACATTTATTTGTCTCTGTTGTTAAGGTGTGTGGCATATGACCCATAAGCATACACAGGAGGAAACGATAATTGTAATGAACAAATAATATTTATTAGAATTACTGTGCAAGAATCTGTGTAATGTGGATAAACCTGTGGAGCTGGCAACCCTAAGGGGAGAGAGCAGACGGACAGGTAAGTGTAACTGACAGCAGTGTGATGGGATTCTAAAGTTAATTTCTGTGTGCTTACACTTCTGCAGGGGAGAGCATCTGGTTGCAAGTGAAGGACCTCCACGCTGGGGAAGCAGGTTGCCAGGGGGAGAGGTGCAGCTGGGATAATCTGAGGGTAATTGGGGCAGGCTGGCCAGGCCACCGAGCTGAGGAGTGAAAGTGACAAGCAATGAGGACACGGTGGTAAGTCAGCTTACTTTGGGGGGAATGAGCACGTGCACAAATCAGAATATCCAAATCCAGTCCACCAGGCTAGTTCCAGAATCCAAAGGCAAGCAAAGGTCAGGGCTCGGTAGACAAAATGCAGGCTGGTAGATAAATCCCAAAGGGCAGGCAGTCTCAAGGTCTAGGGTAGGCAACGATCAAAAAGCATGTCAAGGCAGAAATAATCATAAGATACAGAGCATGGCTCAAGCTGTGTATAGGTTAATGTCACCAGACAGAGTGAGAGGAGAGCGACCTATTTATAGGGCCTCCCTTAATTGGCAACAGATGGTGCACAAGGCTGCAAAAGTGAGTCTAATCAGAGAGACAAAGCACACACATGAACCAATACAGTACTCCCCCCTCAATGGACGCCTCCTGGCGTCATCCGGGCTTGTCCAGGTGTTGCTGGTGGAAGGTGTTGATGAGAGCGTCGTTCATGATGAAGGACCTGGGGATCCATGACCTCTTCTCAGGTCATAACCCTTCCAATCCACTAGATTCTGAATACCACGATCCCAGAGATGGACATCGATGATACGATTAACAGCGTAAACCAAGCCCCTGTCAACCATCTTGGATAGTTGTGGGAGTTTGGATGGTGGACTGAGGGAGCTGGTAAACACCGGTTTGACCTGGGAGACGTGAAAAACTGGGTTGGTGAGGAGGGAGGAGGGGAGGTCGAGCCAGATAGAGGCAGGATTGACAATGGCCGTGATGGCAAAGGGACCAACAAAACGGGGGGCCAATTTCTTGCTATCTGTCTTCAGGGGAAAGTACTTGGTGGACAACCAAACCCTGTCCCCGACCGAATAGGCAGGAGAAGAAGACCTCTTTCGGTTGGCCCCCTTGATATTCTCCTCCCTGGAACAGAACAGCACCGCCTTAGCATCCCTCCAAAACTGACGGCACTTGGACATATGGTCAGCAACACTAGGCATGGCGATCGCCTCCTCCATGTTGGACAGGAGAGGGGGGTTGTAACCCAGAGATGCTTCAAAGGGGAAAAATCTGGTGGCGGTGGAGGTGGTGGTGTTGTGGGCATACTCCATCCAGGGGAGGTGAGTGCTCCATGATGCAGGGTCAGAAGTCGTGACGCACTGAAGAAAGGCCTCCAGCTCCTGGTTGGTTCCACACTGTCCGTTGCACTGAGGGTGGTAGCCGGAAGAAAGACTGACTGTGGCTCCTATGGACTTGCAGAAATCCCGCCATACCTGCAATACAAACTAGGGTCCACGGTCCAAAACGATGTCACTGGGTATCCCATGCAGCCTGATGGCGTGGTTGACGAGCAGGTTGGGAGTCTCCAAGGCAGATGGTAATTTAGGTAGGGGGACAAAATGTGTGACCTTGGAGAACCTATCCACGATTGTCAGGATGACAGTGTGACCATTAGAGGGTGGCAACCTGGTGACGAAGTCCAATGCAATGTTGGCCCAGGGGCAGCTGGGGATGGGGAGAGGATGGAGCAACCCAGCAGGGAGGGTGGTGAGGGACTTGCCTGGAGAGCACTGTGGACATGCCTTGATGTACTCCCGTACGTCGCATTCCATGGCGGGCCACCAGAAAATGTGGCGCAGGTTGGTGAAGGTCCGAGCCACCCCAGGGTGACAGGAGAATTTAGCTGTGTGTAGCCAATGCATAACCTCCCCTTGACGGCAGCCGGGACAAACATCTGAGCCGATGCCACCCCCCCCCCCACAGGGTCCGAATCGGTGGCCTGAGCTTATTTCACCTTCTTCTCAACCTCCCATCTGAGGGCTCCCACGACGGCGGAGGCCGGGATGATAGCGTCTGTTCCTGAAGGTGCAACATCAAGGGAGAACTGTCAGGAGAGAGTGTCAGGTTTGACATTCTTGGACCCAGGCCTGTACGTGATGGAGAAGCTGAATCGCCAAAAGAACAAAGCCCACCTGGCCTGGTGCGGATTCAGCCTCTTGGCAGTCTTGATGTACTGAAAGTTGTAGAGGATGTGCTCAATGATGAGGCTGGGTTTATTTCTCAGGTTCAGCTTTATTAACAGAACACATTCTCTAACAATCTCCAAGCAAGAAAAGAGACAGATCAATATCACATCGCTCTTTTTAAACCTCCGGAGCATCGAAACTCAAGTCACATGGTGTCTAAGCAAACATACAATCACAATGTAACCCTTTGATCTTCCACCATTGTCTCTCAGCCTTCGATGGTCTGGAAATCCCTCCAGGGCATCCCTCTGAGACAAAGGACAAATCTCACACCTCCTCGATATCTCCTGCAGACTCAGTCCTTTTGTCCCTCGAGACGTGAAGCACACAATAAACATTCAGCAATACATTTGTGGAAAATATGTACCCAACATATGTGCCACACTATGATCAGTCCACACCAGAAACGGTTGACAGGCTCCCTCTAACCAGTGTCGCCACTCTTCCAAGGCTAGCTTGACTGCCAACAGCTCACGGTCCCCAACATCGTAATTTCTCTCAGCGGGTGACAGGCCCCTCAAGAAAAAGGCACAGGGGTGGACGTTATTGTCAGTGGCCGAGCACTGTGAGAGGACTGCCCCTTCCCCACTGTCAGATGCCTCCACCTCCACGATGAACTGTCGCTCGGGGTCAGGCTGGACGAGGATAGGAGCATCCGTGAACTTATTCTTCAGCAGGGTGATGGTGGCCTCGCCCTCTTCCGACCAAACAAAGTAGGACTTGGTGGAGGTCAAGCGGGTTGGGGGGAAACAACAGAGCTGTAGTTCTGGATGAACCTGCGGTAAAAGTTGGCAAATCCCAGGAACCGCTGTAACTGCTTCCTAGCTGTGGGTGTGGGCCAATTAGTAGCTGCTTGTAACTTCTTAGGGTCCGGTTTATTCTGGCCTTCAGTGATGATGAACCCTAAGAAGGTTGTGGATGTGGTGTAAAACTCACACTTTTTTGCCTTGACGTATAGCTGGCTCTCCAGGAGTCACTGAAGCACCCTGTGGACATGGACCTTGTGTTCTGCTAGGGAGCGAGAGAATACTAGAATGTCGTCAAGGTACACAAACACAAAGTTACCAAGAAAATCCCACAGGACATCATTAACGAGGCGTTGAAATACTGCTGGGGTGTTAGTGAGACCAAAAGGCATTACCAGGTATTCGAAATGGCCGGCCGGGGTATGGAAGCCTGTCTTCCACTCAGCTCCCTTGTGGATTCTAACCAAGTCGTATGCATTTCTGAGGTCCAGCTAGGTGTAGATGGTGGAACCCTGAAGCTGATCAAAGGTCGAGTTAATGAGGAGCACAGCATACTTGTCCTTGATCGTAATATTATTGAGCTCCCAGAAGTCTATGCAAGGGCGGAGTGTGCCATCCTTTTTACCAACAAAGAAGAACTGCTGAAGAACAGATAACACCAGCACTCAAGGATTCTTTAATGTATTTGTCCATGACCTCCCTCCAAGGGGCTGACAGACTATACAAGCGGCTGGAAGGTAGTCGCGTCCCCATTGAATCTCAATTGCACAGTCATAGGGCCAGTGAGGAGGGAGGGACAGCGCTTTGGTTTTGCTGAAGACGGGTGCAAAGTCATGGTAACAGGATGGTATGTTGGATAAATCAGGGGACTCAGCAGTGGGAGGGAGAATGGGAATGTGGGGTGAATAGGAGGCTGACTGGAGACAGGCAGACATGCAAAAGGCACTTCAGAAAGTGATAGCCCCCTTACCCAAGTCAATGGTTGGGCTGTGGAGTCTTAGCCATGGGCAGCCTAAAACTATGGGAGAGGTGGAGAGAGGGAGGACAAAGAATTCAATATGTTCTCGATGATTCCCTGAGAATAACATGGCTAAGGGCTCAGTTCACTTAGACATGTAACCCATCTGTTGGCCGGACAGGGTGACTGTGCCTATGGGCAGTGATAAGTCTCTACAGGGACTCTTTAATCGGGTTGCCAGACTCTCAGAAATAAAGTTTTGCTCAGCTCCTGAATCGATCAGGGCGAAGCTGACATGTTCGGAGTGATTAAGCAACAGACGTATAGGTAACATGACGTGTGAACACGGGAAACCGAAAGTATTGCCCGTTAGCCCCCCTACTGTGACTAGCGAGCGGTGCCTATACTTCGCAGGACATTGTAGAAGCTTGAGCCGACCTATGACTCTCAGTTAAAGTGCATCAGTAGATGGAAGGGAGCTATGGGCGGGGCAGGGAAGAGCGAGCTAAGGACCGAGGAGCGGACTGCCAATCCCTCGAGCACTCACATAGCCTATTGTCTAGCTTAATGACGAGAGAGATGAGCGTGTCGAGGGAATTGGGTTCCTCCGGTAGGCGGGCAAGCTCATTGGGTAGAGTGGAGTTAAGGCTGTGGGTGAATGCTGAGCATAGCGCGATGTCACCTCAACCTGCGGAGGCCACGAGAACCCAGAAATCAATGGAGTGCTCAGCTACTGATCTAGTCCCCTGGTGAATGGTCCTGAGCTGGGAGGAAGCTGTCCCCTCCTCTTCGGAGTGACCAAACACACTGATAAACTCTTCCAAAAAAGTTTGTAGGTGTATGTGCTATAATTTGGCCCCTGGATAATTGCTCGGGCCCATGAAAGGGTGTGCTCGTCGAGAAACACAATAATGTAAGCTATTCGACTGCGATCGGACGGGAATTCGTCCGGGACTTGATCAAAGACGAGCTGACACTGTAAAAGAAAACCGTTGGCGCCTCCTGGCCAACTGTTATAACATGGAGGAGTGGAGACCAACAGAGAACGGCCCGGCTGGGCGAAGGAGCTAGCAGAATCAGCAGGAGTGACCGAGGAGATGGCCGTGATGAGGCCCTTAACGGTGGACTCCAGCTCGGTCAAACACTTGGTGAGTTTATTCAGTACTCTTAAACTGAGCTGGTTCTGATACTCTGCCTGACAAAGCCGTTGCTCGAACTGGACCTTTATCACTTCCATCCCAAGTCCCCTGGGTCAGTCTGCTGGCGACATACTTGTAGTGTATTAATTATGATTATTATTATTATTGTGTGTTATGGTTGACGGCTACACCTTTCTGGTTCTGCTGCCACCCGGAGTATAAAAGGCCTACCCGGAAGAGGCACGGTTTCTTTTCAACCAGCACCTCTGCCTTGACGGGAGCACCTTAGAGTTGAGTGAGTCTGTTCAACAAAGTTCTGTTCGACTGCATCTTCAGCCTCATTATTATAGTATTGTTATGGACATAACATTTGGCAACAAGGATAAAGCTATGGAAAAAAGAGTTTCTAGTATTCGGCCATTTTTGGAGCTCCCAGGGGAGCTCCCAGTTCCCTGGGCGAGGTGGTTTGCAGCGTTCCAAAATTATTTGGTGGCATTGAACCTTGGCAAATTGGAGAAACTATGTGCAGCTTGCTGGATAGTGATGACAGCGCAAAAGATAAAAAAGACCGCTATCGCTATTATGATTAGGTCCGCCCCGGTGTCACCCAGATGTTTGGGCTGCGGGTCCACCAACCACCGATACAAGGCAAGAGAGTGTCTGGCGAGGGGCAAACGCTGCGGCAAGTGTGGACTCCTACATCATTTCGCCAGGGCCTGCAAAAAGTTTGAGTGAGGGGAACGGCGACACAGAACGGATTCCCCTGCCATGACTCCTAGGGTTATTCACACCATCTCCCCGAGCACAGATGGGTGTATTTATTGTGATCTGATGCTGGACGGTGTGGAAGTGTCATTGTTGGTGGACACGGGCGCAGCTGCATCCGTGTTGAACTGGCCTACTGTGAGGAGTTTGTTCCCGCATTACCATCTTAGAGGACTGTCGATGCCGTATTGTGGCTATGGAGGTAACAGACTAGCCATCGTGGGTTTGCTGGAGCTGACGGTGAGGATGGCCCCCTCTGCTTTCGGAATTCGGCCGGGAGGTACCAAGAAGCAAGGGGCTGCAACAACTTTGCCGGTGTTCAAAATGAAAGAGAGCGGCCCGGTCTAGACGTCGTGGACATTTGAAGCCGAGTTGAGCTCCCCTGTGGGTCGCTGACATGGTTCGACCCAGGGCAGAGACTTGGCTAAGAGGATTTCACAGCAAGAGGAAATGACGAGAGGACCAGGGACGGCTGCAGGTGGTGGCCGTCTGGAGGATGGTTATCTTCAGATGTCCGATGGGTCGTGGAGACACCCTAACGAGCTGAGGCCTGCCGTTGAGGAGAAGGAAGTGTCTTGGCTCTGATGTGGTTCATCAACGGGGGTGAAGCACAGGAGGTCTGTGGGAAGGGGGTGTCTCCTCATTGAGACTGTATGGTGGCAAGGGGGCGAAGTGTCTTGGGGTTGACCTATTAACATGCTAATGTTTGAAATGTTAATGAGTGAACTACCAGGGCTGCATTATTGTTGTGTTGACGTGGTATATGCATAAAAGTGGTTGGGCTCATTAAAAAAAAAAAAGATTTGTGGGCTACTTTTATTGTGTGTATGTGTGGGGGGGGGGTGCAGAATTTGTTAATAGGTGTGTATTACTCAAGCCACGTAGGTGGTATGTTTCACACTTACTCGCTGTGGGATTGCCCTGTGTGTGTGTTCAGGAAAAAAAAACCAACAACAACACTGTGTACACTGCTGCATTTAATGGCATGTGTGATGTGTAATTGGCTCGAGTTGTGGGGTGGGGGGGCTGGCACAGCAGGGTGTGGATGTACATATTGACCATTTATGGAATGTTTTGATAGGCTTTGATTGTACATATGCTTTGGGATTATTTTTACATGTTACATTAGGAACACGGCAGCCTACTTTGTCCTACGGACTGTTTTATACTAGAGACGGCAGAATAACCCTTCTGGCCATGTGGAGGTAGGGCAGTAGTCCTCCTGTCCCCCTCTAGTTTTAGTTATTTGTCTGCATGGATAGGCCCTGTTATTGTACAGTATTTACTATTAGTGTGTGATTTGGGTTGAAATTTGGGTGGGTCTGATGGTGTGTGTCTTAGACTTTTCTACGGGGGGGGGGGGGGGTAGTGTATTCATCCATCCATCCATCCATCTTCTACCGCTTTTCTGGAGGTCCGGGTCACAGAGGCAGCAGTTCAAGCAGAGAAGCCCAGACTTCCCTTTCCCCAGCCACCTGCTCCAGCTCTTCAGAGAGGATACCAAGGCGTTCCCAGACCAGCTGGGAGACATAGTCTCTCCAGCAGATTCTTGGGTCTGCCCCGGGGTCTCCTCCCAGTGGGACGTGCCCGAAAAACCTCAAGTGGGAGGTGTCCAGGAGGCATCCTGATCAGATGCCCATACCACCTCAACTGACTCCTTTCAATGTGGAGGAGCAGCGGTTCTACTCTGAGCCTTTCCCGGATGACTGAGCTCCTCACCTTATCTCTGAGGGTGAGTCCAGCAATCCTACGGAGAAAGCTCATTTCAGCCGCTTGTATCCGCGATCTCGTTCTTTCGGTCATTACCCAAAGCTTGTGACCATAGGTGAGAGTAGGAACGTAGATTGACTGGTAAATCGACAGCTCTGTCCTGGGGCAGCGCCTTGATCCGATGGAGGAGATAGGAGAGAGAAGGACGGTGGCTAAACTGTCATCTCTGCTGGAGTCCGAGTTCCACCCTATGCAGGACATACTGAATGCACTGAGGAGCTCATTTAGCAGCAGACTACATCATCCCAGGTGCACAACCGAGAGGTTTCGTAGGTCCTTCCTACCAACGGCTGTCAGACTGTACAACCTAAGCAGGGCTGCTCGCAGAGATAGCAAAAAAGACGTAACAAACTAATAGTTTTTTGAATGCAGAAGATGCAATAGACTTACACAGTGGTCCTCTCCGGCATACAACTAGGAGCATGCCGGTCGCTATGGAGGGTGAGAGTGTGTATGGGCACATAATCATACCATGCAGGATAGCTGGGTAGACGGTTATGCTGTTTCATTCCATCTAGCGGCAATGCTCTGCACTGTGTGTGTTTATATATTTGCATATTTGTTCCGTCTAGCTGCAATGCTCCGTACTGTGGGTGTTTATATGTTTATATATCTACATGTTATTCCATCTAGCTACATTGCTCCGCACTGTGTGTGTTTATATACTTGCATATTTATTCCACCTAGCTGCAATGCTCCGTACTGTGGGTGTTTATATATTTACATATTTATTCCATCTAGCTACAATGCTCTGCACTGTGTGTTCATATATTCATATATTATTCCATCCAGCTACAATGCTCTGCACTGTGTGTCTGTGTGTGTGTGTATATATATATATTTTATAGTAATACGTACATATGTTTATTAGCTGCTCTTGCTTGCTTGTTTTTTTTTCTTGCCTTCTGATTGTTGCTCTGAGTGTTGCTATCCCTGTGCTGTTGCAATCCTGGAATTTCCCCGTTGTGGGACTAATAAAGGCTTATCTTATCTTAGCTTTGCCTTAGAACTCAGCTCCCTCTCCACCACAACAGACCAGTACAACGTCCGCATCACTGCAGATGCTTCTCCAATCCGTCTGTCAATCTCTTGCTCCATTCTCCCCTCACTTGTGAATAAGACCCCAAGATACTTAAACTCCTCCACTTGGGGCAGGAGCCTGTCCCCAACCCGGAGAGGACAATCCACCTTTTTCCGGCTGAGGACCATGGACTCGGACTTGGAGGTGCTGATTCACATCCCAGCAGCTTCACACTCAGCGGCAAACCGTCCCAGCAAGAACTGTAGGTCATTGCTGGATGAAGCCAACAGGACAACATCATCTGCAAACAACAGAGATGAGATCCTGTGGTCACCAAGCATGACACCCTCCATTCCCTGGCTGCGCCTAAAAATCCTGTCCATAAAAAATATGAACAGGATCGGTGACAAAGGGCAGCCCTGGCGGAGTCCAACTCTCACTGGAAATGAGTCCGACTGAGTGTTGGCAATACGAACCAAACTCTCACAACGGTCGTACAGAGACCGAATAGCTAAACTGGCTTAGTGTATTAATTATGATTATTATTATTATTGTGTGTTATGGGTGACGGCTACACCTTTCCGGTTCTGCCGCCACCCAGAGTATAAAAGGCCTACCCAGAAGAGGCACGGTCTCTTTTCGACCAGCACCTCTGCCTTGACGGGAGCACCTTAGAGTTGTGTGAGTCTGTTCAATAAAGTTCCGTTCTACTGCATCTTCAGCCTCATTATTATAGTATTGGTTATGGACATAAAAGTACTGTTAAGGTGTGTGTGGCATATGACCCATAAGCAGACACATGAGGAAGCGATAATTGTAATGAACAAATAATATTTATTACAATTACTGTGCAAGGAACTGTGCAATGTGGATAAACCCGTGGAGCTGGCAAACCTAAGGGGAGGGAGCAGAGGGACGGGTAAGTGTAATTGATAGCAGTATGATGGGATTCTACAGTTAATTTCTGTGTGCTTACACTTCTGCAGGTGAGAGAGTCTGGTTGCAGGTGAAGGACCTCCACACTGGGGAAGCAGGCTGCCAGGAGGAGAGGTGCAGCTGGGATAACCTGAGGGTAATTTGGGCAGGCTGGCCAGGCCACCGAGCTGAGGAGTGAAAGTGACAAGCAGTGAGGACACGGTGGTAAGTCGACTTACTTTGAGGGGAATGAGGATGTGCACAAATCAGAATATCCAAATCCAGTCCGCCAGGCTAGTTCCAGAATCCAGAGGCAAGCAAAGGTCAGGGTTTGGTAGACAAAATGCAGGCTGGTAGATAAATCCCAAAGGGCAGGCAGTCTCAAGGTCTAGGGTAGGCAAAGATCAAAAAGCACGTCAAGGCAGAAATAATCACAAGATAAAGAGCATGGTTCAAGCTGTGTGTAGGTTAATGTCGCTAGACAGAGTGAGAGGAGAGCGACCTATTTATAGGGCCTCCCTTAATTGGCAGCAGATGCTGCACAAGGCTGCAGGAGTGAGTCTAATCAGAGGGAGTGAGGGAGGCAAAGCACACACGGGAACCATTACATCTATATGTTATTTACTACCCACAGTGTCTGAGTCAGGGTGTAAAGGCCATTTCAGTCTGTTGGTCCATCCCTCCATCTGCTTGCAAACTCAAGAACCAATGGAGCTAGACTCACCAAATGTTTTACACAAGTTGTTACTGGAATTAGCACCCATGGCTATGGTTCTGGGGTGTAAAAGGTCAAAGATTAAGGCCACAGGTTCATAAAAGCTCTGAATCAGTTTTGGTCTATAGTCACTTTATAATGAGAGCTATGGTCACCAAACTTGGTACACAGATTAACCTTAGGGCCTACATCTGTGGCTATGGTTGTGGGGTGAAACTGTCAAAGGACAATGTCACAAGTTCATGAGCATGGAAAACTAATGTGGACATACAGTACATAGTATGCCACTGTTGCATATTTTCACTGTCGAATGAAAACCATTATCCCCAAGACTGCTACTTTTCCAAAATTAAAACACACACACACACACACACACACACACACACACACACACACACACACACAGACACACAGAGAACATTACATTGATGCAATCTGTTTTATTTGAAAAAGCACCATAACATCATCACCGCATGTAATAAATGAATTAGCATGCATATACAGTAACTAAGAAAAGAGGGAAGGGATAAAAGAAAGGCAGTGAAAATGAGGAGGTGAACTGGAGAGGAACGCAGAGGATTTTTTTGTGAGGAGGAAAAGAAGGTGTGACTCCCCTCTCACTTGGCTTATTACAGATGGAGAGGACTCTGTGGAGTTCTGCTGCAAGTTCCTGCTGCCTCATAGTTGAGTGTGCCTAATGCTCTGTCTTCTCTATTACAGCCATCACATGCACGCACATGCACGCACACACACACACACACACACACACACACACACACACACACACACACACACACACAGAACAACAAGCTCTTGCTATCTTTATCCCTATAGTTCTCCCTGTAGATGTCATACTGCTGCCTCCAAACAATGAGTCTCTTCTCTTCTCTTCTCGTCTCTTCTCGTCTCTTCTCTTCTCTTCTCAATGTAAAGAAACATAGGTGGGAATGTCAAGAAACCCTGTTAATTATTGGTTTCATCTAAAGCTACCTTACCTGTTAGATATGGAAAAGGCTGGTAATAGTAAGATGGCGGCCGAGTTGGACGTGGGATAGACCATGGTGGATAACCGCCGGTTTCCGGTAGTGACGGCACTCATGGTACATAGGAGGTGGGCGGAAGAGGCTCTGCCTCTTTCGTCGTGGGAGCCACCTGGCAGGCAGGCGAGTGCCGTAAGCCTATTTATGTAAATAACTAGTATTGTAATAAAGCTCCATAAACTGCATCAGTTGTGCATTTGTTTTTACCAAATTATGGACACAACATTTGGCGACGAGGTAAAAGCGGGAATGGAGAAGTCTGTTGCTGAATTTCGGCCATTTCTGGAGGCCCCGGGCACGCCGCCCGTGCCGTGACGTCGTTGGTTCACTGCTTTTACCAACTACCTTGTAGTTCTGAACCTCGGCGAGTGTGAGAAGTTCCGAGCGAGAGCTGTGCTGGTCCAAAATTTGGGAATGGAAGGGCAGAGGATCCTAGAGAACCTTAGAGGTGCTGATAGCTTTGATGAGGTAGTGAAGCTAATGGCGCATTACTTTAGAGCGCCAGAAAACATCATGGTTAAACGCATTTAGTTTCGACAGCGCCGTCAGCGGTCGGGAGAGCCAGTTAGAAGATTCTTGGTGGACCTCCGTAAGCTGGCGAGGGAATGCAGGTTTGGACCACTGGAGGACAAGATGATTCGGGACCAGCTGGCAGAGCACATCCCCTGCCCGGCGGCCTGGTCCAGGTTGTTGACACACCCAGGGGAGTTGACGGTAGCTGCAGCTATCGAGCTTGCCCGACAGTTCGAGGTGGCAGAGATCATCGTAAGAGGCCTTACTGAAGGGGCTTCTCTGGATGGGGGTGAGTCTCACGCTGAGGCCCTGATCCTGGACCCTTGTGATGGCGAATACGGAGAGGATGATTTTGCCTCCGTGATCAAGATAAGGTCCTCTCCAGGTATACCAAAATGTTATGGATGTGGGTCCACTGAACACCGCTATAAGTCCAGGGTGTGCCCGGCGAAAGGAAAGCGTTGTGGCAAGTGTGGTGTGTTGAACCATTTTGCCAGGATGTGCACTAACTTTGTACGCAGGAGCCGTAGGGGTGAACCAGGTGCTGCGCAGAAGACTCCAACAATTGTGCATACCATCTCCCCGGAGACGACAGGGAGGATCGGTTGCACTGTCATGCTAGATGGCGTCGAGGTTCCACTTTTGGTGGATACTGGAGTGGCTATTTCCGTCCTGAACCTGGCGACCATGGAGAGACTGTTTCCCCACCGACAGATTAGGAGGCAATACGGAGAGTATTTTGGATATGGACGGAACAGGTTGGCCATTTGGGGCTATGCGGAGATGGAGGCCCGGTATAAGGAGAGTGTGGTACCCAGAGTCTGCATCAATGTTTCAGCATCCGGAGTCAACGTTATGGGGTGTAACCTTGTTTTACGGCCTTGGGTTCTCCATATCTAACGTGTCGGGTGAAGAATGGTCCGGATGTGGACTTTGGGGTCGGCCTGTTCCAGTGGTGGAGGGTGCTGAGGTGTGGGATTCAAACTGGCTGGACAGAGTTTTAGAGGGAAAGCACATTCGGTGCCACGCGGAGCAATCTCGGGATGGACCCGATGCCGTCATGCAGGCTGCCCTGGATGAGGGTGCCGGATGACACGTCGGGACCCCCGATGAGGCTCATAAGGACGAGGTGCCCACGTCGGGAGAAAAAGGGGCGAGACTGCGGAGTGTGGTTGTTGTAAAGTGCTCCCATCAACGGCCTGCCAAGAGAAGATCGAAACGAGCCCGCGAGCCGGAGAGATCAGTGACGGAGGCCTGTCGCAGGAATGGTGATCCAGATAAGAGGAAGAGGGCTCCCTCAATGACCAAGGTTGATGCTCAAGTACGACGGGATCACAGTCCACGCGAGCAGCAGGATGACCAGAAGCGGTTTCAGGTGGAGCCCGACTGGATGGAGGCACATCGGCGTAGATCCATCTATACCTGGAGACACCCGAGGGATCTGTGGCTGCCAATGACGGAGAGGAGACGGAGCAGCAGGAGCCCTGAGGTTAAGAGACGGAGATGCCTGGAGAGGGATCCATCCGAGGACTGAGGATTTTTGTGTGTGTCTATTGTGTTTTGCCCTAGTCCTGTGTGTGTAGTCTTTGCAGTTTGGTGCCCTGGTAAATTTGCTTAAAAAAATAAAGAAAGAAGAGAGTATGGGAGGTACACTGAAATGTTTTGTTGTGAACCTGATTTGAGTGTTTACATGATGAATTTTAATAGCCAGAGTGGTGGTGTGCCTAATTGAGTACCTATGATTTAGTGTGCTAGTGTTTAATTAAGATAAGATAAGATAAGATAAGATAAGATAAGCCTTTATTAGTCCCACAACGGGGAAATTCCAGGATTGCAACAGCACAGGGATAGCAACACTCAGAGCAACAATCAGAAGGCAAGAAAAAAAAACAAGCAAGCAAGAGCAGCTAATATACATATGTACATATTACTATAAAATATATATATACACACACACAGACACACAGTGCAGAGCATTGTAGCTGGATGGAATAAATATATGAATATATGAACACACAGTGCAGAGCATTGTAGCTAGATGGAATAAATATGTAAATATATAAACACCCACAGTACGGAGCATTGCAGCTAGGTGGAATAAATATGCAAGTATATAAACACACACAGTGCGGCGCAATGTAGCTAGATGGAATAATATGTAGATATATAAACACACAGTGCGGAGCATTGTAGCTAGATGGAATAAATATATAGATATATAAATATAAACACACCCAGTGCTGAGCATTGTAGCTAGATGGAATAAATATGTAAATATATAAACACACACAGTGCAGAGCATTGTTGCTAGATGGGATGAAACAGCATAACCGTCTATTTAGTTATCCTACATGGTATGATTATGTGCCCATACATATTCTCACCCTCCATAGTGACCGGTATTTTCCTAGTTGTATGCCGGAGAGGACCATTGTGTAAGTCTATTGCATCTTTTGCATTCAAAAAAACTATTAGTTTGTTACGTCTTTTTGCTATCTCTGCGAGCAGCCCTGCTTAGGTTGTACAGTCTGACAGCCGTTGGTAGGAAGGACCTACGAAACCTCTCGGTTGTGCACCTGGGATGATGTAGTCTGCTGCTAAATGAGCTCCTCAGTGCATCCAGTATGTCCTGCATAGGGTGGAACTCGGACTCCAGCAGAGATGACAGTTTAGCCACCGTCCTTCTCTCTCCTATCTCCTCCATCGGATCAAGGCGTTGCCCCAGGACAGAGCTAGCTTTCTTAATCAGTTTGTTCAGTCTCTTCCTATCGGCTGCAGTAATGCCACTGCCCCAGCAGACCACTCTAAAAGTGATGGCTGATGCCACCACCGTGTCATAGAATGACTTCAGCAGCGCCCCTTGTACACCAAAAGACCTGAGTCTCCTCAGCAGGAACAGCCTGCGCTGTCCCTTCTTGTAGAGTGCGTCAGTATTGTGTGACCAGTCTAGTTTATTGTTCAGATGAATACCCAGGTACTTATAGGATGTCACCATCTCGATGTCTGTTCCCTGTATATTTACTGGTGCTGTGAGGGGCTGCCCATGCCTGCGGCAGTCCACCACCAGCTCCTTAGTTTTCCTCGCGTTGATCTGGAGGCAGTTCCGATGGCACCAGTCCACAAAGTCCTGGATAAGCCCTCTGTACTCAGCTTCATCTCCGTTGGAGATGAGACCAACGATCGCAGAGTCATCAGAGAACTTCTGTAGATGGCAATGTGTTGTGTTGTGTGAGAAGTCTGCAGTATAAAGAGTGAACAGGAAGGGAGCCAGCACCGTTCCCTGGGGGGCCCCCGTGCTACTGATGATCGTGTCGGAAACACAGTCCCGGGTTCTCACAAACTGAGGCTGGTTCGTGAGGTAGTCCAGGATCCATGATGACAGGTGCTGGTCCACCCCTGCGCGCAGCAGCTTGTCCTTCAGGATCATCGGTTGGATGGTGTTGAAAGCACTGGAGAAGTCAAAGAACATGATCCTCACCATATTCCCGGGCTTCTCCAGGTGGGACAGAGAACGGTGAAGGAGGAAGATCACCGCATCCTCCACCCCAATGCCATGCTGGTAGGCGAACTGCAGTGGATCCATCGCTGGTTCCACCAGGGGGCGGAGATGAGCAAGGAGCAGTCTCTCCAGGGTCTTCATCAAGTGGGACGTCAAGGCCACCGGTCTGTAGCTGTTCAGGTCTTTGGGGTGGGAAGTTTTTGGTACAGGTACCACACAAGATGTTTTCCACAGCTGTGGTACCCTCCCCAGTTTCAGGCTCATGTTGAAGATATACGTCACAATCCCACACAGCTGGTCTGCACAGGACTTGAGGAGCTTTGCGCTGATGCCGTCCGGTCCCGACGCCTTCCTCGCCTTGATCTTCCTCAGCTCCGTCCTCACCTGGGTCTTGGTCAGGGTCAGGATGGGGGGCTGTGTGTTGGGAGTGGGGGGGTGTCGGTGGAGTGGGGAGTGGGCAGCAGGACTTGATTTCTTAGAGGCAGC
The DNA here is from genome assembly GCA_020510985.1 of Pholidichthys leucotaenia. Classification (NCBI taxonomy): domain Eukaryota; kingdom Metazoa; phylum Chordata; class Actinopteri; order Cichliformes; family Pholidichthyidae; genus Pholidichthys; species Pholidichthys leucotaenia. The sequence goes on from CM035843.1 coordinate 303,620,208, forward strand.
AGTGGTTGTTGTGCAGACAGGGGGGAGGGCGGTTGGTCAAATCTATTGAAAAACAGATTCAGGTTGTTCGCCCACTCCCTGCCCCCCGTGGCCTGGGGGGAGGTATTCTGGAGCCCCGAGATGGTTTTGAGGTTTCTCCAGACCCCGCTGATGTCGCTCTGTTGCAGCTTGTCCTCCATCTTCTTCCTGAAGCTGTCCTTGCCTTCTCTGATCTTTCTCCTCAGCTCCCTCTGTACGGACTTCAGCATCTCCCTGTTCCCCGACCTGAAGATCCTCTTCTTCTCTCTCAGAAGTGTTTTTATCTCAGGGTTGATCCAGGGTTTGTTGTTTGAGTGACGCCGTATGGTCTTGGTGGGAACGGATTTGTCCACACAGAAGCTGAGGTAGCCCGTGAAGGTGTGAATGAGGCCATCGATGTCCTCACCATGTGGATCGCAGAGCTGCTTCCAGGCAGTGGCTTCAAAACAGTCCTTTAGAGTGTCCATTGTCTCCTCAGACCATAACTCCACAGTGTGCATGGCCGGAGGTTGTCTGTGCACTAGGGGTTTGTACACCGGTCGGAGATGAACCAAGTTGTGATCCGATCTCCCAAGTGGGGGGAGTTGTGATGAGGTGTACACCTCCTTAGTGTTTGCGTAGAACAAATCCAGTGTTTTATTGTCTCTAGTGTGGCATGTGACATACTGGGTGAAAGTGGGCAGAATGGGAGACAGTGAAACGTGGTTGAAATCGCCTGAGATGAGGAGAAGAGCATCTGGGTGTTCTGTCTGCAGCCTGCTGGTTACTGAATGGATGACGTCACGCGCTGTCCCAGCGTTCGCCGTCGGATTTGCATAAACAACAATGCAGATCACGTGTGAGTGTTCTCTCGGGAGATATGTAGGCCTCATGCTAACAGCTAGCAACTCAATGTCTTTGCTGCAGTGTCGTTGTTTAACAGTGATATGTCCCGGTCTGCACCAGTTGTTGTTAACATACATTATCACTCCACCGCCCCTAGCTTTGCCACTCTCTGGTGTTCGGTCAGCTCGTATCATGTGAAAACCCTCCAGCTCAATGTTAGCATCTGCTGCTAGTTCAGTTAGCCACGTCTCAGTAAACAAAAGGAGAGAGCACTCCCGGTAAGTGCTATCATAACGGGAGATAGCCGCTAGCTCATCTAACTTTCCCAGTATCGACCGTACATTTCCCATGACAACAGATGGAAGGGAGGGTCTGTACCTTATATTTTTTGTCCTCCGCCTTACTCCAGCCCGGCAGCCGTGACGCTTTCGCCTCAATTCTCTCGGTATGTCGAGTTTTTCCAGTGGGACCGGGTGGCGGTTAAATGCTAGCAGCTCTTCCCTGTTGTATCGTATCCTGCTATAAACAGTGGCTCCGTCCACCGGCTCAGGAGACATTTAGGACGATCTGTGTGTCCGTGATATAAGTGGGGTGAAAAAAAAAGTGATCAAAAGAGAGAGGAAGGGAAAAAAAAACTCGATCGAGCCGCTGTTGCAAAAGGCAGCCTACTGGTGTGGCGCCGAGAGGATTTTTAATTAATTAATAATTAGTTATTAGTTATAATTAATAATTGGTTATTTATGTAGATTTGGAATGCCCAACACAGTTTGTTTCTCTGTGTGTGTCTGTCACGGGGTGGGTATTGGGGTGGGGGCCGCCAATAGTATGTGTATATTGTGATTTTGTATGTAATGTTTGTGTAGTACTGTTCATGGGATTATTTTGAGTTAGAAATACGGCTTTGTTTTATTTTATTGGACTGTTCTTTCTCTAGCGGCAGAATAACCCGCTCAGCCATGTAGGGGGTGCTGGCAGTCTACCTGGCCCCCCAGCCTCAGTTGTGTGAATGGATAGGAGTTTGTTTATTTTTGTACATATTTTCTTCCCCTTTTACAGCGTGTCGGGAGACAAATTAGGGTGGGTTGTTTGTGTGCTTGACATTTTTTTAAAGGGGGGAGAAATGTTAGATATGGAAAAGGCTGGTAATAGTAAGATGGCAGCCGGATTGGACGTAGGATAGACCGGGGTGGCTAACTGCCGGTTTCCAGTAGTGACGCCACTCATGGTATAAAGGAGGTGGGCGGAAGAGGCTCTGCCTCTTTCGTCGTGGGAGCCACCTGGCAGGCAGGCGAGTGCTGTAAGCCTATTTATGTAAATAACTAGTATTGTAATAAAGCTCCATAAACTGCATCAGTTGTGTATTTGTTTTTACCCAATTATGGACACAACATTACCCTCAACAACAATGGTGAAAACCCTCAATTACAGCTCTGCTTTTATAAAGAGAAATCTTGAAACACTTGCAGAAATAATCTCAAGATAGACTCTAGCCTAGGGACATGCTGATACATCCATCCATCCATCCATCTTCTACCGCTTAATCCTTTACGGGTCGCGGGGGGGCTGGAGCCTATCCCAGCATCTTTGGGCGAGAGGCAGGGTACACCCTGGACAGATCGCCAGTCCGTCGCAGGGCCCACACAGAGAGACAGACAACCATTCACTCTCACAGTCATACCTAAGGACAATTTAGAATCCCCAGTTTGATGCCAGTTAACCTCACCTGCATGTCTTTGGCCTGTGGGAGGAAACCGGAGTACCCGGAGTAAACCCACGCAGACACGGGGAGAACATGCAAACTCCACACAGAAGGGTCACCGATGGTCTGGGGGTGGGATCAAATCCACGATGGTCAAGGGTGGAATCGATCCCATGACCTTCTTGCTGTGCTGCCACTGTGCTAACCACCATGTTGATACACTCTGAAATAATTTAAATATACAGTATATCTTATAATAAAAGATGGAAAATATTTCAGAAGGTCCTTAATGTTAAACCCTTAAACAGATTTTTGTCAACATCTTTCTGCAGTTCCCTGGTGATCTTAAAAGAGCTGAAAAAGAGTGTGCACATGTGTCAATGTGAAAACATTCACTCCTACTTCATTGTAAACAGATCTGCCAGTGTACTTTTGTCCAAATTTGCCTCACATGCTCCCAGAACTAACTCTGCAGCTTGAAAACATGCCCATTGCCATTTTTTATGAGTTAGAACTTGTAAATAGAAATTAAGTATACTGGCTGTTCAGCCATATCAGAAAGTTTAATCCACATAGTCAGAGGTTTTATTTTCTAAATGGCATGCCATTATGTATACAGTACCAGCAATTACACATAGATTTCAACCGAATCTAGGATGTCATTTTTGTGTTTATTACATACTTTATTTTAAACATTTTTATACAAGCGTCTCTAAAGAGATGATGTATTATGGTATGATGATGTCTGTCCATCCGTCCATCCATACAGTGCACGTATTGTCCAGCAAACTCCTCTCACAGTTTTCAAGCTACGACTTTTTTATTTAACACAGTGTTTGTACATACAAACACTGTGTGTTATTGAAGATGTGCATACAAAGATTTTCATTTTGGATCATTTTTGTCAAAATTACAGGTTTTACAACCTTGTCATTTTTCAGTGCAGTTTCAATAGAGGGTACATGATTTGTCCTGCAAACTGCTATGACATGTTCATTATGCCTCGGCGAAAACGAAGGTGTACAGTAATCACTCAGTGCATCTGTGTGTGTGTGTGTGTGTGTCTGTCTGTCTGTCTGTCTGACCCCCTGTCTGTTTCAGTTCACCCGATCAAAATTAAGCGGAATTAAAGGCGTCTGTCATTGTATTGCCATATTTTCTTGATTTTCGATTTGCCAGAATTGCAAGATAAGGCTGTCTTTTCAAAATAAACACAAATTTAACTCATCATTTCTGTCAGTGCAGCCACGAAAAAAGGTATTGTAATAACTATGCCGGGGCACTAGAGATGGCAGTGTGGTGTTTTTTACAGCACATGATAGACCACTTCCGTGACATCACTAGGTTAATTAGTACGATGCTGAGTTAGTGCTCCAAGGTCTGCATTAGCTACTGTGGAGAGTTTTTACAAACACCAGGTTAATGGATGATTTTTAGACCAAAACTAAAAACAGATGTAAGGGCGGTCATTATTATATTACCCCGGATGTAGTGGTATATTTTATGTGGTCAACATGAGGAGAGATCACCCGCTTTATTTTATGACATCTTAAACAGCTGACTGATGTCTGTATTGAAATGATGGAGCTGCCGTTAGCTGGGATGCTAACGTGTGCAACAATCTTTTATATTAACAATGACACAGTTTGTTTTTTTTTTTTAAGTCAGAGGGACTGGTGGTTCATCGGATATAAAGGTCTCAAGTCTGAGCCTACTGTTCTCTGATTGATTGTTTTTCTCTGATAAAGTCTGGTGTCCACAGATTACTGCACAGACTGTTAGCATAGAGGTAATGAGGGCTAACGCCAATTCAACTCTTCAACTAAACTTTTTTAGGCTGAGCAGAAAGTATATCATCAGTGCCTATTTATGCAAAATAGATCACCACTGTTTTCTGTTCTTTTTAAATGTATTAATTAGCTCATGTATGTGCAACAACTCATCAGTTAATAAAACAGCTTTCTTGTGGAGAGAGGAGGCAGGCAAGACAAGGAGCTGGACGACACAGTTACTTTATTCTTCCTCCAACATATTTTACAGCAAAAGAGAGAGTCGGGTCTCTGTGCATTCCTCTTTTATACCTTTATTCCCATGCATCGAGACCCGCACTTCCGACCATAATCATTGTTGTCTGAACAAAGAATTGTGTGGCACATTAACATAACAAAATGCCAGCTCCACTCCAACACACTTCTTCTCGCTGGGATTTACTCCTCTCCCCGGGGGGGGGGGTGCATAGTCCTTACTGTCCCATCAGACCCCCTCCCCCCCCCCCAAACACCCAGAAAAGGCACTAACCCTCCCGTCCTTTGGGCTTGAGCTGGCGCCCATAGTGGCTGTAGCGGGGGGTTGCCAATCCAGTCAAACCGCCCTGCTGGCGGGGTGAACAGGAGGGCATGTCAGTCTGTGGAAAGAAAAGGGGGGAGAAAACACATTAGTCTCACAACTGCAGGTCCCTTCCGAGGGATCAACAACTTGCGGTGCCACCAATGGTGGGCGCTTGCGCTGGGGAGCTTGGGCCAACACCACCTGCTCGTCTGCCAACACAAAAGTGGGCTTCAGCCTGTCAATGCAGACGGTCGCTCTACGTCCACCCAAGTCTAACACAAAATGCTTCACCCCAGGTTCCAACACCCTGAACGGTCCGTCGTACGGTGGGCGCAGCATGTTCTGGTGCACATCATGCCTGTCAAAAACAAAACTGGTGTTCTGTAAGCTTTTTGGGATAATGTGTGGGGAAAAGAATGGTGGGCCAGGCCTGGTATGCTCACAGCCTCCGTACTGTGTAAAAATTGCGTGGGCGGATCAGCCTCGGGCGCGGGGTTTTCCAGTAAAAACTCTCCGGGGACCTGCAGCGGCTGAGAAAAAATGAGTTCTGCCAGGGAGGCTGCCAAATCCTCTTTTGGCGCGGAGCGCAACCCTAAAAGAACCCAGGGCAGGTGGTCGACCCAATTTGTGTCGGTGGGTGAACCTCTGAGTGCTGCTTTAAGTGACCTATGAAAACGCTCGCATAACCCATTAGCCTGGGGGTTGTACACAGTAGTGCGGTGAATTTTGACCCCCGGGCTCTGGGCCATCATGGACCAGAATTCTGAAACAAATTGCGGACCCCTGTCGGACATGATGCCCAATGGAGATCCGAAACGTGCCACCCAAGCTGACAAAAAAGCCCGCGCCACTTCCGCGGATGTGGTAGAAGCCAACGGGACCACTTCAGGCCAGCGCATGGTGCGGTCCACGATTGTTAAGAGGTGTGTAAAACCTTGCGACAGCGGGAGGGGTCCCACCAATATCCACGTGGACGTGGTCGAACCTCCTGGCCGGGATTTGTAATGGCTCAAGGGGGGCTCTAGTGTGCTTGTGCACTTTGGCCCGCTGGCATGCGATGCAAGCTGCAGCCCAGTCTTTCACGTCCTTGTGCAAGCGTGGCCAGACAAATTTTGCCCCAACTAGCTTCACTGAAGTGTGCACTCCCGGGTGCGAAAGGAAGTGAACGGACTCAAAAACACAATGGCACCAAGAGCTCAGAACCACTGGGCACGGGCGGCCGGTGGAGACATCGCAGAGCAAGGGAGAGCACCCTTCTTGCACCACCCTGCTCTCCAGCTTTAACCCTTTTGGCGCAGACTGGAGCGTGCAAATGTCCGCGTCCCCGGCTTGCTTCGCCGCCATGGTGGGGAAATCTATTCCCATGTAGACCGGGGCGATTAACGCGCACGATAGGCATTCGGCCACAATGTTGAGTTTACTGGCGACATGTTGAATGTCGGTAGTAATTGCATATGTCAGTGGCTTATGATACACGAATGCGGTGAACTCGCGCCCCTCCAGCCAGAACTGGAAATGGCACGTTGCCAGGTGGAGAGCCAGCAATTCTCTATTGAATGCGCTGTACTTGCGTTCGTTGTTGCGCAAAGTGCTGCTGAAAAATGCGAGCGGCTGCCACGAACCTGAGACGCACTGCTCCACTACTGTCCCTATGGCAACGTCAGATGCGTCTGTAGTGAGCGCTATCCGTGCAGACGGGTCCGGGTGGGCTAACAACGTGGCATCCGCAAGTGCTGTTTTGGCATTAGTAAAAGCCTGGACTCGCTTGGGAGTCCAGTCGATGGCTTCCGCGGGCTTCTTTTTTTAAGCGCGGTGTACAACGGCTGCATCAGCTGGGCTGCCCGGGTAAGGAAGCAGTTATAAAAATTAACCATTCCCAAAAACTCCTGTACTGCCCTGATGGTCTGCAGGTGCGGAAAGTCCAGCACAGTGTGCACTTTGTCCGGTAATGGGATTGCACCCTCTGGCGAAATGCAGTGGCCCAAAAAGTCAATCACTGGCACACTGAACTGGCACTTCACCGGGTCAACCTGTGTGCTTCCAACCTCTGGAAAACTGTCTTGAGATGGGCAATGTGCTCCTCCTCGGATGTGTTGTCTACCAGAATGTCGTCTAAGTAGACAAAAACGAAGGACAAGTCGTGAAGCATTGCGTCCATCATCCTCTGGAAGGTCTGCGCCGCGCCTTTTAATCCGAATGGCATGCGTAAAAACTCAAAAAGGCCAAAAGGAATTATTACCGCTGTTTTTGGAACGTCTTCCACATGCACCGGGACCTGGTGGTAACTGTGGACCAGATCCACTTTGGAAAAAACATGCGCCCCGGCCAGGTGCACGGAAAAATCCTGGATGTGTGGAATAGGATAGCGATCATGTTCCGTAGCATTGTTCAAGCGGCGGAAATCGCTGCACGGTCACCACGACCCGTTGGCTTTAGGCACCATGTGTAGCAGGGATGCCCACGGGCTGTTGGAGCACCTGACGATGCCCAACTGCTCTAAGTTGGCAAACTCCTCTCGTGCGCTGGCCAGTTTAGCTGCGTCCAAACGCCGAGGACGTGCAAGCACCGGCAAGCCTTTCATCGTTATAAAGTGCTCGACCCCGTGTTTTGTTACCGTAGCTGAAAAAGTCGGGACCGTGAGTGCTGGGAGCTGTGCGAGCAAATGTTGGTTCTTACATGCTGGAGCTATAATGTTAGCCAGTGTTGTCGACCCAGCTCCCCGAGCTGTGCAGGGCAGTGAGGTAAAAGAGACAACATCCACTAATCTCCTATTAGCAACATAGACTAACAAACCTTAAGTGCATAGAAAATCTGCTCCTAAAATGGGGCCAGAACATGCAGCTATCACAAAGTCCCACTGTTGGCGGCCGTGAGCTTGGGACCGCTGCGTCCTGCCACCCTGTCTGCGTTGACCAGCAGGATGAGGCTCTTCTGGGAGCCGGAGTCCACCAAAAACCATCTCCCCGAACGTGTGTCCATGACGTAAAGCAGTCTGTTCCTGTCGCCATCGGTTGCAGCTGCCACTGAATTCTAAAAGTGCCGTCTTCCTGGCTTCTTGAATTGGCATGGCACTAGGCAGCGTTGGGCATTCGAGCTGAAACGGCGATGATAAAAACAGATCGCCCCGTTCCTTCATCTTCTGGTGTCCGTCCTGGCTACCATGAAGGGCTCCTCGACCTCGCTGGAGTCCCTCATGCATGCCGGTGGCACTGTCTGCACGCTGAGAGTTCTGGTCGCTGAAATGATGTGGTCCGCTTCCTGCGCCAGGGTACGGTAGTCCTTAGCAACCAGCCGTGGCGAGTTGGCCAGGATCACCCTTATTGTAGCCGGTAGGTTCCTGAGGAACAAGTGGGCGAACAGGAAAGATCCATCGTCCTTCTTCCTCAGCGCCAACATGCTCTCCATCAGCTCCACTACTGATTTGTCCCCTAACTCTGAATGCCTTAGGAGCCTCTCTGCCCTCTCACTGTCAGAAAGGGTATAGTACTGGAGAAGCATCCTCTTGAGCGCCTTATATTTTCCTTGGGCCAGCGGCTCCTGGAGCAGGCTCATCACCTGTTGCATGGTGCATGCATCCAGCGCAGCGACCACATTGTAATACTTGGTATCGTCCGTTGTTACCTTGCGGAGTGCGAACTGAGCTTCTCTGTGCAAAAACCACACAGTTGGGTTGTGAAGCCAGAAGCCTGGGAGCTCAATTGGGACCACACACGCAGCGATGGTGCTCTCCCTCCAGGCAGTCTCCGGGGCAGTGCTCGGCTCGCTTTCCATGGCACATCTTGGGGTCATCAGTGTGGAGAAAGGAGGCAGGCGAGACAACAAGCTGGACGACACAGTTACTTTATTCTTCCTCCAACATATTTTACAACAAGAGAGAGTCGGGTCTCTGTGCATTCCTCTTTTATACCTTTATTCCCATGCATCAGGACACGCACTTCCGACCATAACCGTTGTTGTCTGAACAAAAATTGTATGGCACATTAACATAACATAATGCCGGCTCCGCTCCAGCACACTTTTTCTCTCCGGCATTTACTCCTCTTCCCGGGGGGCGCATAGTCCTTACTGTCCCATCTGATACCTCCTGGTGACACCTCCTCCTCCGGTCCATTGTCCCCTGAGTGAAGAAGTCCAACACCATGCCCCCACATTCTTACCTTTCATGAGGACCCCTAACATCACTGCAGTCTGTAGGATAAAAAAAAAAAAAGCTTTTTCTCCCTCTGGTAAAAAAAACAAAACAAAAAAAAACCCCCTGATAATGATAAAAATACTTCAGCTAAATCCAGTTTACCAAGAACGCAAATCAGTTCTTTTATTGATGTCTACAATTCAAAGACTAGCACATAAAAATTACAGGATAATGGGAAGCTTAAAATATTTCATGGTGACAATCTATGTAAAATATACAACAAATGTTAAAAAATTGAAGAAGATTGAGAGAAAATAATTAAAACCCATTGTTTAGCAAGGTACTGGAGAGGAGAGTCCGGCCGTTGGTCGAACCTCGGATTCAGGAGGAGCAATGTGGTTTTCGTCCTGGCCGTGGCACATCAGACCAGCTCTTTACCCTCTCGAGAATTCTCGAGGATTCGTGGGAGTTTGCCCAACCAGTTTACATGTGTTTTGTGGACTTGGAGAAGGCATTTGACCGCGTCCCTCAAGGTTTTTTGTGGGGGGTGCTTCGGGGGTATGGGGTATTGGGGTTGTTGTTACGAGCTATTCGGTCTCTGTACTACTGTTGTGAGAGTTTGGTTCGTATTGCCAACACTCGGTTGGACTCATTCCCATTGAGAGTTGGACTCTGCCAGGGCTGCCCTTTGTCACCGATCCTGTTCATAATTTTTATGGACAGGATTTCTAGGCGCAGCCAGGGAATGGAGGGTGTCATGCTTGATGATCACAGGATCTCATCTCTGTTGCTTGCAGATAATGTTGTCCTGTTGGCTTCATCCAGCAATGACCCACAGCTCTTGCTGGGACGGTTTGCCTCTGAGTGTGAAGCGACTGGGATGAGAATCAGCACCTCCAAGTACGAGTCTATGGTCCTCAGCCGGAAAAAGGTGGATTGTCCTCTCCGGGTTGGGGACAGGCTTGTGCCCCAAGTGGAGGAGTTTAAGTATCTTGAGGTCTTTTTCACGAGTGAGGGGAAAATGGAGCAAGAGATTGACAGACGGATCGGAGCAGAATCTGCAGTGATGCGGACGTTGTACCATTCTATTGTGGTGAAGAGGGAGATGAGTTCTAAGGCAAAGCTGTCGATTTACCAGTCAATCTACGTTCCTACTCTCACCTATGGTCACGAGCTTTGGGTAATGACCGAAAGAACAAGATTGTGGATACAAGCAGCTGAAATGAGCTTTCTCCGTAGGATTGCTGGACTCACCCTCAGAGATAGGGTGAGGAGCTCAGTCATCCTAGGTGTGAATGTGTGTGTGAATGGTTAAGGGATAGCGCTGTACCGTGGCTGCTTCATCCATCCAGGTGGATGCCCTCAATTTCCCCTCTGGGGATCAATAAAGTATACAAATCCTGGAGAGGCTCAGAGTAGAACCGCTGCTCCTCCACATTGAAAGGAGTCAGTTGAGGTGGTATGGGCAACTGATCAGGATTCCTCCTGGACGCCTCCCACTTGAGGTGTTTCGGGCACATCCCACTAGGAGGAGACCCCGGGGCAGACCCAGGACTCGCTGGAGAGACTATGTCTCCCAGCTGGTCTGGGAATGCCTTGGTATCCTCTCTGAAGAGCTGGAGCAGATGGCTGGGGAGAGGGAAGTCTGGGCTTCTCTGCTTGAACTGCTGCCTTCGCAACCCGGACCTCCAGAAAAGCGGTAGAAGATGGATGGATGGATGGATGTATTGGTCTTACAGGAGAAAAAATATGCCCATTACTATTTGAATGACCAGTTTGTTTAGCTTCAGTTATCAGTTCAAAGATAATAGACTGCAATATATTTGGGAAAAAACAACTTCCTGCAAGGTTTTATTAATTATTTCTAGCACGACACTCATCCTCAGCCTGCTTGTAAATAAGGGGCTCAAATCATGAGTAAACTTGAGTAAACAAAGTTTAAAAACCCTTTCAGTTTGTGTCTCAGTCTGGAAAAATTTCCACATACGGCTTTGTTATCAAAATACACTAATTTAACTCACCTTTACTGTCACTGCAGCTGGGAAAAAGGTATTGTAATAACTATGCCAGGCCAGTAGAGGTGGCAGTGCACCTTTTTTACAGCCCCCCATGCCACAGGCACCAAGGTATCAGCACCTTGGTGCTTTCATTTCACACAGTGTTTGTACATGTATTGAAGATGGGGGATATTGTGGGGGGGGGTAAATGATTTTCTGATATTTTCTCTAAATTTGTTCCACTTTGAATTGTATATTGTCTAGTTTGCTGAAAGGCCTTGCAATTGCATGATTGTTAGTTTTATGATTGGATCGTCACTTGTGGTAACGTATCGTCACTTCCTGTTTTGCCGTCTGTCTGTGTGGTTTGCTCTCCTCACTCTCCTGAGCTTTGGATTAGCCACTAGCTATGGCTACTAGCTCTCCTTCCTCTCCTCCTCTGGTGTGCTCTCTCTGTCAGATGTTTAGCTACACCTCTGCCTCTTTTAGTGATAACGGCAAATGTAATAAATGTTGTCTTTTTGAGGCGCTCGAGGCGAGGTTGTCTGATTTGGAATCCCGGCTCCGCTGCATTGAAACACCGTCTGCACCAGTTACTCTTGACCAGGGGTGCTCACACTTTTTCAGCATGCGAGCTACTTATAAAACAACCAAGTCAAAATGATCTACCCACTACAAAAATGCAAAACATATAATTATTTATATATAATGTATTATATATAAATGTATACATTTCAAATGTATTAAGGATTCTTTGTATGTACAATGTATGTTGATGTACCTTGCATAACTGAATAAGCCAATATTGCACAACACACATAATAAATAACTATTAACATTTTTTGTAATTACCTGAGTTTACTTTGATGACTTGCACTGAATTGAATCAGCCAGGGATGCATAGTCCGGACAGTAGCTGCTGACAGCCAGCCTCAAGCACATTTCCAAATGTTCATCAGTCATGGTGGAACGGTATTTGGACTTAATGATCTTCATGTAGGAAAAGGCTGACTCACATAAATAAGTGGTAATTCAAGAAGTCTGGGAACGCATCATCCTGCCTGCACTTGGCAATAAATCCATTCACACGCCCAACCATTGCAGGTGCTCCATCTGTGGTGATAGACACCAATTTGTACACTGGGAGCTGAGTTTTCTCAATAAAGTTTTTAAACGTCTGAAATATGTCCTCTCCTCGCGTCTGTTCTTTCATGGGAAGAAGTCTGACAGACTATATTAACTAATAAAATAAAGAAAATTGATACTATGTTAATTTTGTATTGGATTTGATCAGTGATTATTTTGGAACCTAAAATTAGACTAAATGCTAATATTTTATTGAATAATAACAGGTAATACAATATAGATAAATATATTATTCAAACAGTGCTGTCACTGGCACTTGAAGTCCATCCTTCACGCCTGATTTTGCTCTCCCAAATTCGCCGAAGATCTGCGTTTTTTTGACCGCTGGGAAACCTATAGTATGATCTTCTTATGACCTATTCCTTGTCTGTACCCTGGCGATTACTACAGAAAGGTACTACGCATCTGGAACCCTGATTTGTGGCTTTATTTTGACGTATCTTGAACTCTGTCTCCGTTGTGAGGCATTGTAAACAAACTACCGGATGTTGCCGGTTGCACATTGCATTGTGGGGAATGTGCAAAGGGCGAATAGCTCCTCTTTTGCAGTGAGATCACTAAACACCATACGAATGAAAATGCACATATGGGCTGTGTCACTCACATCTGTAGATTCGTCCAACTGCAGTGAGAAACACTCACAATCTCCAATGTCCTTCCACATTTGCTGGGTTAAATCCTCAAGCAAGGGCTTCAAATCTGAGGTAATTCGCTGACTAGCTTGTAAGTTTTGCTGCGCTTAGCGCCGTTGTTTACGCATGAGCGGTGACCTAAAGGTCAAAATTCAGTTGTCATCTGAATGGTTGCCCTGTATGTCAATCAAGTGACGGGATGTTTGATAGGCTGACAAATATTTTTTTTAATGTCACGCTGCGATCGACCAGTACTGCCTCCGCGATCGACCAGTAGATCGCGATCGACGTAATGAGCACCCCTGCTCTTGACAGACGCCCCTTAGCTGCAGCGGAGCTAGCTAGCATAGCTAACCCCGTTAGCGGTCCTCCGGCTCTCCTCAGCAGCGAGGAGACTGGGTGGGTGACGGTGAGAAGGAAGCCCGGTCGCAAAGCCCCAACCTCCAACCTGTTCATGTTTCTAATCGTTTTTCCCCGCTCAGCGACACACCCGCTGAGGAAAAAACTCTGATCATTGGCGACTCTGTAGTCAGAAACGTGAACCTAGAGACTCCAGCGGCCATAGTCAAATGCATTCCTGGGGCCAGAGCAGGCGACATCGAGTCAAATTTGAAAATGCTGGCTAAAAGTAACTGTAAATACTCCACAATTGTTATTCACGCTGGCATTAATGACATCCATCTCCGGCAGTCGGAAGTCACAAAACTTAATGTAGAATCGGTGTGTATCTTTGCAAAAACAATTTCTGCCTCTGTAGTATTCTCTGGGCCCCTCCCCAATCTGACCAGTGATGACATGTTTAGCCGCTCGTCATCCTTGAACCACTGGCTGTCTGTGTGGTGTCCTGCAAACAATGTGGGCTACATTGACAATTGGAGCTCATTTTGGGGAAAACCTGGTCTTATGAGACGAGACAGCATTCATCCCACTTTGGATGGTGCTTCTCATTTATCTAACAATCTGGCATCTTTTTTATCCAAATTTCTTGACAACTCAGAGTTGGGACCAGGAAGCAGAGTCGCAGTCTTACACGCCTCTCTGCAGCTCCTCTTCATCTGCCACCCCTCAACTTAGCCCCTGTCTTCCCCATCAGAGAATCATTGTCTGCTCCGCCCATGGGCATCAGCGAGAGAAGTAAAGCACTAAAAGAACTCTATCAGGCCATCACTGAGACACAAACAGCACATCCAGATGGATTCCTCATCACAGCAGGAGACTTCAACCATGCAGATTTAAAGGCCCTCCTACCAAATCTACACCAACATGTAGACTTCCCAACAAAAGGAGACAATTTTCTGGACCTGGTGTACACAACTCACAAGAAAGCATACAGAGCCTCCCCCCTTCCCCACCTGGGTCTCTGATCACATCACCATCTTGTTAAGGCCGGCATACAAACTCAGAATGAAAACTAGAAAAGCACTCGGAGAGCGCAGACCTCCGCCAAGCGCCACAGTTCCCCCCCATACAGTGTTTGTGTGTACGTTTTCAGATTCAGATTCCTTGACTTGAAACATATGACTAGCAATTGGGCCCTGCCCAGCACTGTGTTCCGCGTGCTTTTGTGCCTAAAACTTTGAAGAAGGCGGAGTTTGTGTTCGTCAGACACGACGAGCAGCGCCCTCCATTGGGCCTGCACACATGTTGAAAATGGCCGTATCTGAGAATGTTAAAGAATCCTTTAAAAAATTCCTGTATCCAGACGGTGATCCGGATCATCCCCAAAATTTAATCAGTTCTTCCTTGTACCATTTCCAACAACGCCTGAAAGTTTCATTGAAATCCGTCCAAAACTTTTTGAGTTATCTTGCTAACCAACAGACAAACAGACAAACAAACAGACAGACAGACAAACGCTGGCAAAAACATAACCTCCTCCTTGCCTCCGGCCTGGCGGAGGTAACAATCAGGCCAACAAAAAAGCAGGTACATGTGTGACCAGAGGGGGCCTCTGATGCTCTGAAAGACTGCTTCAACACTACAGACTGGGACATTTTCAAGCACACAGTCACTCACAATGGATACACAAACTTAGAGGAGTACACTGACGTAGTTATAGCATACATAGCTACAGTGCATCCGGAAAGTACAGTATTCACTTTTTCCACATTTTGTTATGTTACACCCTTATTCCAAAATGGATAAAATATTTTTTTTTCCTCAAAATTCTACACACAATACCCCATAATAACAACGTGAAAGATTTTGTGAGATATTTGCAAATTTATTAGAAATAAAAACTAAGAAATCACATGTGCATAAGTATTCACAGCCTTTGCTCAATACTTTGTTGATGCACCTTTGGCAGCAATTACAGCCTCAGGTTTTTTTTTTTAATATGATACCACAAGCTTGGCACACCCATCTTTGGGCAGTTTTACACATTCCTCTTTGCAGCATCTCTCAAGCTCCATCAGATTGGATGTGAAGCGTCGGTGCACAGCCATTTTCAGATCTCTCCAGAGATGTTCAATTGGATTCAAGTCTGGGCTCTGGCTGGGCCACTCAAGGACATTCAAAGAGTTGTCCTGAAACCACTCCTTCAATATCTTGGCTGTGTGTTTAGGGTCGTTGTCCTGCTGAAAGATGAACCATCGCCCCAGTCTGAGGTCAAGAGCGCTCTGGAGCAGGTTTTCATCCAGGATGTCTCTGTACATTGCTGCATTCATCTTTCCCTGTATCCTGACTAGACTCCCAGTTCCTGCCGCTGAAAAACATCCCCACAGCATGATGCTGTCACCACCATTGGCGTGGTTTTGAGCGGTGCCTGGCAAAGAGTTCAATCTTTGTCTCATCAGACCAGAGAATTTTGTTTCTCATGGTCTGAGAGTCCTTCAGGTGGCTTTTGACAAACTCCAGGCGAGCTGTCACATGCCTTTTACTAAGGAGTGGCTTCCGTCTGGCCACTCTACCATACAGGCCTGATTGGTGGATTGCTGCAGAGACACTTGTCCTTCTGGAAGGTTCTCGTCTCTCCACAGAGGAACACTGGAGCTCTGACAGAGTGAGCATTGGGGTCTTGGTCGCCTCCCTGACTAAGGCCCTTCTCCCCTGACCACTTAGTTTAGATAGCCGGCCAGCTCTAGGAAGAGTCCTGGTGGTTCTGAACTTCTTCTATTTACAGATAATGGATGCCACTGTGCGCATAGGGACCTTCAAAGCAGCAGAAATTTTTCTGTTCCCTTCCCCAGATTTGTGCCTCGAGACAATCCTGTCTCGGAGGTCTACAGACAATTCCTTTGACTTCATGTGTCTCGAGCTGAGTTCTGAATATTTTGCCAGACTCAGCTTCGTGGCTTTTCCGCCATATTTATATCTACCTGTTGTATTTTTTTGTCTCTTTGGGTCTATGTATTATGTTCTGTTTGCCATTTTTCCTGTCCGTGCAGTGTTTTATTTTTATCTCTCTATTTATTCATATTTATACTTAAGTAAGTTATTCTATTTTATTCCCCTAGTATTATCCTCCCACTGTTGACAGCTGTCAGGGGCATCAAGCTTCTCGTGGGCTCGCCTTGTAAGCTGCCAATTCGAATTTGCCCTCTTCTCACCACCTCAGCTGTTCCCAATTAAGTTTCTTCGCCTTCCCTTGCCCGTTCAGGTGCCCACATCTGTTGTTAATTATGTAATGGGTTTCTAGCCCAATTTAAGGTCTGCATGTTCATTCCTACTTTGTCGTCGCTTTGGCTTTTTCCAAACCTCGTCTCCACCAGACCTCTGCTTCACTCTGGTGAGTAATTTGTCAGTAATCTCCCTCACATTTGCATCTTTGTTTTGGAGGATGTTGTTGAACTTTGTGTTTGTCCTTTTATTTAATAAACTCACTATTAACCATACAGTGCGTGGGTCTCATTTTCCTGCCCTGCAGGGCAAATCATGACAGAAAGCGGTGACCAGTAGAGACCCAGCTGCTATTATTAGTGGGTTTGCCTTTTTCTGTTGTCCCCCCGCCCCCTTGTGTGTTTCACACACCTATTCGTGGAGTGAAACATGTCCCCAGCACGCTGGGTCTTGGCCAGCAAAGGAGGGTCAGCGGCCGGGGGTCCCAGCTTGGAGGAACAGTGGTCGACTCTTTTCATCCAGGACTGCATCTCCAACGCTCTTACCTCTTGTAGCCCAAAGATAGTCCTGCAAAACGTGGAGTCAGCGGTCGGAAGAATGAAGGCACATCCTGGGCTGACAAAATATCCTGAGTTTGCGGACGTGTTGGCTACACTCGCCGCCCTGCAACAGTGCTTCCCCGGGCTGACGTGGGGGCTGCCTCCAGTGAACCCGGCACCCACACGAAAACGCGTTCCACGGAAGATGCCCTGCCTCGCCTCCAGTACACCCACTCCTACTCCTGCTTCAGTTGCTCCGCAAGAACAGCGTCGTCTAGCGTTGGACCGTTGGTAGAACACCTCCTCCTCCTCGCCAGCAGCCTCTCCTTCATCAAGGCAGAAGAGTCCCGCAGCAGGGCGCTCTAAGCGTCTTGTTTCTCCAGATAATTCCCCATCTTCTCTCCCTTGCGCAGCTGCTGCCCTCCGCTTCCTCTCGGCGAATCCTTCCACTGCTGGGAGGCCCATTGCTTCCTTCCCGGCTCCACCCTCCTTCGTGTCGACAGGGGTGGCTCCTCTACAACCCATTGAGGGACCCCAAGTCCACTGTAGCCACAGAGAGGGGCGACTCTACTGCAGGAAACACTGAGTCCTGGGAAAACAGGCAAGTTTCATGTCATTCTATTTCATGTTAGGATGATATGCCTTGCCTGATTCCCGGTGGAGAGACTCAGGGTTTGAAGTCCCCTGAGCTCTCTCCACCTGCTGTAATTAATAAATCCTCATCTGCCCTCTCCGTATTTCCTCCTGTGGTTCCTGAGTTTCCGCCGGCCCTGGAACAGAGCCACCGGACGATGGAGGAGTCTGCGGCCATGGAGGACCTGATCCCAGCCCTGTAGCCACACCATAGACGGAGGTAGAGGGCCTTCTGCGAACTGATGACAGAGTGTCCCCTGGCTTTGGCTACGCAGAATTCAGTGCCAATGATGAGCCGCACCCCAGCCACCACACTGGACGAGCCTCCTGCATGTGTCACCCCGCCTGGGGCCAAAAAGACTGCATCCACCACCAAGTCTGCTGAGGGGGCCGCCGTAGCAGAGTCGGAGCTGGACCTCCAGAGGACCAAGCCCAGAGCAGCATCATCGCCTGGAACGACAGAGTCCTGAACGACAGTGGAGCTCGAGCTCAGGCAAGTGCTCACCTTTGTTTTTCTCTTGTCTGTCCTGGAGAAATCTTGTCTGGCTCTTGGTGAGGAGGGCCGGGTGCAGCCATCAGCTGCACCTGTGCCACCCTCGCTGGGCTCCGCTGCTGCCGGTGACCTTGACCCTGCTTTCTTGTCTTTGTCTGCGCTCTCTCCCAGGGTCACCGAGGATGAGCCGCCAGTGCCAGATGTCTCCGTGGATCCAGGCTTGCCGCCCGAGATAGCCATGGGTCCAGCTCCCCCTGCCGAGGTCATCGAAGATGCTCCATCCCAGCCCGGGACCTCCGTGGGTGCTGCTTCCCCTCTGGCTGAGGTCATCACAGGTGCCTTGTTCCAGCCCGGGACCTCTGTGGGTGCAGCTTCGGCCCACTCCGGGTCCTCCGTGGGTGCAGCTCCTCCCCTGCTCGAGGCCATCATTTGGGTCCCTCCTCATCATCATTTGGGTCTCCGTGGGTGCTGCACCTCAGCCTGAAGCCTACATGGGTGCTGCGTTCCAGTATGGGTCCACCATGGGCATTGCACTCCAGCCTGGGGCCCACCGGGGGTGCAGCATTGGCACAGCCCAGGCCCACCAAGGGTGCTGCAGTGCTCCAGCCTGTGGCCACCACGGGTGTAGCTTTGCTCCAGCCCAGAGCCACTGTGGGTGCAGCTTTGCTCCAGCCCAGAGCCTCCATGGGTACAACCATGTTCCAGTCTGGGACCCCGAGGGTGAAACTGGCCAGTCCACGAGCATCGTGGTTTCCCTTCCTCCTCTGCCAGACGCCGTCGTGATCCCCCTTCCTCCTCTGCCAGATGCCGCCATGGTTTCCTCTCCTTCCCTGCCAGGTGCCATTGTGGTTCCCCCTCCTCAGCTCTCCTTCCCGTTGCTAGGTCTCCCAGTGGGGGAGCCACCTCCCGGGCCGCCTCTTCTATTCAGGTGGCTCAAGAACTCTGGTCGGCCGCCTGACGGACTGAGCTGTTGGGTTGGGTAGCCCATGTTCTCTGGCCGACCACCCGACTTGGACCACCTCACCATCCGCCAGGTCTGGGACTTTGGTTGGCCCCCTGAACTCCCTAGCTCCTTAACCCGGGGGGCCTAGTTCTGTGTTTTTCTGGTGTGGGTCCTGAGCGGGGGCAGTGCGGTGGCAGAGTGGTTAGCACTGCGGCAGCACAGCAATTCACCCTTGGCCGGGGGATCCTGGGTTTGATCCCAGCCCCTGACCAACCGTGATCTGTGTGGAGTTTGCATGTTCTCCCCGTGTTTGCGTGGGTTTACTCCAGGATTTCTCTGGTTTCCTCCCACATGCCAAAAACATGCATGTTAGGTCAATTGGCATCAAAAAACTGGGGATTCTAAATTGTCCTTAGGTATTGATGTGAGAGTGAATGGTTGTCTGTCTCTCTGTGTTAGCCCTGCGATGGACTGGTGATCTGTCCATGGTGTACCCTGCCTCTCGCCCAAAGATTCTGGGATAGGCTCCAGCCCTCCCGCAACCCGAAAAGGAGTAAACGGAAGAAGATGGATGGATGGATGGATGGATGGATGGATGGTCCTGAGCGGCTTTTTTGTTTCATTCCCTCCTAGCCTGTCCCCCCCACCACCCACCCTTGGTGGGTTATTATTATGTCCCTTCTGGGGGTGGGGGAGGCAGGTCTTTCCTTTTCTTCTGGTGTTACCCTGGGGTATCTGGAATCCAACCACCCCTTGAGAGGACTCTGTCACGAGCTGAGTTCTGGATATTTTGCCAGACTCAGCTTTGTGGCTTTTCCGCAGTATTTATATCTACCTGTTGTATTTTGTGTTTCTTTGGGTCTATGTATTATGTTCGGTTTGCCATTTTTCCTATCCGTGCAGTGTTTTATTTTTATCTCTCTATTTATTCATATTTATACTTATGTATGTTATTCTATTTTATTCCCCTAGTATTATCCTCCCACTGTTGACAGCTGTCAGGGGCTTCAAGCTTCTCGTGGGCACACCCTGTCAGCTGCCAGTGTGGATTTGCCCTCTTCTCACCGCTTCATCTGTTCCCAATTAAGTTTCTTCACCTTCCCTTGCCCGTTCAGGTGCCCACATCTTTTGTCAACTATGTAATGGGTTTCTAGCTCTTTTTAAGGTCTGCATGTTCATTCCTACTTTGTCGCCGCTTTGGCTTTTTCCAACCCTCATCTCAACCAGAGCTCTGCTTCGCTCTGGTGAGTAATTTGTAAGTAATCTCCCTCATGTTTGCATCTTTGTTTTGGAGCACGTTGTTGAACTTTGTGTTTGTCCTTTTATTTAATAAACTCACTATTAACGGTACAGTGCCTTTCCAAATCATCTTCAATCAACTGAATTTACCACCAGTGGACTCCAATTAAGCTGTAGAAACATCTCAAGGATGATCAGTGGAAACAGGATGCACCTGAGCTCAATTTCGAGCTTATGGCAAAGGCTGTGAATACTTATGTCATTATGGGGTATTGTGTGTAGAATTTTCAGGGAAAAAAATGAATTTAATCCTTTTTGGAATAAGGCTGTAACATAATACAATGTGGAAAAGGTGAAGCGCTGTGAATCCTTTCCGGATGCACTGTAAATGCATTGGTGATGTCACTCACTGCAAAACCATCACTGTTCATGTCAACCAAAAGCCATGGATGACAGCAGATGTCCACAGGATCCTGAGGGCTTGGGATGCAGCCTTCAGGGCAGGCAACACTGCAGGACTAACAACAGCAAGGGCCAACCTGTCCTGTGGCATCAAGGAGGCAAAATGACAGTACAGCAAGAAAATATCCGGCCACTTCAGCAACACCAGGGATGCACGTTCCATCTGGCGTGGCATACAGACCCTCACCAACTACAAACCTCCACCTCAGACCTGTGTGAGTGACATCACATTGCTTAACAACCTAAATGACTTCTTCAGCCGCTTTGAAGCACAAAACGGCACATCAGCACATAAAACCACTCCTCCTCCAGACGAGCAGGCCATAAGTCTGGGTCCGGCTAGCGTGAAGAGGACCCTCTGCAGGTTCAACTCACGCAAGGAAGCTGGACCAGACAACATACCAGGTTGCGTTCTGAAGGACTGTGCAGAGGAGCTCAAGAATGTCCTGGCCAACATCTTCAACATCTCCCTGACTCAAGCTGTTGTCCCCACATGTTTCAAAACTGTCACCATAATACAAGTCCCAAAGAAGCCCATCCCATCCAGCTACAACAATTACTGGCCCCCATCATAATGAAGTGCTTTGAGCAGCTGGTCATGCAGAACATCAAGTCCATCCTCCTTCTCTCCCTCGCATGACCCATCTCAGTTTGCATACAGGTCAAACAGATCCACAGAGGATGCCATCACTGCTGCTCTCCATCCAGCCGTCACCCATCTGGACTCAAAGAGCTCCTCCATACGAATGCTGTTCTTGGACTTCAGTTCAGCATTCAACACAATAATCCCCCAGCACCTAATACAAAACTCAGACTTTTGGGACTCAAAACCTTTCTCTGTTGCTGGACTTTCTCACAGGGAGGCCACAGAATGTGTGGGTTGATAGTAACACATCCAAGACCATCACACTGAGGACAGGAGCCCCACAAGGGTGCATGCTCATCCCGCTGCTGTTCACCCTGCTGGCCCATGACTCTGTACCAGCTTACAACACCAACCACATCAAGTTTGCGAATGACACAATGGTGGTGGGCCTCATCACCAACAATGAGGAGGCCAACTACAGAAATGAGGTGAGCCAACTGGTCGAGTGGTGTAAAGACAATATCCTCTTCCTGAACTGGGAAAAACCAAGGAGATTGTGGTCGACTTCAGGAGGGGACACACACAGCTGATCATCGATGGTGCAGCTGTGGAGAGGGTGAGCAGCACCAAGTTCATGGGGATGCATATCTCTGAGGACCTCTTCTGATCCAGCAACACCACATTGCTGGCCAAGAAGGCTCAAACTCGCCTTCATTTCCTACGCAAACTGAGGACAGCACGAGTCCCACCCCCCATCCTGTGCTCATTCTACCGGGGCACCATTGAGAGCATCCTCACCAGCTGCATCATGGTGTGGTATGGAAACTGCACTGCCTCCTGCTGGAAGACACTACAACGCACAGTGAAAGCAGCCAGCAAGATTGTCGGTTCCCCCCTGCCTCCCCTCTCGGATATCTGCCTCACCCGCCTCATCCGCAGAGCCATCAACATTGCAGGTGACACTTCCCACCCCTCACACTCCCTCTTCAGCCCCCTGCCCTCGGGGAAAAGGTACCGGAGCCTCCGGGCCCGCTCCACAAGACTGCTAAATAGCTTTGTTCATCAGGCCATCAGGACCCTGAACTCTGTCCACTCCCCCCCCCCCCCAGACCTTAACACACTCACCCGCACAATAACCACCTCAGCTGTTGGCAGAGAAAGACTGGCACACCAACAGTAATACATTTGCTGCTGTATGTCTCTGCACTTTACTGCAACCGTTTGCACAAATGCCATACCTGCTGCTGTCTGTCACTGCAATACTGATCATGTGCAGTCCTGTCTGTCACTGTATGCACCTACACTACCGCATTGAACTTGGTACTACGAGTATTACTGCTCTACTTTTCTGTATATAAGATTGCTGGGTTTCATTGTTTATCGTTTATCTTTATTTGCACTATGGGAGGTCTGGGTCTATCTTTTGTCGCCATTTGCACTACGGGTTGCATTACTGTACATAGACTGCTGTTGGTGTTTTTCCAGCCTTATTCCTTTCTCTTTTTTTCGTATTGTGCACACCACTGAAGAGAGAGAGAAACGCCATTTCAATTCTCCTGTATGTCCTGTACATATAGGTGTACTGACAAATTAAAAATCTATGAATCTTTGAATCTTTAAAAAAGCATTTATTATATGAAAAAATATGACTTCAGGATTTTAAGACAGAGAATTTTAGGGTAGTATCTCACACAGCGGTCGGTGAATGCTGATGCACATGGTGACTTTTTGCAATTTGTCTACTTTTCTGGCAAATGTGTCATGCGGTGACCCTCACGGGCCACCATAAGACGCCAAAAGTCACCAGTGAGTTTTGCATCGATGTTTTATTATAACGAGACAAGACGAGACACAAAGCTGTGAGCCGCTGAGGGCAAAACACACACTACAGAATA
Source organism: Pholidichthys leucotaenia (assembly GCA_020510985.1). Taxonomy (NCBI): domain Eukaryota; kingdom Metazoa; phylum Chordata; class Actinopteri; order Cichliformes; family Pholidichthyidae; genus Pholidichthys; species Pholidichthys leucotaenia. The sequence continues at coordinate 303,643,336 of CM035843.1, forward strand.
CAAGGGATTGTAGGGCTAACCCCAGCCACTACGACCTAAACTATGACATGGACAAGAATAAGCATGAACCTGACATGAACGAGGACCAGGAATGATTGACGATACTCTAGCATCAACCAGCTGTCAGCGCCTGCTAATAAAGCCGGCAGCTAACGAGCGGTGATGCCAAACAGCTGATCGACCTTGACAGCCGGAATCCCCACCGAGCGCTGTCACAATAAGAGCCCGGTGGAGCCAGAATGTAATCCACAGCTGTCAAGGCCGGCAGAGATGATGCATGGCCCGAGCGCGGACGAGATCGCTCATAACAGTACCCTCCCTCAGAGGGCGGGCTCCTGAACACCCATAGACATCCAATCCCACCCCCCTACCCCCCCCACCCCCTCCAGTGTGGGCGGATGGGGCAGGAGAGGATCAAACCACAGATAGAGAACCAGAGCACAGACAGGAAAAAAAAAAACAACTCAAAATACATGAAACAGTTACAGGACCAGACTATACTCCAAAATACATGAAATGCCATTACCCAGGCACAAAAACAAAAAATACCTCACTCTCAGGTCAAGAGGCAAATACAACACAGGACAGAGAAGAGAAAAAAAACACAGAACAATTACAGGGTTAGACTACATTCCAAAATACATGAAACACCATTACCCAGGCACGAAAACAAAAATACCACATTCTCAGGTCAAAAAGCAAATACAACCCAGGACAGAGAGGAAAAAAAAAACCAATAACAAAAAAACAGAACAATTACAGGACCAGACTACATTCCAAAATGCATGAAACACAATACCCAGGCACGAAAACAAAAATACCACACACTCAGGTCAAAAAGCAAATACAACACAGGACAGAGAAGAGAGAGAAAAAAAAAACCCACAGAACAATTACTGGGCTAGACCACCACCAGGAATGACCTCTACCCCCGACAGTTCATGCCGACTGGCGGAGACCAAACGCCACGGAAACAGTTCAGGCGGTCTCCCCGCGTTCATCGGCCAACGGGTGGTCATGGGGGGCGGAACATGACCGGGCGGCTTACCCCAGTCCCAGGTCCGGAAAGTCCACTCCTCTGGTGGCCGAACCAGATCGCCTAGTGAAGCACACAAAATGTCGGGTGGCCGACCCGAGGCGCCAAACCGGCGAAACAGTTCCTCAGGTGGCTGACCCGTGTCCCTCAGCCACCAGTACCGGGGGAAAACAGCCCGCGGCGGCCTCCCTGGCGAGGACAAAACACGGGAGGGCCGGGGTGAGCGAAAAGGGACCCCCACGGCCCTCGGCAATGATGCGCAGGGGCAATGACTCAGTAGAGGGGACAGAAGGCAAGGATGAGCCCGAACTGGGTCAGGCGGTGAAGGGTCTGCAGCTCTTCCACCGTCCGTGGACTACACCGGCGCTGCACCTCCGCTGGACCCCGATTGGGTCCCGGCTGCACCCACGTCAGACCCCGATTGGGCCAGAACAGTACCTGCGGTGGATCCCGATTGGGCCTTGGGCGCACCCACGTCGGACCCCGATTGGGCCACAGCAGCCTCCACAACGGACCCCGACTGGGTCGGTGCAGCTCAGCTGACGACCTCCACCCCCAAACCTGGAACCTCCAACTCACCAACCACGACTGGCTCCGCGCCGGTGACACTGCAAGGAAGCTCAGGATAAACAGAAAAACCGGGATCAGTATCACCGGCAGCAACAGAGCCCAGCGAGACGAGCTCGGGCGCAGCAGGCGGCTGCCCCTCACTCGCCTCCCTGAGAGGCAGGCAAAAATGCTCCAAAACAGGGGACAGAGACACAAGAAGGAGCACTTGCCTGCACTCGGGTTCTGTTGCTGTCCAGGACTCCGTCGATCCAGGCTCAGGGCGAAGAAGTTTGTGCGCAGGCTCCAACTCAGCTGCGTTGGGCTCCACACCTGGCAAGATGGATTCCGCAGCCTGAGGTTCCTCTTGCGCTGGTGCCCACGCCAATGACCCGTATGGCGTGGCGGCAGGGGACCCTCGACCCACTGGTTCGGACCGCTCCGGAGAGGAGACCCGGGGACGCTTCTTCGTTGGCACAGGTTCCGGGCCACAGTCCACTCTTCTCCTCCGTCCACGACGTGGCTGCAGGGCCGGATCCAGGCTTTCCAGCACCGCAGGCCCCCTCACCCCGCGACGTAGACCTGGCGTCGCGGACCACTCAGCAGAGGGAGACACAGAGGCAGCAAGTTTGGTTATTGTAACTACAGCAGGTGGTAGGAGCTCGGGGGACCGCGAACTCCGAACTCCGCCCCCAGGAGTCAGACAAGGCAGATCACAATTATCATGTAAAGAATGAACTAGCACTTGCCTTTTTCCCGGAGGGAGGATGGTGCCTGCTGTAGGGGACATAGTTCCTCCCTCTCCCCGCTGGATGGCGACAGAGGGCCCCCTGGAAGGACGAGGAGGAGCCGCTCTCGGAGATCCGCTGACGGGCCTTGCCGGCAGCGGGTCCAGCCGGGGATTCTGCTGAGGTTCACCTTGGCCATGGCGCCAACATCTTCGACGGGCCCCAGATGGCGCGAACTCCTGGACCGGATCCGGGACAGGAACGGGGTTCCAACGCAGGGAGCGAGGATGCCTCCTCCTCTGCTTCCTGCTTTCTTCCTCCTCCAGCCCACGGAGTATCTCGCGCTGTGTGGCGAGTTCATCTCTCCTCGTCATCACCTCCGAGTGATCATTGTAGTGGACAGGAAGGTTGTCGAGAAGAACCTCAGCGCAGTCCAGGTGCCAGCGTATGTCGCTGAGAGTGTCGTATAGCGTAGCGGTGAATAGAGTTCCATCCATGTACTCCAGAGCCTCCGCTAGCTCCTTGCCCAGGCGCCGACCGTGGCCCCTGGATGACGGCATTCTCCCAGCAAATGACACCCAGACAGGGAAGAGCAATAGTCCAATTTACGCAAAAACTCACCGGTGAAAAAGCGTCTCGGTGTGGCGTCTCCGTTTAGACGACCCTGGCTGGAGTATACTGTCATTCGGTGACCACAATAAGACGCCAAAAGTCACCAGTGAGTTTTGCATTGATGTTTTATTATAACGAGACAAGACGAGACACAAAGCTGTGAGCCGCTGAGGGCAAAACACAGACTACAGAATACAAGGGATTGTAGGGCTAACCCCAGCCACTACAACCTAAACTATGACATGAACATACACTACAGAATACGAGGGATCGTAGGGATAAACCCAGCCACTACAACCTTAATTATGACATTGACAAGAATAAGCATGAACCTGATATGAACGAGGACCAGGAATGATTGACGATACTCCAGCATCAACCAGCTGTCAGCGCCTGCTAATAAAGCCAGCAGCTAATGAGCGGTGATGCCGAACAGCTGATCGACCTTGACAGCCGGAAACCCCACCGAGCGCTGTCACAATAAACAATAAGAGCCCGGTGGAGCCAGAATGTAATCCACAGCTGTCAAGGCCGGCAGAGATGATGCGTGGCCCGAGCACGGACGAGATCGGCGCTCAGGTCATAACAAAATGCTGGCCAAAATCAAGCAAAAATTATGCTAGTATCTCTACTGTCTTTTGGGTTTTGTCAAGGTTCGTAAAAGGTTGCAAAACAGTTTGCCAACAGTTTTTAAGGTCACCAACAGTTTTGTTGTAAAAAGTCTTAAATAGTTGCTAGTGTACACTACTAGGCAAACCAAAAAGAACTTAAGCGACAAACATTACAACTGTTTGCAAATGTATCACAACCATTTGCAAACACAACTATTTTACAAGTGTTTGTGGAAAAATACATTCGCAAAAAAGTTTTGGGGGAATTTTTTTTTTAACATGTTCACAATTTTGGGGGACACAAAAAACTCTTGGAAATCTTAAAATGTTTTTGGGACAACAAAAACTGCTGGCAACCTTAAAGGGGTCAATGACTGAAAAATGGTTTGTTTGTAGGCTTTAACAGTCTGAAATGTGTCTATTTGTCATGTAATTATCCAAAAAATATCGAAACAGTCAATTCTCTTAAAACAAAGCACACAGCATTTATCTCATTTTTCTCTCCCAGAAATGCCAGAAACAGTTTTTGATTCTTCCAGGTGATGAATCATGAACCCATCACTGTCCCTAAGACCCACCCACTGCTCTATTATTGGCCCACCTACCTGTCTGCCATGTAGATGGAAGTGGCGCAAAAGGTAGCCTATTAGCCCCTGAGCTATTAGCCCCCCAACTAACACTGGTACCAAGAGACTGGCACCAAGCGTGGCTTATATTGTTTATTTTCTTCAGATTTAGTCACCCTAATAGCCATCTCTGTTACCACCTGCTTCACCAATCCACAGTCCACAATATACTTCGCATCACTCCAACCCATCTCCCAATAATTTTGCCGTGAGTCCACAGCAAATTGCCAGCACCAGCACGCCAGTCACTGTGACTGGTACACTGGGACCTGAGGCTGCTGGTTGGAGGCTGCTGGCTCTCACGGCCAGCTCCTGCATCATCCTCCGGGGCTCCACGTGGCTCCACTAACGCTCTCATGATCAGCGTAGGGGAGCCGCCTTGTGACGGGGCGTCCTCCAGCTGACTGTGGGAGTGGAGTGGAGTCCTGCAGAGTGAGACACTGCCCTTTGAGATCCCGTGGCTTGGCAGCTCCGCTTGGACAACAGCCTCAGGTCCCAGGCCAGGTTGGTTGCCGCGATTGGGGGTCAGCCAGCATGTGGTGCTAGCGATTTGTTGTGGAATCACAGGAAAAATTATTGGGAGATGGGGCAGAGTGACGCGAGATACACAATTGACTGTGGATCAGTGAACCAGCACTGCTCATCCGAGCTAGAAGGAGGCTAAAACCTAAAAGCTAGTCAGCTAATGGCTAACTGACGTAAGAGGGACGGTGGAGTTGAATAGGTGAAGGATGTTTCTTAAAGTGATAGGCTTTAAATAAGAGTGTTTCAAGAAAGCCAGGAAAAAATAGAAAACAAATTTGCCTCACTAATTAAAAATGTAAAGAAAATGTGAACAAAATATATCACAAACATTTCATTAACATGTGTGAGCTGTTAAAATGTGGAAAATGTGCAGTAAGTGACCCCTTTAAAAACTCTTGGCGAACTGTTTGTCAACCTTTTACAAACCATGAAAAAAACAACAAAGCACAAGACTTGTGAACATTAATTAGCAGTCGCCACTCTGTCAGATATGGGGGTAACCAGACATTAAAAGATGCAAGGTTGGGACACTAACCCCTGCATTATTATCAAAATAAAAGTTGGACTAGGGCCTTGAGTGATTAATGACTGTCACTGCTTCAAAGCAAAAACTCAAACATTAACATTGTACATACAATAAATTTTGACTGATGTAGACAGACAGACAGACACACACACGTATGCAGAGCCCACTGGTGCTATTAATATATACAGTAGATGTGGAGGCATTGGGATGTTTCATATACTGTAAATTCAAAGGTTGAGGGTGTCTTTAGAGCACCCTTTTGGGATTGGTGAGTCACCCCATCTGTCAGACTGGCTGGGTCTTGGCTCATCAGTGTAGCAGCAAGCAGACATCTATTGACAGGATGTCGGGCCAGTCGGACAGTGACAGGAGTGTGTGACGGAAAGCAGAGACAAGTTGGTGCACTAGTCAGGTTCTAGACTTTTCTTCCCTGTTGGAAAAGAAAACAACAGACAATACTGTGTGTATTGGCTGATTGGCTGTTAGGGGCATGACAGTTTAAACTAGAACTACACTCAACAGAGATGCAGACCCATGTCTCTCATCTTTATTGTCTAGCACAGATCCGTGTAGTTCCACTGTCTCTTTCTTGTCTGGTTTATTATGTATATGACTTGACTTGACTACTCCTGTGGAGTGAGGGCTGGGTGCCCATCACCATGCGTAGAGCCAATCAGGTTAACCAGTGCGTGCCAACATTGCCGGTTTTGGGCCAGCTCCTCTGCGTCATCAACAGCGACTCCAAGCTGTCAGAGTTCTCTCTCCACCACATTGAACCATCTGGTTGCGTGGCTTGCCCTGAGGTCTTTTCCACCTGAGACCCCGGGGTTGAACATGAGGATGGCTTTTGTTGGGTGTTCTGGTGGGCAGCGGAGGACATGGCCAAACCAGCGGATGTGGCGCTGTGTAATAAGGTGGGATGATGCAGGCTGGTGTGGGCTTGGAGCACGTCATTAAAGGTGAGCTGGGGCCACCTGAGTGTTCTCCATTGTTCTGAAGGCCTGACTATCAAACCCATCCACTCTCGAGGCCAGAGTCTTATTCAGTGGCCATGTCTCTGACCCATATAGTAGGATGGAGAGGACTGACGCATTGTATATGCTGAGCTTCGTCTTTTGGGAGACTGAACGATGGCACCAGAGAGGTTTCCATAGTGTCTACAGGGCTGATGCAGCAAGGCCACGTCTGTGGTTGAGCTCTGGTTTCATGTCCCCATTGTTGGTCATTGTCTGGAGCCCAGATACACAAAGGAATTGACAAACTTGACGCTAGGGCTGTGTGATATGATGATACATATCGGATGGCGATATAAAAACGTCTATCGTTTCATAGAATACTTTATCGTTTATATCGTTATTTAAAATGCCCATACCCCTGTTTATTCAGTAAAGCTCCTACCTCATTACTACTTGTCAGCTCCCCGTCTCTTCCCTGCAGTGCGCCACTGGCGCAGTGGAACAGGTGGCTGGCTCGGCTTCAGTCCGGTGGTTGTTAATGCTAATTCCAAGCTACTGGTTCAGATAGCTGCTACTCCTGTTTGCCAGGGCTGTGGGACCGTTTTTCATCCTGCTGCATCAGAGAGGATAGTTCGCTAACCCCGTTTTAATAGGAGGTAAATAGTGTTAACACCATATCTAATTATAAAATGCTAAATGATTGTCATTTAAGCTAAGATGTGCTAACTGGAAACGTAGCAGACCATCATTTTCTTTTCTTTTTTTTTTTTTGTAAATTACTGCAGAGTTTCTTAGTTTTGTCTGAAAATTTTTTTATTAAAGCTGCAAAAGTGCATGATGGTGGCACATACACGCAGAATAAATAATAAATAACTTAAAATGAATCGGAGGAGCAAGTTGGCTCTTAATGTAATTTATTTTGATTTCTAATCATTTTAATTAGTCAGGTAGTGATAATGAATTAAGTTAAAGACATGTATTTTATTACATTACCTTTTGTGTCTTTGATTTTCAGATCATGACCAATCTGAAATATTTTTAATAAGAAGCAAACAGGGTGAATCAGGCCAGAATGGCAGGCTGCAGGTCTACAGGTCTGCACTTAAATTTTCACTGATTTAAACTAACAGCTAATTTATATCTGTAGGTGACAGCCATGGCTAATTTTCTCATTTTCAGATATTTTTTTAAGGACTTTTTTTTTTTGGCTATTCACCTCTGGCTCAGGAAATATTTAACTTATTGATGTTTACTTTTTATTCATGTATGATTTAGAAGAAAAACCTGAAATTTATGAGAATCAAGTCTCTCATGCACATTACAAAACTATTTTATAACACTGCAAAAATTATGAGGGAAAATGGCACATGTAAAAAAAGAGATGGTCCTTTTTATATGATTATCTAAACTGTAGAATTTACAGAGGTGGTCTCTTCTTCGCTAAGGGGGTCACCATCATGCCCAAAGACTTCCAGCTGGCCCGCCGCATCCGCGGAGAGAGAGCTTAGACTTTCTGCTGCACATTCACCAGCCATAATGCTCTGCACTGTGTGTCTATATATATACATTTATAGTAATATGGACATATGTTTACTAGATGTTGTTTTTTCTTGCCTTCTGATTGTTGCTCTGAGTGTTGCTGTCCCTGTGCTGCTGCAATCCTGGAATTTCCCCATTGTGGGACTAATAAAGGCTTATCTTATCTTATAGGGATATATATCGTTATCGTGATATAAGATGACTTATATCGTGATATGATTTTTTTTTGCCATATCGCACAGCCCTGCTTGACGGCATCATTCCTGAGCTTCAACGCGGGTGGGTCCGGTCCGTCACCAACATGCATCAGCTTTGTCTTCATCCAGCTCACCTGAAGGCCCAGATTCACAACCACAATATCTCTCAGCTGAGTGTAGGATGGGCTGAACAGGATGGTATCATCAGCACATTCAAGGTCAACCAGATAGTAATGGCAAAACTACATGCCAGGGACCCCCTCGCAGACCTTGGTCATCAGATAATCTATGACACAGTTGAAGAGGTCAGGAGCAATCCCACAACCTTGTCGGACCCCACTGTTCATGGGAAACCAGCTGGACTCCTTTCCGTTCACACGGACACAGTAGAGCCGCTTGAACAGGGCTACGATTTTGGGTGGGGCTCCAAGGGTCTGCAGGATACTCCAAAGAGAAGCTTGGGTCTGGCCTTGTTGTGGTGAGGGAGCTTCTGTGTTCCAATGATCCAAAGAGCGTTACCTTTGGTAACCTTTTGCCTATTGGTAACCTTTGGCCTATTGACTAGAGATGGGCCAATCCCATATTTAGTATTGGTATCAGGTTCGATCCAGGCAAAATGACTGGATCAGTGTTGAGGACCAATGAAAAAAATAAAAACCGATCCAGTGAAAAACAAAAAAAACCAATAAACTTCTTTTGAAACTGCAAACATTCTCTCCTCCTGAAAAGTTAGAGACAAGGTGGCTACAAACAACAGTTTTTTAGGATTAAAAAAAGATAAAAGAACACTAAGTAAAATATATTGTTGCAAACAAAAACATCATTAAAAATTAAATAAATACAACTAAAATTAAATCAAAATGAAAATAAATACATTAATGAATTGGAATACATATAGACAAACAAATAACTGATTTTATCCATTCTGCATATTTGCTCTTCACAAAATTTTTCTAGACTGACAGAGTGAACGCTCTTGGCATAGTGATGATATTTGCTGGTTTGCACCCGGTAGCTCTAAATTTTGTCTGAAACGCTCTGAAATAATTTCAAACAAACATATATGAGAGAAGTTTACATGTCTCTCATGACTGTGATGATGAGGTGAGTGGTTAATTATTTAGGAAGTTGTTAAATTGTTCTTAAAAAAGGTTTTGGGTTTTTTTAAATGTCGGTGTTCAGGCTTTATACAGTGGGCATTTCTCTGCAGAAATTTCTACAATCATAATTAAACCTTACAGAAAATAACTAAAACTTTTTATTAGAGTTTATATTTGAGCTGTGATAAGGTTGAATGTCTGTGACTGTTTATTAGGGATTCATATCAGACTCAAAATCATACTGATTAACACATCTTTTATAAATTATTTTTCCTTTGATGTTTTCAGAGTTCAGACTGTCTTTTGCAATTTATTAACTGATTTTTAAAAATGCTAAAGTTTATTAGGTGTTATTTACGTATATTAATGTCCATACTGCATACATGGATGCTGACAGTTTTATTTTAGCTGTTTACCAGAACATATTAAAATATGATTGTCAATATGGCCTTAAAGTGCAGACTGTCAGCTTTAATTTGAGAGTATTCACATCGAAATTGGAGTTACGGTTTAGGAATTTGCAGTGTTTATACACAATCTCCTCATTTCAGGGGGCTCAAAAGTAATTGGGCAATTGACTTAAAAGCTGTTTCATGGGCTGCAGGGGATATCCCCTCATTAGTCCATCATCAATCAAGCAGGCAAATGGTCTGGAGCGGTTTCCAGGTGGAGCATTTGCATTTGGGAGCTGCTGCTGTGAACCCACAACATGCGGTCAATGGAGCTGAAGTGAAACTGATCATCCTTAGTTTGAAAAAAGAAGAAATCCATCAGCGAGACAGAAGAAATGCTAGTAGTGGCCAAATCAACAGTTTGGTACATACTGAGAAAAAAAAGAGTGCACTGGCTAGCTCCGGAACTCAAAAAGGCCTGGACATCCATGGAAGACAACAGTGGTGGATGATCACAGGATCCTTTCCATGGTAAGGAATACTCTCCGTGAAGTACAGTAGGTGTATCAGTATCTAAGTCTACCATAAAGAGATACATTCATGAGAGCAAATACAGAGAGTTCCCCACAATGTGCAAACCATTAATCAGTCTCAATAATAGAAAAGCCAGATTAGATTTGCTTAAAAACATCTAAAGAATCCAGCCCAGTTTTGGAACAATATTCTTCGGACAGATGAGACCAAGAAGCCAACTTTATTGTCATTCAGTCCATCATGTACTGTAGAATGAAATTACGTTTCTCTTATCTACGTTAACCACATCTAGAATCAGAGGGGTCGGTGCCATGCAAGGCTCTGCTACAAATAACTTTTCCTCCCCCCATTCTATTATGCTGAGCACCAAGCTAGAAGGCAGGAAGTACCATTTTTATATGGTCTTTGGTATGACCCGGCTGGGACTTGAACCCCCCAACCTCCCGGTTGTGGGGCATATGCTCTATCAGCTAGGCCACCACTCCGGTAGATCAACCTGTACCAGAATGATGGGAAGAAGAAAGTATGGAAAAGTCTTGGAATGGTTCATGATCCAAAGCACACCCTATTTTCTGTAAAACATGGTGGAGGCAATGTGATGCATGGGCATGCATACGTATTTTACAATGGCTCTGGGTCATTAGTGTTTATTGATGATGCAACAGAAGACAGAAGCAGCCAGGTGAATTCTGAAGTGTATAGGGATGTACAGTACTGTCTGCTCAGAGTCAGCCAAATGTAGCAAAGTTGACTGGACAGTGCTTCATAGTACTGATGGACAACGACCCAAAACGTACTGTGATAGCAACCCAGGAATTTTTAAGGCAAAGATATGGAATATTCTGCAATGGCTGAGTCAATCATCAGATGCCAGCCTGATCAAGCATGCATTTCTGTCATAATTAGTTTAGCATAAGGCTCAAACGCTAGGCAGCTGTCACCAGAGGAAGCACACAGACACTGGGGAGACGTTTCACGGAGTTTATTAAACAACACAAATGTACAGAAAACAGCACACGCTGGAGGACACACAGCCTAGGGAGAGAGAGCGACAGCGAGCTGGTTAGAGTCAGATAATGGAACTGAGATAAATAGACTGAGCAGGGGAAGACTTACAAAAATGAACAGAAGGCCCAGCAGTGAAACCCAGCGAAGGGAGATGAAGAAGCCAGAGGAGCTGAGCCAGCAGGAGGAGCAGACGAGGGAAGTGGAGCTGAGTATAGGATTGATTGGGTGGAGTAGGAGAGCCTCAGGCGAGGGTGATGCAGAGCAGGTGAGTGCGCACCAATCCCAGGAGCACACCGCTGAGATAGCAGCAACCTGAGGAGAGAAGGGAGAAGGAAGATTAGCTGAAGGCAACTAAAGGCCAGGTAAAGCATCACAAAGCAGGAAACACCACATTTGGTGATGTCTATGTGTTCCAGACTTCAGGGTGTCATCGCCTGCAAAATATTCTCAGCAAAGTATTAAAAATGAACAATTTATTTATGGTAATGTTAATTTGTCCAATTACTTTTGAGCCTCTAAAATGAGGAGATTTTGCATAGAAATTGTTGTAATTCTTAAACTGCAACTCCAGTTGGGATGTGAATACCCTCAAATCAAAGCTGAGACCCTGAACTTTAATGTATATGTATGTTTTGTACATATATATGTATATACATATACTGTATATGTACATGTTTTGGTAAGAAGCTAAAATAACAGAACTTGTGTCACTGTCCAAATACAGTATATATATGGACCTAACTGTATATTCTAAATATCTAAATTTTAATCAGTTACATTATTGCTGTTGTTTGGTGGGACTAAAAGGAACACAATGACCTTTCTTCTGAGAACAGTCTTATGCTGATATACAAAAGTTCCAGCTAAACATGCTATATTATTATTTTTAAAATAGAGATAAATGTGAATTTATATGCTTAGTAAGTTGTAAGAGTGTAGTTTAAAACTTTAACACCTCCAAACTTAAACACTTGCAGAAGTACCGTGGAAAGGATTACGCTCAGTTTATTCAGGCCACAATTTGCAGATTGGTTTTGTATCAGTATCGGCTGATACTCAAATTTTAAAATATTGGATCAGACATTAAAAAAGCTGGAACAGTACATCCTTACTTTTGACCCCAAAATACTAACTTATGTATAAACTTTGATGACCCTAGCTTCACCAGTTCTCAAGTTAGAGTGGGCAGATGGGGGACTGATGGACTCTTCCCATGCCTTGACTCTGCCGGTGGGGATAATGAACTCTTGCTATACATTACTTCTAAAAGTGTCCTCTTATTAGGTCACACTAAATTGAGCTTATTTACTATATCCAACTGCGCTTAAAAAAAAAACCAACTGTTTTTAAGATGATCACCTTGAGTCCACACTCCAGTGGTCTTTAATACTAAAGTCCTAAAGTCTATCAGAGTTTTGACAGCAGACTGAGAATCGGTCTCAGTGGGAGTGAGGCCTTGTTGAAAAACTGCAAAATGAGCACTGGACCTAAACCAAAAGCTATTATATGAGAAAACTAGATCAGATGAACTGCAGACAATTAACTGTCCTGGCCCCCGTGTCTCCAGCACTATAGGCTACATTCACATCTGTGTATGCAAGAGTTGGTGGAAAAAAAGAGAGAATTCTACAGTTTAGATGCAGCATAAAAAATGATGAAGAAAGCACAACATGCAGTGAATTGTACAGATGGTCTTTGTGACAGAATCAAGATTTATTTTTAAAGTGGCATTTGACCTTTTTTCCACATGGAAATAACTGCATCACACATAGACAGGGGAATAGGTCAGCCACAAGTAAACAAGACACCACCAACATAAGTCTTTTTTTTTTGCATCAGTTTCAGCCAGCAAATTGATTTCTGTGTTATTTAAAATGTGCATTACAGGAAATAAAAGAAAAGTTTCATCAATTTCATGAGGTCTGTGCATGTGTGTGTGTGTGTGTGTGTGTGTGTGTGTGTGTGTGTCTTTGTGTGTGGACAGTAAGAAAGCCACCCACATCACAATCACTACAGCATTATGCTTTCTTTATGGAGGCCCATTTGGTGAAATCAGCTTACTTTCTGTGCGGCTCAATGGTGTTTCACCTGTGACAAAAGGCCTGAGTAAAGTAATTTTAAAATTCCATAGGCACAAATATGATGGGATCCCATCCGTCAGACCTCACAAGTTCCTGTTTAAACAAAAACATAACCACCTCACTGAACAGAACAAGAACGAGGAATTAAGCAGTCTTTGTTATGACCACCGGTGTATTTTTTTAGAGCTTTAAGTCCGGTTTAAAGTCCTGAATATGAGGATGATTCACTTATTTTTGTTCTCTTAAATTCAAAAGAGAGGAAACACTAGACTGGAAGACCCCTTTCTTAAAGGACACAGCTGTCCGAATTGTGTTTGTCAAAAACATTTAATAAAAAGAAACTTTACAAGCTTGTTTCACTACTCCATCATAAGTAAGTTTGTGTTACTCTTGTGCTGAAAAAACAGTGCATGCTTTCAGAAACTTGTATACTGCGTTCTTGTTGAGAATGATTCTAAACTCCAATGCATGAACAAGGTACAGGTGAAATTAGCCATCAACAGCTTTTGTTAACCAGAGAAGCCACCAAAGTTTCAAGTAGGGAGGGCAGATAGAATACGTAGACCCCAACCTACTTCATACAGTGCATCCGGAAAGTATTCACAGCGCTTCACTTTTTCCACATTTTGTTATGTTGCAGCCTTATTCCAAGATGGATTAAATTCAATTTTCCCCTCAAAATTCTACACACAATACTCCATAATGACAACATGAAAAAAGTTTTTTTTTGAGATTTTTGCAAATTTATTAAAAATAAAAAACAAAGAAACCGCATGTACCTAAGTTTTCACAGCCATTTTTCCATGAAGCAATACCTTCATGGAAAAATTATTTCAGGTGCATCCTGCTTCCACTGATCGTCCTTGAGATGTTTCTACAGCTTAATTGGAGTCCACCTGTGGTAAATTCAGCTGATTAAACATGATTTGGAAAGGCACACACCTGTCTATATAAGGTCCCACAGTTGACAGTGCATGTCAGAGCACAAACGAATTGTCTGTAGACCTCCGAGACAGGATTGTCTTGAGGCACAAACCTGGGGAAGGGTACAGAAAAGTTCTGCTGCTTTGAAGGTTCCAATGAGCACAGTGGTCTCCGTAATCCGTAAAGGGAAGAAGTTCAGAACCACTAGGAGTCTTCCTAGAGCTGGCCAGCCATCTAAACTGAGCGATTGGGGGAGAAGGACCGTAGTCCAGGAGGTGACCAAGAACCCGATGGTCACTCTGTCAGAGCTCCAGCGTTCCTCTTTAACCTGCGGAGGCTCCAAGCCAAAACCAAGGTGGAAGGGGACTCAGTGCGCAACTTCCTGTTCGCAGATGACTGTGCACTCAATGCCACTACAGAGGCCCAGATGCAGCAGAGCATGAACCACTTCTCCACTGCTTGCAACAACTTTGGGCTCACAATCAGTACGAAGAAAACCGAGGTCCTGCACCAACCTGCATCGCAGAAGAGTTACATGGAACCAGCCATCACTGTCAATGGGGAGACCCTCAAGGCTGTTGACAAGTTCACGTACCTCGGCAGTAAACTCTCCAGGTCTGTCAACACTGACAACAAGGTCGATTCATACATTGCCAAGGCAAGCTCAGCATTTAGACGGCTACGTGCAACAGTGTGGGAAAGGAGAGGCATCAGGCTGATCACAAAACTGAAGGTGTACAAGGCAGCTGTCCTGCCTTCCTTATGTATGCCTGCGAGACCTGGACAGTCTATGAGCGCCATGCCAGAAAGCTAAATCGCTTCCACCTGAACTGCCTCAGAAAGCTCCTGAAGATCACCTGGTAGGACAAAATCCCTGACACAGAGGTCCTCTCCCAAGCTGAGCTGTCTAGCATCCACACCTGCTCAAGAGAGCCCAGATTAGGTGGGCTGGCCACCTTGTTTGTATGCCTGATTCACACCTACCAAAGAGGTTGTTCTACAGTGAACTAGCAGAGGCGCTCACAAGGTGGTCGGAAGAAGCGCTACAAAGACACTCTTAAGGCCTCCCTGAAGAGCTTTGACATCAGCCCTGATACCTGGGAAACCCTAGCGCTAGACTGACCAGACTGGCGCAGCCGTACCAGCAAAGATGCTGCCTCCTTTGAGATGAACAGGATTGCCAAGGCCCAGAGAAAACGTGAGCTTCGCAAGTCCAGGGCCACCTGTTCCCGACCTGTGGCAGAGCCTTCCATGCCTGCATTGGACTGATCAGCCACAGTCGGACACACCGTACCCAGTCCTCTTCCCTGTGATGTTCTTGGTCATCGTCGAGAACAACGAATGAACAACAACAACAACCTTCTGGTATTATGGCCGAAAAGTTCAACCGTGGTTTCATCGGACCATAACACATTTTCCCATATGCGTTTAGGAGATTTCAAATGTGTTTTTGCAAAATGTAGCCAGGCATGGATGTTTTTCTTCATAAGATAAGGCTTCTGTCTTGCCACCCTAGACGGCAGATTGTTGTCACATGTACTAAACAGCCAGCACTTGTCAGAAATTCCTGCAGCTCTTTCAATGTTGCTGTCAACCTCTTGGCAGCCTCCCTGGCTAGCTTTCTTCTCATCTTTTCATCAATTTTGGAGGGACGTCCAGTTCTTGGTAATGTTACTGTTGTGCCATATTTTCTCCTCTTGATGATGACTGTCTTCACTGTGTTCCATGGTATATTTAATGCCTTGGAAATTCTTTTGTACCCTTCTCCTGACTGATACCTTTGAACAATGAGGTCCCTCTGATGCTTTGAAAGCTCTCTGCGGACCATGGCTTGTGCTGTAAGATGTGACTACAAAAAATGTCAGGAAAAGCCTACTAGAACAGCTGAACTTTATTTGGGGTTAATCAGAGGCACTTTAAATGGTGGCAGGTGTGTGCTGACTCCCATTTAACATGAGTTTGAATGTGATTGGTTAATTCTTAACACAGCCACGTTCCCAGTTATAAGAGGGTATGCATATTTATGCAAACAGGTAATTTTAATTTTTTAATTTTTTATTTTTCCCCTTAAAAGATTTCAGTTTGTTTTTCAGTTGCACGGGTTATAGGTCACATATGGTGGAAAAACTTTTGAAATGATTTATCTTGGTCTCATTTTTTTACATCATAAAAAACTGGTATTTGAACAGGGGTGTGTAGACTTTTTATAGCCATTCTATGTACATGTGATTTCTTAGTTTTTATTTTTAATAAATTTGCAAAAATCTCAACAAAAAAAAAAAACTTTTTTCACATTGTCATTATGGGGTATTGTGTGTAGAAATTTGAGGAAAAATGTATTCCATTTTGGAATAAGGCTATTGTCATGTGTCTCAGCTCATGTTTTCACTGAGCTCAGACCCTCACTTTATTCCTATGTATTGTATGTCTGATTAGTTTGATTTTGTAAGTTTCCTGTACATATTTTGGGGTTTGTTTACATTTGGGCCTCCCCTTTTCCCCGACACTCCCTCTAACTGCTCACAGTCTGCTCCTCTCTCAGCTCAGCTGTGAGCAGTTGGTCTGATTAGGTTACCTGCTCACTCAGTGACTCACACCTGCAGCTCATTCACTTCTGTGTACTTAAGCACTGCCTGTTCACTGTGTTATTGTGGCAATATTGGATCAACTACTGATCATTCCACTTCTCCCAGCCTCTGAGGGGTCTTTAACTTCTTCAGAGTGCTCCCTGCTCTGAGGCTCATTCTGTAAGTTATTCTTGTTTGGCATTTTTGTATTGTTGGCACTATTTTTGCACTTTATGTTATTTTTGTTATTAAATGTCACAAACACAATTCAGCACCTGGGTCTGCCTTCCTGCCCCGAAGGGGCATTTATGACAGAATATTGCCGCCAGTTAAAAGACCCAGCTGTTGAGTTTGTGCATTTTTTCCTTTTTTCCTTTTTTTTTTTTTTGCTCTCACTCACCTGTTGTCTGGCGCAATCATGGACTCAGCAGGTAGACGGGCCTACTCAATGCATTTGGAGTGGGAGTGCTGCTGAGCTCTGATGGAAATAGATGGGCTAATCTCTATGCACATATTCCATCCCAGAGGACGCATTGTGGTATTTGAGATCTCGTGGAGGCAGCAGCTTGCTGGTGCTCTTGGAGCATGCTGAGGGAGTTGAGAGGATTTCCCTTGTGGTGGCGCTGCACCGTGAGCACAGCGTGATGGTGAGAAACTCTCCAGGGAAGCCTGGGTCTGCGCTGAGGAAGAGGCGCTCCCGGGTCCCTGCTGTTTCCTCTCCTTGCCAGTCCGTGACGCCCATTCTTGCTCCAGCCAAGCCAACTCCACGACAACAGCATCATCCTGCACCGGACCGCTGGAGGAAGCCTTCCTCCTCTTCGGCAGCAATTCCCCTGACGTCAAGCCTGACAATTCCCGCTGCAGAGCCCCTCTTCTCTTCTCCTTTGCCGGCTGTCACGCCAGCCTGCGCCCTCTCTGCTGCTGCCGTAACTTCTGTCCCCTCAACATCTCCTCCTGCTGCTGAGATGTCCTCCAGGTTTTCCCTGGCTACGTCCACTTCCACGTCTACAGGGGCGGCTCTTCCACAATCCACAGAGGGGCCCAGGTTCACCATAGACACGGCGAGGGGTGACTGTGCACCTCCTGCAGCAGAAAACATCACACACCGGGATGACAGGCAAGTGTCATTTATTTCTTCTTCAATTTATGATGTTATGCCTTGCCTGATTCCTGGTAGGGAGGCTCAGGAAATGCAGTCCCCTGAGCTCCCCCCACCTGCTGCAGTAAACTATTCCTCACCGCCCTTTCTGATTCACTCGCTGGTCAGTCACCCTGGTCAGCCATCCTTTCGCCTAGTTTTGTCATTGGTCAGCCATCCTCCCCATCAGGTGTCAGCTCCCCGCTACCACTGACTCACTCCATCCACGCTGTGGTCCCTGTGGTCTGTGGGAGGCACGGGTTCCAACTGCTGCCTCCAGGTGGGGGCGCATTGTGCCCCACGGACTGTTGGCCCAGGGATGCTGGGAGGCCACCCGATGGGCTTTTCCACCTGTTTAGGGGGCTCTGGAGTTCCAGAAGGCCATCTGACCTATTCCACCATAGGATCAGGTGGTTGTGGGACTCTGGGAGACCACCTGAACTATTTCACCTTTTCATTTAGTACTGAGTAATGAGTTTTTTCTTGTTATTGTTTCTTGCCCCTCCTCCCTCCCAGGGTGAGTTATTTTTTCTTGTTCTTGTTGGGGGGGGGGTTTCTTTGTGGGTGGGTCTTTTCTTTCTTTTTTTTTTCTTCCTTTTTCATGTTATGTTGGGGTGGGGGAGGCACTAGAGCTGTGCTCAGCCTCTAGTTGGTTTAAGTCATTTTCTGTTTTTATGCATCTCTGTTTATTATGTATTTAGTGTGCTTGTTGTATTTAGTGTGCTTTTTGTTATCTGGGGATATCCTTTTATTTCTGGTATTAGTTTCCTGTTGTAATAGTGTGGTTGTTTTTGTATTTCTGTATTATCCTGTCTTCCAATTTATTTCCCTGTGTTTATAATTTGCCCTTGTCTTAGATCTCCTTTTGTAGTCTCAGTATTTATTAGTTTGTATTATTAGGATACCTCAGTTTTCTCCTTAAGCGTATTTGTTCCTGATTTTCTTTCTTCACGGCTTGTGCTTTTATTTTGACAGTCATTGTTTACTTCCTCCTGTCAAGGCCTGTTTGCGGGCTTTGACAGCTGTCACCTGTTAGGTTAATTATCCTTGCTCTCACCCACACTTGGATTCATTTGTTTCATGTATTCTGTGCCTATTTAAGCTGTGCTGCAACGCAGTCTGTCGCAGCACCGTTCTCTAACCTAGACACTATTCTAATATCTTGACTGGCGTTCCATGCATCCCAGTATCAGTGCTATTTTTCCCCGTTATTCCTGCCTTTGTGTAAGTGTAGTGTTTTTGTGTATTCTTGTATTTTTTGTTATCAAATGTCCAAACCTACAGCTCGTGTTTGGTGTCCTCAGTTCTGCCCCTGAAAGGGCAATTTTTGACACCAGATGAGGTTCCATATGGTTCCTGTCTATTGAATCATCTGCAGTGCAGTTAAAATCACCAGCTAAGAACACAAAGTTATCTGGGTTGTAGTTGTTTAAAAAGATATTTATCTCACTAAGAAAACCCAACCTGTCTGACCCTAATGTTGGCGCATATACACTGATAAGGGTAAGTGTACACCACCCAAAAACAGCCTGAATCGCCAGTAGTCTTCCTTGTGCAACTTCACCACACACCATCATCTCCACTTCCCCTGATCTCCTGTTTGACCACCAGCCCCACTATGTCCTGCATCTTGACTGGCGCCTAGCGGCTGCCCCGGCCTTGGATGCGCTCTGCAGAGCGTGCCCAAATGCCAAGTCACGTTTCGTTACCTTGTGTTCATACATGTGTAATGACAATAAAGTTGAATCTCATCTCATCTCATCTGTCTGGCTATCAGCCCCACCCTCCTGTATCCCCCCTGTGAGTTTGCTCTGTTTTTCTGAATGCTTGTCAGATCATCAGTACTACCACTTTTCCTTTCACCTACATTTTATTCCTTTGTGCCCAGTTGTCCACTCACTGCCTCCCCCTGCATACCTGTCTGCCCATTAATTTATTTTGTGTACTTTATTGATCCCCAGAGGGGAAATTCAGACCATCCACCTAGATGGATGAAGCAGCCACGATATGGTGCCATCCCTTCACCATTCACACCTAGGGCCCTTTTAGAGTCTCCAATTAACCTAACTTGCATGTTTTTGGCCTGTGGGAGGAAACCGGAGTACTCAGGGTAAACCCACGCAAACTCGGGGAGAACATGCAAACTCCACACAGAAGGATCACTGATGCTTAGGGGGTGGGATCGAACCCACGATGGTCAGGGGTGGAATCGATCCCATGACCTTGTTACTGTGCTGCCACTGTGCTAACCACTGCACCACTGAGCTTCCACCCCCTGTGCATCTGCACCTGCCTGCTCACCTTCTCAACTGCCTGTCTGTGTGCCTTCTTGTCTGTCACCCTCACCCTGCTTGTCAGACTGTTCGCCAGCCCCCCCACTTTGTGCCTGTCTCCCCGCAGCTGAAGTTGAGGCACTATGTGGACAGGTTCTCATGAGGTGTCCTTCTTCCTCACATGCAAAACAATTCATGTTATATGATGTAACAGAAATAATGTAGTCAAAGTCCTCCACCCTTAGATTAAAAACCAAATTAAGCTCTTCATTTCTGTTATTCAGGATCATATAAAGCTGTGTAACACCCACTTGTGTGTAGCACCTCTTTGTAGCACTTTAGGTGTACAACCTTGTATCCTTGTGGTAGTATTGGGTTATGGCAGTGTAGTTACCTTTAACTCTACTACCTGGATGGAAGGGACAATTGGGCCAGGTCAGGTAGACCCTAGGTTCATAGGAGCCTGAAGGGCGTAACAACAGATGACTCATACACAGCAGTATAGGAACTTGCAACTATGTATATATATATATATTTTTACAAATGTGTATTATTTACAGATGTGTACACTTAATAAAAAAACACAGCACTTGTCACAATAATAGAAAGGGAAAAAAAATAAACTATCCCAAAATATATTTACAAGATGTTCAGTCCTTTTGTATCTGTCCCAGGTGACCAGTTGGATCACCTTTACCGGTCAATCGGGTTCGGGCTTCGGCTTGCCATCCAGATCTGGAGAATCCACGTTCTGGTCAAACCAGTCCAAAGAAAAAACCTGACCTACAGAATAGGCCAGACACAACAAATAAGCTATGGTCTAAAGCTTATCACATGGGTTTCAAATATAAATATTCTAAGTTGTACAACAATAATTTTTTTTGCACTTTAAAACACATATAAACCACAGGTTCAACATTCACCATTAAGTAGCAATCAATGGCCAGGGAATTGGGACCTTTGCTAACCGTTACAGCTTTGAAAAATGCCTTTTTCTGATGAAAAAACGAGCCAAAATTAGCATCGGCGGTTAGCATTTCAAGCTAGCGATTAGCATTTCCCATACACACTAAATGGCACTTACCAAGCTAAGTGACATGTGCGTCATGGGGTTCCCGCGCTCAACGTGTGTTTACGGCCTTTGGATCCAAATCTTAAATTTAACAAACGGGGCAATTAGAATTTGATAATACAGCAATGTCTCATTGCAGGTGTTTGTTCAGGCTTACCAATCTCAAGTTTTATCCGAGACAAAGACTGCTATTAGCACGTTAGCGTCGCCATATCATCAAGGACCGTCTCTCTCTCTTGGTCGGAGTCTTTCGGCGTCTGGCGTGACTGAGCCAAAAAATGCAAGTCATACCCAGACCCGGAGAGAGAGCGCTTAACCCATTGGCTGGCACTGCCAAACAACGGCACAGCCATTGGTTGCTCAAAATACCAAATAAAAACATTTGGAACTTTATCAAAACTCCCCAGAAAATGTTCCCTACTGTTTTATGAATATATATTTATTCAAGTATTCATCTTTAAATTATTTACTCCCATTGTGAAATGGGTGTTTTTCTTTTTAAAAGCGGTATCAATATTCATATTTTTATTCGCGTTTTTAACACTGGGTTACAGCTGTCTTCTGTGAGACACGATGTGAATGGGTGGATAGCAGGATCTGTAAAACTGTTTGGTCATCTAGAGATGAAAAAATGCGCTATGTAAGTGAACACCATTTACCATTTAAACATAACAAATGTTACAAGGCATAAATGCCCATTTTTACATGTTTACAGTCTTTTATATTTGATTTTATTATATCTTTTTTAAGAGAAGAAGCATTGTTTAAAGTCAGCAAAACAAAAAAGCTTCTGTATTGATGCTGAAATCCTGTGAAGGCCTGCTTTTTTCCCCACATGAAAAACTGATCAAGAATTGATAAGCGAATTGATAAAGAATCAGATCGATAAGCAAAATTGACAATGCCATTGATATTAACAAAATCTTATCAGTTCCCATCCCTAATTACAATATGTTTATCTGCCACTGTGTAGTTGTAATTTTTTTATAAGTAAGAGGGTTCCTATTGTAAGAGGACATATTTTTACTCAAACATATCACTGGTGATTCATATAAACGAAAAAGTCAGATTACAATAAATCACCTTGAAAATGTTTGCTGCTTATAGAACTGATAACGTATAGTAACAAAATGTTTGAACTTGTTTCTCACTGCTTATGTCCATCCATCCATCCATCCATCCATCTTCTTCCACTTAATCCTTTTCGGGTTGCGAGGGGGCTGTAGCCTATCCCAGCATCTTTGGGCGAGAGGCAGGGTACACCCTGGACAGATCGCCAGTCCATCGCAGGGCCAACACAGAGAGACAGACAACCATTCACTCTCACTGTCATACCTAAGGACAATTTAGAATCCCCAGTTTGATGCCATTTGACCTAACTTGCATGTTTTTGGCATGTGGGAGGAAACCGGAGAAATCCCGGAGTAAACCCACGCAGACACGGGGAGAACATGCAAACTCCACACAGATCACTGTTGGTCGGGGGCTGGGATCAAACCCAGGATATCCCGGCAAAGGGTGAGTTGCCGTGCTTCCGCAGTGCTAACCACTCCGCGACCGTGCTGCCCATGCAGACACGAGGATAACATGCAAACTCCACACAGAAGGGTCACCAATGGTCTGGGGGTGGGATTGAACCCACAATGGTCAGGGGTGGAATCGATCCCGTGACCTTCTTGCTGTGCTGACACAGTGTTAACCACTGTGCCACTATGCTGCCTGTATCCATGTTATAGTTCAAAATAATGTTTCAGTCCCCTGCACAGACTACAGTTCCCTCAACTATTGATTCCATATGGTCAAAAACAGATTGTAGAAAAGTTTTGTCACTCTCTGGTGGAGCATATATATTAATTAAAGAGACCAAAACATTATTCTAGACTCCATGCTCCATGCAGAGATGAGTGCAGCATAGACGTGTTTTTTGGAGCTCCCCACAGCACGGAAATATTATTGTTGAAAACCGTCTTTTTTGGGTGTTGGACTCTCCGCTTTCACTGCTTTTTTGCCCTTTCTGCCCTACAATTAAGTGGTAGGTGAAAATGTCAGGTAAAACTACATAAGGGGGGAAAGGAGCTGGCCGCTCGTTAGCTAATATGGAGGCTAATGCGAACCGAGACCAATCTAGCAAGAAATCACCGGATCGGTCACCAGCTGAAGAGGAAGATGAGATTCCACTCCCTTGGTATAAACTATCAAACAAGCTCTTGCAGGCTTTTAATGAACGGTTTGATAAGTTTGAGCAGAATTTTCAGATGATTTTGTCCGCCCAGCGGGAGCTCACGGAAAGACTATCACCGAGGGCCAGATGGCTGACCAAGAACAGCGCATTCACATTATGGAAACGTCCCTCACTGAACTGCAGCAAGAGAATAAAAAAACTGCAGGCCAAGCTTTCTGACCTTGAAGGGAGATCCAGGCGTAACAACATAAGAACTGTTGGTGTACCAGAAGATTCAATTCAATTCAATTCAATTCAATTCAACTTTATTTATATAGCGCCATTTCACAACAACAGTCATCTCATAGCACTATCAACTGTAGGGGGGAACCCCCACAGTTGCAGAAAGACCCCAGCAATCAGGCGATCCCCTGTGAACAAGCACTTGGCGACGGTGGAGAGGAAAAACTCCCTTTTAACAGGAAGAAACCTCCAGCAGAACCAGGCTCAGGGAGGGGCAGTCATCTGCTGCGACTGGCTGGGGGGTGAGGGGACAGAGAAGATGAAAAGAACAGACATGTAGAGAGCAAACAGCACGATGGGGACTCAATCTATGGGAGAGAACAAACAGATGTTAATGACCAGCAAAAAAAAATATTTCATTGAGAGTGAAAAAAGGAGTGAGGCCCAGTGCATTATTGGAGGTCCCCCGGCTGACTAGACCTATTAGCAGCATAACTAAGGGAGGGTTCAGAAACACATGATCCCTCCCTAATTGTAGGCTATATCAAAAAGGAAGGTTTTTACCCTATTCTTAAAAACAGAGATCGAGTCTGACTCCCGAATCCAGATTGGCAGCTGGTTCCACAGGAGAGGAGCTTGATAACTGAAGGCTCTGCCTCCCATTGTACTTTTGGAGATTCTAGGTATTACAAGTAATCCTGCATTTTGGGAGTGTAGTGCTCTGTTAGGATAATACGGTAGTATCAGATCTTTTAAATAAAAAAGGGGTCTGATTGTTTAGAGCTTTGTAAGTAAGAAGAAGGATTTTAGCCTTAATTCTAAACTCTATGGGAAGCCAATGAAGGGAGGCCATAACCGGAGAGATATGATCTCTCTTTCTAGTACCTGTTAAAACTCTTGCTGCAGCATTTTGGATCAGCTGAAGACTTTTTAAAGATGTTTTAGGACAACCTGATAATAATTACAATAATCTAATCTCGAGCTAACAAAAGCGTGGATCAGTTTCTCAGCATCACTCTGAGACAAGATGCTCCTAATCTTGGCAATATTACGCAAACAATAGAAGGCAGTCTTAGAAACAAATTTAATATGTGAATTGAAAGACAGATCTTGATCAAAAATAATTCCGAGGTTCCTCACAGAGCTATTAAGAGAAAGAGTAACTGCATCCAAACTGAAAGTTTGATTTGGAAAGGTATTTCTAAGGGTTTTTTTTGACCAACAAGAATGACTTCAGTCTTATCTGAATTTAGTAGCAGGAAATTACAAGTCATCCAAGCTTTGATTTCCTTAAGACAGGCTTCTAACTTGGCTAACTGATGACTATCATCTGGCTTCATTGACAGGTAAAACTGTGTGTCATCTGCATAACAATGAAAATGTATAAAGTGCTTTCTAATAATGTTGCCTAACAGAAGCATATATAAACTAAAAAGAGTAGGGCCTAGCACAGATCCCTGTGGAACTCCATGACTGTGCTTTGAGTTGAAAGAAAACTCATTATTGACATGAACAAACTGGAACCTATCAGATAAATAAGATCTAAACCATTGCAACGAAGTTCCATTAAGTCCAACATAGTGTTCTAATCTATCAAGTAGAATATTATGATCGATAGTATCAAAAGCTGCACTAAGGTCTAAAAGGACAAGTACAGAAACTAGTCCATTATCAGATGCAATGAGGAGGTCGTTAGTGACCTTCGCTAAGGCTGTTTCAGTACTAGGATGGATTCTAAACCCAGATTGAAACTCTTCAAGTAAACCATTTCCCTGCAGGTGGTCAAATAATTGCGCAGCGACAACTCTTTCTAAGATTTTTGAAATGAAAGGGAGATTAGAGATTGGTCTATAGTTAGCTAAAGCTCCTGGATCTAGCGTTGGCTTTTTGAGTAAGGGTTTAATTACAGCCGTTTTAAAAGCCTGCGGTACATGGCCTAAAGTTAATGAAGAATTGATTATATGAAGAATAAAGCTACCAATAAGTGGGAAGACTTCTTTAAATAACCTGGTAGGAATAGGGTCTAAAAGACAAGTTGAAGGTTTGGATGAGGAAACTATTTTGTCTAACTCACAAAGGTCGATTGGAGTAAACTCATCAAGACAGACATCAATAGAAGGAATTGTAGTAGTTACAGTATTTAAGTTAACTGTGGGAAGAATCTGATTGATTTTATCTCTGATGGATGAAATTTTATTATTGAAAAAGTTCATAAAGTCCTGACTAGTAAGCTCTAAGGGAATGCTAAGATTGACATAGTCCTGACTCTTTGTCAACCTGCCTACAGTACTGAAAAGAAACCTGGGATTATTCTTGTTCTCTTCTATTAATGCAGAGTAATAACTCGTTCTAGCTTTTCTAAGAGATTTTTTATAAATTAAAAGATGATTTCTCCAAGCTAAATAGATTTCATCTAAATTAGTAGAGCACCATTTTCTTTCTAATTGACGAGTCTTCTGTTTTAAGGTACGAGTTTCTGTGTTGAACCAAGGAGTTAGAAATCTCTGATTAGACTTTTTCTTTTTTAAGGGGGCCACCAAGTCTAGAGTCTGATGCAGAGAAGCTGAAACACTATCCACCATGTTATCAATTACAGAAGGAGCAAGCTGTCTATAGCTTATTTCCGTTGTGTTGACACATGGCATAGAGGAAACAATCTGCATAAATTTGGAAACAGCATCATCTGAGAGGCATCTACTGTAATAATATTTTTCTTTAGGAGCCAAATAGTCAGAAATAGTAAAATCAAAGGTTAACAGACAATGGTCTGACAGTACAGGGTTATGAGGAGACACTACAAGATTTTCTATTTCTATGCCATATGTCAAAACAAGGTCCAATGTATGGTGGAGGTAATGAGTAGAATTTCCTACTTTCTGAGAAAACCCAATCGAATCTAATATTGAATTAAATGCCACATTAAGACAGTCACTATCTACATCCACATGTATATTAAAGTCCCCTACTATAATTATTCTATCAGATTTCAGCACTAAATCAGCTAAGAAATCAGCAAATTCGGATAAAAATTTTGAGTAGGTTGATGGGGGACGATAAACTATGGCAAATAAAATTGGGTTTAACCTAAAATTGCTAAAGTGCCCAATACTGAGGACCAGGCCCTCAAAGGAATTATAACATGTTTTTTGCTTTACATTAACTAATAATTTGGAATGGTAAATTGTTGCTACTCCTCCTCCACGACCAGAACTTCTGGGATTTTGACAGTTTGAATAACCAGAGGGAGTTGATTCATTTAAACCAACATAATCCTCTTGCCCTAACCAAGTCTCTGTAAGGGAAATTAAATCAATCTGATGATCAATTAACAAATCATGGACTAACAGAGACTTGGGAGTTAGAGACCTAATATTTAATAAACCACATTTAATTTTTAAATTATGAGGAGGAACAGAGGCCAAATCATTCAATTTAGAGGCTTTATGTTTAATTTGAGTTTTACCAATATTTTGCTTTATCACTTTGGGATGCTTATACATTATATTTTTATTCACTTTGGAGGGAGCAGACAACGATTCTCTGATGGGGAAGACAGGGGCTAAGCTGAGGGGTGGCGGATGAAGAGGAGCTGCAGAGAGGCGTGTAAGACTGCGACTCTGCTTCCTGGTCCCAACTCTGAGTAGTCACGGTTTTGGAAATTTGGATAAAAAAGATGCCAGATTGTTAGATAAATGAGAAGCACCATCCAAAGTGGGATGAATGCTGTCTCGTCTCATAAGACCAGGTTTTCCCCAAAAAGAGCTCCAATTGTCAATGTAGCCCACGTCATTTTTAGGACACCACACAGACAGCCAGCGGTTCAAGGATGACGAGCAACTAAACATGTCATCACTGGTCAGATTGGGGAGGAGGAGAAAGGAGAGGCCAACCGAGTTTGTCTCCAACCTGATCCCAAAGCTGCTGGGGGGCAATAATTTTACCAAGCCATTTATCACTGACAGAGTACACCGCATACAGCAGCCAAAATCTCCAGAAGGATCTAGACCACATATAATCATCACATGAGTACACCTACAGAAGAAAGAAAAGATTCTATGGCTCGGGAGGCAGTGCTCCATGGAGTATGAAGGAAACAGACAAACAACAACAGGAAACAACAACCTTGCGCCTCCCAGCAAGGCTCCATGTTCACTACCAGGGGCAAGTAAAAGCTTTCAAAGATCCAGATGAGGCTAAGATTTTTGTAAGTCAAAAACTCTGAAAGCTTACTTTTCAAAAACACAATGGAGGAGAGTCTAAACTTGTTCAAAGCAGACTTTTATCTTAATGGTATTCATTTTTATCCAAATTTCCAAAATCTTGACAACTCAGAGTTGGGACCAGGAAGCAGAGTCGCAGTCTTGCATGCCTCTCTGCAGCTCCTCTTCATCCGCCACCCCTCAACTTAGCCCCTGTCTTCCCCATCAGAGAATCATTGTCTGCTCCCTCCAAAGTAAATAAAAATATAATATATAAGCATCCCAAAGTGATTAAACAAAAAGCTGGTAAAACTCAAATTAAACATGAAGCCTCTAAATTGAATGACTTGGCCTCTGTTCCTCCTCATAATTTAAAAATTAAATGCGGTTTGTTAAATATTAGGTCTCTAACTCCCAAGTCTCTGCTAGTCCATGATCTGTTAATTGATCATCAAATTGATTTAATATCCCTTACAGAGACTTGGTTAGGACAAGAGGACTATGTTGGTTTAAATGAATCATCTCCCTCTGGTTATTTAAACTGTCAAAATCCCAGAAGTTCTGGTCATGGAGGAGGAGTAGCAACAATTTATCATTCCAAATTACTAGTTAATGTAAAGCAAAAAACATGTTATAATTCCTTTGAGGGCCTGGTCCTCAGTATTGGGCACTTTAGCAATTTTAGGCTAAACCCAATTTTATTTGCCATAGTTTATCGTCTTCCATCAACCTACTCAGAATTTTTATCCGAATTTGCTGAATTCTTAGCTGATTTAGTGCTGAAATCAGATAGAATAATTATAGTAGGGGACTTTAATATACATGTGGATGTAGATAGTGACTGCCTTAATGTGGCATTTAATTCAATATTAGACTTGATTAGGTTTTCTCAGAGACTAGGAAATTCTACTCATTATCTCCACCATACGTTGGACCTTGTTCTGACATATGGCATAGAAATAGAAAATCTGGTAGTGTCTCCTCATAACCCTGTACTGTCAGACCATTGTCTGTTAACCTTTGATTTGACTATTTCTGACTATTTGGCTCCTAAAGAAAAATATTACTACAGTAGATGCCTCTCAGATGATACTGTTACCAAATTTATGCAGATTGTTTCCTCTATGCCATGTGTCAACGCAACGGAAATAAGCTATAGACAGCTTGCTCCTTCTGTAATTGATAGCATGGTAGCTAGTGTTACAGCTTCTCTGCATCAGACTCTAGACTTGGTGGCCCCCTTAAAAAAGAAAAAGTCTATTCAGAGATTTCTAACTCCTTGGTTCAACACAGAAACTCTTAGCTTAAAACAGAAGACTTGTCAATTAGAAAGAAAATGGCACTCCACTAATTTAGATGAAATCTATTTAGCTTGGACGAAATCATCTTTTAATTTATAAAAAAATCTCTTAGAAAAGCTAGAATGAGTTATTTTTCTGCATTAATAGGAGAGAATAAGAATAATCCCAGGTTTCTTTTCAGTACTGTAGCCAGGTTGACAAAGAGTCAGGACTCTGTCAATCCTAGCATTCCCTTAGAGCTTACTAGTCAGGACTTCATGAACTTTTTCAGTCATAAAATTTCATCCATCAGAGATAAAATCAAATTCTTCCCACCGTTAACTTAAATACAGTAACTACTACAACTCCTTCAATTGATATCTGTCTTGATGAGCTTACTCCAATTGACCTTTTAGAGTTAGACAAAATAGTTTCCTCATCCAAGCCTTCAACTTGTCTTTTAGATCCTGTTCCTACCAGGTTATTTAAAGAAGTCTTCCCACTTATTGGTAGCTTCATTCTTCATATAATCAATTCTTCATTAACTTTAGGCCATGTACCGCAGGCTTTTAAAACGGCTGTAATTGAACCCTTACTTAAAAAGCCAACGCTAGATCCAGGAGCTTTATCCAACTATAGACCAATCTCTAATCTCCCTTTAATTTCAAAAATCTTAGAAAGAGTTGTTGCTATGCATTTATTTGACCACCTGCAGGGAAATGGTTTACTTGAAGAGTTTCAGTCTGGGTTTAGAATCCATCATAGTACTGAAACAGCCTTAGTGAAGGTGACTAACGACCTCCTCATCGCATCTGATAGTGGACTTGTTTCTGTACTTGTCCTTTTAGACCTTAGTGCAGCTTTTGATACTATCAATCATAATATTCTGCTTGATAGATTAAAACACTATGTTGGACTTAATGGAACTTCGTTGCAGTGGTTTAGATCTTATTTATCTGATAGGTTCCAGTTTGTTCATGTCAATAATGAGTTTTCTTTCAACTCAAAGCACAGTCATGGAGTTCCACAGGGATCTGTGCTAGGCCCTACTCTTTTTAGTTTATATATGCTTCTGTTAGGCAACATTATTAGAAAGCACTTTATACATTTTCATTGTTATGCAGATGACACACAGTTTTACCTGTCAATGAAGCCAGATGATAGTCATCAGTTAGCCAAGTTAGAAGCCTGTCTTAAGGAAATCAAAGCTTGGATGACTTGTAATTTCCTGCTACTAAATTCAGATAAGACTGAAGTCATTCTTGTTGGTCAAAAAAAAACCTTAGAAATACCTTTCCAAATCAAACTTTCAGTTTGGATGCAGTTACTCTTTCTCTTAATAGCTCTGTGAGGAACCTCGGAATTATTTTTGATCAAGATCTGTCTTTCAATTCACATATTAAATTTGTTTCTAAGACTGCCTTCTATTGTTTGCGTAATATTGCCAAGATTAGGAGCATCTTGTCTCAGAGTGATGCTGAGAAACTGATCCACGCTTTTGTTAGCTCGAGATTAGATTATTGTAATTATTATCAGGTTGTCCTAAAACATCTTTAAAAAGTCTTCAGCTGATCCAAAATGCTGCAGCAAGAGTTTTAACAGGTACTAGAAAGAGAGATCATATCTCTCCGGTTATGGCCTCCCTTCATTGGCTTCCCATAGAGTTTAGAATTAAGGCTAAAATCCTTCTTCTTACTTACAAAGCTCTAAACAATCAGACCCCTTTTTTATTTAAAAGATCTGATACTACCGTATTATCCTAACAGAGCACTACACTCCCAAAATGCAGGATTACTTGTAATACCTAGAATCTCCAAAAGTACAATGGGAGGCAGAGCCTTCAGTTATCAAGCTCCTCTCCTGTGGAACCAGCTGCCAATCTGGATTCGGGAGTCAGACTCGATCTCTGTTTTTAAGAATAGGGTAAAAACCTTCCTTTTTGATATAGCCTACAATTAGGGAGGGATCATGTGTTTCTGAACCCTCCCTTAGTTATGCTGCTAATAGGTCTAGTCAGCCGGGGGACCTCCAATAATGCACTGGGCCTCACTCCTTTTTTCACTCACAATGAAATATTTTTTTTTGCTGGTCATTAACATCTGTTTGTTCTCTCCCATAGATTGAGTCCCCATCGTGCTGTTTGCTCTCTACATGTCTGTTCTTTTCATCTTCTCTGTCCCCTCACCCCCCAGCCAGTCGCAGCAGATGACTGCCCCTCCCTGAGCCTGGTTCTGCTGGAGGTTTCTTCCTGTTAAAAGGGAGTTTTTCCTCTCCACCGTCGCCAAGTGCTTGCTCACAGGGGATCGCCTGATTGCTGGGGTCTTTCTGCAACTGTGGGGGTTCCCCCTACAGTTGAAAGTGCTATGAGATGACTGTTGTTGTGAAATGGCGCTATATAAATAAAGATGAAATGAACTGAATTGAATTGAATTGAATTTTCAAGGTTCAATTTACTGTATGTCTTATTTTGTGTGCTGTGGAGGCGGTCTGTTGGAGCTGTGCTCTTTTTTTTTTTTTTTTTTTTGACCAGTGATCCCAGATGTGGATGAGGGTAATTATGCTTCGTTTGGGGAAGCTTTGGGTAGGGGGCTTGTTGGGGTGTTTGTCATTTACTTTGGTTCATGTTTTTTTTGTTTTGGATTGGCTGCCACACTGACTGTTACGTTTGTATCTTGCTGTAATGTTGACGGCACCACATGTGAGCAATGATCTTAATCATATATCCTTGGTCTCTTGGAATGTACATGGTTTAGGTCACCCTGTTAAATGAGCTAAAGTTTTTTTTACACTTGAAATTATTGAAATCCGACATTATATTTTTACAGGAAACACATGTTAAAGCTACCCAGCACAGAATACTTAGGGCCAACTGGATCTCACAGGTCTATCAATCACCATTTACATCAAAAGCCCGAGGGGTCGCTATTCTCTTCCGGAAAACTGTCCCTTTCCGATTTCAGTCATCTACAGCTGACCCAAATGGCAGGTTCATAATTTTAACTGGGCATATTAATTCATTTCCCATTACACTGGTTAATATTTATGGGCCGAACACAGACGATCCGGCATTTGTTCGGAAAGTGTTTGACGTTATTCCGGATGATGATGTAAGCCCCTTAGTGATAGGGGAGATTTTAACTGCTACCTAGATCCATATTTAGATAGGCTGTCCTCTGCCCCACCACCTAATATTCTTGCTGTACAAACCATTAATAATTTGATGAAATCAAAGAAGGTGGTGGACATTTGAAGACTGCAGCATCCATCTAATCGTGATTACTCCTTTTATTCACACGTACACAGATCATACACATGGACTGATTATTTTCTAGTTGATTCCAGATTAATTTCCAATATTAACCACACCAAATATCATAACATAATAATATCTGATCATAGTCCCATCAATCTTAACCTTAAGATGTTTTCCCCTAGTCGAGTTTATAGGTGGCACTTCAACCCTTACCTTCTCGAGGATCAGACTTTTAGAACATACATCACCACACACATATCACAGTTCCTTGAGACCAATGATAATGTGGAAGTGAATGATGCAATACTATGGGAAACACTCAAAGTGTATATTAGAGGGCAAATTATTTCTTATGAAGCAACACTGAAAAGGGCTAAGAGAAGTAGGTTGGGACAGATTGAAAAAGAATTGCAAACAGCTGAACAGGTCTACAGAATATCATTGCTTCAAGCAGATTATAATGCAATCTTGAAATTAAAATATGAGTACAACTCTATTTTGGGAGATCAAGTGGGCAATATTTTACCTAAACTTAAACAGAGGCATGTTGAACTTGGTGACAAGCCACAAAAGTGGCAAGGCAATTAAAAGGAGAACAAGCAAAATGAGCCATTTACAAAATAAGATCTAAATATGGAGGGATACTTATAGACTTAAGGGACATAAATGAACGTTTTAGAGAATTTTACTCAGAAATTTACACCTCTAAATCAACAGCCTCACAGGAAGACTTTGATATGTTTTGTTTTTTGTTTTTTTTGATTCGCTTCATTTCCTCAAGTTAGATGTAGCTTCCAGGGAAAGTCTGGACGTAGAGTTCTCAATGTCAGAGTTACAAGATCCTATCAGAGGATTCCCCACCGGGAAGGTGGCAGGTCCTGATGGGTTCGGGCCAGAATTTTATAAAGCCTTTCAAGGGGTCCTTGCACCTTCTTTGCTGAGAATGATTAGAAACACATTTCAGAAAAGACAGCTTCCATTTTTTTTAGTGAAGCAAATATCTGTGTTTTATTAAAAAAAGACAAAGATGAAACTGACTCGGGTAGCTACAGGCCTATTGCTCTATTAAATTATGATTTGAAAATAATTACTAAAGTTATAGCAAACCGGCTCGGTAAAAATATAGCAAGTATTATTCACCTGGATCAAACAGGATTTATTCCTGAGAGGTACTCATTCTCTAATGTTCTCAGATTTCTTAATATCATGTATGCAGATTATAGTAAAGATGACAGAGCTGCTATACTGTCTTTAGATGCTCACAAGGCATTCGATATGATAGAGTGGCCATACTTAATTGCGGTGCTCAAGAAATTTGGGTTCGGCGAAGTTTTTATAGAGTGGGTTAAAATTTTATATAGCAACCCAAAATCCGCCATCTTAACAAATGGGGACAGATTTAATCTGTTCTCTCTACAACGTGACATCCATCAGGGGGCCCCACTGTCCCCTTTGCTGTTTAATATAGCAATGGAGCCCCTGGCCATTGGTATCAGGGGGCACCCAGGCATTAAAGGCATTAAGTTGGGCAGCACTGAGACTCGTGTTACCCTGTATGCGGATGATCTTTTGGTTTGTTTAGCTGATCCTGTGGCTTCAATCCCAATTTTACTAGAATATATTAACTCCTTTGGAAGCATCTCTGGCTATATTATAAACTGGGGAAAGAGCAAATTCATGCCCTTAACAAACCAACTCACCGATGACTTCTTGACAAAATTGCCTTTCAGAGTGATGAAGGAAGGTTTCACTTATTTAGGGCTTAGACTAACTAAAAACCCTCAACATCTTTTCAAATTTAACTTCACAGAAATAATAGAGAGACTTAAAAAGATATTGAGTTTTGGAGAACATTGCCTCTTTCTATGATTGGTCGGGTGAATGCAGTTAAGATGGTGAGGCTACCTAGGTTTTTATACCTTTTTCAGAACTTGCCCATATACTTAAATGCATCATTTTTTTAAGACGCTCGATTCTATTACTTTACCATTTGTGTGGGGTTACAAATTGCATAGGATATCTAAGGCCCACCTCCATAAACTCACTAGCAAGGGTGGCCTGGGACTGCCTGTTTTTAAATATTACTACTGGGCAGCTAATCCCAGGGTTCTAACCTACTGGAGGTGTGCAAGTGACAATATTGAGGAGAACCCTTTATGGTTGCAACTTGAAGCTGCTGCTGTTACAATGTCCTCACTCCCTGCTTGTCTTTTCTCTGATTCTACCCCGGTAGTTAAATTAACTCAGCAAAATTTCATTGTGAAGAACTCCGTGCGAATACTAAAACAGATAAAAGTGGCTTGTCAGGTTTCAAATGTTTTCATGCATGCTCCAATATGTAAAAATCACTTATTTTTGCCTGGGCAGTTGGATGAGGTGTTTACAGTCTGGAGAGAGAGGGGTAACAGAAGTTTTTCAGATTTGTACAACAATGACCAATTTGCATCATTCGCTCAGTTAAGTGCTAAATTTAATCTTCCAAACTCACACTTTTTTCGCTACCTCCATGTCAGACATAATGTCAAGGAAAATTGTCCACAATTTGCTTCCACTTCTACAACCGACCCCTTTCTTGAAAACCTCTTGTTCCCTCCACACTCAAAACACTTAATATCGAAATTTTTGTGCTCTTTCACAAACCCAGTTCCTCTGATTTTATTAGGGAAGTGTGAGCCAACGACTTGAACTCTGAAATATCTGTAGAACTCTGGGAGAAGGCACTGTCCCAGGTTCATTGTTGTTCTGTTAATTCCAACTACAGATTAATTCAATACAAGGTGTTGCACAGACTGCATTACTCAAAAACAAATCTTAATCATATTTTTCCAGCTGTGTCTCCTGCCTGTGATAGGTGTCATGTTGCTGAGGGTTCATTAGCACATCTGTTGTGGTTTTGCCCTAAACTGCGCAATTTTTGGTCGGCTGTATTTGAGCAGCTCACAAAAGCCTATTCCAGAGACATTCTGCCTAACCATGAACTGGCCATCCTTGGATGCTCTACAGAGACTTCAGTCTTACCGCACGACACACAGGTTGCTCTGCATCTGGGCATGGTTGTGGCCAAAAAACTTATTCTTCTTACTTGGAAGTCTACCTCTCTACCTTCTTTTGCCCATGGGCTCAGCGAGATGTTGTCTGTTATTCAGATGGAAAGACTGCGGTTGCACAAACCTAACGAACAGAACAAATTTAAGAGACTCTGGGAACCCTTTCTAGCCCAATGTCATATCAACGTACATTCTTAGTGACCTTAAATCCCAAGAGCGGGCTTAATGTAGATATGTTTTTTTTTTTTTTTTCTTTTCATTGTAAACAGGGAAGAAAAAAGAAAAAAAGAGGAAGAAATAATGTACATCTATTATTGGGTGGCAGACCCTTTTTTTGTTTGTTTTTTGTTTTTGTTGTTGTTGTCGTTGTGGTGTATGTGTGTGTAGGGGGTGGGGGGCATTTATCTTCAAGTTGTGTGTTTGTGTTGTCTAAGTTATGTGATATTTCTCATATGAAAAAACAAATAAAATATTTTTTTTTAAAAAGAGACCAAAACATTGTCTATCCTCCCTTTAACAATCATATACCTTCCCTCTCAGTCAATTTCCTCTTGAAGTAATTCAAAATTAGAGCTCAGTAGTAATGTAATTAGACCTCTTCTTCTGCTATTCTTACATGAGCTGTAAAAAGAGTTCACATGACCCAGCTTCTTAAACTTTTCATGTTCTTTTTTAGACAAATGTGTTTTTTGTAGGAACACTATGTTTGCTCTAGCCTTTTTTACTTTTGAAATAACCTTACTTCGCTTTATGGGGTTCCCAAGGCCATTCACATTTAGACATATTATATTTATATTATGTGTCACACTCATTTGCAATATACAGTGGTGTGAAAAAGTGTTTGCTCCCTTCCTTATTTCTCATTTTTTTGTATGTTTGTCACACTTAAATGTTTCAGATCATCAAACAAATTTAAATATTAGACAAAGATAACACAAGTAAACACAAAATGCAGTTTTTAAATGAAGGTGTTTATTATTAAGGGAAAAAAACAATCCAAACCTACATGGCCCCGTGTGAAAAAGTGATTGCCCCCTAAACCTAATAATTGGTTAGGCCACCCTTAGCGGCAACAATTGCAATCAAGCGTTTGTGATAACTGGCAATGAGTCTTTTACAGCGCTGTGGAGGAATCTTGGCCCACTCATCCTTGTAGAATCGATGTAATTCAGCCACATTGGAGGGTTTTCGAGCATGAACCGCCTTTTTAAGGTCATGCCACAGCATTTGAATTAGATTCAGGTCAGGACTTTGACTAGGCCACTCCAAAGTCTATGTTTTGTTTTTCTTAAGCCATTCAGAGGTGGACTTGCTGGTGTGTTTTGGATCATTGTCCGGCTGCAGAACCCAAGTGCTCTTCAGCTTGAGGTCACGAACAGATGGCCGGACATTCTCCTTGAGGAATTTTTGGTAGACAGCAGAATTCATTGTTCCATTTACCACGGCAAGTCTTCCAGGTCCTGAAGCAGTAAAACAGCCCTAGACCATCACACTACCACCACCATATTTTACTGCTGGTATGATGTTGCTTTTCTGAAATCAAGATGTTTTCTGGCAAAACTGAACGACTCATCCAAGAGGTCACAAAAGACTCCACAACAACATCCAAAGAACTGCAGGCCTCACTTGCCTCAGTTAAGGTCAGTGTTCATGATTCTACCATGAGAAAGAGACTGGGCAAAAATAGCCTGCATGGCAGAGTTCCAAGATGAAAACCACTGCTGAGCAAAAAGAACATAAAGGCTCCTTTCAGTTTTGCCAGAAAACATCTTGATTTCAGAAAAGCAACATCATACCAGCAGTAAAATATGGTGGTGGTAGTGTGATGGTCTAGGGCTGTTTTACTGCTTCAGGACCTGGAAGACTTGCCGTGGTAAATGGAACAATGAATTCTGCTGTCTACCAAAAAATCCTGAAGGAGTATCTCTGGCCATCTGTTCGGGACTTCAAGCTGAAGCACATTTAGGTTCTGCAGCAGGACAATGATCCAAAACACACCAGCAAGTCCACCTCTGAATGGCTTCAGAAAAACAAAACAAAGACTTTGGAGTAGCCTAATCAAAGTCTTGACCTGAATCTAATTAAGATGCTGTGGCATGACCTTAAAAAGGTGGTTCACGCTTGAAAACCCTCCAGTGTGGCTGAATTACAACAATTCTGCAAAGACGAGTGGGCCAAAAATCCTCCACAGCGCTGTAAAAGACTCATTGCCAGCTATCGCAAATGCTTGATTGCAGTTGTTGCTGCTAAGGGTGGCCCAACCAGTTATTAGGTTTAGGGGGCAATCACTTTTTCACACAGGACCATGTAGGTTTGGAATTTTTTTTGCTTAATAATAAACACCTTCATTTAAAAACTGCATTTTGTGTTTGCTTGTGTTATCTTTGTCTAATGTTTAAATTTGTTTGATGATCTGAAACATTTAAGTGTGACAAACATACAAAAAAATGAGAAATCAGGAAGGGAGCAAACACTTTTTGACACCACTGTATGTGGTAGCAAAGCAGGTTAGAATGATACATACCTTTGCATAGCCAAAATTGAAGGTGATAGCTTTGGCATGTCCAATGTGAAGAATGCCATTAGCCTCAGGGCAAACACTTTTTCACACCACTGTAACTGTTGTGAGCGCTTCCATCATTTCCACAGCTGTGTCCTCCACTTGCCCCACTCTTGTCTCCTTCTCGCCCACTCGCTCCTTCAGCCCCTGCATTGCTTCAGTTAGATTATCGAGTTTGCTGCTCACTTCTAGGCAAAGGGAATTAATGTCCTTTCTCAAACTGTCACTGTCTCCTTTCAGCTCAGATTTGAGCTCTTTTGTTGATGTTATGATCGTTCCGGGGCCCCCTGTAGCTCCATATGAGTTGCCGCTAGTTTGAGATACTGCTTTGCTATCCTTCGAGGTGGAGCAGATTTTATCTTGATTCTTCAACATTGTAACTTTCGTCTATTGGCTCTTTATGTTATGATTTACATTTATCTACGTAGATTTTTCACTCTCTTTCGAAGCAACAAGTTTTAACACCAATGCATTGCATTTAGAATCAGAATCAGAATCAGAATCAGAATCAGGTTTATTGCCATTGTTCATGTAGTACACAAACTAGGAATTTGTCTCGGTACAATGCTGCAACATTAAAGGCTGGGGAGTGGTCCCATTCATGTCTTCCTACTCCATCTGTCCACCGGAAGTCCCAGCTGAAGACTTTTTAAAGATGTTTTAGGACAGTCTGATAATAAAGAGTTACAAATATCTAACCTTGAGCTAACAAAAGTGTGGATTAGTTTCTCAGCATCACTCTGAGACAAAATGCTCCTAATCTTGGCAATATTACGCAAATGAGAGAAGGTGGTCTTAGAAACAAGTTTAATCTGTGAATTAAAGAACAGATCTTGATCAAAAATAACTCCAAGGTTCCTCACAGAACTATTAAGAGAAAGAGTAGCTGCCTCAAAACAAAGAGTTTGATTAGGAAAGGTATTTAAGTTTTTTGGACTAACTAGAATGACTTTAGTCTTATCTGAATTTAATAGCAAGAAATTACAAGTCATCCAAGCTTTGATTTCCTTAAGACAAGCCTCTAATTTGGCTAATTGTTTACTGTCATCTGGCATCATTGACAAGTATAATTGTGTCATCTGCATAACAATTAAAATGTATGTAGTGCTTTCTAATAATGTTGCCTAGCGGAATCATATACAGTGGGGAATAAAAGTATTTAGTCAGCCACCAATTGTGCAAGTTCTCCCACTTAAAAGATGAGAGAGGTCTCCAATTTTCATCATAGGTATACCTCAACTATGAGAGACAAAATGAGAAAAAAAAAATCCAGAAAATCACATTGAAGGATTTTTAATGAATTAATTGGTAAATTCCTCGGTAAAATAAGTATTTGGTCACCTACAAACAAGCAAGATTTCTGGCTCTCGCAGACCTGTAACTTCTTCTTTAAGAGGCTCCTCTGTCCTCCACTCGTTACCTATATTAATGGCACCTGTTTGAACTCTTTATCAGTATAAAAGACACCTGTCCACAACCTCAACCAGTCAGACTCCAAACTTCACTATGGCCAAGACCAAAGAGCTGTCAAAGGACACCAGAAACAAAATAGTAGACCTGCACCAGGCTGGGAAGACTGAATCTGCAATAGGTAAGCAGCTTGGTGTGAAGAAATCATCTGTGGGAGCAATTATTAGAAAATGGAAGACATACAAGACCACTGATAATCTCCCTCGACCTGGGGCTCCATGCAAGATCTCACCCCGTGGAATCAAAATGATCATGAGAACGGTGAGCAAAAATCCCAGAACCACACGGGGGCACCTAGTGAATGACCTGCAGAGAGCTGGGACCAAACTAACAAAGGCTACCATCAGTAACACACTACGCCGCCAGGGTCTCAAATCCTGCAGTGCCAGATGTGTCCCCCTGCTTAAGCCAGTACATGTCCAGGCCCGTCTGAAGTTTGCTAGAGAGCATTTGGATGATCCAGAAGAGGACTGGGAGAATGTCATATGGTCAGATGAAACCAAAATAGAACTTTATTGTAAAAACTCAATTTGTTGTGTTTGGAGGAGAAAGAACACCATATCTACTGTGAAGCGTGGGGGTGGAAACATCATGCTTTGGGGCTGTTTTTCTGCAAAGGGACCAGGACGACTGATCTGTGTAAAGGAAAGAATGAACAGGACCATGTATTGTGAGATTTTGAGTGAAAACCTCCTTCCATCAGCAAGGGCATTGAAGATGAAACGTGGCTGGGTCTTTCAGCATGACAATGATCCCAAATACACCGCCCGGGCAACGAAGGAGTGGCTTCGTAAGAAGCATTTCAAGGTCCTGGAGTGGCCTAGCCAGTCTCCAGATCTCAACCCCATAGAAAATCTTTGAAGGTAGTTGAAAGTCCGTGTTGCCCAGCAACAGCCCCAAAACATCACTGCTCTAGAGGAGATCTGCATGGAGGAATGGGCCAAAATACCAGCAACAGTGTGTAAAACCTTGTGAAGACTTACAGAAAACGTTTGACCTCTGTCATTGCCAACAAAGGGTATATAACAAAGTATTGAGATGAACTTTTGTTATTGACCAAATACTTATTTTACCGAGGAATTTACCAATTAATTCATTAAAAATCCTTCAATGTGATTTTCTGGATTTTTTTCCCCCCATTTTGTCTCTCATAGTTGAGGTATACCTATGATGAAAATTGGAGACCTCTTTCATCTTTTAAGTGGGAGAACTTGCACATTTGGTGGCTGACTAAATACTTTTTTGCCCCACTGTATAAACTAAAAATAACAGGGCCTAGCACAGATCCCTGTGGAACTCTGTGACTGAGCTTTGAGTTGGAAGAAAGCTCATTATTGACATGAACATGCCAACTTTAATAATATTAAAGACTATTTACATCAGTTTAAAGAGCTGTTCAATATAGTGGCAATATCAGAGACCTGGCTCAGTGAAGAGAAAGGAGTGGACTTTACAGTGGATGGCTACGAATTAAATTATATGAATAGAAAAGTGTAAAAAGGAGGAGGAGTTGCAATTTATGTTGACAAGTGCTTGCAATACAAGGTTGTTGAAATTTGACAGTGACTGTGGATGATTTATTTAATAAATAATGTAGACTTGGCTGCACGGTGGCGCAGTGGTTTAGCACTGTGACAGCACAGTTTTACCCTCGGCCGGGGGATCGCGGGGATCATGAGATCGTGGGTTCGATCCCAGCCCCCGACCAACAGTGAGCTGTGTGGAGTTTGCATGTTCTCCCCGTGTTGCGCGGGTTTACTCCGGGATTTCTCCGGTTTCCTCCCGCACACCAAAAACATGTAGGTTTAGGGCGCTCGCGCACGCAGCGACCAGCAGCCGGTGGCTTGTCACCAAACTGCAAACCAAGTCTACCTACGGGTACAAATAAGTAACAAAAAAAAAAAAAAAAAAAAAAAAAAAAAAAAAGACTATAGAGACCATACCAGCTCACCATTTTTAA
Organism: Pholidichthys leucotaenia; assembly: GCA_020510985.1. Lineage (NCBI taxonomy): Eukaryota > Metazoa > Chordata > Actinopteri > Cichliformes > Pholidichthyidae > Pholidichthys > Pholidichthys leucotaenia. The sequence goes on from CM035843.1 coordinate 303,684,500, forward strand.
AGTCACATGCCATAAATTTCATGGATTTAGTTAAATTTAAGACAGCACAAATAATGTACAGGGCAATTAATAATCAACTTCCAACTAATATACAAAAAATATTCAAAAAAGAGACAATGATTACAATTTGAGAGGAGATATAAACTTTACAAAACCTAAGGTTCGAACAACAAAGAAAAGTATGTGCATATCTGTCTGTGGGGTGGATTTGTGGAACAGTCTGGAGCTGGAACTGAAACTATGTACAAACAGAAATCAATTCAAAAAGAGGTATAAGACTTCCGGTCTGGACGCCATGGCGACTGGAGCTTAACACTGAAGCTCTCAGACCCAATCCAAGAAAATACCTTGAAAATCAAACTTAACGGATTTTTGGAGGAGTGAAAATCAAAAGACAAAATCATCATGTCTAAAGGAAAACAGAAGAAACTGAAATTTTCCAGGCCAGGACACGTATCGGCCGGAGAATCTGAACTGGAAGATCTCCGTTCAGAAGACGAGGAACTGGTTGTAGCTAACAAAAAGGTTAGCTTAAAATCGCTTTTTGAAGAGCTACGACGATTTCGCCGAGAGGTTACGGCCGAATTTCGGGAATTCAGAGACGAATTAAAAAGGACAAACAGCAGAGTGGACCAGGCCGAGAACCGAATCTTGGAAGCAGAGGAACGAATAAAAGTGCTCGAAGATTCTGTGCTGGACCTACGCAAAAGACAAGCATCTATAGAGGCTAAGCTAACCGACCAAGAAGGAAGACAGAGAAGAGACAATATAAGAATTCATGGTCTGAGAGAAGGAGCCGAAAACGGTTTTAACTCAATGGCAGAATGCGTGGAATCTTTACTAAGAGAGAAATTGGATATTCCACAAACCACTGACTTGAGGATAGAAAAGGCACATCGTTCATTAGCCGCTAAGCCAACAGCGGAAGCGCCCCCACGTTCGGTGTTGGTAAGCTTTTCCAATTTCAAAATAAAACAAGAGATTGTAAGACTGGCTTGGCAGAAAAAAGGATTTATGCACCAGGAGAGAAAAGTCTTCTTGGAACACGATTACACCCCGGAGGTCCTTAAAAAGCGCAGGGAATACAATGACGCCAAAAAGGTACTACGTGAGAAGAAACTGCGCTTTCAGACGCCATTTCCTGCGAAGTTAAGGGTCTTCTATGGCGAAGAAACATGTCTCTATAATTCGGCGGAAGAAGCAACAGCTGACATGGTAAGAAGAGGGCTCCCGGTAACGGTGTTTAAACCCGCAGCAGACCCGAGTGAGAAGATCAAAGCGCAAACATGGACAACACAAAGACCTTCAAAATCCACGGGCCAGCAGCGGGAAACCCAGCACTAGAGCGTTGCGGATAAACTGGCCGTTTTCAGGTTGGAATAGCAACCATTTTTTTTTGAGTCAATCTGCACATCCAACCCCCCTCCTACAAGGTAACAAACATTAAAGGAGATGCGTATTCAGCATGTGGTAATGAAGAGGATGATAAAATAAAGGCAGCGTTGGATTTTTAAATAGCTTTATTATCACCCTCCTTCATCAGAACTCGGCTCCAGCCCATAGTGTGAGCAGGCTGAAGCCGAATTCCTCAGGCTCTCGAAGAGGAGACAGTGTGTGTTTCTCGCAGCAGATGCAGAATCAGAATGAGAGAATGAGAGGGTTTGCGTTACAGAGTTGCAGCATATATACTCGACTACAACAATACATCAAGGGCATACCCCAGCAGTTGGTATGATCAAAGAGATAACAGAACAGGCATAAGACATTTACATTTGAGAGACATATAGATCTCAGTCCCTAGGTCACAGTGAGGACAGGACGCATGAGCACAATGCATGAAAGGCAACATTAACATCACAGAAGTGAGCCAGACGAAACGAGTCTGCCTGTAGGCATTAATACACATTTCACTGTTCTGTTATTTGCTCTAGCCGAGCGCTGTGTTTGACCAGTCTGTTTGTTGGGGTTACACCAAAGCACATCTACATATCAGTAGTGCAGCAGAAAAAAACCGAGAAGAGAGCTGAGTGTCCTTAATCTGTTGTGGAGGTTAACCGAACCGCCACACACGCTCCCCCCCAGAGGGCACGGCAGGGGGCCGAGACCTCAATAATCCCTCTATGGGAGCGAGCTGTGGGAGAAGCTCACTGCAGGTGGAGGAGGAGGGAGGAGTGGGGTAAGTGCCGGCAGGGGGACGGTGAACTCGTCCGAGCAGAGCAAAAATTGCTTGTGGGTCCGCGATGTCGAAGGGCTGTCCCGTTGAACGTGCAGAGGTCCACAAGAAGAAAAATTTGTCTCTGACTCCTCCCGTGGCCATGAAGAAAAGCAGGAGCGGCTGTAAGAAAAAAAAAGAAACAAAAGCAGAGGGACTGGCGTGTTGACTTTAGGTGCAGGAGCAACCCCAAAGCCTCCCGGGAACAGCTGACGGCTGAAATCCCTTTGTGCTGTGGCTGAGACCATTAGAAAATCCAGTGGCGAGCTGCGTGCTTGCTTCAGGTGAACGGGCAACCCTGAAGGTTCCGAGGGTGGCGATCGGCCGTATTTCTCGGGCATCTGCAGCGGCGGAGGACGATGGCGGTCTCTGTAGCCTTTATTGCCCCGTGCGTGGTGTGCCGTCCTCGTAACTCCCCGGTGCGCGCGCGGGGGTTCCGTGCTTGGGTGGGCCGCTGGAGTGGCGAGTCAGGGTGCAGAATCTTGGCGGAGATCGGCGCAGACGGCGCCGATAAAATCCAAGTTTGGGCTGTGGCTGCAGCTTGGCCATGGTGCGTTGGAGCGGTGAGAGGAAATAGACGATCTTTTATCCCTCAGGCTCGTGCAGATGCGTTGGAGCGGTGGGAGGGAATAGATGATTTTTGGCACCACTCAGCCGATTCAGCGTGGATGTCCAAACCAGAAGGCTGCGTTTGCACAAAATGTGTGCATTCCGGGGTCACCAGTGAAGAGGATGATAAAATAAAGGCAGCGTTTGTAGAGGAGCTGGAAATGACGAGGCAATTTTGTATTAAAAAACAGAGTCTTTAATGAACAGCTCTCCTATCTTGTCTCATCTGGTGCAGAGCTTGGCAGAAGGCAAAGAGGAAGATTTCTGCCCAGCTCGCTGGTTAAATACAGGCACACATCAAAGACATGCAAAACACAAGCCGACATCCCCCGTTATCTTAATCCCCCCATTGTCCTGTTAACTCCTCCCTTCGTCTTGGGAGGTGATGGGAAAACCTCTCCTCGCCTTAGGGGGTGAAGGTGTCAAGTCTGTCGCCGCCGCGTCCTGTGACGTCATTGATCTTCACACGGCGGTGAGATTCCTTTGTCCTTTCGGAGGTGTGAAGTTCCTTTGCATATGTTGTCCCAAACATTTCCACATGCTCTAACATATGCAGGTATGGAATATATGAGTAATATATACCACAGGCCCCCCAAACAACTAGGAAAGGACACAGAAAGATTCACAGTCTAGGGTAATTACTAAGACATACTACGTGTTACAGCTGTTGCCACAGAAGAAACTTTCAAGCAGCCATGCTCCTAAGAGAGTTCAGTGAAAACATAACAGCATAGTATAATCATAAGTCAGTCCTAAACTGTTGCAGCACAATTAGCGAAAAATTGCAGAGTGGTGTAATCAGTCCCTGTGCAGTCTGGGTTTTAATCTTCTCCCAAAGCTGCTGTAGGTTGGTTTAGGCGTCCTGCTGGGACCTTCTTGTGAGGAATCTGCAGTGTGGGAAGGAGAGAGATTATTTGTTCCCTGCCTGGGGGCTGAGACTTTTCCCTTGGGGGATCTACCTCGCCGAGGTGCTCGAGCCAGCTGTGCAGGTTCGTCTCTCAACAAGAAGGCAGGTTTGAGTCTGTCAATGCTGACTGTTTCATTTCTATCCCCATAATCAACCACAAAGTGTTTGTCACCATTTTCCAGCACTCTGTACGGGCCATCGTATACTGGGCGTAACGTTGGTTTTAGAGCTTCATGCTTAACAAAAACAAACTCAGCGTTTTTTAAAGTTTGAGGAACAAAAACTCGTGGAAAGGAGTGATGAGCTGGACCGTGGAGAGAGTCCAGTCCGTTACTGCCTAAAAACCTTGGGACTTGGAGGTGCCCTGGTTCCGGGTTTTCTGGTAAAAATTCACCTGGTAGTCTGATAGGCTGAGCAAAGACTAATTCTGCGGGGGAAGCGTCTAAATCCTCTTTAGGTGCCGCACGCAACCCCAATAAAACCCAGGGAAGTTTGTTTACCCAATTTGTGTCCGTTAATGAGGTTCTGAGGGCGGCCTTTAAGGACCTGTGAAAACGCTCGCATAACCCATTAGCCTGAGGGTGATAAGCGGTGGTACGGTGAATTGTTGCCCCTAAACTGTTGGACATGGCTGACCAGAGCTCTGAGACAAATTGAGGCCCCCTATCTGACGTGATGTCTGATGGGACGCCGAAACGTGCCACCCAATTTGTTAGAAAAACGCGAGCGACTTCCTCCGCTGTAGTTGCCGCTAGAGGGACTGCCTCTGGCCAGCGCGTGGTGCGGTCTATCATTGTTAGCAGGTGTGTGAAACCCTGGGAGGAAGGTAGTGGCCCCACGAGGTCGACATGAATGTGGTCGAACCTTCTAGCAGGGATTGGAAAAGGCTCCAGAGGGGTTTTTGTGTGTCTGTGTATTTTGGCGCGTTGACAAGGAATGCAAGTTTTTGCCCATTCTTTTACGTTTTTGCACAGGCCTGGCCACACAAACTTTTCGGCAACCATTTTGACTGAGGCGCGCACACCTGGGTGCGCGAGGGAGTGAATTGCGTTGAAAATGCGGTGGCGCCAAGCAGCTGGTACTAACGGGCGAGGTCGGCCGGTTGAAACATCGCATATTAGGGGGGGCACGCCGTCGCGCAACCCTTTTTTCTCCAGCCTTAACCCTGTTGGTCCAGACAGGAGCGCGCGCACGTCTGCATCACTGCTTTGTTCTTCCGCCATGGCTGCATAATCTATCCCTTCATGGATAAGTGCTGCGTATGTGTCTGCGTTAGTGAAGAGTTCCGCTGCTGAGGCAGTGTAATCTGTCTCCTCGCGCTCTGGCGGTGCCACAGCGCGAGAGAGACAGTCCGCTACTATGTTAAGTTTGCCTGCTACGTGTCGAATGTCTGTGGTGAACTCTGAAATCGCAGCTAGCTGTCTTTGTTGTCTGCCCGACCATGGTTCTGAAATTTTAGCCATAGCAAAAGTGAGCGGCTTATGGTCCACAAAAGCCGTGAAACTCCGCCCTTCTAACCAAAACTGGAAGTGGTGGATGGACAAATGAAGCGCCAGCAGCTCTCTGTCAAAAGTGCTGTATTTGCGTTCAGTTGGGTTTAGCGATTTGCTAAAGAATGCTAAAGGTTGCCAGACCCCGCTGACAAGTTGTTCTACAACTGCCCCTATGGCCAGGTCTGAAGCATCTGTGGTTAGTGCAATGCGGGCCGCGGGATCTGGGTGGACTAACATTGTGGTGTTAGCTAGGGAGTTTTTTACTTCCGCAAAAACGCGTTCGCGCTCCGGGGTCCATTCGACCGCGTTGGAAGCTTTCTTTTTTTTAAGCGCGTCATATAGGGGCTGCATGAGCTGAGCTGCATGGGGGAGGAAGCGGTTGTAAAAATTAACCATCCCCAAAAATTCCAGTAGCGATTTGACCGTTTGGGGCCGTGGAAAACCTACTATCGCATGAACTTTGTCTGGAAGCGGAACTGCCCCCTTCGGGGAGACTTTATGTCCCAAAAAATCAATTTGCGATACGCCGAATGTGCATTTGGCTGGATTGATTATTAGTCCATGCTCTTCCAGCCTCTGAAAAACGGTAGTGAGGTGCTGCTCGTGCTCTTCCTCGGACGGGCTGGCTACCAGCATGTCGTCGAGGTAGACGAAAACAAAGGGAAGGTCGCGTAGGACTGCGTCCATCATACGTTGAAAAGTTTGGGCAGCGCCTTTGAGGCCGAAAGGCATTCGCAGGAATTAAAAAAGGCCAAAAGGGGTTATAACCGCTGTTTTAGGAAAGTCTTCAGCTCGAACTGGGACTTGGTGATAACCGCGGACTAAGTCTATCTTTGAAAAAATGCGCGCACCCGCTAGATGCAGTGAAAAGTCCTGAATGTGAGGAATGGGGTAGCGGTCATGCGCTGTAGCGTTGTTTAATCTACGGTAATCTCCGCACGGTCTCCAAGAACCGTCGGATTTCGGAACCATGTGAAGTGGTGAAGCCCAGGGGCTCTTCGAACGTCTAACAATGCCCAATTTTTCAAGAGTTGTAAACTCGTCCCGTGCTATGTTGAGCTTGGCCGCGTCTAAGCGGCGAGCTTTGGCAAAAACGGGAGGTCCCGTTGTCAGAATGAAGTGTTTAACCCCGTGTTTGGCTACAGTGGCTGAGAATTTCGGGGTTGTGAGTGCTGGAAATTGGGTGAGGAGTTGCTCAAACTTACCTCCTGCCGTGGTGACGCTGGCCTGCACAGGTGGTGGAGAAACTCGAGCTGAGCATGGGATAGAAGCAAAAGATAGTGCATTAACCAGACGCCTATTTGCTAAATTCACTAATAACCCGTGTGCACACAGAAAATCTGCGCCTAACAAGTTAAAACTCACCGCCGCTACAACAAATGTCCATCTGTAGCTGCGGCCGTGAATGAGGAGGTGCAGGCTCTTTTCCCCGAACGTGTCGATGTCAGAGCCGTTGGCTGCCACTGCTCCGTTGCCCCGGGTGCCCATGGCTCGATCTGCGTGGGAGGGCATGACGAAACTCAGCTGAGCTCCCGTGTCGATGAGGAACTGCTTGCTTGTGTGTCCATCCGTCACGTATAACAGCTTATTTTTCTCGCCGAGAACCGCTGCTGTTAACGGCCCTTGGTTTTGGCGTTTTCCCGACATCGTGAACTTGCAGGGGGGAACGCATTTGTGGGCTTTCTCGGCGAAGTGGTGGTGATAATAACAGACGTCGATCTGTTTGTTACGCTTGGGCCGCACCGCTGTCACCGTGGGCTGGGTCTGCTCCGTGGGTTGTGGCTCTCCATGGCTCGGGGCGTCAGTTTTGAGGTCCACGGATGCCGCTGTAGGTGTCCGCTCCTTGCAGGCGTTGATGAGCCGATAAGCCTCGCTGGCCAGTGTGCGGAAGTCTTGGTGGGTGTTGCACTTCGTATTGGCGAGTGTTCCTCTCATGTGTGGTGGAAGCGTGCTGAGGAAAATAAACTGGAAAAGGAAATTGTCGTTGTCCTCCTCCTTAAGCTGCAGCAAATCCTCCATGAGGGCCTTCGGATTGCCCCCTCTGTGGCCGTAGACCGCCAGGATCCTCTCGGCTCTTTCCTCCGCTGGTGGGACATAGTTCGCCACAATGGTCGCCTTGAGTGTCTCATACTTGTCCCGGGCCGGTGGTCGCCGGATCAAGCTCCGCACACACTTCGAAGTGGCGGAGTCGAGTTTGGAGACGATATGGTAGAATTTTGTATCGTCTGCTGTGATGCCCGCCAGTATGAACTGGGCTTCAGCTTGTAGAAACCAAGAGGCGGGGTCTTCTCGCCAGAAGTCTGGCAGCTGGACAGCGACGGCGTTCGTGCACACCATCACTGTTGTGCCCGCCGGGTGAGAGTGCCTTGCCTCGGCTCTCACGGCGGTGCTGGAGCTCGGTTGAGCCCTCTCAATTCCTTCTGCCGGAGGGGACAGCTGTCTGTCTGCTCCCTCGTCTGCGTCGTTGCTGGCGTATGTCAGAGTCGCCACGGATGAGTCGCTTGAAGAACGCCTCCGGTCCATACTCGCGTCAAGGTCACCAGTGTAGAGGAGCTGGAAATGACGAGGCGATTTTGTATTAAAAAACAGAGTCTTTAATGAACAGCTCTCCTATCTTGTCTCATCTGGTGCAGAGCTTGGCAGAAGGCAAAGAGGAAGATTTCTGCCCAGCTCGCTGGTTAAATACAAGCACACATCAAAGACATGCAAAACACAAGCCGACATCCCCCGTTATCTTAATCCCCCCATTGTCCTGTTAACTCCTCCCTTCGTCTTGGGAGGTGATGGGAAAACCTCTCCTCGCCTTAGGGGGTGAAGGTGTCAAGTCTGTCGCTGCCGCGTCCTGTGACATCATTGATCTTCACACGGCGGTGAGATTCCTTTGTCCTTTCGGAGGTGTGAAGTTCCTTTGCACATGTTGTCCCAAACATTTCCACATGCTCTAACATATGCAGGTATGGAATATATGAGTAATATATACCACACGTTGGATTTTTAATAGCTTTATTATCACCCGCCTTCATCAGAACTCGGCTCCAGCCCATAGTGTGAGCAGGCTGAAGCCAAATTCCTCAGGCTCTCAAAGAGGAGACAGTGTGTGTGTCTCGCAGCAGATGCAGAATCAGAATGAGAGAATGAGAGGGTTTGTGTTACAGAGTTGCAGCATATATACTCGACTACAACAATACATCAAGGGCATACCCCAGCAGTTGGTATGATCAAAGAGATAACAGAACAGGCATAAGACATTTACATTTGAGAGACATATTGATCTCAGTCCCTAGGTCACAGTGAGGACAGGACGCATGAGCACAATGCATGAAAGGCAACATTAACATCACAGAAGTGAGCCAGACGAAACGAGTCTGCCTGTAGACATTAATACACATTTCACTGTTCTGTTATTTGCTCTAGCCGAGCGCTGTGTTTGACCAGTCTGTTTGTGGGGGTTACACCAAAGCACATCTACATATCAGTAGTGCAGCAGAAAAAACCAAGAGAAGAGAGCTGAGTGTCCTTAATCTGTTGTGGGGGTTAACTGAACCGCCACAGTAAAACATTTCATGGAACAGTCATAATATTTGAAACAAATAAGTCTTTTAAAAAAAAAAAAAAAAAAAAAAAACTTGTTAAAATAGAAATGTGACAATAATCCACATGTTCTCCCCACACTAACAAATACTGTTTTTGCGTGAATGTTTGCTGTGATGGGGGTGGGAGGGTGCACACAATTTCACAGGGTATAGGCATAAAGGGGAAAAAAAAATCATTACAAGTTCGGATTGGGTTCTGAAACTCACGTTAAAAGCATGGGACAACTTACAGGGGTAAGAGAGGGCCCTCAACACATAAGAGAGTTTGAGGAATTTCCCTCAGAGCCTACACTCCATCAAGGCTCTTCCAGGGTCTTTAAAAAGACCCCAGCTCAGGAAGTTCTTTTGACAGTTTTTTGTTTTAAAGTTTTATACACTATGTTCTTAATGTTTTTCTTGTTCTTAATGTTCTTTCAGTTTCTGAGTAGCACAAAAGAGGGCCACCACACAGTTATACTAAACAAAACAACACAATGGAGAAACAGGGTGTAACCAAAATAATTTCATATAATGTAAAAGGAATCCTGAATCCAGTTAAAAGATCCAAGATTCTAGGCAAAATGAAAAAAGACAAAGCAGGAATAATATTTTTACAAGAAACCCACCTAACAGACGTGGAGCACACTAAACTCAGTAGACAAGGGTTTAAAATGATCTCTTCATCTTCATATAAGTCAGGAAGGAGGAGGGGAGTAGCGACATTGATATCTACCAAAATTACATTTGAAAAAAAATCAGAACACAAAGATAAAGAAGGGAGATACAGTTTGGTAACTGGGCGGCTAGAGGGAGAAGATATCACCCTGCTGAATGTGTATTCTCCCCCAGGGGCTAACTGGAAATTTTATAAAAATGTATTTGACCTAATGATAACTAAAGCTCAAGGTTTAGTGATATGTGGTGGGGACTTCAATCTTAGACTGAATCCATACTGGGATGCTTCTGGTAATTCTCCACATCAAAATAACACCCAAAGCAGGAAGATTCGGATGCTACTAAAAGAAATGGGAATCTGTGATGTGTGGAGGGAACTCAACCCCAGTGTAAAAGACTATACATTTTACTCAACTCCACATTCATCTTACTCAAGGATTGACTATTTTTTTATGTTTAATAGAGACATTGGAAGAGTAGAAACATGTAAAATAGGACTGATGGATCTCTCTGACCACAGTCCGATCTACATGGACTTAAATATCCAAAAATACACAAATAATAAAATATACACCAAGTCTACCTACGGGTACAAATAAGTAACAAAAAAAAAAAAATAAAAAAAAAATAATACATTTTCTTGGAGGTTAAATTCAAATGTCCTGAAAGGACCATTGAAAGATGAATTGGAATCAGATATTGTCAGATATTTGGAAGAAAACGATAATGGAGAAGTATCCCCTTTAATACTGTGGGATGCATGCAAAGCTGTAATAAGAGGAAAGATTATTGCAAAACTGGCAACCCAAAAGAAACTAAGACAAGAAAAACTATCCACATTAGAGTCTGAACTTAAGAACCTAGAAAAAGAACACAAAGGCAACACTCATTCTACTGACTCGCTCAAGATTAAGGAAATTAAAAACCAAATAAATGAGATCTACACAATAGAAATCCAGAAGAAACTTACATTTTTGAAACAAAAACACTATGAAGCAGGCAGTAAATCGGCAAAATTGCTAGCCTATAAATTGAGGAAACAACAAACAGAAAGAGCGATCTACAAAATCAGAGACCCAGTATCAAAGGAAATAAAATTCAGAATTCAGGATATTCTTAAAAGCTTCGAGAATTACTATAAGAACTTATACTCCCACAAAAAACATAAAAACGCATCTGAGACATTCCTAAACACATTAAACCTTCCCCAACTTACAGAGTCACAAAATAAAACACTACTGTCAGAAATATAACCTAAAGAATTGGAAAAAGCAATTATGAAACTTAAAGCTAACAAATCCCCAGGAGCAGATGGCTATACAGCAGAGTGGTTCAAAACCTTTAAACAGCAACTATCTCCTCTCCTCCTGAAAACATTTAATTATGTCCTCCACACAGGGGAAATCCCCCCCTCCTGGAGAGAAGGGGTCATTGCAGTTATACCTAAACCTTAAAAGGATAAACTAGAGTGCTCCAACTACAGACCAATCAGTGTATTAAATCAGGACTATAAGCTTTTTACCATTATCCTTGCCAAAAGGTTAGAAAATATATTGACAGACCTAATTCATTTAGACCAAACAGGTTTTATAAGACAAAGACAGACTCAAGACAACATTAGACACACTTTACACATAATTCATCATATAAAAAAATATAACTTAAATGCAGTCATATTGGGATTAGATGCTGAAAAAGCATTCGATTCGGTTGACTGGTCTTTTCTATATAGAATCTTATCCAGTTTCAATTTTCATAACAACTTCATTAGAACTATACAGGCATTATATAAAAAACCAACAGCTAAAATAAGGATTAACGGTAATTTATCATCATCTTTTGAGCTGGAAAGAGGATGTCGTCAGGGCTGCCCCCTGTCTCCACTGCTCTTTGCAATCTTCATAGAACCTCTGAGCCAATGGATAAGACAAAATCAAAAAATTCAAGGTATTACACTTGGTCAGAAGGAACATAAAATAGCACTCTTTGCTGATGACATTTTAATATACCTAGGGCAGCCGGACACTTCTTTACCAGAACTAACCTCAGTTTTTTCAGAGTATGGAGATTTATCGGGGTACAAATTAAACATGCATAAAACCCAAGTTTTAACATTCAACTATGACCCAAATCATTATTCACTAAGCAAACTCAAAACTAGCTGGGAGTCGGAATCTATGAAATATCTGGGGGTCAATATCCCGAAACAACTCAACAAAATTATAACACTAAACTATGATCCACTGGTGACAAAAATAAAATCCGACCTAGCAAGATGGAATATGATACCATTCTTGGGTATTGCACAAAGAATTGAAGCAGTCAAAATGAATATACTTCCACGTCTTCTATACCTTTTCCAAACAATACCGGTAGAACCTCCCAAAAAAACATGGCAGGAGCTGGACAGAAGGATCTCAAGATTCATATGGCAGGGCAAGAGACCTAGAATCAGATATAGAACCTTACAGCTAAACAAAGACAAAGGTGGGCTCGCGCTGCCAAATATCAGGGACTACTTTAAAGCCGCACAAATTAAAACTCTAGTAGAGATATGTAACCCAGTCTACACTGCACAATGGAAGGAGATCGAATGCCAAATAACAAGTGACATCCCCCTACAGGCGATAATAGGGAACAATGCCTTACCTAAACTTTTGAATAACACTAACCCGTGGATAGAGACCCCGCTAAAAATTTGGTTTAAGATAGTCAGAGAGAATCAAACTAAAGAACCCTATCGACTTCTGCCTATGATCAAGATTTTACTCCTAATAAAACAGACACCAGATTTAAAAAGTGGAAGGAGAAAGGGCTGATAAAATATCACGATTTTTTTAAAGGGCAAATTTTAAGAAGTTTTGAAGATTTGAAAAAACAAGGTCTAATAAATCAAGACCTTTACAGGTTCTTCCAGCTTAGACACCACATAAACAATATACTTAAAAAGGAGGATTTGGAAAGGGCCCAGTCAGGTGTTCTGAAGGTCTTCTTAATGGCATATAAAGGGATCCCAGGGATCAGATATATTTCTAAAATATACCAAGGTCTTCAAGACTTAAAAGGAGACAACACATCATATATAAAAGAGAGATGGGAAAAAGAGGGGAATTTCACTTTACAACTGGAAATATGGGAAAAGCTAAATAAACAGCAATGGAAAAGTACCTCATCCCTGCAGTGGAGAGAATTTGGATGGAAAAACTTGGTAAGATTTTTCAGAACACCTGCACAAAACAAATTTACCCATAAGGGATTGAACTGTTGGCGCTTGTGTGGTGAAAAGACTGCAAATCATTTTCATGTGTTTTGGTCATGCCCAGTTATCCACCAATATTGGAACAATGTACAGACAATATTGGGGAAAATATTTAAAATAACAGTTCCCTTTTCTTTTGTAACTTTGTATTTGGGTTTACTACCGGACTCACTGGAAAGACGAGGAGAAAAATACTTATTCAATGTTTTAATATTGGCAAGTAAAAAAGCTCTAACTAAAATATGGATGTTGAAGGACTGTCCTACACCTGAAGATTGGATTAACATGATCCAAGACATTTACTCGATGGAAAAGTTGACATTCGCACTGAGACAGGACATGGATGGGTTCATGAACTTTTGGCAACCCTGGATCACATATGTGTCTTCCATTAGATCTAATCTTTGACAAATACCATTTCAGTAATGGTTCCGCTCTTTGTTCCAACGCTACTCAGATGCTCTTTTACCTTTATTTACTTATTTTTTCTTTTTGTTTGTTTTTTGCTGGTTTGTTTGTTTGTTTGTTTTTATTTTATTCTCTTTAATTTCACTTTTTCTTTCACTTTAAAAAAAAGGGGTGTTGTAATAATTATTCTTCCAATGTTGTCAGATATCAGAAAATAAGGGAACATGTGATGAAAATGTAAACAATGCATTGCTGTAACGACCTGTATACCCTTTACAAAAACTTAAATAATAAAAAAAAGAGGTATAAATATTATTTGCTACAGGGATATATGCTAGAGGTGTAGTATTATTATATAAGATGCACTAAACTCACTCTGGGACACTATAGTATGGTAGGTGGGACGGTACTGTGTATATCTATGTTGTTTGGGGCTGGTATATATGTACAGTATCTCACAAAAGTGAGTGCACCCCTCATATTTTTGTAAATATTTTATTATATCTTTTCATGGGACAACACTGAAGATATGACACTTTGATACAATGTAAAGTAGTTAGTGTACAGCTTGTATAACAGTGTAAATTTGCTGTCCCCTCAAAATAATTCAACACACAGCAATTAATGTCTAAACTGTTGGCAACAAAAGTGAGTACACCCCTAAGTGAAAATGTCCAAATTGTGCCCAATTAGCCATTTTCCCTCCCCGGTGTCATGTGACTCGTTAGTGTTACAAGGTCTCAGGGGTGAATGAGGAGCAGGTGTGTTATATTTGGTGTTATCGCTCTCACACTCTCTCATATTGGTCACTGGAAGTTCAACATGGCACCTCATGGCAAGGAACTCTCTGAGGATCTGAAAAAAAGAATTGTTGCTCTACATAAAGATGGCCTAGGCTATAAGAACATTGCCAATACCCTGAAACTGAGCTGCAGCACGGTGGCCAAGACCATACAGTGGTTTAACAGGACAGGTTCCACTCAGAACAGGCCTTGCCAGGGTTGACCAAAGAAGTTGAGTGCACATGCTCAGCGTCATATCCAGAGGTTGTCTTTTGAAAATGGACGTATGAGTGCTGCCAACGTTGCTGCAGAAGTTGAAGGGGTGGGGAGTCAGCCTGTCAGTGCTCAGACCATACACCGCACACTGCATCAAATTGGCCTGCATGGCTGTCGTCCCAGAAGGAAGCCCCTTTTAAAGATGATGCACAAGAAAGCCCGCAAACAGATTGCTGAAGACAAGCAGAGTAAGGACATGGATTACTGGAACCATGTCCTGTGGTCTGATGAGACCAAGATAAACCTATTTGATTCAGATGGTGTCAAGTGCATGTGGCGGCAACCAGGTGAGGAATACAAAGACAAGTGTGTCTTGCCTACAGTCAAGCATGGTGGTGAGAGTGTTATGGTTTGGGGCTGCATGAGTGCTGCCGGCACTGGGGGGCTACAGTTCATTGAGGGAACCATGAATGCCAACATGTACTGACATACTGAAGCAGAGCATGATCCCCTTCCTTCGGAAACTGGGCGGCAGGGCAGTATTTTAAACTGCATCCTCAAACGGAAGGTGGAGGAGGGCAAGGTCTCTCACATCCACCAGCTCTGTGATGTCGTCATGGAGGAGTGGAAGAGGATTCCAGTGGCAACCTGTGAAGCTCTAGTGAACTCCATGCCCAAGACAGTTAAAGCCGTGCTGGAAAATAATGGTGGCCACACAAAATACTGACACTTTGGGCACAATTTGGACATTTCACTTAGGGGTGTACTCACTTTTGTTGCCAGCGGTTTAGACATTAATGGCCGTGTGTTGAGTTATTTTGAGGGAACAGCGAATTTACACTGTTATACAAGCTGTACACTGACTACTTTACATTGTATCAAAGTGTCATATCTTTAGTGTTGTCCCATGAAAAGATATAACAAAATATTTACAAAAATGTGAGGGGTGTACTCACTTTTGTGAGATACTGTATGTATGTAGAGATGGATGGGTGTCTGTCATGAATCGCCCTTTTTATGGGCTATGAAGGACACCAAACGCCCGCTGTGAGTTTTGTACATTTATTAACAAAAGGACGAACATGACACAAAAACACTACACTTACATATAATAGAATAACAGAGGAAATGGTAGGATGCACTGGAGGAGAGCAGGGCTCATGACCAGTGGATGAACAGCCTGAAAGGAAACAGGCTGAGATGTGTAGGAACGCTGGGGGAAAAGATAAAATCAGCCGGAGACTCACTCGAAAAGAAACAAGGCTCACGGCTGAGGAAAACAGGAGAAAAGGATAAACAAACCTGGTTGGGGCGCACCTGTTCACATCAGCGGAAAAATTAATCTCAGAGTAAGACCAACACTTCTGAGGAGGTTACAGTAGGACATGGCAACAGGAAACGTTGTTGTGTCCTTAAATAGGTGAATGGGATAGATGATTAATGGATGACAGGTGTGGATACATGAGAAAGGAAGTACACATAATCAGTGACAGCTGTGCAGCCCGCGAAGCAGAGTTTGATAGCCGGAAGCTGCACAGCACTGTCAAAATAAAAGCACAAAACTGGAAACTAAATAATACAAGAATAAGACAACACAACCCCAAGATGTAATCAATGCTATAAATATAAAATGACACAGTAACTAGACAGGACAATAAGGACGAGACTAAGAATACAGACAACTCATAACTGCACAGAAACCAAATACATCAGGCCATAATAAACAAAGAATCAAACACACAGAAAAAAAATAAACTTCAACTGAGGCTGAGCACGTACCCACCCGTGCTTAGGATCATGACAGTGCCCCCCACCTCAAGGGGTGGAACCCAGACACCCGAGGGCAACCTCAAAAAGAAAAGAGGACCCACCCACAAAAGAGACCCCCCCTCTTCCCAACAAGGAAAACAACCAACCCCAGGTGGGAGGAAGGGGAACCCTGGCACGGAGGCACCGAAACAACCCAGAAAAACAAAGGGAGAAAAAAAACTTCATGACCCACAACACTGACAACAGATAACGTGGCCAGAGCTCTGGGATATTAAGTGGCAAAATAAGGCAGTTAAGGTGGTTTATAAGAGCCCCAAAGCCACCCAGTCACCAGGTGGAACATGCTTGGTGGCCTTCCAGGGTTCTTGAGCCACTCGAGCAGATGGTGTAGCCCATTGGGTGGTCTCCCAGAGTCCCAAGACCACCGGGACATGTGCTGAAGCAAGTCGGGTGGCCTCCCCACATTTCAGGACTACCCAAGCAGAAGGAGCAGTCCATCAGGTGGCCTTCCAGAGTTCCAAATCCACCCAGGCAGATGATGAGGCTGGTTGGGTGGTCTTCCCACATCCCTGAGCCAACGGGCCGCAGGGCACGACACGCCCCCTCCTGGGGGCGGTAGCTGGAACTCATGCCCCTTCTTGACCACAGGGACTGTGGTGTAATCACCAACAGAGGCAGATGGCCAATCAGTGAAGAGCTCAGACGAAGTGTCGGCTGACCAGCGCAGAACCCCAATGAAGACAGCTACTGACCAGGATAGCTGCCTGGCGAGAGGACCAGATGAGGAGAGTGACTGCTCAGTGGGGACCTCCGGTGAAGATGGGGAATTCACAGTGTCCTCAGCTAACAGTGGAGAACCCTCAAAGACCTTGGGCGGAAACGGGGAACCGTCAACCAGCTCAGGCGGAGGCAGAGGCGAAGCACCCACGGCGGCCTCGGATGGAGGCGGAGCACTCACTGAGACCTTGGACGGAGGCAGCGCACCCACAAAGACCTTGGATGGAGGCAGAGGACCCACGGAGATCTCTGGCAGAGAGGAAGGACTCACGGGGACCTCTGGCAGAGAAGAAGGACCCACAGGGACTCTGGTGGAGAAGAAGGACCCACAGGGACCTCTGGCAGAGAAGAAGGGCCCACGGGGATCTCTGGCAGAGAGGAAGAACCCACGGGGACCTCTGTAGTAGTAGTAGATTAGTTTATTTGACAGGGACAGTGCAATAAACATAGACAATTAATCAAAGACAATCAATCTGATGTGTTGCACATAGAGTGTATAGCTATTAGCTAATTTGCAACTCTTGTCCCTGGATGGGCTTTAGAAAAAAGAATCAAGTAAAAGATGGAAAAAAAAATACACAATAACCACATACATCAATGCAGAAAGATTATAAATACACAATTATAAATATTATAAATATTATAAATACACAAATATAACAGCCTGACTCACATTTAACATAAATATTATAAATATTATAAATACACAAATATAACAGCCTGACTCACATTTAACACATATAACATAACTCACGTTTGCCTATTTCAGGCCTCCCTCCCTTCGTCACTCACTATAAACAAACACATTTATTCCTTCCCTTCATTTACTCTCACTTTGCAGACAATTAATTCATACATGAGTGCATTCTTGTTTATTTTTCAGCCAGTTTTTAACCTTTTTAGTGAATGTTTTAAAGTCCGTTATTATTTTAATTTCATTTGGCATTGTGTTCCAGATGTGACTGCCCTTTATAGAGAAAGCTGTTTGTCCAAATGTGGTTCTGCGGTGGAATATTTTACAGTTATTGTTAACAGAACTCCTGGTGGCTCTGCTGCTGTCCTGTCTTTGGACGAAACCAGCAAGTGGCTCGGGTGCTGATTTATGGAAACATTTGAACGTTAATTTCAGAAAATAGAGGTCAATGAAGCTCTCAAAACTCAATAGGTTGTATTTTTTTTAAAACATTACAGTGATGCCACCTAATGGGCTTTTTGTCCAAGATTTTTAGGGTTTGATTATATAATGAACCTATATGTCTTATTGTGGAAGGGGCTGCTTGAGCCCAGACTGTCAAACAGTATGATATATGAGAAAAAACCATAGAATGCATATACAGTGCAGCTGCTTCGTAAGGTATGTAATATCTAATTAATTTAAAGCAGTTCAGATTTTTTTTTTACTGTTTTTGAAATTTTCTTTATGTGAAGATTAAATTTGAGTTGAGGATCTAGTACAATGCCAAGGTATTTGAATTCTGTAGCTAAACTGATGTCATGATCATGTATATTAACTTTAAAACGTTGCAGGTTACATTTTTTGATTGAAAAGCACATTGAGACTGTTTTCTGAAGGTTCAGCAATAGATGGTTCTTGAGGAGCCACTCTTGGACATCAACCATACTTGTAGACAGTACATCTGCAGCCTGTGCTGGAGTCTTGGCAGCTGTGTAAATAACTGCATCATCTGCATAAAGTTGGCATGTTGCAGCTGAGCAGTGTAACGGCAAGTCATTAATAAAAATGCTGAAAAGTAAAGGACCAAGAATGGACCCTTGTGGGATACCCATGCGGTTGTTTAAAAATGAGGATTTATCCTGGTGAACTTTTACACACTGTTCTCTATTCTGGAGATAAGATGCAAACCATTCTAATGTATTTGGGGAGAAGTTAAAAGATACCATTTTGGATAAAAGCAAACTGTGGTTTACAGTATCGAAAGCCTTTTTGAGATCTAGAAAAACAGCGCCTACCACATTACCCCTGTCCAAGGACTGTTTGACGTTTTCAATAAGGCAACAATTTGCTGTTTCTGTTGAGTATTCTGGTCTAAAACCAAATTGATGTGGATGAAGAAGTTGACTGTCTTGTAAGTAGTCTATCAGCTGTGTAGCTACAACTTTTTCAAGAACCTTAGATAGGACTGGTAAAATAGAGATTGGGCGGTAATTGCATATATCGTCTTTACTGCCTGATTTATGAGCTGGTATGACGACAGCTTTTTTCCAGCCAGATGGAAATGTACTAGACCTAATGGAGAGATTAATGAGATGAGTCAGTGGTTTGATTAATATTTTGCTGTGCATTTTGAGAAAGGAGGTGCTCATATTGTAGATATCATTAGTTTTTGAGTTTGACAGTGTTTTAACAATACCAGCAATTAACTTCTCATTTACCTCATCGATGTGAAAAGTATCTGTTGGAAGTATGGAATTTGTGTTGTTGAGCAAATTTGGCAGTACAAAAATTTTTGTTAGGTCTTCCACAGAGCCCACAAAGTATGAATTAAATTCATTTGCCAAAGTAGCCTTGTCACTGACGGTCTTGCCATTGATTCTAAGTTCCTTTACCCCCTTCTGATCGTTTTTTTTATTAGTTAAGTTATTTAAATGCCTCCATAGGGAACTGTTGTTACCCTTTGCATGATCTATCAGTTTATTGTAATAAGATATTTTTGATTTTCGCAGCTCATGTACCACTTTATTTCTTAAACTTTTGTACACAAGGTGATCATTTTGTAGTTTGGAGGTTAGTGATGTTTTCAATGCATAGTCTCGCCTCTTCATAAGTTTTCTTATTTCATTATTTAACCATGATAGGCTAATCTTCTGTTGTCTACTTTTAATTTGCTTTGAAAATTTTTCTATAGATTTTGTGATTGTTGCAGTTATAAAATTACAACAATCATCTTCTTCACATGTTGACATGAGCTGCTCCCAATTTTGATTCTCTAAGTAATGTTCAAACTCCTCATTTTTTGATTTGGGAATAATAAAATTTGATTTGTCAATATCGACTCCCCCAAAATACTGTAGTCGCTTTTTAGTGAGTTTCCTGACAGCAAGAACCATGTTATGATCTGGGAGACCAGTTACAAGATTATAGGTTCTGGTTATTCGTTCTGGTTTATTAGTAAATACCATGTCAATAAGTGTTCTGGATTGTTTGGTTATCCTGGTGGGTCCTTTGATCATTTGTTGGTAATTAAATTTAGTCATGAGGCTTTTCAGTTTCTGTTTGTCTTTTTTATCAGACCAGTTGATATTAAAGTCACCATGAATTATTGTTTCTCTGTTCTTCTCAAGTTGTTTAACCAGATCACTTAATTCATTATAAAAGGAAGAGTTGTGTGACGGTGGGTTGTACACTACTGCAATGTTGAAATTCATTACCGGAGAGAGACATACATTAACAGCTAAACATTCAAGTGAAGTATTCAAATCAACCAGTTGACATTTATATTTCTCTTTGATGTAAATTAAAACACCTCCTCCCCTCCCTACCTGCCTGTCTTTTCTAAAACACTGGTAGCCCACAATATCGACCATATTAGTGTCTATGTTCCTGTGTAGCCAGCTTTCTGAGAGACAAAGGTAGTCCAGATTTGAGTCCAACAGCAACACCGAAATCTCATCTCTTTTGGGGATTATGCTCCGTATGTTTAAATGACCGCCGAGGATCCCCTTTGGTTTAGCCTTGGTGTCCCAAAGAACTCGTGCATGATTAACAGTTTGGAAAAATAAATGTTGTTTTTGCTTTTGTACAGCTCGGTTTTGTGCTAACCCAGTGGTCTGCTGTTTAATAGTGGCAGGTCCAGGGTTAAGGTGAATATCTCCTGCCAGAAGTAGTAGAACTAACAGAACTTTAATTGTATATCCTCTGCCATATTGTGATTTTTGCTTAACAGCCATGTTTGCCTTATTTTGGAAGTTTTTGCTCAGGGCTTTTAAAGACCACATAGAGTGTAGGGTGAGATGTCCATGCCCAAATCCATACAAAATAAAACATTTTAACTTCACCTTTAGTTGAGTTTGTCAGAAAATCCTTCTTGTTGCAGGTCCAGACACACAAAGACAAAACGAAGAGGAAGTAGATAAGTAGAGAAGGCTTATTAGTGGTGCCCATCAGCCCACTTTTTAATCCGGTTGCAGCCATCTTCAGTCTTTCTTGGAAAGAAGGAAAAAGAAAAATCTGTGGATAGTGAAATAAATTCTGCTTATGTCGCCAGAATCCGATCCGATCGTCCTCGAATCCAGCTGGGCCTCAGCTAGCCAACTAGCCCCTTCCGTTGCTGGTCTCGTTGCTCATAGCCGCCGTAACTGGTCTCCCGTCCCGCTCCTCCAACCGAGTCTCGTCGCACGCCGCCGCTGCCACCGATCACGGTAAGTCCTCCGCTAGGCACCGCCACCTACCGCCGTCTGCCTGGGTGAAATCTCTGCTGAGCCCCGTCAACAAATAGCCGCCTGCCTGGTAGTATCTCCGCTGGGCCTCGCAGCTGGGCTTCGATTCAGGCTGGTGTTAGGTGGAATGACTGGCGCCAGCATTAAGCTAACTAGCGTTAGCTTAACAATCGCTTCGGGTAGTCTCGTCGCACATCGCCGCTGCCACCGAGCTCCACTGAGGTCACGGTAAGTCCTCCGCTGGGCACCGCCGCCTACCGCCGTCTGCCTGGGTGAAATCTCTGCTGAGCCCCGTCAACAAATAGCCGCCTGCCAGGTAGTATCTCCGCTGGGCCTCGAAGCTGGGCTTCAATTCAGGCTGGTGTTAGGTGGAATGACTGGCGCCAGCATTAAGCTAACTAGCGTTAGCTTAGCAATCGCTTCAGGTAGGGCACATCAGTGAATCACAAGGAAGCGCTGGAATCGCTGGTCAGTTTACTCACAGTGGCCGGATAAAGGCGATCAAAGGGGTAATCCACCGGAGGTATAAATTCAGCCCATGCATGACCGTCACGAGCGCCAATCACTGTAGGTTGGTTATTTAGAGACTGGCGCCAGCATTAAGCTAACTAGCGTTAGCTTAGCAATCGCTTCAGGTAGCATTAAGCTAACTAGTGTTAGCTTAGCAATCGCTTCAGGAAGGCGCATCAGTGAACCACAAAGAAACGCTGGTCGCTGGAGAAAGGCGATTAAAGGGCAATCCAACGGAGGTGGCAATTCAGCCCGTGCGTGTCCGCCATGAGTGCCGATCGCTGCAGGCCAGCCACTTTTAATGGCAAAATCAGTGACTTTGTCTCAGCACTGAAAAAGTGTGACCATCCCGGTCGCCATCTTGAGTGTTCTGGTGGAGAGGAAGGACCCACGGGGACCTCTGGCGGAGAGGAAGGACCCACGGGGACCTCTGGTGGAGAGGAAGGACCCACAGGGACCTCTGGCGGAGAGGAAGGACTCACGAGGACCTCAGGTGAGGCTAGAGGATCAGTGGTGACCTCAGGTGACGCTGGAGGACCCGTGATGACCTCAGGCGGAGATGGAGGAAGACAATCAGCAGACCCAGACGAGGACTTGTGCAGAGGAGAAGAAACATACACCGAGTTACTACCACTGGCAGCAGTGGGGCTTGGCGAGGAGGAGGAGGAGGAGCCCTCAGACAGGGAGGAAGAGAAAAACACGGGAACATAGTTACCAGCAGTGATTGAGCTTGGTGAGGAGAATTCAAGAGCAGAGGACATCTGTAGCTGGTTCTCCTCACCATGAGCCAGACAAGATTTCTCTAGATCTGCAGGTGTTAGAACAGAGTACTCATGTGGACTCGAGCTCCACCGCCGCCCAGGACTTCAGCGACTCTGCTGCAACGACCCCAGCAGCGGGCGTGATGGTGGATGCAGCCCAAAGACCTCCAGGTGTGGTGACCGACGCAGGTGGAACTCCAGGTGTGGCGGCTAAAGCTGGAGGTTGCCTCACCGAAGATGCTAGCTCCCGTGCTGCTGAAACCAGGGGACACTCTCCTGTCGGCTCAAGTCTCAGGACGTGGGTAGCATTCTCTTCCCATCCAGGGTGTGGCTGCGGTGCTGGAACGGGACCTTCCAGGGCCACAGGCTCCTCCGTCGTCCGGTGGCTCCATCCCAGGACTGGCAGACACTCAGGAGACTCAGGAGGAGACATGGAAGAGGCAGATGAGGAACCGGTGGCAGCAGCAGGCAGTGAGGACTCAGCTAATGTGGGCTGCAGATGCTGAGCCTCGCCACCGGAAATAAGGCAAGACATTTCATTTTCATGTGCAGGAAAATGAAAACACACTTGCCTTATCTCCCGGGGCATGATGGTATCTGCTGCTGAATAATCTCCAGACGTGTCAACCGATGCTGGTGAACCTCCCAGCGTACCAGCTGATGCTGGAAGTTGCCTCACCGTTGGCGCAGAAACCCGTGCAGCTGAAGTCAGGGGACATTCTCTTGCGGCTCAGTCTTCAGGGCACAGGGGACGCTCTTCTCCCTCCCCAGACATGACTGCTGGACTGGAACAGAATCCTCCAGGGCTGCAGGCCCCTCCGTCATCCGGTGGCTCTCTCCCAGGACTGGCAGACACACAGGATACGCAGAGGGGAACACGGCAGAAGCGGGTGAGGCAGCAGGTGGTGAGGACTCAGCTAAATTTGGCTGTTGTTGCTGAGCCTCATCACCGGGAATAAGACAAGGCACTTCATCAAAAGTGTTTGAGAATGAAAATGTACTTGCCTTATTTCCCAGGGCGTGATGGTAACTGCTGCTGAAGGCCCAGATGAATCCCCCTTTATGGCTGTTGCGGGCATGGGCACCATTGTAGATAATTTTTTTTTGTTTGTTTGTTTTTTGTTTTTTTTGTTACTTATTTGTACCCGTAGGTAGATTTGGTTTGCAGTCTGGTGACAAGCCACTGGCTGCCGGTCGCTGCGTGCGCGAGCGCCCTAAACCTACATGTTTTTGGTATGCGGGAGGAAACCGGAGAAATCCCGGAGTAAACCCACGCAACACGGGGAGAACATGCAAACTCCACACAGCTCACTGTTGGTCGGGGGCTGGGATCGAACCCACGATCTCATGATCCCCGCGATCCCCCGGCCGAGGGTAAAACTGTGCTGCCACAGTGCTAAACCACTGCGCCACCATGCAGTCAATGAAGGAGACGGCCCTGCAGACATGCTGATGGCCTGCCACTCAGCAATAGGAGGTGACGCCATGGAGGATGAGGGAACAGCAGCGGTAGACGGAGAGGAGGTGATTGATGGGACAGCCGAGGGGAAACAGTTCAGGAATGGTGAGAAGGCTGCTCATGTGGTTCTCCAGAGCAGCGAGGAAGAGACTGCTGGGAAGGTGGAGGCCGCGAAGGTCACCGGGCAAAGAGGAGGAGGCGGCTGAGACATTGGGGTCTGGGGCAGCTCATTCATCAACACAGATCTCGGCACAGATGGCTTGCTGGACCTCCTCTTGCAGAGTGGCTGAGAAGCTGATGGAGCGGGAACTGGAGCTGGGGGCTGGTGAGGAGCCAATGTCGCTGAAGTCCAGGAACGCTCTCTAGTAGGTGCAGACCTCGTTTCGCTGACAGGGCTCTTCCCACGATACTCCCGCTGCAGATCTTCCATCAGGAAAATTGTCTCCCTTCCCTCAGCATGCAGCACGAGCTGACGGTGACGCTGCACAACCACCTCCACAAGACCCAAGCACCACAAAGCGTCTTTAGGGGTGGAAGATTGGCGAGCATCTGCGATATGTCCATCCATCTCCCGGAGCGCAGTGCAGAGCTCCCACCCCAAGCTCCACGGATACTGTCTTCCACCTGCTGACATCTCAGCAGGCATGGGATGACAAAAAAGGGGGGGGGGGGGTAATTACGGGAAAAAGAAAAAATGCAACAACCCACAGCAGCTAGTGTCCACACACAGGCCGTGTCCTTCAGTCATGAATCGCCCTTTTTAAGAGCTATGAAGGACACCAAACACATGCTGTGAGTTTTTCACATTTATTAACAAAAGAACGAACAACACACAAAAACACTACACTTACATATAATAGAATAACAGAGGAAATGGTAGGATGCGCTGGAGGAGAGTGGGGATCACGACCAGTGGATGAACAGCCTGAAAGGAAACAGGCTGAAACGCGTAGGAACGCTGGGGGAAAAGATGAACTCAGCCGGGAGACACACCCGAAAGGAAACGGGGTTCATGGCTGAGAAAAACAGGAGAAAAGGATAAACAAACCTGGTTGGAGCGCACCTGTTCACATCAGTGGAAAAAGAGTTCACAACAGCAGAAAAAGAGTAAGACCAACACTTCTGAGGAGGTTCCAGTAGGACACAGCAATGGGAAATGTTGTTGTGTCCTTAAATAGGTGAATGGGATAGATGATTAATGGATGACAGGTGTGGATACATGAGAAAGGAAGTAAGTACACATAATCAGTGACAGCTGGGCAGCCCGCAAAGCAGAGTTTGACAGCCGGAAGCTGCACGGCACTGTCAAAATAAAAGCACAAAACCAGAAACTAAATAATAATACAAGAATAAGACAACACAACCCCAAGATGTAATTAAATGATAAATGGTGTTCACTTATATAGTGCTTTTCTTCTCATCTAAGATGACCAAAGCGCTTTACAGATCCTGCTATCCACCCATTCACACACTGGTGGCGGCAGAGCTGCCATACACACAGGCGCTAACCTCGCCACCAGGAGCAACTGGGGGTTCAGTGTCTTGCTCAAGGGCACTTCGACATGCGGACTGCAGACAGAGCAAGGATCAAACCCATGACCCTCCGATCAGTAGTTGGTCACACTACACCTGCGCCACAGCTGCATAATACTACAAATACAAAATGACACAATAACTAGACAGGACAATAAGGACGAGACTAAGAATACAGACAGCTCATAACTACACAGGAACCAAATACAGCAGGCATAATAAACAAAGAAACAAACACACAGAAAAAGACTAAACTTGAACTGAGGCTGAGCATGGCACCCACCCATTCTCAGGACCATGACAGGTGTCAATGTTGATATGTATAAAATATAGTTAATTGTCTACTTGGGGTTCTTAATAGAAGTAATATGTATATATTTCACATGGGTTGTATTTAGGGAAAAGAGGAGTTGGAATAAATAAATGTTAACTTCTTCCTTCTCCTTTTCGAGCACTGTATACTGTCACTTTTATTGCATTTGTCATTTGTTTTGTTTTTGCTTTTTTGTTTAAAATAAAGTCTCTCTCTCTCTCTCTCTCTCTCTGAGTGGGTGTGGTCGTGAGTGCGAGCTGAGAGCGTGTGACAGCGTGAGTGATTTATCTCAAATTTTTCTCTGTCTTTTTGTGTTAAAGGGTTTTTTTTCTGCTAAATAATCTTAATTTTTGTTGTTTTCTGTAGCTGGGGTGGGGTAGGCGTTCTGGGAGGGGGGTTTCTGCTGCCAGCTCTGCTGGTCAGCATGGTTTTGGAGCGAGGCTCCGGTTTTGAGCAGCTGACACGCCGACATGCTGTCAAACTGACACCGGCTGTCAGCTGCTCGGTGGAGGAGTGTAGTCTGGCTGTGGGGGAGCTGGTCGGTTATGAAAGCATTAGATCAGCTTCGAGAATGAATAGTGCCGTGGTGATTTTCCTGGATAGTATTGAAAAAGTTAACCGGGTAGTGGAGAGCGGGGTTGTGATTAAAGACACACTGGTTCCTGTTCTGTCTCTGGTGAATCCCGCGAAGAGAATTACCATCTCAAATGTCCCACCATTTTTAAAGAACGAGCTGTTGGAGAAGGAGCTGTCGAGACACGGGCAGCTTTTGTCCCCGATTAAGCACATCCCTCTCGGTTGTAAGTCCCCGCGTTTAAAGCATGTCATGTCTTTTAGGCGACAGGTGCTCATGATTTTAAAGAATAGCGAGGAAAGCCTCAACCTCGTGTTTAAATACCGGATTGACGGCTTTGATTATACCATCCACGTCACCTCCGATAATATGAAGTGTTTCGGCTGCGGAATGGAGGGACATTTGATTCGATCATGCCCTCAGGGAGTGGGGGGTGATCACTCGGGGGAGGCCGCTAGTGCGGCCTCGGGGCCGTCTGGTGACGGAGCGGCTTCGCCGTCCTCCGAGGCTGACGGCGCTACCGCGCCGTCGGGCGTTTCGGCCGAAGCCGCGGGGCCGTCTGGCGGCGGCGCTTCGGCCGAGTCTGCGAGGCTGTCTGGCGGCGGGGCGGCTTTGCCGCCCTCCGCAGCCGGCCTGTCGATCATAACTGAAACAGCAACAACAGTTAAAGCACATCGCGGGGCTGCTGCACAGACCAACATTGCAGACAAGGGTGATATTACCGAGAGGGATCGCGCTGAGGGTCAGACAGAGGAGCCGAATGAGGCCCAGGTAGATGGTGGGACCAGAAAGATGAATATAAAACCACAGCACAGGGTGAGCGAAAGACAGGAAGAGACAGCTACCAGGGTGGCTGAGTCAGTGTTGGAGGATGAGGATGACATCGAAATAGATGAAGAGTTATGTAAAATCCCCATCAAGCGGAAGAATTTGGAAACCAAACAGCAGAGGAGCAAAGTAAAAAGGGTTGTTAAAGACAGTTCTGAGGTTTCTCTATCTCAGCCAGATTCTTATGCTGGGTCTGAGATAGAGAGTGATGGTGAAAGCAGTGATGATGTGGCCAGTGGAGGCGGTTACCCCTTCACAAAAATACAGAAGTTTTTGCAGGACACTAAGGGGGTCAGAATGGTTAAAGTTGAAAGCTTCTTCCCTGATCTAAAACGCTTTGTTGACTCTGCTCGGGCCTACATGAAAAATAGGGGAGAGCTTGAGCAGGAAAGTTTTACTGATCAGGAGATCTACAGACTAAAAAAGCTTGTACTAAAAGTTAAGAACCAAATTGCCCAGGATGATTAGTCTTTTATCGCTCATTCTTTCTTTTCTGTTTTTATATTGGCTTTGCCCTCTTATATACATGTGTAGTTTTAATTTTGGCACACTCAACATCAATGGGGCAAGAGAAATGTCCAAGCGAGCGAGTGTTTTTACTCTTGCAGAATGCAAGAAAATTAATGTTCTGTTTGTTCAGGAGACTCATAGTTCTGAGGACAATGCTGCTGACTGGAGGAGGGAATTTCGGGGTGAAATTATTCTTAGTCATAAAAACAGCAGTAGTGGTGGAGTGGATATTTTATTTTCTCGAGATTTTATTCCACTTTCTTATGACATTGATGAGATAATTGCAGGCCACATTTTAAAAGTTCGAGCTGTTTTTGAGAATGTGAAAGTTGTTTTTATAAATGTGTATGCTCCAACCATAGGCACAGAAAGATTGGCCTTTTTAAATATTTTAGATGATACGATCAAAAATTGCAGTAATGATGACTTTTTATTTGTAGGAGGTGATTTTAATTGTACAGAAAATCCTCTTATGGATAGGAATCACCCAGAGCCACATGCTGCATCCAACAGAGTTTTAAAAGGTCTCATAGAAGCTCATGATCTGTGTGATGTGTGGAGAAATTTTCATGGCAAGGCTAGACAGTACACGTGGAGCCATAGAAAGGACAATATTCTGTCCTTAGCTAGACTGGATAGGGTTTACAGTTTTAAGCACCATTTTAGCATTTTTAAAAGTGCTTTTATAGTCCCTGTTGGCTTCACAGATCATTCCCTGGTTCAGTGTTGTGTTTTTATCAAGAATATAAAGTGCAGTAGTGCATACTGGCATTTTAACACGTCACTTTTATCGGATAACAGTTTTAAAACTGCTTTTATGTTTTTTTGGAGTAATTTTAAATTGACAAAATCAAATTTTAGTTCTTTGCAGCAGTGGTGGGATGTAGGGAAGAGCCAAATAAAGAATCTGTGCCTACAGTATACTCGCAATGTCTCTGGAGACTTGGCCAGGTCTGTCAGGGACCTGGAGAGAGAAGTAGTGGAGCTGCAGTCTTTGGCAGGCTCCACAGAAGAAAGAGGACATTTTGAGGCCCTCAATGGCAAAAAGTCTGTTCTAACTGACCTACTGGGTGTGGCTGCCAGGGGCGCTGTGGTACGCAGTAGGTTCCAGAACATCGCACTAATGGACGCTCCATCTCATTTTTTCTTTGGTCTGGAGAGGAAGAATGGTCAGAGGAGGATGATCCACTCTCTCAGCTCCGAGGACGGGCGGCCGATCCATGAGTCTGCGGAGATCCGTCGCTTTGCAGTTGCTTTCTACAAGGATCTCTTTAAGAAAGAATTTGTTGAGAATCCACATGCACTGAGTCATTTTTTGACGGACTTGCCAAAAGTGATGGCTGGCGTGAATGCGGAGCTGGAGAGCGGGATCACTCTGCAAGAACTGGCAGTGGCTGTCCAGTCTCTTCAGTGTGGAAAAGCCCCAGGGATAGATGGCCTACCAGCGGAGTTCTACAAGGCGTTCTGGTCTGAGATCTGTGAGGACTTGCTGGAAGTACTGTCTGACAGTCTGCGGAAGGGTCACCTGCCCCTAAGTTGTAGGAGAGCAGTCCTCACCCTCCTTCCAAAAAAAGGCGACTTGAAAGACATTAAGAACTGGCGTCCGGTGGCCCTCCTCTGTACTGACTACAAAATTCTCTCCAAAGTGTTGGCTACCAGACTGAGGAAGGCGATGGAGCAGGTCATCCATGTAGACCAGACCTACTGTGTACCTGGTAGGTTGGTTACAGACAACATTTTTTTAATTCGTGATGTTTTGGACCTCTCCAGCTCATTGGTCAAAGAACTTGGTCTTATTTCAATAGACCAAGAAAAGGCGTTTGACCGAGTTGAACATCCATACCTTTGGCAGACATTAGAGGCCTTTGGTTTCAGCTCAGGGTTCATCGCCATGATCCAGGCTTTGTATAGAGACATTGAGAGTATTCTTAAGATTAATGGTGGTTTGAGTGCTCCTTTCAAAGTTGAGAGGGGTGTCCGACAGGGCTGCCCCCTCTCAGGTATGCTGTACTCTCTTGCCATTGAGCCCCTCCTTTGTAAACTAAGGCAAGGCCTCACTGGTTTTAAAGTCCCCAACTCTGACTCTGTTTTTAAAGTGTCTGCCTATGCTGATGACGTTGTTGTTTTTACAAGAAATCAAAACGATGTAGACTACCTTTTAAGAACTGTTAATCTTTTTGGTGAGTGCTCCTCAGCGAGAGTGAATTGGGGTAAGAGTGAAGCTGTTGTGGTGGGGGGGAGACCACAAAAAATTGCCCTACCTGGTGGCCTCTCGTGGACACAAGGTGGTTTTAAATATCTTGGTGTGTTTTTAGGAAATCAGACTTTTACTGAGAAAAATTGGGAGTGTTTTTTAGAAAAAACTGAAGGAAGACTAAAAAAATGGAAATGGATTCTGCCAAACTTGTCCTTCAGAGGTCGTGTTTTAATTATCAACAACTTGATTGCTTCAATGCTGTGGCATCGACTGTCTTGTCTGGACCCTCCACCCAATTTGCTGGCCAGAGTACAATCTATAGTCGTGGACTTTTTCTGGGACCGTCTTCACTGGGTTCCACAGAGTATCCTGTTTTTACCGAGGGAAGAAGGTGGTCAAGGGCTCATCCATCTGGCCAGCAGGGGGGCTGTCTTTCGCCTGCAGTTCATTCAGCGACTGCTGAGTGGCCCCCTTGACCTTGTGTGGAGACCTATTGCCAGGGCTGTCCTGGCTCGCTGTGGAGGGCTTGGACTAGAGGAGTCGCTGCTTTTAATGGATTTAAGGGGCCAAAAACTCCCAGAACTTCCCCAGTTTTACCAAAGTGCTTTTAAAATCTGGGGACTTTTTAAAAAGAACTCTCCCCAGGCTTCCTTGTCGCCTTTCTGGCTTTTAAAGGAACCACTTGTGTTCGGGACCCGTTTTGATGTGGGCAATGTTTTAGGACCTTCTGTTTTAAAAAAGTTTATTTTTGCAAAGGTTACAACGCTGGGACACTTGGTAAATTTATGTGGTCCTAACTTGGACAATGCTGTTTGTTGCCCTGTGCTCGGCTCTTGGCGTCTCTTCAGTCAGAGTTATAATGAACTTGTTGAAAGATTGGAGAGACTGCCTGTCTGCAGAAGAACACTCTGCTATTGTTTTACACTGCGAAAACTCTGTACAAACTGCTGATGAACCTTTTCCTTTTAGTATTTTATCTCCTGATTTTAAAGATGGCACTGGTGTGTTTTTAAACTCTGAGCACATTAACATTTGTGACTCTCCTGGTAAAAAAATGTATGGACTTTTGGTGAAAATTCTAAATGTGAATAAGTTAAAAGGTCGAGCTGATACACCATGGAGGAAACACTTGGGTCTGGGTCCTGAGGTGAGGCCTGCCTGGAGAGCACTCTATAAACCACCATTAACTAAGAAGGTTGGAGACCTACAATGGCGAGTTTTACATGGTGCTGTGGCTGTAAATGCTTTTCTCTCTCTTTTAAACCCAAATGTTGTTGAGGTTTGTCCATTTTGTCCTCAGAAAGAAACTGTGTTCCATTGTTTTCTGGACTGTAACAGACTGCAATTGTTGTTTGTTTTTTTGGGGAAGCTGTTTTATCTGTTTGGAGAAGTCTTTTCCCAGCAGATTTTTATCTTGGGCTTTCCATATAGACAGAGGACTAAGAAAAAGAGTGAACTCTTAAATTTCATCCTGGGTCAGGCTAAAATGGCTATTTATGTTAGTAGGAAAAGAAAAATTGAACAACTGCTGGATTGTAATGTAAAAGACATGCTGGTTGGCATGATTAAGGCTTGAATAGTGATTGATTACAATTACTATCATCTGATGCAGAATGTTGAAACCTTTGAGGCTATGTGGTGCTTTAAGCACATCCTGTGTTGTGTTAAGGAGGGGAAAATTATCTATGGTATAATCCTGATGTAAGAAGCAAGTTTTTTGTTTTAGTTTTCCTTGTTTGGTTACTTGTGTCTTTGATTTCTTGTCAGTGAGACATTTTTCTTTTCCATTGCTTCTTTTAGTTGTTTTAGTTGTTGTGTTTTTCTGTTGAATTTGTGACAATAAAGGTGTGTTGAAAAATCAAAAATCTCTCTCTCTCTCTCTCTCTCTCTCTCTCTCGCTCACTCGCTCTCTGTCTCTGTCTCTCTCTCTCTCTCTCATCATTTCAACAAACTGGAACCTATCAGATAAATAATATTTAAACCACTGCAATGAAGTTGCATTAAGTCCAACAAGGTGTTTTAGTCTATCAAGTAAAATATGATGATTGATAGTATCAAAAGCTGTACTAAGGTCCAAAAGGACAAGTACAGAAACAAGTCCATTATCAGATGTGGTAAGGAGGTCATTAGTGACCTTCACTAAAGCTGTTTCAGTACTATGATGGATTTGAAACCCAGATTGAAACTCTTCAAATAAACCATTTCCCTGCAAGTGGTCAAATAATTGCGTAGCAACAACTCTTTCTAAGATTTCTGAAATGAAAGGCAGATTAGAGATTGGCCTATAGTTAGCTAAAACTCCTGGATCCAGTGTTGGCTTTTTAAGTAAGGCTTTAATTACAGCAGTTTTAAAAGCCTGCGGTACATGGGCTAATGTTAATTAAGAATTGATTATTTGAAGAATAGAACTACCAATAAATGGGAAGACTTCTTTAAATAACCTGGTAGGCACAGGGTCTAAAAGACAAGTTGAAGACTTGGATGAGGAAATTATTTTATCTAACTCTAAAAGATCAATTGGAGTAAACTCATCCAAACAGATATCAGTTGAAGGAGTTGTAATAGTTACTGCAATTACAGTGCATCTGGAAAGTATTCACAGCGCTTCACTTTTTCCACATTTTGTTATGTTACACCCTTATTCCAAAATGGATTAAATTATTTTTTTTCCTCAAAATTCTACACACAATACCCCATAATGACAATGTGAAAAATGTTTTGTTTTTTTAGATTTCTGCAAATTTATTAAAAATTAAAAAAAACTAAGAAATCACATGTACATAAGTATTCACAGCCTTTGCTCAATACTTTGATGATGCACCTTTGGCAGCAATTACAGCCTCAATTCTTTTTGAATATGGGGCCACAAGCTTGGCACACCTATCTTTGGGCAGTTTCGCCCATTCTTCTTTGCAGCACCTCTCAAGCTCCATCAGGTTGAATGGGAAGCATTGGTGCACAGCCATTTTCAGATCTCTCCAGAGATGTTCAGTTGGATTCAAGTCTGGGCTCTGGCTGGGCCACTCAAGGACATTCACAGAGTTGTCCTGAAGCCACTCCTTTGATATCTTGGCTATGTGCTTAGGGTTGTTGTTCTGCTGGAAGATGAACCATTGCCCCAGTCTGAGGTCAAGAGCACTCCGAAGCAGGTTTTAATCCAGGATGTCTCTGTACATTGTTGCATTCATCTTTCCCTCTATCCTGACTAGTCTCCCAATTCCTGCCACTGAAAAACATCCCCGCAGCATGATGCTGCCATCACCATTGGCACTGTTATGAACGGTGCTTGGTTTCCGCCAAACATACCACCTGGCATTCACGCCAAAGAGTTCGATCTTTGTCTTATCAGACCAGAGAATTTTGTTTCCCATGGTCTGAGAGTCATTCAGGTGCCTTTTGGCAAACTTCAGGCAGGCTTCCACGTGCCTTTTACTAAGGAGTGGCTTCCGTCTAGCCACTCTACCATGCAGGTCTGATTGGTGGATTGCTGCAGAGATGGTTGTCCTTTTGGAAGGTTCTCCTCTCTCCACAGAGGAACACTGGAGCTCTGACAGAGTGAGCATCGAGTTCTTGGTCGCCTCCCTGACTAAGGTCCTTCTCCCCCGATCGCTCAGTTTAGAGGACCAGCCAGCTCTAGGAAGAGTCCTGGTGGTTCTGAACTTCTTCCATTAACGGATGGTGGAGGTCACTGTGCTCATTGGGACCTTCAAAGCAGCAGAAATTTTTATGTACCCTTCCCCAGATTTGTGCCTCAAGACAATCCTGTCTCGGAGGTCTACAGACAATTCCGTTGACTTCATGCTTGGTTTGTGCTCTGACATGCACTGTCAACTGTGGGACCTTATATAGACAGGTGTGTGCCTTTCCAAATCATGTCCAATCAACTGAATTTACCACAGGTGGACTCCAATTAAGCTGTAGAAACATCTCAAGGATGATCAGTGGAAACAGGGTGGACCTGAGCTCAATTTTGAGCTTCATGGCAAAGGCTGTGAATACTTATGTACATGTGATTTCTTAGTTTTTTAATTTTAATAAATTTGCAAAAATCTAAAAAAAAAAAAATAAATCACATTGTCATTATGGGGTGTTGTGTTTAGAATTCTGAGGGAAAAATGAATTTAATCCGACTTCCGGTTATGGCTGCCACGTAAGACGGACGTGTTTCATTCTGCTCTGCTCCTGGAGAAAAAAATCGGCAAATAACTCTCTCATTTGGGACAGAACGTATCCCAGCGTTTGGGCGAGGATATGTCGGTGAAGCCTAAGGCTGGAAAACCAGGTAAAGGAAAAAGCGAGCCGCCGAAACAGTCCAAATTAACGGACTTTCAGGTCTGTGACGCAGCAAACAAAACTCCATATATGGCGGAGGAGGCTGGCAACGGTGCGATATCTGCGGGGAATGGCGCAGATGCGCTGATGGCTGCCATGAGTTCAATGAGAGCGGACTTTTCCTCTAGATTTGATGGGATTATGACAGCGTTGGAAGGAATAAGAAAGGAATTGGGTGACTGTGTAGAACGAACGGCGCAGATGGAGCTCCGTCTCGCTAGTGCTGAAGATGACGTCACCCGTCTTCAATTAAAGGTGCGCACTTTGGAAAAAAAAAAATGTCTAGAAGATAATGTTTTGGATTTGGAATCTCGGTCGAGACAGAATAACTTGAGACTGGTGGGTCTTCCAGAGGAATCAGAAGGTCGGGACGTATATTCCTTTCTGGAAAAGTGGATTCCGGAGGTGCTGGGCAGCGAGGAGTTGCAATCAGCAGTGGTTCTGGAAAAAGCACATCGTATTGGCCCACGGAGAGATAAGGGACCGCCGAGGACCTTAATTATGAAGTTTCTTAGCAACAGAGACAGGATGAAGATCTTCAACGCTGCACGAGCTAAAGGAGAGATTAAACACCAGGATCAGCAGGTGCGGTTCTACCCAGATTTGGCCACAGGAATCCAACAATTGAGGAAGCAGTTTGATCCCATACGTAAGGAGCTGCGCAACCTTGGGATTCGTCATGGTGTAATCTATCCTGCGAGACTGTTGACCACGTATGAGGGCAGAACCCACATCTTCAAGACCCCAGAGGAGGCGCAGGAGTTCATCAAGAAGATCAAAGAAGAAGAGACTGGTGGGAGCTAAGCATGAACAAAATATAAGGTAGAATAATTAAGTATTTGCACAGGCATCTGACTGACTTGAAGTAAACAGCAAGTTTACAAAATATAGATTGTATTATATATTAAAAAAAAAACAAAAACAAAACAAACAAAAAAAAACTATGATGTACAAAGTTGTTAAAAATTCTGGAGTTAAGTTGGAAAACTACAGAGGAGAGTTAATGTTACGTCATTAAAAGCAGTAGAGTTAGGGTGATTGGGAGGATGAAGAAGGAGTGGCTTAGGCTGTTCCCCGTGGATGTGGAACGGTCGATGGCTATATCGGGAGACGGAATTTTTCTTTTGATTTTGGGGGGTTCGCCACAAGTGTGGGAAGGGGGAATTTGTTTGTGTGTAGTTTGTAGGATGAATGTTCAACCACTCATGTTTTTGCTTCTCTGTATGAGCATGTTTACACTGCAAGGTAATCCCAAACTCTCTATTGATCATAAACCAAAGTGTTAATCTTAATTTAACTTCATGGAATTGCAGAGGTCTACAAAATTTAAAAAAACTTAAACAAGTTATGAATAAAATAAAAGACATGGGTTCAAAAATTGTGTTTTTACAAGAAACTCATCTAATAGAGGAGGATATAAAAAGAATTAGGAGTAGATGGCAAGGAAGTGTATTCACCTCATCATTTTCATCCCGGGCCAGGGGAGTTATGACTCTCATACATAAATCAGTCCCTTTTCAAGTGAAAAATGTAATTGGAGACAAACTTGGAAGATATGTAATCATTCAAGGTTCTTTGCTATTAGAAAATATAAATCTTGTGAACTTATATGGTCCCAATATAGATGATCAAAAGTTCTTTGCTAATTTATTTCTTATTTTATCATCACTTACAGGGCAACATATAATAGCAGGGGATTTTAATTGTACATTGAATCCAGGTATAGATAGATCAACAGGACTGGATTGTACGCACAATGGATGTAGGATGACTATTAATCATTTTATGAAAGAATTGAGATTGTTAGATATATGGAGAGAAATGAAACCACAAGTTAAAGCCTATTCTTGTTATTCCAGTACCTACAAGACATTCTCACGTATTGATTATTTTTTGATTTCCACAGAATTAAGATCCAAGATTCAAAACTGCTTTTATGATAACATCGTGATCTCTGATCATGCACCCTGTTGTCTAATATATGTAGATAAAAAATTGACAAAGGAATCAGGTAGATGGCAATTTCAGCATAAATGGCTTCCGGATGAGGAATTTGTCAAGTATATAGAAAAACAGATAGACGAGTACTTTGACATCAATACTACACAAACATCAGCATGTGTAAAGTGGGAAGCTTTCAAAGCTTTTATTAGGGGACATATTATTAGTTATACAGGATCAAAATCTAAGAAGACTCGAGAGGAGGGAGCTAAATTGGAACATAAAATGAAAAGTCTTCAGGAAAAAGTGTATGCAGGAAGTGATCCAAGGTTGGAGAATGAATTACTGATTTTGAGAGCTGAATACGACAAAAAATCAGCGAATAGAGCTGCCTCGAGTCTTCTAAGATTGAAACAATCTTTTTATGAACAAGGTGAAAAATCAGGAAAATTATTGGCATGGCAGATTAAACAATTAGAAATTAAAACACCAATTACTAGTATTATAAGTAACGGACAGGTAGTTATAGATCCTTTAGAAATTAACAGAGCCTTTAGAGATTACTATGAA
Organism: Pholidichthys leucotaenia; assembly: GCA_020510985.1. Classification (NCBI taxonomy): domain Eukaryota; kingdom Metazoa; phylum Chordata; class Actinopteri; order Cichliformes; family Pholidichthyidae; genus Pholidichthys; species Pholidichthys leucotaenia. The sequence continues at coordinate 303,721,106 of CM035843.1, forward strand.
AAATTATATGATACTAAAAATGAATTTGATTTAACAAAACTAAATGGGTTTTTGAACGAACTATCTATACCGTGTATTCCAAATGAAAACAGGGAGATATTGGAGTCTAAAATTAGTCAAGAAGAAGTTGGGCTAGCCATTGATAATATGAAATCAGGAAAAAGTGCAGGACCAGATGGTCTTCCAGTTGACCTTTATAAGAAATTTAAGAATAAATTAATAAAACCTTTTTTGGAAATGGTTTTAGAAGCATTTCAAAATAATAATTTACCATCATACATAAATAATGCCTTAATTATACTGCTGCCAAAACCAGGTAAACCCTCTAATAAATGTGAAAATATGAGACCAATAAGCCTATTAAACGCCGACCTTAAGATAATCTGTAAAATTTTAGCAAGACGAATACAAGAAATTTTACCAAATATTATTAATCGAGATCAGAATGGCTTTATAAAGGGAAGACAAGGCTTCCATAATGTAAGAAGACTATTTAATATTATTTATTTTAATAAAGAAGCACCGGATACAGCTCTCCTATCACTGGACGCCGAAAAGGCCTTTGATAGAGTTGAATGGCCCTTTCTTTTTGAAGTCCTACAAAGGTTTGGACTTGGAAATAATTTCATAAAATGGGTTCAAATAATATACAATAATGCTACAGCAGAAATCCTAACAAATAACAATATTTCAAAACCAATAAAAATCAATAGAGGATGTCGACAAGGCTGTCCACTTTCACCTTTACTGTTTACTATGGCAATTGAACCTTTAGCGATAGCGATACGTTTACATTCACAAATATATGGAATTAAAGTTGGACCAACAGAACATAAAATCTCCCTGTACGCCGATGACGTAATTTTGTTTATGTCGAATCTAAAAAAATCAATTCCAACCTTGTTGAATTTAATAAAGAATTTTGGGGAAATATCAGGATATAAAATAAATAAAACTAAATCTTCAATATTAATGCTAAATGAGACCCAGAGAAATTACCCAGCCCCTGAGGTAAATCAATTCAATGTTGTAAATCAGTTTAAATATTTAGGAATCCAAATTGTGCCTTAGCTAGAATCAGTTGCCAGTGTCAACTATGAAGCCTTAATGACAGATATCAATGAGTTAACTCAGAGATGGATGTCACTACCAATGTCGATGATCGGGAGAATCAATATACTTAAAAGTAATATTTTACCTAAAATACTTTATTTATTTCAATACATTCCCTTATCACCACCTTTAGATTTATTCTCAAGAATAAAAAAAAAGTTAGTGGAATTTATATGGAACAACAGGAGGGCTAGATTATGTCTGTCTTTATTATATTTACCATTTGATCGTGGAGGTCTGAAATGTCCAAATTTTATGTTGTATTATTGGTCGGCACAACTGAGGTCTATGACATATTATTTTTCATCAAATGATCTCCCTCACTGGACTGAAATGGAATCATACAATTTACCTTTACCTCTTCCCATATTCATATACTCAGATTCGGCAAAAAAATTACAAAAACAAGTTAAAAATCCATTTGTAAAGCATATGATCAAAATATGGTGTGAAGCTAAAAACTATTTAAAAGAACCACAGTTACTGTCACAATTTAGTCCAATATGGGGTAATCAATATTTTAAACCAGGGAGAGCGGACGCTGTATTTAAAGTATGGAATTTAAAAGGGATACAAAAGATTCAGGATTTATATTTGCCATGTGCAGAAAACATGTCTTTTGAAGAGCTGAGGATCAAATTTAATCTCAATAGAACACATTTTTTTAAATATCTTCAACTTAGAAACTTTATTCGATCAAATCAAAATAAAGCTCTCACTCGACCTATTTATTCATCCTTGGAAAAAATGATGATGAAAGATAGTAAAAGAAAGGGTATTATTTCAGAGTTTTATAACTCATTGACACTATCTTCAAGTGAAAATTCACTGAAAAGATTAAACTACTGGAAAGAAGATCTGCAAACTGAAATTTCAGAGGAACAATGGGAATTGGCTTGTACAGAAGCTCAAACCAAATCAATAAATGTACGCCTTAAATTGATACATTTCAAATGGTTAATGCGGATGTATGTTACACCGGAGGAGTTAAATAAATATAACAAAAATATACCAGATACATGCACAAAATGCATGGAAAGTAAAGGAACTCTATTTCATTGTGTATGGGAATGTAGATTAATAAGAATGTTTTGGGAAGAGGTGAGGGTAACAATTGAAAAAATAATCTCAAAACAAATCATATTGAATCCTAAATTGTTTTTGTTGGGTCTGTACCCAGAAAAGCATAATTTTAATAAAAGTGAAAGAACATTCATAGACCTCAGTTTGCTTAGTGCCAAAAAATGTATTGCACTATTATGGAAAAAGACTCATAGACCAGATGTGACTCAGTGGTTAAGACAGATGTTAACAAACCTTCCATTAGAAAGAATAACATATATACTGAAATCAAAGGAAATTGTGTTTGAGAATATATGGAGACCTTTTATTGATTATGTAAAAAATTTAAACATAACTTTTGAAGAAGAAGGTGAATGATGTGTGTGGACCTTGTAAATTCCAAACTGGTGAACATAATATGTATACTTATGTATTGGATTGTCTAGACTAAACAGAGGAGCATTGTTGAAGATTTGATTTTGTTGGTGGTTGGTGGTGTTTTTTAGTGCATTTTTTTTTTTGTAGTACTTTAGTGTTAGTGTTTGATTGTTTGTATCATGTTTGTTAAAAAAAAAAAAAGGTTCAATAAAGATATTGTGGAAAAAAAAAATGAATTTAATCCCTTTTGGAATAAGGCTGTAACATAACAAAATGTGGAAATAGTGAAGCACTGTGAATACTTTCTGGAAGCACTGTAAGTTAACAGTGGGAAGGATCTAACTGATTTTATCTCTAATAGATGAAATTTTATTATTGAAGAAGTTCATAAAGTCCCGACTAGTAAGCTCTAAGGGAATGCTAGATTTGACAGAGTCCTGACTCTTTGTCAGCCTGGCTACAGTGCTGAAAAGAAACCTGGGATTATTCTTGTTTTCTATTAATGCAGAATAATAATTTGTTCTAGCTTTACTAAGAGATTTTTTTTTATAAATTAGAAATTGATTTCTCCAAGCTAAATAGATTTCATCTAATTTAGTGAAGCGCCATTTTCTTTCTAATTGACGAGTCTTCTGTTTTAAGCTATGAGTTTCTGTGTTGAACCAAGGAGTTAGAAATCTCTGATTAGATTTTTTCTTTTTTAAAGGGGCCACCATGTCTAGAGTCTGATGCAGAGAAGCTGTCACACTACCTACCATGCTATCAATTACAGAAAGAGCAAGCTCTCCATGGCTTATCTCCATTGTGTTGACACATGGCATTGAGGAAACAATCTGCTTAAATTTGGTGACAGCATCATCTGAGAGACATCTACTGTAGTAATATTTTTCTTTAGGAGCCAAATAGTCAGAAATAGTAAATTCAAAAGTTAACAGATAATGGTCTGACAGTACCGAGTTATGAGGAGACACTACCAGATTTTGTATTTCTATGCCATATGTCAGTACAAGGTCCAACATGTGGTGGAGATAATGAGTAGAATTTCCTACTTTCTGAGAAAACCCCATCAAGTCTAGTATTGAATTAAATGCCATATTAAGGCAATCACTGTCTACAGCTACATGTATACTCTTAACTGTCACAGGTGCCAATTGGTGACATAACCCCCTAGTGGTCAAGAGTGGTAAAGATTTTTGACAAGAAAATATTCAGATCAGATGTCAGAGATTTCCGCTATAACTTGAAAGTGGTAAGAGATAATGGCTTACTGTCAATTAGAAAGCTGTAGAATATGATCCAAAGTTTGACATAGGAGTAAATTTACACATCTAATTTGCATAATGCTGTGCATAATGCCACGGCAGCCATATCAGAGATTTCCAAGGGTACAACCTGAAAGTGGTAAGAGATATTGGCTTACTGTCAGTTAGAAAGATGTAGAATATGATTCAAAGTTTCAGATAGGAGTAAATTTACACATCTAATTTGCATAATGCAACGGCAGCCATATCAAATTACATAACTGGTCAAAAGTGGACTTTGGACATATTTACACAAAGAATGGTTCTGCTTTTTGTCACCATTTCTTGTTTTGGGAATTTTGTTATCTTCAACGTATATGAACCACAAAATCAGTACAATGCAGTACAATGTAAACAAAACAATAAACAAACACAGACATTCGTCACTTACCGCTGGCGAAAGGTGGCTTTTTGCAGCATGTTGGCTGTTATTTTCTCTTCTGTCGGGCATTTTTGCTTTCTCTCCCATATCCAGAAATGGTTAGGATTATTGCACCTCAATTTTGCTTTTATTCCAGTGCTATTTATGTTATAAAATGGAGCGAATGTTCCCTGGTCACCGGGCGCTGTGATGAACAGCAGGTGAAATCAACCTGCTTCCCGTACCCTCTGTTATAACAAAATGTAAACATTTACCTTCATAAGCTAAATAATCTCTTTTTTGAATCATAGTTAGCAAATTTGGGAGCAAATGGCTCCTCCGTCAATCGGTAATGTCTATTTCATCTCAAAGAAGAAGAAGAAGAAGAAAAATTTCTTCCTCTTTGGTGTAATACAGCTACTTCCAGGTCAGCCATGATTCCGCTAACGCAAGAGCAGTAAGTTATACGTGTCTGCCACCTTGTGAGGTGGCATCATCAGTACAAATCCTCAGTATAACTGCGGAGTGTTTGGCACGTCATATCACTTGACAGGCGCAGCACTGGGTCGTCACCCCGAGCATGACTTGTGGCTGTTGGGTTTAATTATTACTTATTAATTCCAGCTGACGGATTGAGCATTGCTCTCCGCCAGCCCCACAGCCGTGTCACCTCCTCACCAGGCATCCACCAGCAGTATGGTTCACCACATACACACTCACACACTCATGCACGCACACGCACTCATGCACACACACACACATACACTCACACTCACGCACGCACACACACACACTGTTCAATCACTCACGCACCTGGTGGCCACACAGCTGTGTCCATTTGCCCTCATTTTGGGTTTGTGTATTTATAGGGTAGAATGTGACCAGCTGTTGTGGCAACTTTGCAATGTCAACTCCAGACATCCAGGCTCGCTTCTGTGGGTTCACTCTTGAACTAATCGTGTTGTTTCTCCAGAGCCTTTCTGCTCTGATGCAATTGTAAGTCCCTGTGCCTTTTTCTCCACTCCTGCCTGTTTGGAGTGCATTAGGCATTCTTTGAACCAGCCTAGTTTGTAGCCTGGTGTCTCACCCTTTTTCCTGTGACTGTATTTGGACTTTCCACACATTCACCCACTGTAAATAAACACATTACTTACTCTGCGTTTTGGGCTCACTGCCATTTCATATGTTCGCTGCGCAATTTGCGCAGTGAACATAACACCGTGCTTGGGTGTTTTAATATCGGGGTAAAACAGACAGCTACAGCTGTTCATTTTGCCCCAAAATTAAAATGCTCATGCTGCTGTCATGCCCTGAATGCCTGTTATTTAACTTAATACGTGCAGACCTTTTCTGACAATTGTTCAAAATTTTATTGATCTAGAGTTTGATAATTTAAAAATTAATGCATGCTGAAGCTGCTAGTCCATATTGTTCCAAGGCAGTGCAACGAATGCAAAAAACCCAAAAAACTATTTATCTTTCTTAAATCGTTCAGTCTTAGGAAGCAAATTGTTACTATTTTTTATTTATTATTTTACTTAATGCAGCCTTTATTCTGGTGACATACTGTATATAACACATAAACGTCAGATCTGTGACATTAATACATGTGAAAACATATCTGGTGTGCTCTTGTGTCTGTCCTGTATCTGTACCACTGATCACACCAACAGTCCTTTTGCATTTTCAGTGCATGATCTACGTATTGCCGGTGAGAAGCCTCCATTTATACAGTCTATGGCACAACCATGAACACCAGCAACAAGTACCAGAACTACGCCAAAACATTAAAAAAATACAAAAACTGCAAGTGCCGAAATTAGCTGCCACTTGAGTGTGAAACACATATGTGGACTATACATTAAAATGAATTTGAAAAACTTTTTAAAACGCTATTTTAAATGCCCCTGCTACTCCACTCTTGCGGACTGATTTAACACAACTTCAGCCGAAACCAGAAGTTCTGCCCATAATTGTTCCTACAGTGGCACCCCCAGGAATAAGGTGGATGCATCATATTTTTATTTGAGCAGACAGTGATTCTTTGATGGGGAAGGCAGGGGCTAAGTTGAGGGGTGGCAGATGGAGAGAAGCTGCAGAGAGGTGTGTAAGAGTGCGACTCTACTTCCTGGTCCCAACTCTGAGTAGTCAAGGCTTTGGAACTTTGTATAAAAACAATGCCAGATTATTAGATAAATGAGACACACCATCCAAAGTGGGATGGACGCTGTCTCACCTAATAAGACCAGGTTTTCCCCAAAATGAGTTCCAATTGTCTATGTAGCCCACATTGTTTGCAGGACACCACACAGACAGCCAGTGGTTGAAGGATGACATGCGGCTAAACATGTCATCACTGGTCAGGTTGGGGAGGGGCCCAGAGAATACTACAGAGGCAGACATTGTTTTTGCAAAGGTACACACTGATTCCACACTAAGTTTTGTAACTTCCGACTGCCAGAGTCAGATGTTGTTAATGCCGGCGTGGATAACAATCGTGGAGTATTTAGTTACTTTTAGCCAGCATTTTCAAATTTGACTCGATGTCGCCTGCTCTGGCCCCGGGAATGCATTTGACTATGGCCGCTGGTGTCTCTAGATTCACGTTTCTGACTGTCAAGTCACCATTGATCAGAGTTTTTTCCTCAGCGGGTGTGTCGCTGAGTGAGGAATACCGATTAGAAACATGAACAGGTTGGTTGTGAGCCAGGGGCTTGCGACTATGCTTCCTTCTCACCGTCACCCACCCATTCTTTCCTGGCTGCTCAAGAGAGGTGGTTGCTGGGGGATGGCTAGCAGGCCTTCTGCTACGGCGCTGCGCTGCAGCTAAGGGGAATCCGTCATGATTTACTGGTGCTGACGGTGTTTCAATGCAGCAGAGCCGGGATTCCAAATCACAGAACCTCACCTCGAGCGCCTCAAAAAGAAAACATTGATTACATTTACCATTATCACTAAAAGAGGCAGATGTGTATGTTGTGTTGTTATGGGGACAAATTATTGTGTGGCACAGGTGGTGGCTCCACCTTTCTGGTTCCGCTGCCACCCGGGGCATAAGAGGGCTGTGAGGAAGAGGGGCGGTCTCCCTGGTCTCCTCTCAGCCTGATGGCAGTGCCTGTATTGTGAGAGTCAGCCACTAATAAAGTTGTGTCCAGTTCAATGCTCGGTCTCGTCCTTGGCTCCCTTTAAATGACGATGTGGGGGTTACCCATTACTGTCTGCCCAGCGACCAGGTCGAAGTTCCACACACACTCAGACAAGCTGACGTTAGCCATGTCCATCAAACTAGCTCAACAGTTTGAGGCGGCAGACAAGCTATCACGGAAGCTCAGTGAGAGAGTGTCACACCGCCATTTTGAACCACAGACGACGGTGCAGGCAGTGGACCCGGACAGCGACGACCGCGTGGACGATGATGAATGGGCTAATGCTGTAAAGATGAGGTCCGCCCCGGGATCACCCAGGTGTATAGTGGCACCACTTAATCACTAAGTGGTGTTCAGGGCAAATGCCGATGAGAAGATGACCAGGGGCAGCTGCAGGTGGTGGCTGTTGGGAATGATGGCTACCTCCAGCTATCTGATGGCTCATGGAGGTATCCCAATGAGTTGCGGCGCGCCCGCGAGGAGAAGGAGGTGTTTGGGCTTCAGTGTGGGTCATCCCCGGGAGCGAAGAAAAGAAGCTGCACGGGTAGGGAACAGTCTGACAGTTTTCCGGGGTGGGTGGTTCCTCTACTGGGGCAGACTGGTGGTTGGGCAATGTACATGATGCATGGTGATGGAAATGGGGGATAACAGAGTTATAAATTAGTTGTGTTAAGGGGATTGTTTTGTGTTTTATATTATTTATTTTAGGAACATAGCAGTTTTCTGTGTAGTAGACTGTTCTTTAAGTATAGACGGCAGAATAATCTGTCTTGCCGTGTGGGAGTGGGATGGTAGTCCACCTGTTCCCCCCTAGTTTTAGTTGTTTTGAGTGAGTGTGATAGGCCTTTAAGCATTTCTATTTAGTTTTAGTGCATGATTCGGGTTCCAAACTGGGGAGGGTCTCGATTGAGTGCATGTGGTTTGGACCATTTTTTTTTGAAGGGGGGGAAAGTGTTGTGTTGTTATGGGGACATATTTGTCATGGCTCCCTCTGGGCCATTATCTACTACAGCTGCACGCACACCTGCTCCCAATCTCCCACGGGCTTTATAGCCTGCTCTGCCTGTGATCCGGCATGGAGCTGTCTGTCTTTCTGCCTGCAGAATACGTCTCTCGTCAGCAGCCAGTTTCCTGGCCTCGTCATCCTAGACCTGAATCATCTCCTTGCTTCAAGTAAGCTTGTTGTTAACTCACCTTATTGGTCGTCTTCCCCTGTGCACAGGTGGATTCCTCCAGCGGCGGAATCTGCTCCTCTGGGCTGCGGAACAGGCCTCCATCTCTCCTGCAGGGCCTCCAGCCCAATCCCGGCGTGAGTCGAGAGCGCTGTCTTCCTGGTCGCAGCCCCTGGGCCAACCTGAGCATCCAACGTCCATCAGCAAAGTAAGCCCCAGTCACTACCACGCTCTGGCATTGGTGGACTGTGCTAACTCCTGTGCTTTGTGTCCTTATAGGGTTGCCAGGCTGAAGGGCGTTCTGCTCTCCCCTGGTCACGACATCAGCACTATTCTTCACCACCTCATACACTGCACATACAACGCATTCACACACTCACACACTCGCTGAGAATAAATAAAGGATAACTGTATTCACTTCAGCCTGAGCGGGTGTTCCCTGGGTCTGATAATTATGTCAGTATTATTGTGTGACATGGGTGATGGCTCCACCTTTCTGGTTCCGCTGCCACCTGGGGTATAAGAGGGCTGTGAGCAAGAGGGGCAGTCTCTTTGGCCTCCTCTCAGCCTGACGGCAGTGCCTGCATTGTGAGAGTGAGTCACTAATAAAGTTGTGTCCAGTTCAACGCTCGGTCTCGTTCTTGGCTCCCTTTTAATGACATAACAGTGTAGCTAAACATCTGACACAGAGAGCACACCGGAGGAGAAGGGAAAAGAGATCTAGTAGCCATAGCAAGTGGCTAACCCGAAGCTAACTCAAACACCAATGAAAGGTGAACAGAAGGCTAAAGAGGGTGATTAGGTGACACTGAGTGCGCACACAGGTGCAAGAGGCTTGTTAAACAGCAGTGAGAGGTGACGGTAGATGGAAAAAAGCGATTAAAATGCAATTAAAGGCAGTAATCCTCAGGAGAGTAAGGAGAGCTAAACACAGAGCAAACCACACCGGACAGCAACACGGGAAGTGACGATACATTACCCTTAAACAATATCTGTTTTAAAAGTGAGAAACAGAAGGGAACCACTGTTAGATTTGAAAGAAAAAGGCTAATCTTTTGTGTGCTCACACTGTATTTTTTTTTTTTTGCACTGCCTGCTACTTGCAGCTGCTGTTTGAGTTTTACTGCTTTGTGTTAATATTTTTCATAATATATTAGGCCTGTTGATTGTACTATTGTATAGGAAGAGTGCTGAAAAGTTCTTCTAACTTTTATATTTCTTTACCTTTACCTCCAGTTTGCCTTTGTAAATAGGAGTGTGCTCTTAATGACTGAAACTGTCACTGTTAGTCTCTGACATCATTGTAACTGTTTTACACGGGGAATGGAGAGCCAATAAGAGACTTATTCAATTCAATTCAATTCAGCTTTATTTATAATGCACCACATCACAACAAAAGCCGTCTCATGGTGCCACAGTGCAGAGAGAGAGAGAAAAAAAACACACAGTCACAGAAAGACCCAGCAATCAGACGATCCCCTATGAGCAAGCACTAAGCGACAGTGGAGAGGAAAAACTCCCATTTGGAAGGAAGAAACCTCTAGCAGAACCAGGCTCAGGGAGGGGCAGTCGTCTGCTGTTGACTGGCTGGGGATGAGGGGATAGGGAGGATGGAAAGGACAGACGTAAAGAACATACCAGTAAGATGCCAAGTACAATATTGGAGGTCACCCAGCAGTATGCATCAGATAACAATAGAACAAGAGTGGGGTTAAGAGACACAAAAACCCTCCTTAAATGTAAGCTATATTAAAAAGGAAGGATTTTACCCTGTTCTTAAAAACAGAGACCAAGTCTGACTCCTGGACCCAGAGTGGTAACTGGTTCCAGAGAGAAGGGGCTTGGTAGCAGAAGGCTCTGCCTCCCACTGTACTTTTGGAGATTCTGGGCACCACAAGTAAGCCAGCATTTTGGGAGTGTAATGCTCTATTAGGATGGTAAGGTAATATCAGATCTTTTATATATTGGGGGGCCAGATTGTTAAGAGCTTTGAAAGTAAGAAGAAGGATTTTAAACTTGATTCTAAATTCTATGGGAAGCCAATGGAGGGAGGACAGAACCGGGGAAATATGATCTCTTTTTCTAGAACCAGTTAAAACTCTAGCAGCAGCATTTTGAATCAACTGAAGATTTTTTAAAGATACTTTAGGACAACCAGATAATAGCGAATTACAATAATCTAATCGAGAGCTGACAAAGGCGTGAATCAGTTTCTCAGCATCATTCAGCAACAAGATGCTCCTGATCTTGGCAATATTGCTATTCAATATTGATAGAAGGCAGTCCTAGAAACAGTTTTAATATGTGAATTAAAGGACAAATCCTGATCAAAAATAACTCCAAGGTTCCTCACACAACTGTTCAGAGTGAGAGTGGCAGCATCTAAATTAAGGGCATAATCTGAAAAGGAATTTCTAAGATGTTTTGGGCCAACAAAAATGACTTCAGTCTTGTCAGAGTTCAATAGTAAAAAATTACAAGTCATCCAAGCTTTGATGTCTTTAAGACAGGCATCTAACTTGGCCAACTGATCACAATCATCGGGCTTCATTGACAGGTATAGTTGTGTGTCATCTGCGTAACAGTGAAAATGTATACAGTGCTTTCTGATGATATTGCCCAACGGGAGCATATATAGACTAAAAAGAGTAGGGCCCAACACAGATCCCTGTGGAACTCCGTGACTGAGCTTAGAGCTGGAGGAAAATCCATCATTGACATGGACAAACTGAAATCTATCAGACAAATAAGATCTAAACCACTGCAACGGAGTTCCACTGAGTCCAACAAAGTGTTCCAATCTATCAAGTAGAATGGCTTGATCAATAGTGTCAAAGGCTGCACTGAGATCTAAAAGAACAAGAACAGAGACAAGTCCATTATCAGATGCAGTCAGGAGGTCATTAGAGACCTTCACTAAGGCAGCTTCAGTGCTGTGATGAGCTCTGAACCCAGATTGAAACACCTCAAACAAACCAACTCCCTGCAAATGCTCAGATAATTGCACAGCAACAACTCTTACCAAGATTTTTGAAATGAAAGGCAAATTAGAGATTGGTCGATAATTAGCCAAAACTCCAGGATCGAGCGTCGGTTTTTTAAGTAAGGGTTTAATTACAGCAGTTTTAAAAGCCAGTGGAACACAACCCAGAGTTAAAGAAGAATTAATGATAAGAAGAATACAGCTACTAATAATTGGGAAAATAATTTTAAATAACCTGGAAGGAATAGGGTCCAGAAGGCAAGATGAAGGCTTAGAAGAGGAAATTATTTTATGCAACTCTAAGAGGTCGATTGGAGCAAACTTATCTAAGCAGATATCAGTTGAGGGAGTTGCAGTAGTTAATGTACTAGAGTTTACGGTAGGAAGAATCTGACTGATTTCATCTCTAATAGTTAAAATTTTAAGATTGAAATAGTTCAGAAAGTCCTGACTAGAAAGCTCAGGGGGGATGCGAGGATTGACCGAGTCCTGGCTCTTTGTAAGCCTGGCTATAGTGTTGAAGAGAAACCTGGGGTTATTCTTGTTTGCTTCTATTAATGCAGAATAATAGCTTGATCTAGCTTTTCTAAGAGATTTTTTATAGATTAAGAAATGATTTCTCCACGCCAAGTAGAATTCATCTGAATTAATTGAACGCCATTTCCTTTCCATTTGACGAGTTTTCTGTTTTAAGCCATGAGTTTCTGAGTTAAACCAAGGGGTAAGAAATCTCTGGTTAGGCTTTTTCTTTTTTAAAGGGGCTACCAAATCTAGAGTCCGATGCAGAGAGGCAGTAACACCATCAACCATGCTATCAATCACGATTGGAGCAGACTCTCCATCACTTATTTCTGGTGTTTCTGTTGTGTTGACCCATGGCATAGAGGAGACAATCTGCAAAAATTTAGCAACAACGTCATCAGAAAGACGTCTGCTGTAGTAGTATTTTTCTTTAGGAAATAAGTGATCAGAGATAATGAAATCAAAAATTAACACAATGGTCAGACAGTACAGGATTATGAGGAGACACTACCAGATTTTCGATATCTATACCATAAGTCAAAACAAGGTCCAATGTATGGTGGAAATAATGGGTAGAATTTTTTACTTTTTGGGAAAACCCCATTGAGTCTAAAATTGAATTGAACGCCTTATTAAGACAGTCACTCTCAATATCAACATGTATATTAAAGTCCCCTACAATAATTATTCTATCAGTTTTCAGCACTAAATCAGCTAAAAATTTGGCAAATTCCGATAGAAACTCTGAATAGGCCGTGGAGGACGATAAACTATGGCAAAGAGAATTGGGTTCAAGCCAAGATTGCCAACAGGCCCCACACTGAAGACCAAACCTTCAAAGGAATTAAAACATAATTTCTGCTTAACATTAACTAGTAATTTAGAATGGAAAATTGCCGCCACTCCACCACCACGACCAGAACCTCTGGGGTTATGACAGTTTAAATACCCAGAGGGAGTTGATTCATTCAAACCAACATAATCATCAAGCCCGAGCCAGGTCTCTGTGAGGGATAGTAGATCGATCTGGTGATAGATTAATAGATCATGGACCAGAAGAGACTTAGAAGATAGAGACCTAATGTTTAATAAGCCACATTTAATTTTTAAACTTTGCGGAGGAACAGAGGGCAAATTAATAATTTTATTAATTTTAGGGACTTGAGGCTGGATTAGAATTTTACCAACATTTTGTTTAATCAATCTGGGAAGTTTATGCATTCTATTTTTTTTTAAACTTTTTTATTAACTTTAGAGGGAGCAGAAAAAGGTTCTCTAAGGGGGGAGACAGGGGCAAAGTTGAAAGGTGGTGGATGAGGAGGAGCTGCAGAAGTGCGAGTGTTTTTCAGGTTGTGATGTATTTGTCCTGGGTTACAATATTTAGGGCAACGGGAGACAGACTCAATCTCTGAAGGATTATAAATCAAAGGCTGATCCAAACGGTAAAGACCACCTGAGTTAATGGGATCGATACAATACGTGGGAACAGAACCAAAAAAGGGCAGTTTGGCAAACCCAGAAACTTCAGAGTGAGTAAACACACCAGGTTTCAGTCACTGTACCAGAAAACACCGAATAGAATAGAAAAGATTGTCTCTTAAAACATGTGCACCAAGTCTATTTGGGTGGATGCCATCAGGCCTCATAAGTGATGGGCGGTTCCAAAATAAGTTAAAATTGTCAACAAAACCAATGTTAAAAATAGCACAAGTAAAACAAAGCCAAGAATTAAGACTGAGAGTTCTGCTAAAACGATTGCAGCCTCGCCTGAGAGGTGCCAAAGGCCCAGAGATGAGCGCACGTCTGCCACAGTTCATGAGAGTGGACAGAAGGCTCCTGAAGTCACTTTTTAAAATCTCAGATGCTTCATCTGGGATGTTATTGCATCCCACATGCACAACGACAGTTTGTACGTGAGGGAATTCATTCAGCAGGTCAGGGATAAGAGCCTCAATGTCAGAGACTCTAGCCCCGGGAAAAAATCGAGTAATACAGTACCTGCTTCTGACGTTCCTCATGATCGAGTCACCAATTACCAGCGTCGTCTGGGAGGGGTTTGTCGGTGGATTCTGATGTGGAGAGGAATTGTGAAGAGGATGATGTTGTTGTTGCGAAGGCGGGAAGATGCGCTCTTTTCTTCTATCTGGAGCAGGTGTGTAATTTGACACACCCTGAGTGGTCTTTATCCTGGGTTTGTGGACATGAGCCGCCGCTGAAGGAAAGGAGGGAGGACGAGAGGCATCCACGGGTGGGCGGCCAGTGTCCAGGTGGGGAAAATCCTCCAGGGAAAGGATATCAAATTTGTTATCCAAGGACACGGGAAGAGAAGAGGCGCGGCCCATTCTGGTCGATTGACGATGGTTATTAGCTGGTCGAACCAAGGTCCAGGGCGCGGATGGAGGAAGAGAGGGAACAAGTGAAGCTTTTGGTTTAGCCCCGAGACGAAACCAGTGTTTGTTGCTGAGGTCATGGACGTCTGCGGAGGCTGCGGAGGCTGGAGCAGGTGCTGAAGCAGGTGTGGAGGTAGGTGGAGATGCGCTGAGCTCACCCAAATAAGTAGCAGTTTCCGCCAGCTGCGAGGCAGTAGCTGGAGCCGATGATCGCCCGAGAATGATAGTGTAAAGATTGGAGAGCCTCGTTTCCAGCTCAGAGACCTTATCGAGGAGCGATAAACAGCGGGTACATGACGGAGGAGGAGCCCTGGCGTTCCAGGCGCTGAGATGGATAGCCCGCAGCTAGCCAAAAACAGCTACTCGTGCGTCCGAATGGACTTTTAGGCGAGGCTAATACCGAGGTAACAGTAAATAAAAACTAATAACAACATACAGGGATAAAAAAAATTAAATCAATAAAAACAATCAATAAAAACAAACAAAAACGGAGAAAAAAGTACTCTGACGCGATGAGTGTCAGACGCAGATGTCAACGCAGCTGTCAACCATCATCTTCACACTAACGCTCCCAGTGATCCAAAGTTTGAGTCCCAGTGATCCAAAGTTTGAGTCATCTTATAATCACTAAGTGGTGGTAACACAATCATGAGTGCACAAAGGACTCCCCCAATACAGCTAACAAGCTAATTAGCCACCGCACACGTGACGTAACCCACAAATCCTCAAGAGGTATGTGTTGCAAACACTAGACAATGTTTAATTTGTGTGTGAAATGACAATAGGCCTGTTCTTTATTATATTATATTATGTTAATTTACTACCATATCACAGTAATATGACAACACACTCTTGTGTAATATTGCTTAATTACAAACCTTGTCAGTAAGAAGAATGGAGGGAAAAAATAACAAAAAAAAAAAAGAAAACCAACATGAAAGGGTCAATTAACCGTAATGCCGATTTAAGGTCAGATTGCCCAGCCCTAGCTTAATATTTTTTCTCTTGATTTCATCAGTTGTTGTTGTTGTTCGTCCATCGTTCTCGACGATGACCAAGGACATCACAGGGAAGAGGACTGTGTGCGGTGTGTCCGGCTGTGGCTGATCAATCCGATGCGGGCACAGAAGGCTCTGCCACAGGTCGGGCACAGGTGGTCTGCACAGGCAGAAAATAGAGGGGTAGCTCTGGACTTGCGAAGCTCATGTTTTCTCTGGGCCTTGGCAATCCTGTTCATCTCAAAGGAGGCAGCACTTTTGCAGGTACGGCTACGCCAGTCTGGTCAGTCTAGCGCTAGGGTCTCCCAGGTGTCAGGACTGATGTCAAAGCTCTTCAGGGAGGCCTTAAAAGTGTCTTTGTAGCATTTCTTCTGACCACCTTGTGAGCATTTGCCCTCTCCTAGTTCACCATAGAACAGTCTCTTTGGTAGGCGTGAGTCAGGCATACGAACAAGGTGGACAGCCCACCTAATCTGGGCTCTCTTGAGCAGGTGTGGATGCTAGGCAGCTCAGCTTGGGAGAGGACCTCTGTGTCAGGGATTTTGTCCTACCAGGTGATCTTCAGGAGCTTTCTGAGGCAGTTCAAGTGGAAGTGGTTTAGCTTTCTAGCATGGCGCTCGTAGACTATCCAGGTCTCACAGGCGTACAGTAGGGAAGGCAGGATAACTGCCTTGTACACCTTCAGTTTTGAGGTGAGCCTGATGCCTCTCCTTTCCCACACTGTTGCACGTAGCTGTCCAAATGCTGAGCTTGTCTTGGCAAT
Source organism: Pholidichthys leucotaenia (assembly GCA_020510985.1). Lineage (NCBI taxonomy): Eukaryota > Metazoa > Chordata > Actinopteri > Cichliformes > Pholidichthyidae > Pholidichthys > Pholidichthys leucotaenia. The sequence continues at coordinate 303,737,295 of CM035843.1, forward strand.
GTGCGAACCGACCTCGTCGTCAATGTTGACAGACCTGGAGAGTGTGCTACCGAGGTACATGAACTTGTCGACAGCCTTTAGGGTCTCCCCGTTGACAGTGATGGCTGGTTCCACATAAGTCTTCTGCGGTGCGGGTTGGTGTAGGACCTCGGTTTTCTACATACTGATTGTGAGCCCAAAGTTGTCGCAAGCAGTAGAGAAACAGTTCATGCTCTGCTGCATCTGGGCCTCTGTAGCGGCATTAAGTGCACAGTCGTCTGTGAACAGGAAGTCACACAATGAGTCCCCTTCCACCTTGATTTTGGCTTGGAGCCTCCACAGGTTGAGAACTTGCCGTCCAGCCTGTACCTGATCCTGATGGCACTTTCTTCATTGTCGCAGAAGGCGTCAGACAGCATAGCTGTGAACATCATGCTGAAAAGTGTGGGCGTGAGTACACAGCCCTGCTTGACCCCATTGGTGGCTGGGAAAGCTTCGGAGGAGTCTCTATCGTCCAGTACTTGAGCAAGCATGCCATTGTGGAACTGGCACACCATGCTAATGAACTTTTCCGGGCAGCCGAATTTCGTCATGATCTTCCACAGCCCCTCACGACTGACAGTATCAAAAGCCTTGGTCAGATCTACAAATGTTGTGCAGAGGTCCCTGTTCTGCTCTTGGCACTTCTCCTGAAGTTGGCGTGTGGCAAAGATCATGTCAGCAGTTCTATGACCCTCTCTGAATCCACACTGGCTCTCCAGCAGGTGACCGCCTTCCATGTGCTGAATGAGGCGGTTGAGAAGGACTCTTGTGAGGATCTTGCCGGCGATGGCGAGGAGAGAGATTCCATGGGGGTTGTCGCAGGACTGCCTGTTTCCTTTTCTCTTGTAGAGATAGATAATGGAGGTGTCCTTGAGCTGCTGGGGGATAACTTCCTGCTGCCACATGGTCTGAAAGAGCTTGGAGAGTTTCTGTATTAGAGCTAGTCCTCCTGCCTTGTAGATTTCAGCTGGGATGGAGTCAGAGCCTGGTGCTTTGCCGTTCGAAAGGAGTTTGATCACTTTTTGGACTTCTGATTCCATTGGAGGTTTTGCCAGAGATGTGTTCACCTCTACTTGGGGCATGCGAGTGATGGCTTCTGCATTGATGGACAAAGATCTGTTCAGGACACTGCTAAAATGTGCTGCCCATCTTTCACGATTGCATTCTTGTTGGTGAGGAGAGTGGTCCCGTCAGCACTGAGCAGTGGTGATGTTCCAGAAGACTGAGGCCCGTAGATGGTCTTAAGGGCATTGTAGAAGCATTTGGAGTTGTTACTGTCAGCGTACTGCAGTATTTCATCTGCCTTTCTGCTGAGCCAGAAGTCCTGCATCTCTCTGAGCTTTGCCTGCACCTTTCCTTTGATGGAGTTGAAGGTTGCCTTCTTAGAGGCAGATCTGTTGTCTTGGTGGTACGCTCTGTGGGCTTCACACTTCTCATCAAGCAGCTTTTGGATGTCGTCATTGTTTTCATCGAACTAGTCTTGGTGTTTGTGTGTGTTCTGGCCCAGATGAGTGAGGTGTTGTACACCATGTCTCTGAAAACTGCCCAGTCTTCTTCTGCTCTGACGCTCCGTGGTCAAGCTGACTAAGCTTGCTGTCCAGGTCCTCACTGGGGTTCTGTCACACAGAGTGCTGTTCCAGCTTGCTGACATTGAGTCGCTTGTTTGCCCTTTTTTTTTTCCATGCGGACGCCGTTTGGACTGGATGTGCATGTTGAGCTTTGTGAGTGTCTGTGATCTGTGAATGAGTCTGTGATCCGTCCAGCAGTCTGCACCACACATCGCCTTCATCACTCTAACATCCTGCCTCTCTCTCCTTCTCACAATGATGTAATCGATCAGATGCCAATGCTTGCTGCTTGGATGCATCCAGGAGGGTCTTGTTGCGATTAGGCAAGTGGTAGACTGTATTAGTGATCACAAGGTCATGAGAAGTGTCATGAGTCTGTGTGGTGTCCTAAAAATGACGTGGGCTACATTGACAATTGGAGCTCTTTTTGGGGAAAACCTGGTCTTATGAGACGAGACAGCATTCATCCCACTTTGGATGGTGCTTCTCATTTATCTAACAATCTGACATCTTTTTTATCCAAATTTCCAAAACCATGACTACTCAGAGTTGGGACCAGGAAGCAGAGTCTCAGTCTTACACGCCTCTCTGCAGCTCCTCTTCATCCGCCACCCCTCAGCTTAGCCCCTGTCTTCCCCATCAGAGAATCGTTGTCTGCTCCCTCCAAAGTAAATAAAAATATAATGTATAAGCATCCCAAAGTGATAAAGCAAAATATTGGTAAAACTCAAATTAAACATAAAGCCTCTAAATTGAATGATTTGGCCTCTGTTCCTCCTCATAATTTAAAAATTAAATGTGGTTTATTAAATATTAGGTCTCTAACTCCCAAGTCTCTGTTAGTCCATGATCTGTTAATTGATCATCAGATTGATTTAATTTCCCTTACAGAGACTTGGTTAGGACAAGAGGATTATGTTGGTTTAAATGAATCAACTCCCTCTGGTTATTTAAACTGTCAAAATCCCAGAAGTTCTGGTCGTGGAGGAGGAGTAGCATCAATTTACCATTCCAAATTACTAGTTAATGTAAAGCAAAAAACATGTTATAATTCCTTTGAGGGCCTGGTCCTCAGTGTTGGGCACTTTAGCAATTCCAGGTTAAACCCAATTTTATTTGCCATAGTTTATCGTCCCCCATCAACCTATTCAGAATTTTTATCCGAATTTCCTGATTTCTTAGCTGATTTAGAGCTGAAATCTGATAGAATAATTATAGTAGGGGACTTTAATATACATGTGGATGTAGATAGTGACTGCCTTAATGTGGCTTTTAATTCAATATTAGACTCGATTGGGTTTTCTCAGAAAGTAGGAAATTCTACTCGTTACCTCCACCATACATTGGACCTTGTTCTGACATATGGCATAGAAATAGAAAATCTTGTAGTGTCTCCTCATAACCCTGTACTGTCAGACCATTGTCTGTTAATTTTTGATTTTACTATTTCTGACTATTTGGCTCCTAAAGAAAAATATTATCACAGTAGATGCCTCTCAGATGATGCTGTTTCCAAATTTATGCAGATTGTTTCCTCTATGCCATGTGTCAACACAACGGAAATAAGCTATAGACAGCTTGCTCCTTCTGTAATTGATAACATGGTGGATAGTGTTTCAGCTTCTCTGCATCAGGCTCTAGACTTGGTGGCCCCCTTAAAAAAGAAAAAGTCTAATCAGAGATTTCTAACTCCTTGGTTCAACACAGAAACTCGTAGCTTAAAACAGAAGACTCGTCAATTAGAAAGAAAATGGCGCTCTACTAATTTAGATGAAATCTATTTAGCTTGGAGAAATCATCTTTTAATTTATAAAAAATCTCTTAGAAAAGCTAGAACGAGTTATTACTCTGCATTAATAGAAGAGAACAAGAATAATCCCAGGTTTCTTTTCAGTACTGTAGCCAGGTTGACAAAGAGTCAGGACTCTGTCAATCCTAGCATCCCCTTAGAGCTTACTAGTCAGGACTTTATGAACTTTTTCAATAATAAAATTTCATCCATCAGAGATAAAATCAATCAGATTCTTCCCACAGTTAACTTAAATACTGTAACTACTACAACTCCTTCTATTGATGTCTGTCTTGATGAGTTTACTCCAATCGACCTTTGTGAGTTAGACAAAATAGTTTCCTCATCCAAACCTTCAACTTGTCTTTTAGACCCTATTCCTACCAGGTTATTTAAAGAAGTCTTCCCACTTATTGGTAGCTTTATTCTTCATATAATCAATTCTTCATTAACTTTAGGCCATGTACCGCAGGCTTTTAAAACGGCTGTAATTAAACCCTTACTCAAAAAGCCAACGCTAGATCCAGGAGCTTTAGCTAACTATAGACCAATCTCTAATCTCCCTTTCATTTCAAAAATCTTAGAAAGAGTTGTTGCTACGCAATTATTTGACCACCTGCAGGGAAATGGTTTATTTGAGGAGTTTCAATCTGGGTTTAGAATCCATCATAGCACTGAAACAGCCTTAGCGAAGGTCACTAACGACCTCCTCATTGCATCTGATAATGGACTAGTTTCTGTACTTGTCCTTTTAGATCTTAGTGCAGCTTTTGATACTATTGATCATAATATTCTACTTGATAGATTAGAACACTATGTTGGACTTAATGGAACTTCGTTGCAGTGGTTTAGATCTTATTTATCTGATAGGTTCCAGTTTGTTCATGTAAATGATGAGTTTTCTCTCAGCTCAAAGCTTAGTTATGGAGTTCCACAGGGATCTGTGCTTGGCCCTACTCTTTTTAGTTTATATATGCTTCCGTTAGGCAACATTATTAGAAAGCACTGTATACATTTTCACTGTTATGCAGATGACACACAATTATACCTGTCAATGAAGCCAGATGATACTAATCAATTAGCCAAGTTAGAAGCCTGTCTTAAGGAAATCAAAGTTTGGATGACTTGTAATTTCCTGCTATTAAATTCAGATAAGACTGAAGTCATTCTTGTTGGTCCAAAAAACCTTAGAAATTCCTTTCCAAATCAAACTTTCAGTTTGGATGCAGTTACTCTTTCTCTTAATAGCTCTGTGAGGAACCTTGGAGTTATTTTTGATCAGGATTTGTCCTTCAATTCACATATTAAATTTGTTTCTAAGACTGCCTTCTATCATTTGTGTAATATTGCCAAGATTAGGAGCATCTTGTCTCAGAGTGATGCTGAGAAGCTGATCCACGCTTTTGTTAGCTCAAGATTAGATTATTGTAATTCTTTATTATCAGGCTGTCCTAAAACATCTTTAAAAAGTCTTCAGCTGATCCAAAATGCTGCAGCAAGAGTTTTAACAGGTACTAGAAAGAGAGATCATATCTCTCCGGTTCTGGCCTCCCTTCATTGGCTTCCCATAGAGTTTAGAATTAAGTTTAAAATCCTTCTTCTTACTTACAAAGCTCTAAACAATCAGGCTCCTTTTTATTTAAAAGATCTGATACTACCGTATTATCCTAACAGAGCACTACGCTCCCAAAATGCAGGTTTACTTGTAATACCTAGAATCTCCAAAAGTACAATGGGAGGCAGAGCCTTCAGTTATCAAGCTCCTCTCCTGTGGAATCAGCTGCCAATCTGGATTCGGGAGTCAGACTCGATCTCTGTTTTTAAGAATAGGGCTAAAACCTACCTTTTTGATATAGCCTACAATTAGGGAGGGATCATCTGTTTCTGAACCCTCCCTTAGTTATGCTGCTAATAGGTTTAGTTAGCCGGGGGACCTCCAGTAATGCACTGGGCCTCACTCCTTTCCTCACTCTCTATGAAATATTTTTTTTTTGCTGGTCATTAACATTTGTTTGTTCTCTCCCATAGATTGAGTCCCCATCGTGCTGTTTGCTCTCTACATGTCTGTTCTTTTCTTCTTCTCTGTCCCCTCACCCCCCAGCCAGTCGCAGCAGATGACTGCCCCTCCCTGAGCCTGGTTCTGCTGGAGGTTTCTTCCTGTTAAAAGGGAGTTTTTCCTCTCCACCATCGCCAAGTGCTTGCTCACAGGGGATCGCTTGATTGCTGGGGTCTTTCTGCAACTGTGGGGGTCCTCCCTACAGTTGATAGTGCTATGAGATGACTGTTGTTGTGAAATGGCGCTATATAAATAAAGTTGAATTGAATTGAAATTGAATTGAGAAGCGCATGTCTTCAACAGGAGAAGATCGTTGCTGTTGTACTTTCCAACTCCATTTCTCCCAAGGACTCCCTCCCATGTCTGGTAGTCTGTACCAACTCTGGCATTAAAGTCTCCAAGAACAACGAGTTTGTTCTCCTTCGGTATGCCTTCAATGAGAGTCTCTAAGTCCTCGTTAAACATGCTTTTGATCTCATCTGTGTTTGTCATGGTGGGGGTATATGCCCTGATGAATGTGGCATGGCGTTTTCCTCGGAGGGGGAGCCGCAGGGTCATGAGGCGATTGTTGGTTCCTTTGGGGATTCTGGTAAGCTTGCTGATCAGATTGGAGCTGATCGTGAAACCCACTCCTGCTTCATGGCGTTCTTCGCTGCCTCGGCCTCTCCAGAAAAAGGTGAATCTTTGACTTCTATCAACTGACCTTCATCTGCAAACCTGGTCTTGCTCAGAGCTGTGATGTGGATGGTGTACTTGCTGAGTTCTCTTGCGTCAAGTTCTGTCTGTCTCTCAGGTCTTTCCACTTTGGAGATGTCCATGAGCGTTTGCACATTCCAAGTGCCAGTGGTGAGTGATTCCACCTTAGTTGATTTCTTCAGAAAATTTCGACCGCTAGGGTGGGATCCCTGCCAGCTGTGGCTTGCTGGCCAGGGTGTAGCAAAGCAGGCTATGTTTATGGCACCTTTTCTAGCCCCTTCCTTAGGCCATGGAGGTGAACAGAGTGAATCCTAAAGAGGGCTGCTCAGACACCCAGGGGGCTGCCTAACTCCACTGCTGCTTTGGTCCAGTAGAGAGCGACCCTATGCCCTGGGCCGCCTGTGTGTGGGATTGTGGCTACAGCTTCCAGTGTATCTGTACCTGCTGCTTCGTCGCTTGCCCATCGCCACAGGACTTGGGGGCGGGGGGGGGGGGATGTAAGAAGGAAATTGGGGGGGGGGGTGATGTCTTGACTTGCGCGTGAATTTGATTTAAGTGAGGGAGAGTTGTGCAGGGTCGTCAGCCTAACTCTCTCGTCTCAGCTTATCTGGATCCAGTGGCAAGATGCAGTCAAGATGGCTGGAGATAGGTTAGGATGCAGTGAATGGCCAGCAGTGTCCTACGTGTCTCAGTGTGCCCTAGTTGTGTTCCACAGTGCTTTGCTGGGTCTGCCTTCTTGCCAGTTGAGCCACTCTGGTGGTTTCCTCCATGTAGTCCACCAGGTTCAGTCTACGCATGTGTAGGTAGACAAGCCCTGCCTCACCGAGGGTTTCAAACCCGTCGGCTACCCTCACCTGGTTTTGCCCACCAGTTGAAGCAGTTTACCGGGGTGGGGCCGCTGTTGCATGCAGACAGCTACTTGGAGCCACAGGTGAGAGTTGAGTGCCAAGTGGGAACCAAAGCGGACCAACCACCCGGAAGTGCGACTGTTGCCCTGTCAGAGGTACTATCCCTCCCTGACACTCCATACATCCTCCATGAAAGGGTCAATTAACCGTAATGCTGATTTAAGGTCAGATTGCCCAGCCCTAACTTAATATTTTTTTTCTCTTGATTTCATCAATTATTAATATCATGTATGACCTCCATTTGCTGCCAGCAAAGCCTCAATTCTTTGTGGGACTGATGCCATTAAGTTGTCAATTTGATACCAAGGAATGTGGTTCCATTCATCAAGCAGCACCGCATCAAGTTCAGCATGATTTGTTGGTGCAGGATCCCCACTGTGTACACGCTGATCCACAACATCCCAGAGATGTTCTGGTTTTATGCATTGAGATGACAGGGATTTTTTTTATTGTACATGCATTAACTTAGTAAAAAAATTAACAGCTTTAAAGTGCATAATCATTATAAAGATATACAGGATATTGTTTTCTTTGTATGTTGCATTTTTATTGCCTCCCAGTATATTTCAATGATGATCTTAGGAGAGACAGTAAGAAAATACAATGTTTAGTCAATAATTATTTTACCTCCCTCACCCAACAATGCAAGAAAAAAAAGATGAGTACCAATGCCTTTCAGTTGAAACAGGTTTTGATAAATGCATTTCCGTCCTCTGTCAGGCTCTTATATGGAGCTGTGACAGGACTGCAGCCATAACAAAGTGTAACTGTCTGCTGCTTGGATCAACTCTCTAGAATCTAACCTTTACAACCTCTCCAAACTGCACAAAGATAGTACATCTTCATCCATACTTGGAGACAATTAGGTTGGTGGGACGGCCAACAATGTCAGTCCTGCTCTTTACTGTAAACAATGGCTGTGTTGTCCTCCCAGGAGGCCAATCTGATGTCGGAGTGATATAATACAGCCCAAATTCAGATGGCAGGACAATAGCAGCTGTAGCCTCAACCTCATTAGCAAAGATATAGTTGGAAAAACAATGGCTATAACCACAAAGGTTGTGATTTAGACTGATGCTAATGTAATGGAAACAATGTAATTTGTAGTGACACATACAGCAAATTAAGATGTTCAGTATTTTTTTTTCAGCTGCCGCCTCATAAAAACTGATTGAGCTAGACCTTTCCCTTTTCCTTTTGCTGTCTCCTAGGAATAGATCAGTACAGAGAATCACCACCTGCTGATGCAGTCACATAGCTTAGGATTGTTGTTCTTTCCCAATGTGAATAAATCCAGCAGGAGAGGGAAAATATGACTGTATCTTCTATACAGAGCTTAATATTAACGTTTTTGTTCATCAGCCACTATGAAGAGTTGTACACTTAGTAGACACTCAGTGTCTTCACCGACCACGTTTGTTGTTGAAATGTGTTTTATTTCATCATTGTTGAGTCTGTTTTTTTTTTACTATCATCAAAATGAGCGATAGAAGGTTTATCAACTTCAGCCTCAAAAACAGCCATTTTGAGTATTTTCATTCAAATAAATCTGCATATTTTAAAATGAAGGTAAGGCAGCTGAATTATAATGATAAACTGGTCTGTTAAGATCCATAAGAGAGATTGTCTTAGGTCGATGCCGCCAAGGACACAGTCCAAGGACAGATAATTTTTTCACACATAAGGAGTTGTTCAGAACTCCTTATACGAACTCCTTATACAAAGAAATAGAGTGATGATAATCAAGTCAGTGGCGGTAATGCACCTGTAAGCTGGTTGCCAACCGCCAATCAAATCTAAAAGAAGAAGAAGAAGGAGATTTTCTTATTAAATATTTAGCATTTTTCAGAAATTTCCCATTTTTGAAATTTATAACGCTTACATTTATTTTTTCTTTGTAAATATTTAACTTTTTTCCTCAACATTTGTGACTTTCTCCTTGCAAATATGTTTTCTCATAAAATTGCATCTTGCCTATGATAACCTTTTTTTAATCATTATTTAGCTGCAATGTCAAAAAAGGACTCAGTTGTGAGTAGCTCCACCATTCTTGCTAATTCTTTCAAAAATTTGTTTAGGCATGCAAGATGCAAGTGTTTCCAGGAGGCTTGTGGGAACTTTGCTCCATGTGGTGAAGATGGTTTTACAAAGGGCATCCACGGTCAGGAATTGATGTCTGTTTTTATTAACTTCCCTTGCCATCCGTCCCCGAATGTTCTCAGTCGGATTTTGTCAGGCGGGTGTTGTGAACTGCAGCAATGTGCTGTTGACTCACCCAGTTATCACCACACAGACGAGGACCGTCAGTCAAGAGGGATGCCCACTGTAACATCTCCACATAGCCAGCTGCTGTTTGATGCCCCTGAACTTAGTGTCATCCACCGTTATGCCTGCGAGCGTGAACTGTGCCTCCGCCTGGAGGAACCACGAGTCTGGGTTGTCCTGCCAGAATTCCGGCAGTTTGACGGTGATGGCGCTCGCTAGGGCAGACTCCAATGAGTCCTGATCGTGGAGAGCATTTCCAGGCATTCTCACACATCACTGGTCACCAATGTGGGGAGCGTGAAATAACGAAGCTGAATTGGCTTTTAATTCAGGTTTTATTCAAGCACTTCATCCCCAGCCTTCTCTCGAGAACAAAAGAGGATGAGCTGCATCAGACCTTCACATTTATACATCTCACACAAAGGGAGAATCACATATCCCTGTCAAAACCCCCTATTGACATTAACTCCCCCTCCAGTCTCTCAGTCCTCCACCTGTCCCCCAGGAGGTCGGGAAGTCCTTCCAGTCTCTTATCCCCGTACCTCCGTCCTCTTGTTGTTAAAAGCAGGTGGTCCAGACATATTGTTCCATTCAGGACGTGAGGTCAATCCACACATGCAATCTCCTTTATGCTTAAGCATATGTAGGCAAAAATACATGGGCTACAATTACAGTAGATGCCTCTCAGATGATGCTGTTACCAAATTTATGCAGATTGTTTCCTCTATGCCATGTGTCAACACAACGGAAATAAGCTATAGACGGCTTGCTCCTTCTGTAATTGATAACATGGTGGATAGTGTTTCAGCTTCTCTGCATCAGACTGTAGACTTGGTGGCCCCCTTAAAAAAAGAAAAAGTCTAATCAGAGATTTCTAACTCCTTGGTTCAACACAGAAACTCGTAGCTTAAAACAGAAGACTCGTCAATTAGAAAGAAAATGGCGCTCCACTAATTTAGATGAAATCTATTTAGCTTGGAGAAATCATCTTTTAATTTATAAAAAATCTCTTAGAAAAGCTAGAACGAGTTATTACTCTGCATTAATAGAAGAGAACAAGAATAATCCCAGGTTTCTTTTCAGTACTGTAGTCAGGTTGACAAAGAGTCAGGACTCTGTCAATCCTAGCATTCCCTTAGAGCTTACTAGTCAGGACTTTATGAACTTTTTCAATAATAAAATTTCATCCATCAGTGATAAAATCAATCAGATTCTTCCCGCAGTTAACTTAAATACTGTAACTACTACAACTCCTTCTATTGATGTCTGTCTTGATGAGTTTACTCCAATCGACCTTTGTGAGTTAGACAAAATAGTTTCCTCATCCAAACCTTCAACTTGTCTTTTAGACCCTATTCCTACCAGGTTATTCAAAGAAGGCTTCCCACTTATTGGTAGCTTTATTCTTCATATAATCAATTCTTCATTAACTTTAGGCCATGTACCGCAGGCTTTTAAAACGGCTGTAATTAAACCCTTACTCAAAAAGCCAACGCTAGATCCAGGAGCTTTAGCTAACTATAGACCAATCTCTAATCTCCCTTTCATTTCAAAAATCTTAGAAAGAGTTGTTGCTACGCAATTATTTGACCACCTGCAGGGAAATGGTTTACTTGAAGAGTTTCAGTCTGGGTTTAGAATCCATCATAGTACTGAAACAGCCTTAGCGAAGGTCACTAATGACCTCCTCATTGCATCTGATAATGGACTAGTTTCTGTACTTGTCCTTTTAGACCTTAGTGCAGCTTTTGATACTATCAATCATAATATTCTACTTGATAGATTAGAACACTATGTTGGACTTAATGGAACTTCGTTGCAGTGGTTTAGATCTTATTTATCTGATAGGTTCCAGTTTGTTCATGTAAATAATGAGTTTTCTTTCAACTCAAAGCTTAGTCATGGAGTTCCACAGGGATCTGTGCTAGGCCCTACTCTTTTTAGTTTATATATGCTTCCGTTAGGCAACATTATTAGAAAGCACTATATACATTTTCATTGTTATGCAAATGACACACAATTATACCTGTCAATGAAACCAGATGATAGTCATCAATTAGCCAAGTTAGAAGCCTGTCTTAAGGAAATCAAAGCTTGGATGACTTGTAATTTCCTGCTATTAAATTCAGATAAGACTGAAGTCATTCTTGTTGGTCCAAAAAACCTTAGAAATTCCTTTCCAAATCAAACTTTCAGTTTGGATGCGATTACTCTTTCTCTTAATAGCTCTGTGAGGAACCTTGGAGTTATTTTTGATCAGGATTTGTCCTTCAATTCACATATTAAATTTGTTTCTAAGACTGCCTTCTATCATTTGCGTAATATTGCCAAGATTAGGAGCATCTTGTCTCAGAGTGATGCTGAGAAACTGATCCATGCTTTTGTTAGCTCGAGATTAGATTATTGTAATTCTTTATTATCAGGCTGTCCTAAAACATCTTTAAAACGTCTTCAGCTGATCCAAAATGCTGCAGCAAGAGTTTTAACAGGTACTAGAAAGAGAGATCATATCTCTCCGGTTCTGGCCTCCCTTCATTGGCTTCCCATAGAGTTTAGAATTAAGTTTAAAATCCTTCTTCTTACTTACAAAGCTCTAAACAATCAGGCTCCTTTTTATTTAAAAGATCTGATACTACCGTATTATCCTAACAGAGCACTACACTCCCAAAATGCAGGATTACTTGTAATACCTAGAATCTCCAAAAGTACAATGGGAGGCAGAGCCTTCAGTTATCAAGCTCCTCTCCTGTGGAACCAGCTGCCAATCTGGATTCGGGAGTCAGACTCGATCTCTGTTTTTAAGAATAGGGTAAAAACCTACCTTTTTGATATAGCCTACAATTAGGGAGGGATCATGTGTTTCTGAACCCTCCCTTAGTTATGCTGCTAATAGGTCTAGTCAGCCGGGGGACCTCCAGTAATGCACTGGGCCTCACTCCTTTCCTCACTCTCAGTGAAATATTTTTTTTTTTGCTGGTCATTAACATCTGTTTGTTCTCTCCCATAGATTGAGTCCCCATTGTGCTGTTTGCTCTCTACATGTCTGTTCTTTTCTTCTTCTCTATCCCCTCACCCCCCAGCCAGTCGCAGCAGATGACTGCCCCTCCCTGAGCCTGGTTCTGCTGGAGGTTTCTTCCTGTTAAAAGGGAGTTTTTCCTCTCCACCGTCGCCAAGTGCTTGCTCACAGGGGATTGCCTGATTGCTGGGGTCTTTCTGCAACTGTGAGGGTTCCCCCTTCAGTTGAAAGTGCTATGAGATGATTGTTGTTGTGAAATGGCGCTATATAAATAAAGTTGAATTGAATAAATAAAGTTGAATCTTCCTCCTTCACCGTTCTCTGTCCCACCTGGAGAAGCTCGGGAATGTGGTAAGGATCATGTTCTTTGACTTCTCCAGTGCTTTCAACACCATCCAACCGATGATCCTTAAGGACAAGCTGCTGTGCGCAGGGGTGGACCAACACCTGTCATCATGGATCCTGGACTACCTCACTAACCGGCCACAGTTTATGAGAACCCAAGATTGTGTGTCCGACACGATCATCGGAAGCACGGGGGCCCCCCAGGGAACGGTCTTGACTCCCTTCCTGTTCACCCTTTATAATGCGGACTTCTCACACAACACAACACACTGCCATCTACAGAAGTTCTCTGACGACTCTGCGATCGTCGGCCTCATCTCCAACGGAGATGAAGCTGAGTACAGAGGACTTATCCAGGACTTTGTGGACTGGTGCCATCGGAACTGCCTCCAGATCAACGTGAGGAAAACTAAGGAGCTGGTGGTGGACTGCCGCAGGCAAGGACAACCCCTCACAGCACCAGTAAACATACAGGGAACAGACATTGAGATGGTGACATCCTACAAGTACCTGGGTGTTCATCTGAACAATAAACTAGACTGGTCACACAATACCGACGCACTCTACAAGAAGGGACAGCGCAGGCTGTTCCTACTGAGGAGGCTCAGGGTTTTTGGTGTACAAGGGGCACTGCTGAAGACATTCTACGACACGGTGGTGGCACCAGCCATCACTTTTGGAGTGGTCTGCTGGGGCAACGGCATTACAGCAGCCGATAGGAAGAGACTGAACAAACTGATCAAGAAAGCTAGATCTGTCCTGGGGCAACGCCTTGACCCAGTGGAGGAGATAGGAGAGAAAAGGATGGTGGCTAAACTGTCATCTCTGCTGGAGTCCGAGTTCCACCCTATGCAGGACATACTGAATGCACTAAGGAGCTCATTTAGCAGTAGACTACATCACCCTAGGTGCGCAACCGAGAGGTTTTGTAGGTCCTTCCTACCTACTGCTGTCAGACTGTATAACCTAAGCAGGGCTGCTCACAGAGATAGCAAAAAAATATAACGACCTAATAGTATTGAATGCAAAAGACGCAACAGACTTACACAAATGGTCCCCTCCAGTATACAACTAGGACAATATCAGTAGCTATGGAGGGTGACAATATGTATGGGTACATATTCATACTATGTAGGATAACTAGGTAGACGGTTATGCTGTTTATTCCATCTTGCTACAATGCTCCGCACTGTGTATATATATTTATATATTTATGAGTACGTATGTATATTCACTGCTCTTATTATTATTATTATTTTTATTTTTATTTTTCTTATCTTCTTAATTATTGCTCTGTTTTGCTATCCCTGTGCTGTTGCAATCCTGGAATTTCCCCATTGTGGGACTAATAAAGGCTTATCTTATCTTATCTTATCTTATAAAATCACAGACAAATGAGCAAGTCTAACACTACAGCCAGTGTTTGATCATTTCATACATCTTTCGAAGTAAAATCATTACTACATTTTGTCAGTGAGCTTTAAAGCTGTGAATCTCTGGTCTGAACATGGACAAACGCCCCCCGCTCCCCCATAAATGAAAGATGTGTGTCTGACGAGATGTGTGTGTGTGTGTGTGTGTGTGTGTGTGTGTGTGTGTGTGTGTGAAGATGCACAGCAGATAGACAGACAGGTAGAAGTAAGGCATAGGAATATTGTCTGCATTTTTTTTCCTGGAAAAACACAGACTCTAATAGACAATACAGACTACCAGAATAAATTATTTATTTTTTCCTTTCCACTCCGTACCGAGTGATTGGGGACCGTAGGGAGTTTTCAAATGAAGGCACTGCAAATAATTTCCACATCTCTGCTCTTTAACATGCATTCAATACAATTTAGCTGTTGTAATGGATATTGTGTTAAAGTCTGTATTGGCTGTTGCACAAAAGAGTTCTTCTGTATAGCAGAAGTTTCTGCTTAATTTACAAATCACTGTAATAAGAAATGTTTGACAATCATGTGCTTTTTTTGTTTTGTTATATAGAATATCACTGTAGTAAGCTGGAAAAAGCATCTGCTTTAAAATTTGTAATTCTTCCCACAACTTTTAGTGCAAAAAAACCTCTCCAAACATCACAACTTTTATCACAACTTTTAAAAAAGGTCTCATGAATTCATTATTTGTACCAATTATGAATCAGTCTCAAAAAACCCTTGTGAGTTCTTGTCTGCTGATAATCAAGAAGATGGACATGAAATCAAACAATAATTCCCATATGTCTTTCAATAGTTTAATAAGAAATGTCAGAATAGGTTAACGTATTTGGATAACTTTAAAACAGAGAATTCAACATGTATCATGGGCACCATAGACTTTTACTGAGTTACTTGTGAATCAAGCATTTGTGGAACCAAACAAAGCATAGTTTAACTTGTCAGTATACTGGAAATTGGAAAACCATAAAATAGCATTGGTCAAGAAAAGTATGTGCAATTTTATGAAGAAAATGATGAGTAAATGATCTAGAAAATGGAAAATTGATGTTACGCTGAAAAAGAATGTAAATTAATGAAAGGACTAAATGCATTTTGAAATTCTGATGGAGGTTTGCATGAAATTAACTTTAAATAACTTATACCAGGAATATTCTGAAGAATTAGGTTTAAATTAAACAACAGACTGTCAGCCAAGCAGAATCATTACATCCCAGTAGGTAGCAGGTGGTCCATTGGATTCTGTTTCAACTGGACCAGCGTGGGTTCTGTTGGAAGACTGGCAGAAAGGCTCTTTACCACAGTTATGGCCTACTCCCGAGACCACAAAGGGGCTGGTTCTTCAGCAGGGTGGCTGTGGTCTTCTTATGCACTGAAGAAGGAATTTGTTTATTGTACAAGGTCCAATCAGAAAGTCCATTTGGGACAAAAGCACGCCACAGACCCATTTCTTCCGATGTACTGTGGCTGTAATGAGTTGGTTTAAGCTTAAAAAAAAATCATACAAAATCTTCTTACATGGTAATTTAAAAAAAAAAGTATTAAAATATGGAAAAGTGAACTTTAAAGAAAAGAGAAATTTTTCACAGAGCATGACAGGCTCTGAGCCTTACTCTGAAGATAGAAAAAAAGGGGAGAGCAGAGAAGCCTGCTCCTTACAGCTTGACCAACACCCCAAAACTGAACAAAGGAAAGTTTTTTCGGGTATGGCAGAATCTCACTGAATTTCATGAAACTGAGTTAAACCAATTACATTTGAGCATCCTGTTCAACAGAAGTCATAAACTCGACCTAAAAAAGAGATGCAGTGAAGCCTGGAGCTCTACTGGTCAGTTAAGTCCAGCTATGGTCTTCCAAAGAGCAGAGAGAGGAGGGGGAGAGACATTTGATATGAGAAGTGAACCCCCCCCCCCCTTAAGACACATACGTTGCTGAATAAAGCATAAATTCCTTAAAATTTAGTGACTAAGATATTCTACTCAATAATAAGGGAACATACAATGTCTCTACATTGTAACTGTAATTAATTTGTGATAGTAAGCATACAAAAATTAATTTCTTCCTGAAACTAAAGCAACACATTAAATCATATCAATAAAAATATTTCACTACAATTGTCCATCCCAAGAGCTCAACCGTGTCTTAAGTAGTGGCTACTATCTTGAGAGAAAGAATATGAATTAATTTATTTGTCCATAATGCAGAGATTCCATTTCAGAGAGAAAAAAAAATCCCTATTTGTCCACCAGATGGCATTGTGAAACTGTCTGGTTGTTTACTGGAGAATCTTGACTCCCAAGTCTGGATTATATCAACCATAAATCTTTCGATTTGGGGCATTCCTTCCTGGAGAAGGGATTAACTTTGACTTTATGGCCAATGGATAGTGTTACAGCTCTGGTCCTTGGGTGATAGAAGCAGTTCATGACCATACTTTTGAGTTGAAACAATTTTCTTCAGCAAAGAATGATTTTAAAAATTGGAGCCAAAAGGGGTTAACGCTACACCCAAAACAAACAGTTTGGGCTCCATAGTGATCTGAATAGATAAAACTTTTTGCATGATCCATCCCACCTCTAACCAAAATTCTTTGATTCTTGGGCATGTCCAAATACAGTGAAAGAATGTTCCTTTGTGTTCCCCACATCTTGTACAGAGATCTGGGATATTAGCATTAAATTTGTTGAGTAATTCAGGTGTGTAATAGACTCTCATTAAGCATTTATACTGTATGAGTTCAGCTGAGAGTTCCACCTGTAAATCATCCCTCCAAGCATTAAGCTTAGATTCTGAAGATTCTTGTCAGCTGTCAGATAACAATCTGTACACTTCAGAGATGATGTTTTTCCCAAAAAAGATTTTTCAGCAGATTTTTTTCCAAAGAGAGCTCTATCGGAATGTTCAGAGACTGGCTCTGGGAAGATCTAATAAAATTCCTGAGCTGCAAGTATTTGGAAAAAATGTTTATGGGGGGGTCCCATGTTTTTCTACTAGCTTGCCAAATGTTTTGATGTTTTCATTCTCAGCATTGTAAATATCTGAAATTTTTCTTAGTCCTTTATCTGCCAATAGCTTGAAATTGCCACCTGCTCTGCCTGGTGTAAGGTATCTGTTCCCCCAAATTGGACTTTGTCTAGAAAGAATCTGTACCTCATCCAGAAACTTTCGTACATTGTGCCACACCGTGATCATATTCCTTACTATGGGGTTAGAAATTCTTTTTTAAAGACTTTTAGGATTGTCAGAATACATACAGTAAATGCCGGAAGATGAAGACCCATGATGGAGCACTCAATGCTCCATCAACTTCACTTCCGCCCTCCCAAGAGAGCAGACGCTTTTTTCTTCTCTCCTGCTGACTTTTCCTCCCCTCCTACTACTGGATCCCAGCTTGCTGTTGTCTGTCTGCGTCTAACTGCGACCGCCGAAAAGAAATTATGGAGTTAATAAGCTGGGCTTTGAACACAATTGACACTATTTTTTCAACAAGGAAAAGTGCTCCGGGGGAAGCTGTCTGCCCCGCTGGA
The DNA here is from genome assembly GCA_020510985.1 of Pholidichthys leucotaenia. NCBI lineage: Eukaryota > Metazoa > Chordata > Actinopteri > Cichliformes > Pholidichthyidae > Pholidichthys > Pholidichthys leucotaenia. The sequence continues at coordinate 303,754,922 of CM035843.1, forward strand.
ACGGCTCCAGTGGGCTATCTATGTGACACAGGTAATTGGAAAATGCTGTGTCTCTCTAATCTCTCTATCGAAGATATTGAAGATTTGTTTATCTTCGTAATCTTGGTGATTGGGATAATTCTGATTGGGACGGGAATTGTCTTGGTTTACCGCAAATTGCTGAAGATGGATTCAACCTATCAAAATGCTGGCCAGGCGAGGTGCATCCAACAAATTGAGAAACTGGAGAAGACCCTGATAGTGACTACTGGAGAACTGTCTCGTAAGGTGGATTACATCATGGGTTCGCTCAGGTCTTTCCACGACGAATTCAAAGCTGCGCAATGAAGGATTAATGTACTGAATCTACAGAAGAAATACAAGTCTTCTCTGTGATCAGTCCTATTTGGCATTATTATTCCCCATGAAAATTCCTCCTGGCTGTCTGCAGACTGTGTTTTTTTCAAAATCATGAGCACAAGGCCTTGGACAGCCAGCTGCAGCGCCAGATAAGACTGGGCGCCAGACAGACAAAACATCTTCTGCCAAGGGTCCTTGGGTCTCTCTTATTATCATCAACACTGCTCAACACCGCACACACATTGATTCATGAACTGATTAAAGATATACTGTACACTGCTCTCTTGTGTCTTGTGGAATTCTGAGTTGTTGCTCTGTGCTATTGAGAGATTTTTTTTCATTGTAATCATAATCTGCTTAAAAAATAAGCTGTATTCTGATAACGAAGTTTTTTTTCTCCTCCCCCCTTGTGTCGTTCCCTCCCTTCCCCTCCCTTCTTATCTATCTCTGTTTGATGAGGCGCCTATTATGGCTGCCGTGTCGTTGTGTCGTGCGCATGCGCACCAATGTCAAGTCAAGTTCCTCGTGTGTTTTTTACATGCTTGGCAATAAAGTTTATTCTGATTCTGATTCTGATTCTGATTCTGATTCAATGTCTCTCCAAGCTGGTGCCTTCCCTGAGAAACAGAAAAATTTCATGGTTCTGATTTGGGTCACCCAGTAGTACCATAATAGATTTGGGCATTGTAGCCATCATCTGTCATAAGGCAAGTAAGTACAATAGGGATAAACGGAGTCTTGGCCATCTGTGTGATTTTTACTTTTTATTGTTGATTGAAAGCACACATTCACTACTGACTACATGGTATCGGAACCAGTGAAACTCTGTTTTATTATGTCATCTATGCGTAGTGTTGTTCTTAAGACTCATATTAGTGTAACACAGGTGGTGACGTCACCTGGAGTATAAGAGGGCTGTGTGGTAGAGGGGTGGTCTCTTCGACCGCCTGTATGCCTAGCGGAAGCGTCTCTGTACATACAGTGAGTCTATAATAAAGTCCTGTGTAGTTCACCATTCACCTCATCATTGTTTTACATTTTATAGACGTAACATTTGGCGACGAGGGTTAGTTATGGGAAGTTATGGATACTGGCGTGTCTTTGATTCGGAATTTTTGGAGTCTCCGGGAGAGCCTCCAGTCCCTTGAGTGAGGTGGTTCGCCACATTTCAAAATTATTTGGTGGCACTAAACCTTGGTGAACTGAAGAATGTATGGGCAAGGGCAATTTTGGTCTACAATTGGGTATGAAAGGACATCGTATCCTTGCTACCTTGGGTGCTAGCGATAGCTTCAACGACGTGGTTGAGCTAATGGTGCGATATTTTTGTGTGCCTGCAAACATCATCGTCAGGAGGATCCAGTTTTGGCAGCGCCACCAGCAGGTCGGCGAGTCAGTGCAACATTATGTTGTGGACCTGTGGCAGCTGGCTAGAGACTCTCATTTTGGTGAATCAGAGGAAGAGATGGTCTGCGACCAGTTGGCGGCGCACACGCTTTGCTTGTCAGCATGATCGAGACTCCTCACGTACTCCAGCGAACTGACATTAGCCACGGCTGTGGAGATAACTCAATGTGAAGCGGCAGACAAATTATCATGCAACCTCGATGAGGGAGCTGCGCTACACTGCTCTGATTCACAATCAGCGGTGCAGGCTGTGGACCCGGACAGTGAAGATAGAGAAGAGGAGGAATGCGCTACAGCTGTGAAGATGAGGTCCATCCCGAGATCGCCAAGATGTTCAGGTTGTGGGTCCACTAAACACCAGTATAAGGCTAGAGAGTGTCCGGCAAGAGCTAAACATTGTGGCTTTGACTTTGCCAGGGCCTGTAGTAGATTTGAGCGAGGGAAACAGTGACACAAAGCGGACACCCCTGCTCCAGCTCCCACGGTTATTCGTACCATTTCTCCAGACACCGATGGCCGTACATATTGTATGGTGAAATTGGACAGAGTGGAAGTACTGTTGCTGACTGACACAGGCGCAGTGAAGCCTGTGTTGAGTTGGCCCACCGTGAGGAGTTTCTTCCCGTACTATCAAGTGAGAGGTCATTTTGGAGCCATTGAGTGGTTATGGAGGAAACAGGCTGTCCATTGTGGGTTTGGTGGAGCTGACGGCTCGATACAAGTCAGTGGTGGTCACCGACTTGAAGTTTATAGTGACTGCCAGTGGCGAGAATGTGATGGGCTGTGACCTCTTTTATGGACTGGGTTTCACCATCACCAGCGGCGTTGGAGAGGAGTGGTCGGGCTGTGGTTTGTGGGACCGACCGGTGACACAAGTGATTGCTACCTTCACTTGTCTGATGATACATGGAAACATCCCAACGAGCTGCAACGTGTCTATGATGAGAGAGAGGTGTCTCAGCACCGACGTGGGTCGTCTCCGGGTGCCAAGAGAAGACGATGCTCTGGTCGGGACCCGCCTGACAGATCTCCGGGGGGTGGGCTCTCCACTGTGACTGACTGGTAATGTGGGGGGGGCAGGGACAATGTGTTTAATGTATGTTGTTGGTATAAATTGCCCAGGTTTAAGTATTATGCATGGTGTTGAAATGAGTATTATTGTAGAAGAGCTTGAAATGACGAGGTGATTTGATATATAAACCAAAGTTTATTTATCAGCTCTCCTAACAAGTCTCATTCAGTGCAGAGGTGGTAGAAGGAAAAGAGACCAAATATCTCCGGCTCACTGACTTTATACTTGCACATAACAAAAGACATGCATAACAAAGGCTGACATCCCTCATTATCTTAATCCCCCCATTGTCTTGGTATTTCCTCTCCTCACCCCAGGGGGTGAGGGTAGCTCCTCCGGTCTCCACCGCAGTATCTGGGAACGTCTTTGTTCTTCACTTGGCGGTTGAGAGCCTTTGTCCTTTCAGAGGTGTGAAGTTGCTTTACATATGTAATTACCAAACATTTCCACATGCTTCAACATATGTAGGTTATGGAATATATGATTAATATAGACCACAGGCCCCCCAAACAACTAAGAAAAGACAATAGAAAGGTTCACAGTCTAAGATAATTACTATGACATACTAAGTGTTACATCTCTTGCCACAGAAGAAACTTTCCAGCAGCCATGCTCCTAAGAGAGTTCAGTGGTAATCATAACAGCATAGTAAAATTATAAGTCAGTCCTAAACTGTTGCAGCACAATTAGTGAACAATTGTGGAGTGGTTTGAATCAGTCCCTGTGCTGTCTGGGTTTTAATCTTCTCCCAAAACTGCTGTAGGTTGGTTTAGGCGTCCTGCTGGGACCTTCTTGTGAGGAATCTGCAGCGTGGGAAGGAGAGTGGTTAATTGTTCCCTGCAGGGGGGCTGAGTCTTTTCTCTTGGGGGGTCTACCCCGCCGAGGTGCTCTCGCCAACTGTGCAGGCTCGTCTTTCAACAAGAAGGCAGGCTTAAGTCTGTCAATGCTGACTGTTTCTTTTCTATCCCCAAAATCAAGCACAAGGTGTTTATCACCATGTTCCAGCACTCTGAATGGCCCATCGTATGCCGGGCGGAAAGTTGGTTTTAAAGCTTCATGCCTAACAAAAATGAACTCAGCGTTTTTTAAAGCTTGAGGGACAAAAACCCGTGGGAAGGAGTGATGAGCTGGACCAGGGAGAGAGTCCAGTCCGTTGCTGCCTAAAAACCTTGGGACTGGAAGGTGCCCTGGCTCTGGGTTCTCTGGTAAAAATTCACCTGGGAGCCTGAGAGGTTGTGCAAAAACTAGTTCTGCAGGAGAGGCGTCTAGATCCTCTTTAGGCACAGCACGCAACCCCAATAAAACCCAGGGAAGTTTATTTACCCAATTTGTATCCGTTAGTGAGGCTCTGAGGGCGGCCTTTAAAGACCTGTGAAAACGCTCGCATAACCCATTAGCCTGAGGGTGATAAGCGGTGGTGCGATGAATTGTTGCCCCTAAGCTGCTGGACATGGCTGACCAAAGCTCTGAGACAAATTGAGGCCCCCTATCTGACGTGATGTCCGATGGGACGCCGAACCGTGCCACCCAGTTTGTCAAAAAGACACGAGCGACTTCCTCCGCTGTGGTTGCCGCTAGAGGGACTGCCTCTGGCCAGCGTGTGGTGCGGTCTATCATTGTTAACAGGTGTGTGAAACCCTGGGAGGAAGGTAGTGGTCCTACGAGGTCGACATGAACGTGGTCGAACCTTCTAGCAGGGATTGGAAAAGGCTCCAGAGGGGCTTTTGTGTGTCTGTGTATTTTGGCGCGCTGACAAGAAATGCAAGTTTTTGCCCATTCTTTTACGTTTTTGCGCAGGCCTGGCCACACAAACTTTTCTGCGACCATTTTAACCGAGGCGCACACACCTGGGTGCGCAAGGGAATGAATTGCGTCGAAAATACGGTGGCGCCATGTAGCTGGTACTAACGGGCGAGGTCGGCCGGTTGAAACATCGCATATTAGGGGGGGCACGCCGTCGCGTAGACCCTTTTTCTCCAGCCTTAACCCTGTTGGTCCAGACAGGAGTGCGCGCACGTCCGCGTCACTGCTTTGTTCCTCTGCCATGGCTGCATAATCTATCCCTGCATGGATAGGTGTTGCGTATGTGTCTGCGTTAGTGAAGAGTTCTGCTGCTGAGGCAGTATAATCTGTCTCCTCGCGCTCTGGTGATGTCACAGCGCGAGAGAGGCAGTCTGCTACCACGTTAAGTTTGCCTGCCACGTGTCGAATGTCTGTGGTGAACTCTGAAATCGCAGCCAGCTGTCTTTGTTGCCTGCCTGACCATGGTTCTGAAATTTTAGCCATAGCAAAGGTGAGCGGTTTATGGTCTACAAAAGCCGTGAAACTCCGCCCTTCTAACCAGAACTGGAAGTGGCGGATGGATAAATGAAGCGCTAGCAGCTCCCTGTCAAAAGTGCTGTATTTACGCTCAGTTTGGTTTAGCGATTTGCTAAAGAATGCTAAAGGTTGCCAGATCCCGCTGACATGTTGTTCTACAACTGCCCCTATAGCCAGGTCCGAAGCGTCTGTGGTTAATTCAATTCAATTCAATTCAATTCAACTTTATTTATATAGCGCCATTTCACAACAACAGTCATCTCATAGCACTATCAACTGTAGGGGGGAACCCCCACAGTTGCAGAAAGACCCCAGCAATCAGGCGATCCCCTGTGAGCAAGCACTTGGCGACGGTGGAGAGGAAAAACTCCCTTTTAACAGGAAGAAACCTCCAGCAGAACCAGGCTCAGGGAGGGGCAGTCATCTGCTGCGACTGGCTGGGGGGTGAGGGGATAGAGAAGAAGAAAAGAACAGACATGTAGAGAGCAAACAGCACGATGGGGACTCAATCTATGGGAGAGAACAAACAGATGTTAATGATCAGCAAAAAAAATATTTCATAGAGAGTGAGGAAAGGAGTGAGGCCCAATGCATTACTGGAGGTCCCCCGGCTGACTAAACCTATTAGCAGCATAACTAAGGGAGGGTTCAGAAACACATGATCCCTCCCTAATTGTAGGCTATATCAAAAAGGTAGGTTTTAGCCCTATTCTTAAAAACAGAGATGGAGTCTGACTCCCGAATCCAGATTGGCAGCTGATTCCACAGGAGAGGAGCTTGATAACTGAAGGCTCTGCCTCCCATTGTACTTTTGGAGATTCTAGGTATTACAAGTAATCCTGCATTTTGGGAGCGTAGTGCTCTGTTAGGATAATACGGTAGTATCAGATCTTTTAAATAAAAAGGAGTCTGATTGTTTAGAGCTTTGTAAGTAAGAAGAAGGATTTTAAACTTAATTCTAAACTCTATGGGAAGCCAATGAAGGGAGGCCAGAACCGGAGAGATATGATCTCTCTTTCTAGTACCTGTTAAAACTCTTGCTGCAGCATTTTGGATCAGCTGAAGACTTTTTAAAGATGTTTTAGGACAGCCTGATAATAAAGAATTACAATAATCTAATCTCGAGCTAACAAAAGCGTGGATCAGTTTCTCAGCATCACTCTGAGACAAGATGCTCCTAATCTTGGCAATATTACGCAAATGATAGGAGGCAGTCTTAGAAACAAATTTAATATGTGAATTGAAGGACAAATCCTGATCAAAAATAACTCCAAGGTTCCTCACAGAGCTATTAAGAGAAAGAGTAATCGCATCCAAACTGAAAGTTTGATTTGGAAAGGAATTTCTAAGGTTTTTTGGACCAACAAGAATGACTTCAGTCTTATCTGAATTTAATAGCAGGAAATTACAAGTCATCCAAGCTTTGATTTCCTTAAGACAGGCTTCTAACTTGGCTAATTGATTACTATCATCTGGCTTCATTGACAGGTATAATTGTGTGTCATCTGCATAACAATGAAAATGTATACAGTGCTTTCTAATAATGTTGCCTAACGGAAGCATATATAAACTAAAAAGAGTAGGGCCTAGCACAGATCCCTGTGGAACTCCATGACTAAGCTTTGAGTTGAAAGAAAACTCATTATTTACATGAACAAACTGGAACCTATCAGATAAATAAGATCTAAACCATTGCAACGAAGTTCCATTAAGTCCAACATAGTGTTCTAATCTATCAAGTAGAATATTATGATCGATAGTATCAAAAGCTGCACTAAGGTCTAAAAGGACAAGTACAGAAACTAGTCCATTATCAGATGCAATGAGGAGGTCGTTAGTGACCTTCACTAAGGCTGTTTCAGTACTATGATGGATTCTAAACCCAGATTGAAACTCTTCAAGTAAACCATTTCCCTGCAGGTGGTCAAATAATTGCGTAGCAACAACTCTTTCTAAGATTTTTGAAATGAAAGGGAGATTAGAGATTGGTCTATAGTTAGCTAAAGCTCCTGGATCTAGCGTTGGCTTTTTGAGTAAGGGTTTAATTACAGCCGTTTTAAAAGCCTGCGGTACATGGCCTAAAGTTAATGAAGAATTGATTATATGAAGAATAAAGCTACCAATAAGTGGGAAGACTTCTTTAAATAACCTGGTAGGAATAGGGTCTAAAAGACAAGTTGAAGGTTTGGATGAGGAAACTATTTTGTCTAACTCACAAAGGTCGATTGGAGTAAACTCATCAAGACAGACATCAATAGAAGGAGTTGTAGTAGTTACAGTATTTAAGTTAACTGTGGGAAGAATCTGATTGATTTTATCTCTGATGGATGAAATTTTATTATTGAAAAAGTTCATAAAGTCCTGACTAGTAAGCTCTAAGGGAATGCTAGGATTGACAGAGTCCTGACTCTTTGTCAACCTGGCTACAGTACTGAAAAGAAACCTGGGATTATTCTTGTTCTCTTCTATTAATGCAGAGTAATAACTCGTTCTAGCTTTTCTAAGAGATTTTTTTATAAATTAGAAGATGATTTCTCCAAGCTAAATAGATTTCATCTAAATTAGTAGAGCGCCATTTTCTTTCTAATTGACGAGTCTTCTGTTTTAAGGTACGAGTTTCTGTGTTGAACCAAGGAGTTAGAAATCTCTGATTAGACTTTTTCTTTTTTAAGGGGGCCACCAAGTCTAGAGTCTGATGCAGCGCGATTAGGTTAGCGCGATGCGGGCCGAGGGATCTGGGTGAACTAACAATGTGGCGTTAGCTAGAGCACTCTTTACTTCCGCGAAGGCGTGTTCGCGCTCCAGGGTCCATTTGACCGCGTTGGAAGCTTTCTTTTTTTGAGCGCGTCATATAGTGGCTGCATGAGCTGAGCTGCGTGGGGGAGGAAACGGTTGTAAAAATTAACCATTCCTAAAAATTCTTGTAGCGATTTGACCGTCTGTGGCCGTGGGAAACTTTTTATCGCGTGAACTTTGTCTGGAAGTGGAACTGCCCCCTTCGGAGAGACTTTGTGTCCTAAAAAATCAATTTGGGACACGCCGAATTTGCATTTGGCTGGATTGATTATTAGCCCGTGCTCTTCTAGCCTCTGAAAAACCGCAGTGAGGTGCTGCTCGTGTTCTTCCTCAGACGAGCTGGCTACCAGCATGTCGTCGAGGTAGACGAAAACAAAAGGAAGGTCGCGTAATACTGCGTCCATCATTCGTTGAAAAGTTTGAGCAGCGCCTTTGAGGCCGAAAGGCATTCGCAGAAATTCAAAAAGACCGAAAGGGGTTATTACAGCTGTTTTAGGAATGTCCTCCGCTCGGACTGGGACTTGATGATAACCACGGACTAAGTCTATTTTTGAAAAAATGCGCGCGCCCGCCAGATGTAGTGAAAAATCTTGAATGTGAGGAATTGGGTAGCGGTCATGCGCTGTAGCATTGTTTAATCTGCGGTAATCTCCGCACGGTCTCCAAGAACCGTCGGATTTCGGAACCATGTGAAGTGGCGAGGCCCAAGGGCTCTTCGAGCGTCTAACAATGCCCAATTTTTCAAGGGTCGTAAACTCGTCCCGTGCTATGTTGAGCTTGGCCGCGTCTAAGCGGTGAGCTTTGGCAAATACGGGTGGGCCCGTTGTGGGAATAAAGTGTTCAATCCCGTGTTTAGCCACAGTGGCTGAGAATTTGGGAATTGTGAGTGCTGGAAATTGGGTGAGGAGTTGCTCAAACTTACCTCCTGCCGTGGTGACGTTAGCCTGCACAGGTGGTGGAGAAACTCGAGCTGAGCATGGAATAGAAGCAAAGGACAGTGCATTAACCAAGCGCCTATTTGCTAGATCCACTAATAACCCATGTGCACACAAAAAATCTGCGCCTAACAAGTTAAACCTCACCGCAGCTACAACAAATGTCCATCTGTAGTTGCGGCCGTGGATGTGGAGGTGCAGGCTCTTTTCATCGAAAGTGTCGATGTTAGAGCCGTTGGCTGCCACCGCTCCGTTGCCCCGGGTGCCCATGGCTCGATCTGCGTGGGAGGGCGTGACGAAACTCAGCTGAGCTCCTGTGTCGATGAGGAACTGCTTGCCGGTGTGTCCATCCGTCACATACAACAGCTTATTCTTCTCGCCGAGAACCGCTGCTGTTAACGGCTCTCGGCTTTGGCGTTTAAATTTGCAGGGGGGAACACATTTGTGAGCCTTCTCGGCGAAACGGTGGTGATAATAACAGACATCGCTCCGTCTGTTAAGTTTTGGCCGTGTCGCTGTCACCGCGGGCCGGATCTGCTCAGTGGGTTGTGGCTCTTCGTGGTTCTGGGTGTCAGCGTTGAGGTCTGCGGATGCTGCTGTGGGTGTCAGCTCCTTGCAGGTGTTGACGAGCCGTTGAGCTTTGTTGGCGAGCACGCGGAAGTCTTGCTGGGTGCTGCATCTCGTGTTGGCGAGTGTCCCTCTCATGTGTGGCGGCAGTGTGCTGAGGAATATGAATTGGAGGAGGAAGTTGTCGTTGTCTTCTTCTTTAAGCTGCAGCAAATCCTCCATGAGGGCTTTAGGCTTGCACCCTCTGTGGCCGTAGACCGCCAGGATCTTCTCGGCTCTCTCTTCAGCTGAGGGGACGTAATTTGCCACGATGGTTGCTTTCAGTATTTCATACTTGTCTTGGGCCGGCGGCCGCTGGATCATGCTCCGCACACACCTCGAAGTGGCGGTGTCGAGTTTGGAGACGATATGATAGAATTTCGTATCGTCAGCCGTGATGCCCGCCAGTGCAAACTGAGCTTCAGCTTGCTGAAACCACGAGGCGGGGTCTTCTTGCCAGAAGTCTGGCAGCTTAACAGCGACGGCATTCGTGTATACCATCACTGCAGTGTCCGCAGGGTGAGAATGCCTTGTTTCTGCTCTCACAGCGGTGCTGGTGCTCGGTTGAGCCCTCTCAATCCCTTCTGCCGGGGGGGGGAAGACGTCCATCTGTTCCCCTGTCTGTGTGGGCGCTGGCGTCTGCCTGGGTCGCCATGGATGAGTCGATTGCGGGGGAACGCCTCAGGTCCATACTTGCGTCAGGGTCACCAGTGTAGAAGAGCTTGAAATGATGAGGCGATTTGATATATAAACCAAAGTTTATTTATCAGCTCTCCTAACAAGTCTCATTCAGTGCAGAGGTGGTAGAAGGAAAATAGACCGAATATCTCCGGCTCACTGACTTTATACTTGCACATAACAAAAGACATGCATAACAAAGGCTGACATCCCTCATTATCTTAATCCCCCCATTGTCTTGGTATTTCCTCTCCTCGCCCCAGGGGGTGAGGGTAGCTCCTCCGGTCTCCACCGCAGTGTCTGGGAACGTCTTTGTTCTTCACTTGGCGGTTGAGAGCCTTTGTCCTTTCAGAGGTGTGAAGTTGCTTTACATATGTAATTACCAAACATTTCCACATGCTTCAACATATGTAGGTTATGGAATATATGATTAATATAGACCACAATTATGTTGTTTATTGAGTTGCTGAATAGTTGTATAACCTGTTTGTATATATGTTCTGTGAAGGGGATTTTTTTATTATTATTATTATTTTAGGAGCACGGCTATTATATGTTTAATGGACTATATTTTAGCGGAGACGGCAGAATAATCTGTCTGGCCGTGTGGGGGTGGAACAGTAGTCCACCTGTTTCACCCTAGCTTTAGTTGTTTTGTGCAAATGCTATAGGCTGTGGTGGTTTGAGATAACCCCCACAACAGACTGAGACAGACACAGCGCTCGGCTAGAGCAAATAACAGAACAGTGAAATGTGTGTATTAACGTCTACAGGCAGCCCCGCTCCTTCTGGCTTGTTTCGGCTCAGTATTGTGATGTTAATGTCCCATTCATGCATTGTGTTCATGCTTCCTGTTCTCAAATGCAAATGCCATACCCACTGCTGTGAATGCCCTTTCATGCATTGTCTGTAACTGGTATAAATACCGCACATATTCTGTAACTCATTCTCTCTTTGACTGCTGCTGCTGACACACACATCTTGTGTCTCTTTGCTGAAGAGCCTGAGGTACCCCGCTCCAGTCTGCTCACACTTAGGGCTGGAGCGGAGTTCCTATGATGGCGGTGTGATTTAATTAAACCTGCTTAAAACCTCACCAAGCTGCCTTTATTTTATCATCCGCCATATAGGCCCTGATATATCTCAGTTTACTGTTAGTGCATGATTTAGGTTCCAAATTTGGGAGCGTCTTGATTCTATGTGTGTTTTGGATCTTTTTGAAAGGGGGAGGGGAAATGTAGTGTTGTTCTTAGGACTCATATTAGTGTAACACGGGTGGTGATGTCACCCGGAGTATAAGAGGACTGTGTGGTAGAGGAGCGGTCTCTTCCACCACCTTTCAGCCTAGCGGGAGCGTCTCTGTACATACAGTGAGTCTATAATAAAGTCCTGTGTAGTTCACCTCTCGCCTCATCATTGTCCCACGTTATATAGACATAACACTATGGATGGATGGAGAGTCTACATCAATGTAAAATTCTGTCTGTTTTTTCATTTCCTAAAATGTAGCAGTTTTTTAGATAAGTGGTTTTTATGATATTGGAGATATATTTTATAGTTATTACATGTAGTGTGGAACATTTCAAGCTTTTGTTTTAATTTAAGTGACGATGGTTTATATCTTTTTGAATTCAATTAGCAATCATAACATTCCACTTTTTGAGATGTACAGTATGTGAATATGAGATGAGATGAGATGAGATTCAACTTTACTGTCATTACACATGTATGAATACAAGGTAACGAAACGTGACTTGGCATTTGGGCACGCTCTGCAGAGCGCATTCAAGGCCGGGGCAGCCGCTAGGCGCCAGTCATATGAGTTTTATGTTCAGTTTCCTTCTTACTTCCCATTCATTAGACTTTCTGTAACTACTTTGGTTCAATTAGGCCTTCTGTCTGACTACAGAAACCACAGACACGGTGACAAAAACAAAATAAGAGCTAATGTTGCTGGCCTTTGAGCTTCCATGATTTATTAACGTCATTACCAATAAAGAATTATTTATTTAATCCAAGATAGGAAACATTGCTGCCTGGAGCATTACATGCTTCAAGGATAACTTATCAAGTCTGATATATGGGGGGGGGGGGGGCTGAAAAGTTCATAATGGTCAAATTTGACCAAATGTAGTTTATTTTTAAACATAGTCTCCCCTTTGGTCCACACACTTCTTCCATCAGTGTGGCAGCACTTGGATCCCTATGGTTGAAAAATAAGTCACATTTGGTCAAATTTGACCACTGTGAACTTTTCAGTCTATGAACTTTTCAGCCCCATTCCCCCTTGTATGTAATACACTAGTATTGAAATCTGAAGACCAAATTGTGTCTTATTTTTTAATCGCTTCTATGGTGTGCAGTCCATTCTGTTTGTGTAGCAGCATATGACTGAATCACAGCTTCTACTGTATGACCAGGATGTTCATTATAGCACAGGTTTATCCCTATCAGAGGTGACAATACTGACAAAAAATAATGCATCCCACAGGTGCAGATACAAATACTAAAAGCTTGTTAAAGTTTAAAGTGACACTCTTCTTGTTAACATGTCTGTAACATGTTTTTTTTAGGACTTACGAGACATATCAAGAACGAAATCACTCAAATGTTTCATATTTCTATTTTGCTGTAAAGTTTCACTTAAGCCCCGCCCTCTGAGAAAAGGTGACATGAAACGGTATGTTTTTGTGATGAAACTATGCATGAAGCTGGCACATTGGTAATGTTTGGCCAGTCAGGATTCTCTGGCCTAACTGAAGTTATCCTCCAGGCTTTTTAGCATTTTTTTTAGCAAACTGCTTTGAAAACTTGACCCTGGGTGTGGGTGTGTGTGGGGGTGTTCAGTGGTGGTTGGAGGGGCTATTGATGTGGGTTGCCGACCACATTCCTGTGCGCCTGTGGGGCAACTGTGGCTGCAGTGGTGGCTTGCCATTGTTGGTGTCTGTCTGTGGGGTGGGTGGGTGATGTATCCATTGTAGGGCGTCTTTGGGTGACCATGGGGAGCACTATATGGATCCGGTGCACTATTATTATTATTCGTGTGCGTGTGTATGTGCATGTTGTAGGTGTGTATGTGTGCATGTATGTTTGTGTATGTGCTTATAGCTGTGAGTTGGTATGTTCAATCAATCAATCCATCAATCAACCTTTATTGTCATGATGCTATGCAGACAACTGTAGTGCAAGCAAGATGAAATTGTGTTTCTCTAGGCATCCATATTGTAAAAAGAACATAATTTAAAAACACACTCACAACCCCCACCCCGACAGCCATTCACACATCCCTGAGACACATTTGGATATTGCAGTAATGTTAACTTATTACAGTTGCAGTTAAAATGATAGTACCTGCCTATGTATATATAAAACAATTAAAATGGCTAAGTGAATCTAAATAGCTAAGAGAAATAAACACTTAAAACTGACTAAAACTATAATATACATATAATATACATAATGTCCATAAAGTGCAGTAATATGTGTAAAGGATTCCGGATCAACTGTTCAGCATCCTAACAGCTTGTGGAAGGAAGCTGTTGATCAGTCTGGTGGTTCTGCCTCTGATGCTCTGGAATCGTTTGCCAGATGGCAGCAGTTCAGAGTGTTTGTGCAGAGGGTGAGAGTGATCCTTAACAATGTTCAGTGCCCTGCTCCTACAACGGCTCTGAAAAAGTTCATGAACAGAGGGGAGGGAAACTCCAATTACCTTCTCAGCTACCTTAACTATCCTCTTCAGAGCTTTTTTGTCTGACATAGTGCAACTGGAGTACCACGTTGCAATGCAGTACGTCAGAACACTCTCCACCACACCTCTGTAGAAGGTCCTGAGGATGCAGATGGGAAGAGAGGCCTGTTTGAGTTTCCTCAAGAAGTGCAGTCTCTGCTGGGCCCACTTCCTGATCCCCAAGGAATTCTTGCTCCAGGTCAGGTCCTGCGAGATCTGCACTCCGAGGAACTTGATGTTCTCCACTCTCTCCTCCGAACGGCCGCTGATGCAGAGATTTTCTCCGCGTAGGCGTGTTTCGCCGTCTTAATTCCCTTTGCGAGCGCAGACCTGGCTGAGTGGAGGGCGATCCTGTCCTTCACTCTGAAGGCTGCATCTCTGGCTGTGAGCAGCGAGCGCACCTCTGCAGTCATCCAGGGTTTATAGTTGCCCCGTGCAGTGAAGGTCTTCAATACTGTATAGTGACATCCTCTGTGCACTTTGCGATGTAGCTGCTGACCGTTTCAGTGTACTCCTCCACATCAATCCTGTCTCCCTAAGAGGCTGCTATTTTGAAAACCTCCCAGTCTGTATGCAGAAAACAGTCCTGAAGTGCCGAGGCTGCACCCTCTGTCCAGATCCTGATTTGTTTCTCTACTGGCCTGCTGCGCTTCAGTAAGGGTTTGTAGGCAGGCACCAGCATCACGGATAGGTGGCCAGAATGGCCGAGGTGGGAGCGAGGTGTTGCCTTGTATGCTGTTGGTGTGAAGAATGTTGGTGTGAAGAATGTGTTTGTTAAGGGAGGGATTTCATTTGTGTACCAGTACCGGCCACCAGAGTGGTGGCCTAGAGGTAGAGCATCCTCCCTACAACCAGGGTGCTGGGGTTCAAGTCTCAGCCGGGTCATGCCAAAGACCATATAAAAATGGAACTTCCCGCCGTCCAGCTTGGTGCTCAGCAAAAATGGAACGGAGGAGGGAAATGTGGGCAGCAGTGGCTCAGGAGGTAGAGCAGGTTGTCCAATAACCAGAGGGTTGGTGGTTCGAATCTCGCTCTCCCTAACCATCCTGCCGTTGTGTCCCTGGCCAAGACAGTTTACCCACCTTGTCTCCAGTGTCCATGACACTGGGTATGAATGTGTTTAAATGTTCGATAGTGGTCGGAGAGGCCGTAGGTGCAGGTTGGCAGCCATGTTACCCTCAGTCTGCCCCAGGGCAGCTGTGGCTACAGTAGTAGCTTACCACTATCAATGTCTGTCTGGAGTGAATGAATAATGGACTCACTGTAAGAGCTTTGAGATGTCACTTGACATGTAAAGCACCATATAAATCTAATCCATTATTATTATTATTATTATTATTGTGTTTGTGTAGAGGTGTGTGTTTGAGTATGTGTAGGAGTGCAAGAAGCATGAATGTATGTGTAGGTATTCCAGTGTGCCTGAGATGCTAGTGGTGCGCTGGGGTATGGCGTTGGCAGGACTTGGGTTGCATGGCCTGGTGCCCCTTGCCCTGGGGTGGGATCTGGGGGCAATGAGTGGCCTCCGGAGCCAGCTCTGTGGGGGCTGCAACTGTGCACCCGAGGGTTGGTGGCGCTGTCTTGCTTGCTCATGGTTTTGGGGGGGTGGGGGTAGGTGTTGCTGCAGCCTGCCACCCTCTTCATATGTTTTCTGGCAACACGCACACACTCATTTTCACATGCACTCTCACACACATGCATACACACATGTATATCTCTCTGTTCTCTTACAGGTGCAGATATCAGGCTCGTGATGAGACCTCTTCAGAAGCAGAAACAGTTTGTTTTTTATTTGTTTGTTTGTTTCTGTTGTGAAAGTTTGTGTTTTCTCTCTGTTCCTCTCTCTATTTCTCCCATTCCCCACCCCCTCACCCACCACCCCTTCCAACCACTTCAGATCTTTTCAACTCCCCACACCCCCTCCCTGTCGGATCC
Organism: Pholidichthys leucotaenia; assembly: GCA_020510985.1. Lineage (NCBI taxonomy): Eukaryota > Metazoa > Chordata > Actinopteri > Cichliformes > Pholidichthyidae > Pholidichthys > Pholidichthys leucotaenia. The sequence goes on from CM035843.1 coordinate 303,770,733, forward strand.
ATCATAAGTAAAACAATTTAAATAAAGTATTAAAGTTATTACAAGAGGAGTGTATAAATACTATTTAAAGACAGTACATATCAAATATGAGCAAAGCTGCTTTTGACACAGTAAATCTGTTTGGCACAATAAGGGAAGCAGATATCCATTCACCTTACCTAGCTACTAGACAGGACAGGGACAAAAACTTGACCCAAATTAAGATGGATTTTACCATTAAACTGCTTTTAAGGACCTATGTAGTTTCAATTGTTATCCTGGGCCACCGTGCATACAACTGGGCATGTCCTTCAACTGGTAAGTCTTTTTATCACAGGATTTATGCTGTTTAATGTAGTGCTAGCCACTATTAGCCTTGTGGTATGTGGGTTGGCTGTAGTTACCGATTCTGATGTTTGAAGGGGGGGTGGGGGGAGAGATTTTGACATGAACCTGTAAGACAATGAAAGGGTTTTTGCAGAAAAAAGGCCATAAAATACCATTTTAGACGATATAGGTTTTTTTTATAGGGGATTTATAGCCACCGTAGTGCATCTTTAATAATCTGCTGATTTTTTTCATTTTCTTGAGGGTTTAGTAGTAGTAGTATACTTTATTGATCCCCAGAGGGGAAATTGAGGGTCATCCACCACCTGGATGGATGAAGCAGCCACGATACGGCGCTATCCCTTAACCATTCACACACACATTCACACCTAGGGCCACTTTAGAGTCTCCAATTAACCTAACCTGCATGTTTTTGGCATGTGGGAGGAAACCGGAGAAATCCCGGGGTAAACCCACGCATACACGGGGAGAACATACAAACTCCACACAGATCACTGTTGGTCGGGGGCTGGGATCGAACCCACGATCCCACGATCCCCACGATCCCCCGGCCAAGGGTAAACTGTGCTGCCGCAGTGCTAACCACTGCGCCACCGTGCAGCCCAGGTTTGTAACTTACTTAAGATACTGACAGTGATCAATATTTCTGGTGTGTTCCAGTTGTGTGGCATTGATTTTGCCCTGAAACAGACAACACCAGATTACAGCTGAAAATTCAGAAAACATCCAGGACTGAGCCATTTCAGAGTCTTTCATAATAGGTATTTTTTATAATGTGTGTTGCTTTGTCTGCCAGACATTAAATATAGAATAGATGAAAACAAAAACAAAAGGAACTCAAATGCACTCAACTGAGATGCAGACTCACACCTTTTGCAGCCCTACAGATTTAAAGCCTTGACCTTGGATCTTTTAACCCCAAGCCCATTGTCAGAGGTCAGGGTGTCAGGTTGAGCCAGTGTACCAAGTGTGGTGACCCAAGCTTTTGTTTTTTTTTTTTGAGATATAGTTTATATGGTATTTTGACATCAACTTTTGATCTTGCAATCCAAAACCCATAGTCACAGATCCCAAGGTGAACCTGTGTACCAAATTTGGTGACCCTAGCTTTACTTGTTCTATAGTAATAGGGCATAGGGAATGTAAATGTTAACTTTTGGCCTTTTGACCCCAAACCCATAGTTCTAGGTCAGGATTCCAAGGTGAACCTATGTACCGAGTTTGGTGGCCCTAGCTGTCTTTGTTGTTGAGATATAGTTTATTTGGCATTCTAACCTTGACCTTTGATCTTTTCACCCCAAAAGTGTAGCCATAGGTGCTAGTTCCAAGGTCAACATATGTACCAAGTTTGGTAGGCGTAGCCTCATTGTCTGTCAGGTTAGAGCCGGACACAGCTGGCAGATGGCACTGACCGCCCTGCTGACGCTGAGGTGGCGTTGACTATCAGCCATCGGCCAACCTAGTGTTTTCAGCATCAGTCATGGCTCAGAGTTTCACAGTTGGTACATCCCTAGTTACACAGTATCTAATAAGTAATAATGTTGCTAATAATTCCAGTACCGGTACCTTTGGCAAAAAATCTCTTGTTTATGTTATATATCTTTCTTACAGTAAGCTTAATTCTACCTTTAAGGACTTTTAAAGTGAATAAAGGAAGGATAAGGATAATGGAAGGAAGGATAATGGAAGTTTTTGGAAAGTGGGAGTTGGTTGGGAGTCTGGAGTGAATGAGGCTGGTGTTCACCTAGAGACCATAAGGTGTCACTGAAATCTGATTTTCCAAAAGTTATATAGGAAGATGCAAGGGATAGGGTGACATGGAGGCAGATGATCCGCTGTGGCGACCCCTAAATGGAGCAGTCAAAAGAAGAAGTACCTCTAGCCAATCAAAGCTAAACGGTCAAAGTGCTGTAAGCATAATTTGTAAGCATGTAAGATGTATACAAACCTCTGGATTTCATCATTAACTTAGTGCATTTAAGTTTTGGTAGGCTACTATTTTCAGTCCATCTGTTTCAGTGAGCATGTGGGCGAGCTCCCATAGAAAAGGTATTCCAAGTATTCCCAATTTAAATAAGTTGAAAGGGAAGAAATATAAGGAACAGTGGAGCAACACTGGATGTTGAACCTGTTGCACATACATCAAATTCGTTTCCTTTACTTGCCCATTTCACCTTCCGAACCACCAATTTGCTAAAGGACAGTAACTTAAAGAGGAAATACAACACTTTGAGCTGTTGTTTCCAGACATTCATACATTTTTTCCAAACAGAAATATTTAAAAGCTCTACTGAGTTTCTGATGAGCCATTTCTGAAAATGCTGTGGAAATATTTGTGTGTGTGTGTGTGTGTGTGTGTGTGTGCAATAAATATGACATAGGGGTCTCATCCTGTGCAGAGGAAGATGATAGTGAGCAAGATAACATAATTTGCGACTTGTGGCATCTACATTTGGTGATAAATATACATTTAATATGCTTTGCAGCTGCCTACCATTTCCCCTAATTAGATTAACTCGACTGAAGGATGTTCAGGGTGGGATGGTGGAGATGTATTCTGCTATGTGTCTGCAGTCCCCACAGCTACACACAGAAGATGGATGGTTTCTGTGTGACAGCTAAACACCTCACAGTTAAAGCACACTACATGTGTGTGTCAGTATTGTGTTACATTCTATCACATTCCTACATTCAACCCCTAAAGGACTCAGAGTACAATTGAGTGATTTTTAGCTACAACACCACATCTATCCGAGATCCTCGCAACATGAAGGCATTGAAAGTTAACAAGCTATAGTGTGGAAAAATGTATAGTCACTAACATAAAGATCTGGAATGGCTAATTTAACACCATCATGGATGAAAAGGATTTTATCTAACACCTTCAATTATGCTTTTACCACTCACAATCTTTAAATATTTTTCCTGTTAGCTAGACAGACAGTTTCCTTTCGCTTAAGGCTTACATCACATAGACCCAAGTGATATGCAGGTGTGGACATCCAGGCTACATAAGGGCTCTGTGTGCTAAACTTCCTTACACTTGTATTTATGATTCACCACTTTGAGAGATATTCACAGGTAGTCATCCATGCAGGAAGGTGAGGCCGACAATTAAATAATGATAGAGCCAAAAATCAATTAGCGGGCACTCAGAGAGCACATACCTCTGCCAAGTCTCTGTCCCTCCTTCCCACCCTTTATCTGCCCGTCTCTCCGTACTTTCGTCCATCCATCCAACCAACCGTACATTGCAAGATAACACCTTCCAAAATCTGATTGGTTTATCCATAGCCCAAGGGCAACCTCTGGTGAAAATCTTGTCCAAATCAGTCCAGTAGTTTTTGGATAATCTTGCAAACACATTGTAAGAAGATAGGGCCTTAGAGGAGATATGCACTCATGGATCACCTCCAAACTCTAATTGGTTTATCTTTACGTCAAGGGCCACCTCCGGTGAAAATTTTATCAAATTCTGTCCAGTAGTTTTTATGTAATCCTGCTAAAAAATAGACATATAGACATGTAGAACATAAACAAACCATCCCTATCACATTACCTCCTTGGTGGAAGTAATAAAAATTATTCAACCCTGGAAGAGTACAGAGAAAAAGGGGAAGACAAGAACACAAAGGTGGGTGTTAAAACTGGTATCAGACATACTCATACGTTATTATTGCTGGTTTCAGTCATATGAATTTTCCAGTTTTTACAATTTGGATTATATATTTTCTTATTCATTTGTTTTAAGAAATTGTGGGTTTAAGGGCTTAATTGTGGATGAAATAACTTGAAATGATGGGAAATTTTCCATGGTGTTATCATTATTCTTTTACCCTTTTTCCTGAAATCGTCAGGTCTGAAAAATGAAATATTTAAAACCTCTCATCTGCCATTTTAGCCAGGCGTGAGACTGAAAGATCAGTTCAATCTAGCACGATTATGGCTGGTCCCAGACAGTAGCTGACGATGATGGAGGGGTGCAAAGATGAGGGAGGGCAGACACACAGGAAAGGAGAGGGAGCACAATGATAAGTGAGCTATAGCATATGGTAGTAGTGCACTAATCACAGTCTCCGGCTGAAGAAACACACAGGCGCCTCACAGGTTATTGAGAGATAATGGGAATCTCAAGGCAACAGACACACAGCTGAAGACAGAGATGAAAACTGAAAATAAATAATGCAAACCCTTCCTCCTTTCTCTCCTCTCTATGTGGTGGACCATGGTGTGACTCTAGATCAAGTGATCAGACTGAAGAAAAATTAGGAAATGAGGCATTGTCTTAAATAAAGATTAATTATTATTAATCAACAAATAAACACAGCTTTGAGAGGCTAAGTACATAGAAATAAAATGGCAAAATATATAACTCAAGAGAAAACATGGCTTTGTATATGTTCTGGTGGAACTGGCACTGCTGTATAAGTAAATATGATGCAAAAAAAAGCACTTAGTAAAGAGTTATGCTTAACGTTGGTTCAAATACAACCTTTATTAATAGTTACTCTCATCAATCCTTATTCACTGCTGACATGATGCCTTAGATGGCAGGGATTGGGATTGGATGTTTCCTTAATGCTTTGAAAGTGAAGTTAGTGAAAGGTACCGATGCGTAGTCTTGTTTGTGAAACTTATTCAACTTTACAGATGACAGTAAACTTTAACTCTATTCAACTGGCACAGTTCTGTAAAAACAAGGGCATTGGAGAGGGGCTTATATGTTGTGTGGGATTTGGCCCTTGGGGCTTGCCGTAGCCAGCGCCAGGCAGTCAACGTGGTGACATCAGGCGGGCTACGGTCGGTATGTATATTGAGCCTTAATCTCAATAAAGTTCAGTTTGTTGCTCGGTACAACATGGCTCACGACCTGCATTATTAAGACATAACATTTGGCAACGTCAAATTAAATCATGGGGGCATGCGCAAGACCACCTCCTCCATTCTTGGAGTCTCTGGGTGTGCCAGCTACACTGTGGCGCCACTGGTTGGAGGTGTTCGATGAATACATCACCGCAGCTGACTTGGGCGGCACCGACGAAAAGAGACAGAAAAGCATGCTAATCCACTGTGTGACGACGAGGTGTCACCACATACAAGCAATATGACACCTCGTCGTCACACACTGCCTCGGTAAAGAAGGCCAACATGTGTTTCGTGCACTGGGTAGCAAGGATTCATTAAAGGAGTGTTTGGACATGATGGACAATTTCTTTGTTGATCAGTGCAACATCACGGAGCGAAGACACAGGTTCTTTGACTGCTGTCAACAAGCTGGTGAGTCCACTCAACACTTTGTTATGGAGCTCCGTAACTTAGTGAGTACGTGTGACTTGGGCCTGTAGAGGAAGGGCTAATCCTTGATAAACTAGCACACGGTACGAGCAACGAGTGGTTAAAGAAAAACTAATGCTAACTAAGGATGTCTTCATGCTGAAGCAAGTAATAGAGATGACCAACCAAATAGAGTCCGCTACCCAGCTAGGTTTGCAAGTACTGGCTAAAGAAAACCTAGCCACCCAAGCTTCCCCTCTACATCAGGCTGCTAGCAACGCAGTCAACTCCTCGGAGTGGACCCCCAAAAGGCGGCGGACCGTGGCACAGGCAGGAGCGGGAACTTGGGGACTGTGTGGCGGCTGTGACTACCCCCGTCACCGGGAGGGCTTGTCCAGTTGCCCCGCTAGGGGGAAGAAGTGCTACAACTTTGGCTGTGCTAATCACTGGGCTAGAGTTTGCACCACCACCAACAAACCCGAGGGCATGACGTCAATATGTGTAGCAGGGGCTAAGAAGTGGCCGTTAAAGTGGTACGTTTTGCAGCTTCACGGGGTCGATGTGCTGCTTATGATGAACTCAGGTGCTGGTAAATCCAAACTGAGCATGTCCATGATGAGAAGATTTTTCGCAAAGAAATCTATCAAGGCGGGTGCTGTGAAAATGTTTGGCTATGGGCACGCTAAGATTGGCATGGTGAGCACAGCCAGTTTCTTGGTAAAGTGTGGGTCAAAGACTATTCCCGTGTTTACCTTCCAAGTTACGCGCCAGGGGGCCGACTTGTTGGGAATTGACTTGTTGGGAGAGTTAGGATTCTCCATCACGGATCCAGCGGGTTCGATGGTGTTGACTGTGTCTCCTGGGTGGCAGGCTCGCTGGCCGGCATTGTTTGCGGGCCTGGGTTGTGCCAAGGCTTTCAACCACCGCCCGCTCATTGACCCGAGCGTAATGTCCAAGATCCAATGGTTACAGCGGCTCCCCCTTGCCCTGCAGGACGATGCCACAGCAGAACTGAATAAATTGCTCAAGGCTAGCATTATCAAGAAAGTGGATGTCTCGCCGTGGATCTCAAACATCGTGGTGGCCAAGAGGAGGACGGGTGGCATTTGGCTGTGCATCGACCTCAGAATGGTCAATAAAGTGATCATCCCGGATAAATACCCACTCCCCATGATGGAGGAATGCACCACGATGTTCAGCAGCTCTAGGGTGTTCACAAAGCTGAACCTCCGCCAAGGTTATCTGCAGGTGTCCCTCCACCCAGCCAGCCGTGACCTGATGGCGTTCGTGACCCATTTGGACATGTTCAGGTACACTCGCATGCCTTTTGGTCCGAGCTTGGGGCCAGGCTGTTTCCAAAAAATTATGTCTCCGATTCTCACCGGCCTCAAGGGTGTGGTGGTGTACCTGGACAACATTGTGATCATGGCGCATCATGGGAAGCACATGATAAACATTTGGGATGAGTAATGGAGGTGCTGCTGGAGCACGGGGTCACACTGAATGGGGAAAAGTGCATCTAAGCAGTGGGTTCCATTGAGTTTGTTGAGTTTCGGTTAGCGGCTGAGGGCCTGAGCCCCCTACACTCAAATGTGGAGGCAGTCCTGCGTCTCCCTGACCTCATGACGCCTGTGCAAATCTCATTTCTGGCTTGGTGAACTTCTACGGGTGTTTCATTACCCATTATTCAGAGACTATTGAACCTCTCTGCGCTCTCCTGAAGCAGGATGCTCCATGGCAATGGACTCCGGTCTGCTCAGCGGCGGTGGCTAGACTGAAGTCTCAACTCACTTCCCCGTTGGTGTTGGCTCACTTTGATCCAAAATGGCCAACCTTTGTGACTTGTGATGCGTCTGGTTCAGCAGTGAGGGTGGTTATGTCTCAAGTGCAAAATGGTACGGAGCACCCAGTGTCGTTTGCGTCGAGTCATTCACCCTCAGTAAAGAATCACACTATAACAGTCTTTCAGAGCTGGGAAATCATTACATTAATATTCTGATCACCATTATGTGCCTCGTGTACTGAGAAGAGGAGAGGTGAAGTGTACACCCCGTGTGATGGAAGAAAATATTATAACTCATAAGCCTTTACCTTGTATCTGCTCCAGTTGTTGTCTGGTCGGCTTAGAGTTGCGTACAGTCATAGTGAAGAGAGTTTTTTCAAAGTGTGCTTATATTTCTTTATTTAGGTTTATTCAGAAGTTCAGAAGCTAAATAATGAAGCACAGGGAACTTGGAAGTCAAGCTCAACAAGAAAACAAGGGAACAGTAAAGCCCTTCAAGAACCTTGGTTACATCATATCAAATGGAGATTAATAACCTGACAGTTTTGTCATGAACGGGGTTGATCTCTCAGCCCCGTTCCATGACTTGTGGCTGTAGTTCTCTGACTGTTGTTAATTATTTCCAGCTGGCAGATTATTGGAGCCTCTGAGTCTGGGCTTCCTGCCAGTCTACAGCCACGCCTCCTGCTGTCAGGCATTCATCAGCTGTGCCATCACCTTTTGTGTTTCCACACATACACACACATGCACACACACACACACACACACACTCATTCATTCTTACTCACATGCTCTGACATTCACTCATGTGCCTGCTCAGCTACACTCCTGCATCCACTTGACATCATTGGCTCACTGCGTTTTTATGTTTGTCAGTTGGTATTCTCAGTGTGGCAATGTCAGTCGATAGTGATTAGTCAATAGTCAAAGTCAACTCTTTCCAAGTCAAATTCTACAGTGGTGTGGTGATCCCGAGGAAGGGTCTGCGCCGCGCTTGAGTCACTTATTATTTTCTCTTTTTGTCCCTGTTTTCTGGGTTTGCTTTGAGGGTGTGTATTGGTGCTTTTATTTTGACAGTGCCGTGGCAGCACTTCCGCCTGTCAGCTGGCCCCCGGCCTGTCTCAGCTGTTCACCCTTTATACATTATCTGTCTCACCTGTGTGTAATTAGTGTATGCTCTATTTAAGATCGCTGCTGGGAATTAGTCCTCGCTGCAATCTCACACCCACTCAGGCTGGAGTCCCCACGTCTGGCTCCAGTCTTTTTCCAGCATTAGGTTTCGCCCTCGCTGCATTAAGTGTAAGTGACTTTGATTCTTTGTATTTGTTCAGTTATTTTGACCCTTCAAGGTCGAGTGTTATAGCTTATGTGTTTTGCCCTTCGACGCGCATTATTTTGTATTTTCTTTAATAAAACAACAAAACTCACTACTGGCCTTTGGCGTCTCATCTTTGTCCCGAAAGGGGCAATAATAACAACTGGTTAACGCTGAGGTCCTGGAGCTGGTTGGTTATTCCTGTTTTGGGCTACTCTGGTGTTGTTGTTTCCAGAGCCAGTTGCGCTCCGACACCTTATGTAAGTCTTCCTTCTTATTATCATTAAGTGACCTTCCTCTCCGCTCTAGTCCCATCTGAGAGTGCGTGGGGCTCCTTCTCCTCATACCAAGTAAGCTCGGTCATCCGTTACCTTGTGGTTCAGACTGCATTTCATTGAACATTTTGTGTATTTTGTGTTTTCCCCTTTTTGTTAATAAACATGTTCACTTCACCTGTGTTTGGGTTCACAACAATTCATTTGTTCGCTGCGCATTTATGCAGCAGACATGACAGTACATCGCCACCACAAAGAGCCCAGCGGTGAAGTGTGTGTTGTTTTTTTCATCTTTTTGTGTGTTTTCTCCTACCTACTACCGGAGCCATGATGGATTACTGGAGTGACATGGAGCTGCACGTATTGGCCTGTCTGGAGGACGCTTTCGCTTCCACGCAGGGGCTGGTTTCTCGTGAGGCTGCTCGTGCTGCTCAGAACACCGCAGCGGAGGTGTTGAAGGAATGTCCCAATCTCTTGTTTTTCCCAGAATCAGCCGGCATCCTTCATTTCATCCTCGCGCTGCGTGGAGAGGAGCCCGGGAGGATATTGCCAGCATTGGAGCTGCCCCCAACATGGAAGAGGCGTTCGCGTCGGAAGAAGCCTTCCTCCTCCCTCAGCTCTCCCATTCCAGCCCCGCCCTCACCTCCGGAGCTCGTGCCCGCTCCTTCCTTGGGTTATTGGGAGAAACACAAACTGGCTTTGCTGGCGAAAACAGATCACCGCCTGGAGGAGGCAAAATTGGCGGTCACCTCTTCCTCTCCAGCACCGTTCTGGAAGGCTTCTCCGCAGCCAGCAGAGGAGTCCAGCCCTGCCACAGCCATAGCGAGGAATTTTGCCTCATCAGCTGCAGCAAGAGACATCTTAAACCAGGAGAACAGGCAAGTAAACTCTCCATTGGTTTCTAAAATTGTTGAAAATTCTTGCCTGATCCCTGGTAGAGTGTCTCTGGGACTGCAGTGCCCAGAGACCTCTCCACCTGCTGCAGCCATGAACAGCTCATGCTCTCTCCTTTCTCTTTTGAATACTCCCCGGCGCTGGAGATGAACTGCCGGGACCAGGAGGAGCCAGAGGTCCAGGAGGATCCTTTCCCCACAGCAATGGTGAGCCAGACCCCAGCCGCCACGCCTGAGGAGTCGCCATCGTGGGTCACGATGGCTGGGACCATTAAGACTGCAGAGACCATCACGCCTGCTGCGGAGGCCATCGCAGCAGAGTCAGCTCCTGAGCTGAACCTCCAGGAGGCCGAGCCCATGGGAACATCACCCGGATCGCCAGAGTCCTGGACGGCGGTGGAGCTCGAACTAAGGCAAGTGCTCTCCTTTGTCTTTCTCCTTTCTATAATACAGCATTTTTGCCTAGCTCTAGGTGAGGAGAGCCAGCTGCAGCTGCACGCTGCACCTGAGCTCGGTTTGCCGGGCTCTGCCGCTGCCGGCGACCCTGACCCTTCTTTCTCTCTGTCTGAGTCCTCTTCTAGGGTCACCGGAGTGAGTTCCATGTCACCGGACAAGTCCAAGGATCCAGGCTCACCACTGGAAGTCATCATGGCTGCTGCCGCCCCTGCTGAGGTTACCATGGGTCCAGCTTCCCGTCTGCCAGAGGCCGTGGTTTGAGTTCTGCCTCAGTCCAGGTCTCCGTGGGTGTTGCGCCCCAGCGTGGAGCCAGCATCGGTGCCCGTGATCAACCGCCTCCTGGCTTGGGTGATCACAAGGGTCAGTTGGCCCATGGTCAAGGCAGCATTGGGGTCAGCAGCGGCCCAGCCAGGTCCCACTGGGGATGCAGCAGGGGCCCAGCCGGGTTCCACTGTGGGTGCAACCATGGCCTGGTCGGGGTCCACCGCGGGTGCAGCAGGAGTCCATCTGGATTCCACCGTGGGCGCAACTATGGCCCGGTCGACGTCCTCCAGGGGTGCAACGCAGGCCCAGCCGGGGCTCACCGTGGGAGCAATGAGGTCCCAGGCCGGGACCACCACTGGTGCAACATTATCCCTGGCTGGGACCACCACAGGCGCAGCTGTGGCCCAGCCCGGGTCCTCCATAGGTGCAGCCAGCCAGTTTGGGGACACCAGAGTCTCCTCGTTCCTTCCGGAGGCCTGCTGGGGGTTCCTCCTTCTTCTGCTGGGCACTGCCATGGTCCACCAGGTCCTGCCACCAGTAGCCGCTGGGGTTCCTCTTCCCTGGTCCGGCCACCACCTTTAAGCCTCCCGGTGGGTAGGCTGCCTCCTCGCTTGCCCCTTCGGTCCTGGTGGCTCCACTGTGTGGGCCGGCCACCCAAAGGACTGGGTCTTCCTGTTGGGGGGGGGGCACCTCCCGGCCCATCTTACCTAGCCTGGTGGCTGAAGAACGCCGGCTGGCCACCCAATAGACTGTGCTGTTGGGTTAGGTGGCCAATTTTCCCAGGCAGGCCACCTGACTCACCTTGCCTAGCGGTCCAGCTGGTGTTGGACTTTGGTAGGCCACCTGGCCTGGTTCACATGGCCGTTCGTAGGTCCTGGGACATTGGCCGGTCCCCTGAACTTTGGGACTCTTGGGTTTTGGGGAGGGTTTAGTCTTAGTTTGGGGTTGGGAATTTTGTGTTCCTGTGTTGTATTGTGGTATTATTTCTCATTGGTTAATTCCCTCCTGACCTGTTTTCCCCCACCTCCCACCCTGGTTCGTTGTGATGGGTTCTGTCAAGGGGGACGGGGCAGGTTTTCTTTTTCGTTTTGATGGCATGGTGGGTGTCTGGAATCCACCTCTTGAGGGGAGAACTCTGTCATGAACCGGGTTGATCTCTCAGCCCCGTTCCATGACTTGTGGCTGTAGTTCTCTGATTGTTGTCAATTTTTTCCAGCTAGCAGATTATTGGAACCTCTGGGTCTGGGCTCCCTGCCAATCTACAGCCATGCCTCCTCCTCTCAGGCATTCACCAGCTGTGCCGTCACCTTTTGTGTTTTCACACATACACACACATGCACGCACACATACACACACACATTCATTCTTACTCACATGCTCTGACATTCACTCACACACCTGCTCAGCCACACTCCTGCATCCACTTGACATCATTAGCTCACTGGGTATTTATGTTTGTCAGTTGGTGCACTCAGTGTGGTGATGTCAGTCGATAGTGATTAGTCAATAGTCAAGGTCAGCTCTTTCCAAGTCTAATTCTACACTGGTCAACGTTGAGGTCCTGGAGCTAGTTGGTTATTCCTGTTTTGGGCTACTCTGGTGTCGTTTCCAGAGCCAGTTGCACTCCGACACCTTATGTAAGTCTTCCTTCTTATTATTATTAAGTGCCCTTCCTCGCCGCTCCAATCCCGTCTGGGAGCGCGTGGGGCACCAACTAAGCTTGGTCATCCGTTACCTTGTGTGTCAGACTGCATTTCATTGAACATTTTGTGTATTTTGTGTTTTCCCCTTTTTGCTAATAAACATGTTCACTTTACCTGTGTTTGGGTAAAGTGAACATGTTTACAATTCATTTGTTCCCTGCGCATTTACGCAGCGGACATGACAATTTTGGCAAACCATCCGGAAAGACAAAAACATCTGTCTATGCACCAAACTCCACAGAACATCAAACTGCACTCCCTCATCTTCTCAATCTTCCAGCACATGGTCATAACTTGGCGGTGCTGTGATAAATAAGAAGGGGCAGCACGGTGGTACAGGGGTTAGCACTGTTGCCTAACAGTTAGAAGGTTCCAATCAATCAATCAAACTTTATTTGTATAGTGTGGTGTTGGGGTTTAACACCTTTACTGTGAAGTGCGGTGTAGTGGCGGCCACTTCCTGTTCCACCACTGCACCGTCCTATAAATAGCAGAGGGCATCCATTACACAGTTTCTTCGACCGGTGCCCTCTGCCTAGCGTCTGCCATGTGTCCGTTGGGATCGTACTGTTCAATAAAGCTGAGTTCGTCCAGTCACCTGGCCTCATCCTTTCAGAGGTATTTTAGCATGCATAACATATAGCACTTTTGAAACATTGAATGCTGCGCAAAGTGCTTTACATAGATAAAAACAGTAGACAAATTTAGTTACATATATTTACATAATACTTCCCACCCCTTCCAACCCTCCCATACACACACCCACAAAACACACACACAGGCACATACACCACCCTTACTTCTCTCACACATAAATAAAATAAACATAGCTCGGCACCGAGGCACCATGTGAAGGAGCAACCATCCTGTGGATTCCAGGTTTGAATCCCCAGGCTAGCAGGGGTGGGAACTTTTCTGTGTGGAGTTTGCATGTTCTCCCTGTGCTGCGTGGGTTTACTCAGGAAGCTCCGGTTTCCTTCCACAATCCAAAGACATGCATGTTAGGTTAATTGGTGATTCTAAATTGTCCCTAGGTGTCCATCTCTAATAGTCCCTTAGAATAGAGGGTTAGTACTAGTGAAGTGCTTTGAGTGGTCTTTGAGACCAGAAAAGCGCTATATAAGTACAGGACTTTATCCCTTACCATAAGAGACAAAAAGCAGAAAATGTGTAGGAGAAGATGAAGCAGACCAATCACAGCTGTTGCATTAAAGACAAAAATAGAAAGGAGATGTTTTTACCTTCTTTACATGCTTTGACTGTTCACTGCAGCCTTCGTCAGAAGTGTAAGCTGATTGCTGCAAGGTGTCATTTTATCAGCTGACTTTCGTAGGCGGGGCCAGCCCAGCATACCTGTCAGATCCACCGAGCTGGCCCCACTTTCTGCCGTCCGATGGTCTCTGGAGAATGTGGTCCCAGGTATGGGAAAGCAAAAAGGCCCCCTCATCCTGGTTCATGCTTTTCCTGATTTCTATGGCCTCCTTGATCCAGAGTTTGTGTCTGTTGCTCTCCGATCCAATAATTTTTGCGTTGTCCCAGTCCATGATGTGATTATTTCTTTTGCAGTGATCTGATATTGCTGATTTTAATGTTTCTTGTTCTGTCTTTTCTTTTTGTGATCTTATGAGTTGTCCTTGTGTTTCCTTCTCACATTCCTTCTGGTGTTCTTTTTTCCTTGTGGTGAATGATCTTCCGGTTTCTCCAATGTAGGTTTTGTTGCATGATCTACATGATATTTCATGTATTACATTGCATTTCTGTAATTTCCCAGTTTGGGATCAATAAAGTACATCTATCTATCTATCTATCTATCTATCTATCTATCTATCTATCTATCTATCTATCTATCTATCTATTTTTTTTGTCTTGATCTATTTTGTCCTTGGGGTGTACTAATAACTGTCTTAATTTTTTGTGTGATTTTACTGCTGTGTTTATTTTGTATTTTTTCATGATCCTTTGAATTGGTTCTGTTATCCCTTGGATGTATGATGTAGTTATGGTGTCCTTGTTTTTGATTTCGGCTTTTGTTTTGGGTCTTGTTTCCTGTTTCTCTTTGTTTATGGCCTATACTGGATATTGGCAGCGTATGAGTGCATGTTTTATGTGGTTTTCCTCCTTCTGTCTGTCTTCTTGGTCTGTGATGATAGTGGCCCATTCATATAACGTCCTGACAACTGATAGTTTGTGTGCTGTGGGGTGTTCTGATGTCCATAGTAGGTATTGATCTTTGTGGGTTGGTTTCCTGTAGACTGTGATTTTTATACTGCTGTCATCGTGATGGTGGATTTTCATGTCCAGAAAGGCTATGATGCCATTTTCTTCCTCTTCGTGTGTGAATTTTATATTCCCAGTGCTGTCCGTGCTATTCAGGTGGTCAGTGAGTTCTTGCGTGTGTCTTTTCTTCATTTTCTCCAAAATGTCATGTAACACCTACTGTGTGTAATACTACTTACTTTAGGTGCACAGTCTTGTACCCTTTTGGTAGTGTTGTGTTATAGCAGTGTAGTTACCTTAACTTTACTACCTGGACAGAAGGGACAATTGGGCCACATCAGACAGATTCCAGGTTCGTAGGAGCCCAGAGGGTGCAACAATAGATGACTCGCACACAAGGTGTATGGAACTTGCAAATATATGTATTTTTTTAAAGTTGTGTACACTTAAACAAAAGTAGAGTGCTTATGACAATAAAGGAAAACAAATAAAAATAAAATAACCCCAAAATATATTTACAGTATATACAGTCCTTTAATATCTGTTCCAGGTGACCAGTTGAGTCACCTTTACCAGGCGGTTAGGTTCGGGCAATCGGCTTGCCATCCAGATCTGGAGAATCCACATTTTCTTGCTCCAGGAACAAAAAAACCTGATGTGGGGAGCGTGAAATAACGAAGCTGAATTGGTTCTTAATTCACGTTTTATTCAAGCACTTCATCCCCAGCCTTCTCTCAAGAACACCAGAGAGCGAGCTGCATCAGACCTTCACATTTATACATTTCACACAAAGGGAGAATCACATATCCCTGTCAAAACCCCCTATTGACATTAACTCCCCCTCCGGTCTCTCCGTCCTCCACCTGTCTCCTAGGAGGTCGGGAAGTCCTTTCAGTCCCTTATCGCCGTACCTCCGTCCTCTTGTTGTTAACCGCAGTGGTCCAGACATATTGTTCCATTCAGGACGTGAAGTCAATCCACACATGCAATCTCCAGCATCCCCTTTATGCTTATGCATATGTGGGCCAAAATACATGGGCTACAACCCCCCCCCCCCCCAAACGTCGAAGAATGGACAATATATTAAAATTCAGAGAACATGTTAATAGCAACAGCACAGTCTATACCACATGACCACATCAAAAATCAGTGATAACATCAATAGCATAGTCTATACCACATGATCACATCAAACATCAAACAGTCAGTCCGTACGCCGTCTGGGCTTCAACCGTCTTCCGAATCTGCTGTAGGCAGGTCTCGGCGTCCCTGCGGCACCGTCCTGCAAAGAATCTGCTGACTGCGGAAGAGAGTGGTTATTTGATCCCTGCGGGGGCTCCGGGACGCGTTCCCTGGGGAGTCTGCCACGTCGAGGTGCCCTCGCTACCCGTACAGACTCGTCGTTTATCACAAAGGCAGGCTTTAGTCTATCAATACTGACTGTCTCTTTTCTGTCTCCCAAATCTAGCACAAAATGCTTATCACCTGTCTCCAGCACTCTATATGGCCCATCATATGGCGGTCGGAGGGTTGGTCTTAGAGCCTCGTGCCTGACAAAAACGAACTCAGCATTTTTCAAAGCTTTGGGAACAAAAACACGCGGAAAAGTGTGATGAACGGGGCCCGGGAGCATGTCCGCTCCCGTGCCGATCGGTGGTCCAAGAGCCGGGAGGCGTCCCGGTTCCGGATGCTCTGGTAGAAACTCACCGGGCAGCCTGAGAGGTTGTGCAAAAACTAACTCCGCTGGGGAGGCATTTAAATCCTCCTTAGGCACAGAACACAACCCTAATAAAACCCATGGTAGTTTGTTTACCCTATCTGCATCCGTAAGCGACGCTCTGAGGGCTGCCTTCAAAGACCTATGAAAACGTTCGCATAAACCATTAGCCTGAGGGTGATAAGCGGTAGTGCAGTGAATTTTCGCTCCTAAGCTGCTGGCCATCGCTGACCACAGCTCAGAGACAAATTGAGGTCCTCTGTCGGACGTAATATCCAACGGGACCCCGAAACGCGCTACCCAGGCCGTCAAAAAAATGCGAGCCACCTCTGCGGCCGTGGTCGATGCCAGTGGGACCACTTCCGGCCAGCGTGTGGTTCGGTCCACCATTGTCAAAAGATGTGTGAACCCCTGAGACGACGGTAGGGGGCCCACGAGGTCGACGTGCACGTGATCGAATCTTTTGGCCGGAATGTGGAACGGTTCTAAAGGGGCTCTTGTGTGCTTATGAATTTTGGCCCGCTGACAAGCCATGCAGGTCCTTGCCCACTCTTTCACGTGCTTGCGCAGGCTCAGCCAAACAAACTTCTCCACTACCATTTTCACGGAAGCGCGCCCCTGGGTGTGCCAGGGAGTGGACCGAGTCAAAAACGCGGCGGCGCCACGCGGTCGGAACTACCGGGCGTGGCCACCCGGTTGACACATCGCAGATTAGGGGGGGCATACCGGTTTGCAAACACCTGCTCTCCAGCCTTAACCCTGTTGGTCCAGACTGGAGCGCGCGCACATCCGCATCTCTGCCCTGCTCCGCTGCCATGGCTGTGTAATCTATCCCCACGTGAACCGGGGCCGCGTGCGCTTCCGCACTGCTATTTTGCTTCGCGGCTGCCGTAGTATAATCTGCCCCTGCGTGTGCCGGTGCTGTGGCCGCACGAGAGAGGCAGTCTGCTACTATGTTGAGTTTACCCGCTACGTGCTGAATATCAGTGGTAAATTCCGAAATTGCGGCCAGCTGCCTCTGCTGCCGGCCCGACCACAGATCTGAAATTTTGGACATCGCGAAAGTGAGCGGCTTATGGTCAACAAAAGCGGTGAAACGCCGACCTTCCAGCCAGAACTGGAAATTGCGGATGGCCAAATGGAGCGCTAACAGCTCCCTGTCAAACGTGCTGTATTTCCGCTCAGCTTCGCTCAAGGATTTGCTGAAGAATGCTAGCGGCTGCCAAACACGGGCAACGTGCTGCTCTATAACTGCCCCTATGGCCAAATCTGACGCGTCGGTAGTTAGCGCGATGCGGGCCGATGGGTCCGGATGAGCTAGAAGCGCGGCTTCATCCAAGGCTTTTTTTACCTCCGTGAACGCGCGCTCCCGCTCCGGGGACCACTCGATTGTATTGGAGGGTTTTTGCTTTCTGAGCGCGGCGTATAATGGCTGCATGAGCTGCGCTGCGTGGGGTAGGAAACGGTTATAAAAATTTACCATTCCTAAAAATTCCTGCAATGATTTGACCATTTGTGGTCGGGGAAAATCTGCTACTGCGCGCACCTTTTCCGGCAGCGGAACTGCCCCTTCTGGGGACACGCGGTGGCCCAAAAAATCGATCTGCGCAACGCCAAACTGGCACTTGGCTGGATTAATTATTAAGCCGTGCTCTCCCAACCTCCGAAAAACCGCAGTGAGGTGTTTTTCGTGTTCTTCTTCTGAAGTACTGGTGAACAAAATGTCGTCTAGGTAAACGAACACGAATGGAAGATCACGTAACACAGCATCCATCATGCGTTGGAATGTTTGTGCGGCGCCTTTAAGGCCAAACGCATGCGCAAAAACTCAAAAAGTCCAAAAGGGGTTATAACCGCTGTTTTAGGAATGTCCTCCGGCCGGACTGGAACCTGATGGTAGCCGCGAACCAGGTCTATTTTAGAAAAAATGCGCACCCCCACTAAATGCACCGAAAAATCCTGTATGTGTGGGATGGGGTAGCGATCGTGTGCCGTGGCATTGTTTAGCCTGCGGTAATCGCCGCAAGGTCTCCAGGAGCCGTCGGCTTTCGGGACCATATGCAGCGGCGAAGCCCATGGGCTTTTCGAACGGTGAATAATGCCCAGCCTCTCTAGGCTGGCGAACTCCTCGCGCGCCATGGAGAGTTTAGCAGCATTCAGGCACCGAGCTTTCGCGAAGACGGGGGGGCCAGTTGTAGTGATAAAATGCTCCACCCCGTGTTTCGCAACTGTTGCCGAAAATGTGGGAACCGTGAGTGCTGGAAACTGGGTGAGGATTGTGTTAAACTTACCGCCTGCTGTGGCGACGTTGGTCTGCACTGGTGGCGGGGACACTCGAGCTGCACAGGGAATAGAATAAAAAGAGAGTGCATTTACCAGCCGCCTATTGGCAAGATCAACTAACAAACCGTGTGAGCACAGAAAATCAGCACCTAACATGTTGAAACTCACCGCCGCTATGACAAAAGTCCTTTCATAAGTGCGGCCATGCAAGGACAGAGACAAAGTCCTTTCCCCGTAGGTGTTGATGCTCGAGCCGTTCGCCGCCGTTGCCCCGTTTCCACGGGGGCCAGCCATCCGGTCAGCATAGGTTGGGGTGATGAAACTCACTTGGGCTACGGTGTCTATAAGGAACTGCCGCCCGGAGCTCGTATCTGTGATGTAGAGCAGCTTATTTCTTTCGCCGAGAGCCGAAGCTGCTAACGATTCTCGGTCCTGCCGTTTCCCGACTTCTTGAAGTTGCACGGCGGCACACACCTGTGCGCCCTCTCTGCGAACCGAGGATGATAAAAACAGAGATCCTCTCCTCTGCTGCGTCGGGGCCGTGCTTCTGCCGCTGGGCCATCACCTCCGCCGCGTCGGGGCCGCGCCGCTGCCATTGTTGGTAGGCTTGGCTCGGCTGTCTCCGGCTCGTCGCTGCCTCGGGTCACCGCCGCGGTCGTCTGCTCGCCACAGGAGCTGAGGAGCCTCTGCGCCTCTTGGGCCAGCTCACGGAAATCCTGCTGGGTGTCACAACGCATGCTGGACAGCGTTCCTCTCATATGCATCGGGAGGTTAGTCAGGAAGATGTACTTAAAGAGGAAATCATCGTTGTCTGACCCCCTCAGCTGCAGCATGTCTTCCATCAGGGCGACTGGCCTGTGTCTTCCTTGGTTGAGCATAGCCAGGAGCCTCCTAGCCCTCTCTTCGGCTGAGGGCGTGAAACACTTGGTGAGGGCAGCCTTCAATCTGCCGTATTTGTCTTCGGCGGGTGGCTGCTGTACCAAGCTCCGCACGCATCGAGCTGTGCGGTTGTCGAGTCTAGCGATGACATGGTAGAACTTAGTGTCATCCACCGTTATGCCTGCGAGCGTTAACTGTGCCTCCGCCTGGAGGAACCACGAGTCTGGGTTGTCCTGCCAGAATTCCGGCAGTTTGATGGCGATGGCGCTCGCTAGGGCAGACTCCAATGAGTCCTGATCATGGAGAGCATTTCCAGGCATTCTCACACGTCACTGGTCACCAACGTGGGGAGCGTGAAATAACGAAGCTGAATTGGTTCTTAATTCACGTTTTATTCAAGCACTTCATCCCCAGCCTTCTCTCAAGAACACCAGAGAGCGAGCTGCATCAGACCTTCACATTTATACATTTCACACAAAGGGAGAATCACATATCCCTGTCAAAACCCCCTATTGACATTAACTCCCCCTCCGGTCTCTCAGTCCTCCACCTGTCTCCTAGGAGGTCGGGAAGTCCTTTCAGTCCCTTATCGCCGTACCTCCGTCCTCTTGTTGTTAACCGCAGGTGGTCCAGACATATTGTTCCATTCAGGACGTGAAGTCAATCCACACATGCAGTCTCCAGCATCCCCTTTATGCTTATGCATATGTGGGCCAAAATACATGGGCTACACCTGACCTAGAAAATAGGTCAGAACAAAAGCTCAAGCTATGATCTATAGCTGGTTTCAAAATACTTCTAATTAGTCTTAGGTTGCACAACAAATAAATCAAATCTCTTAAATTTCTAAATGTGCATAAAATAAACACATCTACTATCCAACTTTATCACATGGTACCCAAAAACAATTAAGTGAAGTGCCTTGGAGGGCACTTGACAATAACAGTGACATTTGTGCAGTGTGCTGCACCAAGTTAGCCCACAAGGGAGAAAAAGAAAATGTGCTAGCACAACAATTTAACACAAATTTACACTCCAAACACCTGTAAACCACAGACTCAACATTCACTCTTAAGTAGCATTCAATGGCAAGTGAAATGGGACCATTGCTAACCATTACAGCTTTGAAAAGTGCCCTTTTCTGATGGAAAACCTAGCCAGAATTAGCATCGGCGGTTAGCATTTTAAGCTAGCGGTTAGCATTTCCCATACACAATGAATGGCACTCACCATGCTAAGCAACACGTGCGTCAATGGGGATTCCCGCGCTCACCATGAGTTCACAGCCTTTGGGTTCAAATCTTAAAATTTAACAAACGGGGTATTAGAATTTGATAATACAGCAATGTCTCATTTCGGGTGTTAGTTCAGGCTTACCAATCTCAAAGTTTTATCCAGGCAAAGGCTGCTACTAGCACGTTAGCTCATCATCTAGTAAGGGATCGTATTCTCTCGTCGGTGCCTCTGCCGTGACTGAAAGCGTTCTGCAAGTTACACCAAGACCGAGCGAGAGAGCGTGTGACCCCATCGGCTGACGCTGCCAACAAACAACGCAGCCATTGGTCGCTCAATATACCAAACAAAAACACTAGGAACCCCATCAGAGCCCCTTAGAAATGTTTTTAACTAGTTATGGGTATACTTTATGAACTTATATTTATCTATGTATTTATCTTCAAAATATTTATTCCCATTGTGAAATTGGTGTTTTTTTAACCCCTTGCACTCCGGTCAATTTTCCTAAAAACGCCAAAAAATAATGTGCCCAAAGTAAATTGAAAGCTGTTCTTCAACCCTTTGCAGCATCTTCATGGGGTTGGTCTCATTTTTTGGCAAAAAAAACATGATCTCTCTAAATGCTCCGGCCACTGAGTTACAGTCATCTAAACATAGTGAACTTGAAGAAAATAAATTTGGCCTGGGTGTTTTTTTGGATACAAATGCTTGCAAATAACACACAGCTTCAGATCCGGGCTGGAAAATGCAACAGAAATGTAGAACCAAGTGTTATCCAGCTAAGGTCCAAATTTTGTAACAATACCACAAAAAATGAATATATTACACAGCTTTGTTCTCAGGCTGTTCCCAGGCGTTTTGGAACTGTGCCAAATTGTGCCAAATGGCACAGTTTGGAAAAACGTCTGTAACTTTTGAATGATTCAATGTAGAAGCTTCATTTTGGGCTCTAATGAAAGGTGACACTCAGGGCTGTGTCTGTGTGTGTGTGGGGGGGGGGTTGTCCCCCCCCCTCGCTACAGAGGACGGAGGTCGGCCATCGCTACATGACGGATTACACTCGGATGTGGCGATGTGGCCACAGCAGCGCTGTCACCGCGGCCCCCCCCCCCCCCGCCGCTACAGAATCGTAGCGGCAGGGGGGGCGTTCACGGTCCGGAGGCGACGAACGAACCGTGTAACGCGGCGCACACACTTCGGACATCGTGCGCCGCACAGTTGTAATTTACCAATCGGTCAAAAGTCATTTTTGATTACAATTTTCAGGGATACAAAATAATTTGGCTTATAACACTTTACCTCTTCACAGCCACATTGTCCTGGCCAACTTCTCTTCCTCATTGTCAGACAAACGCGACGCTGGTCCGCTCGTGGTTCTGGTCTCGCGACCCGGTCAAAACATAATTCCATGATTGCGGTTTTGGCGAATGATTTACAACCTTCGTCGTCGGCCTCCGTCGGTCTATGATGACCATATAAGAGAATCCTAAACACTCTGCTGGAATTAAAAAAAAAAAAATAATAAAGCACTGCCTGTGGCTGCTGAAGCAGTCTCTCTTCACCCAGCCTTTGTAGACAAAACAGCTCAGCGAACTTCTGTGCTTCATTTGGCTTGCTGCGTTGGTAGGCGGGTCCTTCTTGCCAAGTTTTCAGTCATTGGTTCTTCAAGGTTTCAGAAACCCAATTCAAGGCTCTTATTAGTCGAATGAGAGGTCAATCAGATGAACTAATCTGTTTGCGGCTGTGTCTGCAGCTTTTATTTTCAGTGCGCGCTTGGACGCCATACACCACCTACATCACAATCTCCATCATGCGTCCTAGAGCGCACGAGAGCGCCCTCGTGCGCTCTAGGACGCAGAGACTTGCCCGTCTGCGGTACAACGGAGCGCAAGAGGTTAAAGCGGTATCGATATTTATAATTTTATTCACGGTTTTTAACACTGGGTTACAGTCGTCCATGTATCTCTTCCATAGGGTGGGTTTACATTGTGTGGGTGCTGTGTTGATGGCTTTGTTTTCCAGATCCTTCATGAAATAACTGCTCATGATGGCTGATAGTGGGTCTCCCATTGCAAATCCTTCTTTTTGTCTGTAGATTTTTTCTCTGTATTGAAAATAGGTGGATTTTGCAACAAATTGTACTAGTTCAGATATATCGTCAACTGTGAGATTGGTGCTTCTTTTTAGGGTTCTGTCATTTCTGAGGCATTCTTGCACTATGTGTAGTGTGACATCAACAGGGGTCTTTGTGAATAATGAAATGACATCATGTGAAATGAGGATCTCGTCTGATTCTATTTTCATATTCTTGAGTTCTCGTGCCAGCTCTTTTGAGTTTTTGCAGTGGTATTCTGATAGTCCAAGGAGGGGTTTGATGATTTCAACCAAGGCTTTTGATAAGTTGTATGTAACTGATCCGATACTGTCTATTATTGGCAGCAGTAGGATATCCTTCTTATGTATTTTTGGGGTTCCATAGATTCAATTCAATTCAACTTTATTTATATAGCACCCTTTCACAATAACAGTCATCTCATAGCACTTTCAACTGTAGGGGGACCCCCACAATTGCAGAAAGACCCCAGCAATCAGGCAATCCCCTGCGAGCAAGCGCTTGGCAACAGTGGAGAGGAAAAACTCCCTTTTAACAGGAAGAAACCTCCAGCAGAACCAGGCTCAGGCAGGGGCAGTCATCTGCTGCGACTGGCCGGGGGATGAGAGAAGATGAAAAGAACAGACATGTAGAGAGCAAACACCACAATGGGGACTCAATCTATGGGAGAGAACAAACAGATGTTAATGACCAGCAAAAAAAAAATTTCATTGAGAGTGAAGAAAGGAGTGAAGTCCAGTGCAATTATTGGAGGTCCCCCGGCTTTCTAAACCTATTAGCAGCATAACTAAGGGAGGGTTCAGAGACACATGATCCCTCCCTAATTGTAGGCTATATCAAAAAGAAAGGTTTTAACCCTATTCTTAAAAACAGAGATTGAGTCTGACTCCCGAATCCAGATTGGCAGCTTGTTCCACAAAAGAAGAGCTTGATAACTGAAGGCTCTGCCCCCCATTGTACTTTTGGAGATTCTAGGTATTACAAGTAATCCAGCATTTTGGGAGCATAGTGCTCTGTTAGGATAATAGGGTAATATCAGATCTTTTAAATAAAAAAGGGCCTGATTGTTTAGAGCTTTGAAAGTGAGAAGAAGGATTTTAAACTTAATTTTAAACTCTATGGGAAGCCAATGAAGGGAGGCCAGAACCGGAGAGATATGATCTTTCTTTCTCGTACCTGTTAAAACTCTTGCTGTAGCATTTTGGATCAACTGAAGACTTTTTAGAGAAGTTTTAGGACAACCTGATTATAAAGAGTTACAATAATCTAATCTAGAGCTAACAAAAGCGTGGATCAGTTTCTCAGCATCACTCTGAGACAAGATGCTCCTAATCTTGGCAATATTACGCAAATGATAGAAGGCAGTCTTAGAAACGAATTTAATATGTGAATTGAAAAACAGATCTTGCTCAGAAATAACTCTAAGGTTCCTCACAGAGCTATTAAGAGAAAGAGTAACTGTGTGGCGGGTTGGTGTAACCCCCACAACAGACTGGACAGACACAACGCTCGGCTAGAGCAATTAACAGAACAGTGAAATGTGTGTATTAATGTCTACAGGCAGCCCCGCTTCTTCTGGCTCACTACTGTGATGTTAATGTGCCTTTCATGTATTGTGTTCATGCGTCCTGTCCTTACTGTGACCTAGAGACTGAGATCAATATGTAGATGTGCCTTGTAACCTCTTTGTCTTGCAGCTGGAGCAGAGGCCAGCAATCTGCCTATTGTGATGTATATCTCTCAAATGCAAATGTCTCATGCCTGTTCTGCAATCTCTTTGATCATACCAACTGCTGGGGAATGCTCTTTTATGTATTGTTGTAGTTGGGTATATATACTGCACTGTAATCCACTCTCACTCTCTTCCTCTCATTCTGATTCCTGCAACTGCTGCTGACACACATTGTGTCTCCTCTCTGAGAGCCTGAGGAATTCGGCTTCAGCCTGCTCACACTATGGGCTGGAGCCGAGTTCCCGTGAAGGCGGTATGATTTAATAAACCTGCTTAAAACCTTCACAATGCCGCTTTATTTCATGCTGCTTTACTGGTGACCCCGAAAATGCACACGCTTTGTGCATCGCAACCTTCTGGTCTGGACATCCACGCTGAACCGGTCGAGGGACACAAGACGTCTCCTCCCTCTCGCCGCTCCAACGCACCATGACCTGAAGGCAGAAAAGAACACGCTGACAATGAACGCAGCACCCGGCGGTGATGCTCCGACGACAAGTGAACGCAGCAGCTCCCTTCTGCTTCAGGGAACTCTCCGGACATCACTCACGACCGGGAAAGCCGCAGCAACGTCATGGTGAGATCTGCACACCTAGATCGGCACATCCACGCTGGACCGGCCGCGCTCGCAGCTCCTCCACACGAGAGTGCACGCACCTCGTCCTTTCTCCACAACGGCGACCTCCACGGCCGACGGAGCACACGTGGACCTGAACGCACCATGACCCATCTGCTGCAACTACAACAGGGATGATTAAGCTCCCTGACCCTGGCTTTTCCTCTCCAGCTGGCCCACCCACGCACGGAGCCCCGGCACACGCACCGGGGAGTTACGAGGACGGCGCACCACGCACGGGACACATACGGCTCCACTGACCGCCTTCCTTCTGCTGCACACTGGCTCTTCAGGCTTGCTCGTACACCTGAGGCATGCAGCTTGCTCACTGGATTTTATGGTCTTAGCCACGGCACACAAGGGGAATTCAGCCGTCAGCTTTTCCCACACGCCAAGTCCCTCTGCTTTTGTTCCTTTTTTTTTTCTTACAGCTGCTCCTGTTTTTCTTCATGGCCACGAGAGGAGTCAGAGACTAATTTTTCTTCTTGTGACCTCCGCAAGTTCAGCGGGACAGCCCCTCGACATCGCGGAACAACAAGCCATTTTTGCGCGGCCAGGACGATTTCACCACTCCCGGCCGGCACTTACCACCCCCCCACCCCCCGCCTGCACAGAGCTTCTCCTGCTCGCTGCCCAAGCTGCATGATGGAGACCTCGGCCGCCTGCCGAGCCCTCTGGGAGGGAGCGTGTGGTGGGTTGGTGTAACCCCCACAACAGACTGGACAGACACAGCGCTCGGCTAGAGCAATTAACAGAACAGTGAAATGTGTGTATTAATGTCTACAGGCAGCCCCGCTTCTTCTGGCTCACTACTGTGATGTTAATGTGCCTTTCATGCATTGTGTTCATGCGTCCTGTCCTTACTGTTACTGCTCACACTATGGGCTGGAGCCGAGTTCCCGTGAAGGCGGTATGATTTAATAAACCTGCTTAAAACCTTCACAACTCCGCTTTATTTCATGCCGCTTCAACTGAATCCAAACTAAAAGTTTGATTTGGAAAGGTATTTCTAAGGTTTTTTGGACCAACAAGAATAACTTCAGTCTTATCTGAATTGAATAGCAGGAAATTACAAGTCATCCAAGCTTTGATTTCTTTAAGACAGGCTTCTAACTTGGCTAATTGATTACTATCATCTGGCTTCATTGACAGGTATAATTGTGTGTCATCTGCATAACAATGAAAATGTATACAGTGCTTTCTAATAATGTTGCCTAACGGAAGCATATACAAACTAAAAAGAGTAGGGCGTAGCACAGATCCCTGTGGAACTCCATGACTGAGCTTTGAGTTGAAAGAAAACTCATTATTTACATGAACAAACTGGAACCTATCAGATAAATAAGATCTAAACCACTGCAACGAAGTTCCATTAAGTCCAACATAGTGTTCTAATCTGTCAAGTAGAATATTATGATCGATAGTATCAAAAGCTGCACTAAGCTCTAAAAGAACAAGTACAGAAACTAGTCCATTATCAGATGCGATCAGGAGGTCATTAGTGACCTTCACTAAGGCTGTTTCAGTACGATGATGGATTCTAAACCCAGACTGAAACTCTTCAAATAAACCATTTCCCTGCAAGTTATCAAATAATTGTGTAGCAACTCTTTCTAAGATTTTTGAAATGAAAGGGAGATTAGAGATTGGTCTATAGTTAACTAAAACTTCTGGATTCAGCGTTGGCTTTTTGTGTAAGGGTTTAATTACAGCAGTTTTAAAAGCCTGCGGTACATGGCCTAAAGTTAATGAAGAATTATTATTTGAAGAAAAAAGCTACTAATAAATGCGAAGGCTTCTTTAAATAACCTGGTAGGAATAGGATCTAAAAGACAAGTTGAAGGCTTGGATGAGGAAATTATTTTGTCTAACTCTAAAAGGTCAGTTGGAGTAAACTGATCCAAACAGATGTCAGTTGAAGGAGTTGTAGTAGTTACTTTATTTAAGTTAACGGTGAGAAGAATCTGATTGATTTTATCTCTGATAGATGAAATTTTATTATTGAAAAAGTTCATAAAGTCCTGGCTAGCAAGCTCTAAGAAAATGCTTGGATTGACAGAGTCCTGACTGTCAGCCTGGCTACAGTGCTGAAAAGAAACCTGGTGCGGCGGCATGAAATAAAGCGGCGTTGTTGAAGGTTTTAAGTAGAGTTTATTATCATACCGCCGTCACAGGATCCCCACTCCGGCCCAAGTGTGTGCAGGCTGGAGCGGGATCCTCAGGCTCTCAGAGAAGAGACACAAAGTGCGTGTCTGCAGCAGCAGTTGAAGTGAGTCAGAGAGAGGATGAGTTACAGAACCTGTGCAGTATTTGTACCCAACTCAAACAATACATCAAAGCAGATTCACAGCAGTTGGTCTGATCAAAGGGACTGCAGAACAGGCATGAGACATTTGCATTTGTAAGACCTACATAACAATAGGCAGATGCAGCCTCTGCTCCAGCTTGCGGAACAAAGAGGTTACAAGGCACATCTACATATTGAACTGTCTCTAGGTCACAGCAAGGACAGGACGCATGAACACTATACATGAATGGCACAGTACATCACGATACATGCAGGGCACATTGCATCACAATACATGCAGGGCACATTGCATCACGATACATGCAGGGCACATTGCATCACGATACATGCAGGGCACATTGCATCACAACACATGAATGGCACATTACATCTCAGTAGTGCAGCGGGAAAAACCAAGAGAAAAGAGCTGACTGTCCTGTGTGTTGTGGGGGGGTTGAGTCAACCCGCCACACACGCTCCCCCCCAGAGGGCACGGCAGGGGGCCGAGACCTCGATAATCCATCTATGGGAGCGAGCTGTGGGAGAAGCTCGCTGCAGGCGGAGGTGGAGGGAGGGGAGGGGTAGTGTGTGCCGGCAGGGGCAGTGAAATCGTCCGAGCCGTGCAAAAATTGCTTGCTGCTCCGCGACGTCGAGGGGCTGTCCCGTTGAACGTGCAGAGGTCCACAAGAAGAAAAATTAGTCACTGGCTCCTCCCGCGATTAAGTCCTGCAAGGATTAATAGTGGCCGTGAAGAAAAGCAGGAGCGGCTGTAAGAGAAACATAAAAGCAGGGGAACTGGCGTGTTGACTTTAGGTGCGGGCACAACCTTAAAAGCCGTCGGGAACCGCAAAACCGCTGAATTCCCCATGTGCGCCGTGGCTGAGACCATTGACAAATCCTTCGTGCATGCTGCGTGCGTGCTTCAGGTGTGAGTGCAGCTCTGAAGGCTCTGTGTGCAGCGGCGAAGGAGGATGGGGGTCTGTAGAGCCATATGCATCCCGTGCGTGGTGCGCCGTCCACATAACTCTCCGTGCGTTGTTGGGCCAGCTGGAGAGGAGACAGGGTCAGGGAGCTTAATCATCCCTGTTCAATGTGTTGGAGCGGTGAAGGGAAGTAGACGCTCTTGTCACTCGCTCGGTCATGGTGCGTTCAGGTCCACGTGTGCTCCGTCGGCCATGGGAGTCGCCGTCGCGGAGAAAGGACGAGGTGAATGCGCTCTCATGTGGAGGAGCTGCGAGCGCGGCTGGTCCAGCGTGGATGTGCCGATCTAGGCGTGCAGATCTCACCATGAAGTTTGCTGCGGCTTTCCCGGTCGTGGGTGGTCTCCGGAGAGTTTCACCTGGAAACTCTGCGTCAAAATCTCCCTGAAGCAGAAGGGAGCTGTTGCGTTCGCTTGTCGTCGGAGAATCCCGGCCGGGTGCTGCGTTCGCCAGCAGCGTGTTCGTTTCAGCGTTGGGTCACCAGTGCGGCGGCATAAAATAAAGCGGCGTTGTTGAAGGTTTTAAGTAGAGTTTATTATCATACCGCCGTCACAGGATCCCCACTCCGGCCCAAGTGTGTGCAGGCTGGAGCGGGATCCTCAGGCTCTCAGAGAAGAGACACAAAGTGCGTGTCTGCAGCAGCAGTTGAAGTGAGTCAGAGAGAGGATGAGTTACAGAACCTGTGCAGTATTTGTACCCAACTCAAACAATACATCAAAGCAGATTCACAGCAGTTGGTCTGATCAAAGGGACTGCAGAACAGGCATGAGACATTTGCATTTGTAAGACCTACATAACAATAGGCAGATGCAGCCTCTGCTCCAGCTTGCGGAACAAAGAGGTTACAAGGCACATCTACATATTGAACTGTCTCTAGGTCACAGCAAGGACAGGAGGCATGAACACTATACATGAATGGCACATTACATCACGATACATGCAGGGCACATTGCATCACAATACATGCAAGGCACATTGCATCACAATACATGCAGGGCACATTGCATCACAACACATGAATGGCACATTACATCTCAGTAGTGCAGTGGGAAAAACCAAGAGAAAAGAGCTGACTGTCCTGTGTGTTGGGGGGGGGGGGGGTTGAGTCAACCCGCCACACCTGGGATTATTCTTGTTCTCTTCTATTAATGCAGAACAATAGCTCGTTCTAGCTTTTCTAAGAGATTTTTTATAAATTAAAAGATGATTTCTCCAAGCTAGATAGATTTCATCTAAATTAGTGGAGCGCCATTTTCTTTCTAATTGACGAGTCATCTGTTTTAAGCTATGAGTTTCTGTGTTGAACCAAGGAGTTAGAAATCTCTGATTAGACTTTTTCCTTTTTTAAAGGGGCCATCATGTCTAGAGTCTGATGCAGAGAAGCTGTAACACTATCTACCATGCTATCAATTACAGAAGGAGCAAGCTGTCTATAGCTTATTTCCGTTGTGTTGACACATGGCATAGAGGAAACAATCTGCATAAATTTGGTAACAACATCATCTGAGAGGCATCTACTGTAGTAATATTTTCCTTAGGAGCCAAATAGTCAGAAATAGTAAAATCAAAGGTTAACAGACAATGCTCTGACAGTACAGGGTTATGAGGAGACACTACCAGATTTTCTATTTCTATGCCATATGTCAGAACAAGGTCCAATGTATGGTGGAGATAATGAGTAGAATTTCCTACTTTCTAAGAAAACCCCATCGCATCTAATATTGAATTAAATGCAAAATTAAGGCAATCACTATCTACATCTACATGTATATTAAAGTCCCCTACTATAATTATTCTATCTGATTTCAGCACTAAATCAGCTAAGAATTCGGCAAATTTGGAAAAAAAACTCTGAATAGGTTGATGGAGGATGATAAACTATGGCAAATAAAACTGGGTTTAGCCTAAAATTGCTAAAATGCCCAATACTGAGGACAAAGCCCTCAAAGGAATTATAACACGTTTTTTTGTTTTACATTAACTAGTAATTTTGAATGGTAAATTGTTGCTACTCCTCCTCCATGACCAGAACTTCTGGGGTTTTGACAGTTTAAATAACCAGAGGGAGTTGATTCATTTAAACCAACATAATCCTCTTGCTCTTACCAAGTCTCTGTAAGGGATATTAAATCAATCTGATGATCAATTAACAGATCATGGACTAGCAGAGACTTGGGAGTTAGAGACCTAATATTTAACAAACCACATTTAATTTTTAAATTATGAGGAGGAACAGAGGCCAAATCATTCAATTTAGAGGCTTCATGTTTAATATGATTTTTACCAACTTTTTGTTCAATCACTTTGGGATGCTTATATATTATATTTTTATTTACTTTGGAGGGAGCATACAATGATTCTCTGATGGGGAAGACAGGGGCTAAGTTGAGGGGTGGTGAATGAAGAGGAGCTGCAGAGAGGCGTGTAAGACTGTGACTCTGCTTCCTGGTCCCAACTCTGAGTTGTGAAGGTTTTGGAAATTTGAATAAAAATGATGCCAGATTGTTAGATAAATGAGAAGCACCATCCAAAGTGAGATGGACGCCGTCTCGTCTAATAAGACCAGGTTTTCCCCAAAATGAGCTCCAATTATCTATGTAGCCCACATCGTTTGCAGGACACCACACAGACAGCCAGCGGTTCAAGGATGACGAGCGGCTAAACATGTCATCACTGGTCAGATTGGGGAGGGGCCCAGAGAACACTATGGAGACAGACATTGTTTTTGCAAAGTCACACACCGATTCCACATTAAGTTTTGTGACTTCCGACTGCTGGAATCGGAAGTCGTTAATGCCGGCGTGGATAACAATTGTGGAGTATTTACAGTTACTTTTAGCCAGCATTTTCAAATTTGACTAGATGTCATCTGCTCTGGCCCCAGGAATGCATTTGACTATGGCTGCTGGAGTCTCTAGGTTCACGTTTCTGACTACAGAGTCGCCAATGATCAGAGTTTTTTCCTCAGCGGGTGTCACTGAGCGGGGAAAAGCGATTAGAAACATGAACAGGTTGGTGGTGAACCGGGGCCTTGCGGCTAAGCTTCCTTCTCACCGTCATCCACCCAGTCTCCTCGCTGCTGAGGAGGACCGGAGGACCGCTAGCAGGCCACCCTATGCTAGGAAGCTCCGCTGCAACTAAGGGACATCCGTCATTATTAACTGGCGCAGACGGTGTTTCAATGCAGCAGAGCCGGGATTCCAAATCAGACAACCTCGCCTCGAGCGCCTCAAAAAGACATTTATTACATTTACTGTTATCACTAAAAGAGGCAGAGGTGTAGCTGAACATCTGACAGAGAGAGCACACCAGAGGAGAAGAGGGAAGAAGAGCACATAGCCATAGCTAGTGGCTAACCTGAAGCTAACAAAAACACCAATGAAAGGTGAACAGAAGGCTAAAGAGGGTGATTAGATGATACTGAGTGCGCACACAGGTGCAAGAGGCTTGGTAAACAGAAGTGACAGCGAACGGTAGATGGAAAAAAGTGATTTAAATACAATTAAAGGCAAAATCCTCAGGAGAATGAGGAGAGCTAGCCACAGAGCAAACCACACAGACAGCCAGCAACACAGGAAGTGACGATACGTTACCACAGGAAGCCACAGCACCACCTACTGGTAGATCTGGGGGAGTGATGCTGGCTGTGGGTATCAGGTGATCATACGTCCTTTGTGATTTTTTTGCTTTCTAATAGGGGTTTAAGAAGGGCTTTTAGCATTTTTTTCTTTTCTTCTGTGGGATTTGTTTTTATGATTTCATATGTGCTGCTGTCTGCCAACATGGTTTCCATCTGTTTTTCATATGTTTCCATGTCCATTACTACCGTCGTTCTGCCTTTATCTGATGGGAGGATTGTGATTGTTTTATCTTTCTTGAGTGAGTTTAATGCTTTTTCTTCTTCTTTTGTAACGTTGCTTTGTGGTAATTTGGACGTTTTGAGGATTTCTACGACTGCGTTCCGGAGTGCTGCCTTTTCCCCTTGGTCCTGGATTTTTTCACATGCAGGTTCTGTTGCGAGGATATATTCTTCATGGGGTGTTTTGGCTGGTGTGATGGCGAAATTAAGTCCTCTGCTCAGCACTTTTTTCTCCATGTCCGTGAGTGTGCGCTTTGATAAGTTTTTGACCCACTTAGCGTTCATTTCCATGTGTGCTTGTCTTTGTCTGTTCTTCCTTTCTGTGAGTTTTTTTAGTTTCTTTAAATGGCAGTTTTTCATTAAGGTGAATTCCTGTTTGTGTGCATGCTTTAATTGTGCTTCTATCTGCTCCTGCGTTTCCTGGTCGGTCGGGTAGTGTTTCTTGAAAATGTCCATTTCCGCATTGATCTGGTTGTTGATTCTGTCCACTTTGTTTGCCGTCATTCTTATCCGTTCTTTGATCAGGTCTTTCTGTGCTTTATTGATAATTTTCTCTGCGTTTTTGGTTGGGATTGGATTTTTTATGTTGAGGCTTGCTGGTGTGACATCCTCATCTCTGCAACGGAGGTTAAATTTCAGGTGGTTTCTGTAGCTTGCCCGTGTTTTTTCCAATTTCTCCGGCCGGCGGAAGTCTTTGATGCAATTTTGTCCATAACTTCCACTTAATAGCTCAAAAACAAAGACACCATAACTATACCATACATCTGAGG
Organism: Pholidichthys leucotaenia; assembly: GCA_020510985.1. Taxonomy (NCBI): domain Eukaryota; kingdom Metazoa; phylum Chordata; class Actinopteri; order Cichliformes; family Pholidichthyidae; genus Pholidichthys; species Pholidichthys leucotaenia. The sequence goes on from CM035843.1 coordinate 303,803,712, forward strand.
GATAACAGAACCAATTCAAAGGATAATGAAAAAACACAAAATAAACACAGCAGTAAAACCACACAAAAAATTAAGACAGTTATTAGTACACCCCAAGGACAAAATAGAACAAGACAAAAAATGCAGTGTAATATATGAAATATCATGTAGATCATGCAACAAAACCTACATTGGAGAAACTGGAAGATCATTCACCACAAGGAAAAAAGAACACCAGAAAGAGTGTGAGAAGGAAACACAAGGATGACTCACAAGATCACAAAAAGAAAAGGCAGAACAAGAAACATTAAAATCAGCAATATCAGATCATTGCAAAAGAAATAATCACATCATAGACTGGGACAACGCAAAAATTATTGGATCGGAGAGCAACAGACGCAAACACTGGATCAAGGAAGCCATAGAAATCAGGAAGCGGGGAAAAGATAGCATGAACCAGGATGAGGGGGCCTTTATGCTTTCCCACACCTGGTACCACATTCTCCAGAGACCATCGGACGGCGGAAAGCGGGGCCGGCTCGGTGGATCTGACAGGTATGCTGGGCTGGCCCTGCCTACGAAAGTCAGCTGATAAAATGACACCTCACAGCAATCAGCTTACACTTCTGACGAAGGCTGCAGTGAACAGTCGAAACATGTAAAGAAGGTAAAAACATCTCCTTTCTATTTTTGTCTTTAATAAGAACAAAAGGTAAATAATTAAAAGAAGGCAAAATGAACCTACTTGAGCTACAGCTGTTGCAGTCTGCATCACCGAAATGTGCAGTTTCATCTCTGGAGAGGTGCACGTCCGGCTTACAGCGTAGGGTTGACGGCAGTTTAAAGTCTAAATCTAACAAGGGACTGAAAGTAATTCCACAACTCTGTCAAAAAAGGGATTTAAATAATCCACACATGCACATCTGCTTTTCCGGCCAGACCCACCTCAGATTACCAACCCTCCAATCTCCTGAGGGCTTTGTGTTTCATTTAAAAGCTTTTGGAAGCATTTATTGTAGCATTAGGTTTGTAGTGGAGTGTATACAATCCAAAACATTACAGGTCGTAGACTGACAGGCACCCTCCTGCATTTTTGTCCATCATCCCAATAATTGTGACAGATTGTCAACAGATCACATGGCTGAAGTGAGAACAGTTGAAGAGTTCCTTTGCAAAAACAGATACGTCCAATTTTTTTAACAATGAGAAAAACAACTTTTTTGCAAAACAGACATGTTATTGAGACAGACAAAATTGTTTTTCTCATTGTTAAAAAAATTGGACTTACCTGTTTTTGCAAAGGAACTCTTCAGTTGCTTTATCTGATCCTAACTCTAACTCCCAAACATCTCTAGTGAGTCTTTCCTCAAATGTTTCTTAAAGAAATTAACATGATCTCCAAAGCTGAGCCTGTCTTTCTGATCTGTGAGTCACTCTTTCTCTCCACACTCACTTCCATCCAGCTATGTGCAGCAGCACACCCTGTAAGCTGTCACTCTTTCCCAGGCACGATGACCTCTGTCAGGCCAGTGCCACTTTAGGGCAGTGGGGTTATCATGCCTTCCACACACACTTGTGCTTCCATTTGTTTGTTTGTGCCGCTTTGTTTTCTGGTGTTTGACGTCATCCGGGGTGTCTTCCACTCTGTGATCCGAACATGCCCCTGCTGTCAAAGTCACATGTCTTGTCTTTCAACTCGCCACCCCTGGCTGCTTTGTTCCCAGAGTCTGTGGACTCTGAGGTGTTGAAGTTTGCCTGTCTGCAAAGTCACTCTCTGTTTTCAGTGAGTTTGCGTGAACTTTAGGAGGACTTTTTTTCAGTGACTCATTCGATTCATGCATTAAACACTCTCCTTTGACAGAATTATTAAGAATGAGTGGGTGAGTCTTAGCATGAAATGCTGAGGAGCACCATCAACCCCTGTGGCTTATATCTTACTGAAATAGAATAAACTTCAAGGTTGAATAAACAAAAAAACTTTCAAAATAAATGCCAACCTTTACAATAAGACAAAAGATACGCAAGTCAAGCGCTGCAGGCAAAAGGGAGAATCTTAAATGTTCAGTGGAGCATCTTTGCTCCCTGAGTCGGTCACTCCATACAAATATCTAAAAGGGAATGACCTTTCAACTGAGGCATATTGTTAGATCCTCTCTTATTTCTTCCCCCAGTTCCATCCATAACAAATCAGGAGTAAAGCCAATTATTGAACTAGCCTTTTTAATCAACTCCCCAGTCATGATGCTCATATACTCATGGATTCTGTTTAGGACTTGACTGATGTTGGATTTTTAAGGTGCCAATGCAAGTACAGATTTTCCAGGAGTAAGAAACTACTAGCTAAATACCATATTCTATTTATTTTTTTATATTTTGGATGTTATGTTTAAACTCATCTCGGTGATGTTTAAACTGCGCTCGGTGGAGCAGTGGTTAGCACTGTGGCAGCACAGCAAGAAGGTCATGGGATTGATTCCACCCCTGACCATCATGGGTTCGATCCCTCCCTCTGACCATCAGTGACCCTTCTGTGTGGAGTTTGCATGTTCTCCCTGTGTCTGCGTTTGTTTTCTCTGGGTACTCCGGTTTCCTCCAACAGGCCAAAAACATGCACGTTAGGTTAATTAGCATCAAATGGAGATTCTAAATTGCCCTTAGGTATGAATGTGAGAGTGAATGGCTGTCTCTCTGTAACGGACTGGCGATCTGTTGAGGGTGTACCCTGCCTCTTGTGCAGAGACGCTGGGATAGGCTCCAGCCGCCTGCAACCCGAAAAGGATTAAGCAGTAGAAGATGGATCTTGGATGTTATGTTTAAACTTCACACAATGGGGCCCTTGTTTATCATTAATGCATTGCTCAGCAATGTTTTGCTGTATGTTGCAAGGAACCTGAGTAGGCTACATTCATTCATTCATTTGTCTTCTTCCGCTTAATCCTTTTCGGGTCGCGGGGGGGCTGGAGCCTATCCCAGCATCTTTGGGCGGGAGGCAGGTTACACCCTGGACAGATCGCCAGTCCATCGCAGAGCCAACACAGAGAGACAGACAACCATTCACTCTCACAGTCATGCCTAAGGACAAGTTAGAATCTCCAGTTTGATGCCAATTAACCTAACTTGCATGTTTTTGGCATGTGGGAGGAAACCGGAGAAATCCCGGAGTAAGCCCATGCAGACACGGGGAGAACATGCAGACTCCACACGGATCACTGTTGGTCGGGGGCTGGGATCGAACCCAGGATCCCCCAGCCAAGGGTGAGTTGCTGTGCTGCCGCAGTGCTAACCACTCCGCCACCGCGAGTAGGCTACATGTCCCATATAAAAGTCAGTGCCTAACAGTTCTAACATACATGAACCAATTAAGAGAAAAGGGTCAGATTTATCTCTTTTTTTTACACCAGGACTGTTAAATCAGTTTCCAAAGCCACCACGTCTCTAATATCCACACCTATCCTCATTTGTCACCAGCTGTCAATCATAGACCATCCTTTAAAAAAACACACACACACCATATACTCTGTGTGTGTGTGTGTGTGTGTGTGTGTGTAAATATATTTGTGTTAATTTCACAAATATATAACAAAAAGTTGAAAATGTATGTAGGAGAAGAAAGTCACAAATCACAAAAAAGTAGCAAGTTTATAAGAAAATAATGAATTTGTTAGGAAAAATAGTCACAATTTATGGGGAAAAGTTTTATTTACAAGAAGGATGTCACAAATTTACAAGAAAAAAATCCCATTAGAAAAAATAAGAGTCCCGACACATCCACCACTCTTCCAAAGCTCTCTGTCCTTCATGTTTCTTTGGAACTCTGCCACACTCATGCCTGTCCACTCATGAATGTTATCTTCCCATCTCTTCTTCTGTTTTCTCCTCTGTGGGAGCCTTGAACTTTTCCATGTAAGTTGATTTTTGAAGTGACTGATGCATATGGGACACGACAGTGCCATCTTAAGTTTCTTTTCTTGAGTACTGTCAGGAGATTTTCATAAGATCTGATTGCTCATTTTATTAATTTTATCGATCTTCTTATTTGTCATGTTGGTATATGAGAGGCCTCGGGTCTTCTGTAATATCTCATCTCAGTTGCAAAGATTCTTCTTTGCAGCTTTGCTGTGAGTGTCCATGTTTCACAGGCATACAGGAAGACTGAGAAGATGAGGGAGCACAGCAGGTGGAGTTTGGTGCGTAGACAGATGCTTTTGTCTTTCCAGATGGTTTGCCAAAATGTCAGGTTATTAATCTTCATTTGATATGATGTAACCAAGGTTCTTGAAGGGCTTTACTGTTCCCTTGTTTTCTTGTTGATCTTGACTTCCAAGTTCCCTGTGTTTCATTATTTGGCTTCTGAACTTCTGAATAAACCTAAATAAAGAAATATAAGCACACTTTGAAGAAACTCTCTTCACTATGACTGTATGCAACTCTAAGCCGACCAGACAACAACTGGAGCAGATACAGGGTAAAGGCTAATGAGTCATAATATTTTCTTCCATCACACAGGGTGTACACTTCACCTCTCCTCTTCTCAGTACACGAAGCACGTAATGGTGATCAGAATATTAATGTAATGATTTCCCAGCTCTGAAAGACTGTTATAGTGTGATTCTTTACTGAGGGTGCATGACTGAGAATAATTCAATCACAGTTACATAGTGATACATTGAAAAAGCACAAAACTCTGCTGCACCTACTTTAATTGTTCTACATCTTTACAGGAATGGTGGGAATCGTGAGGCTTTCATTGATCCAAGCACACGCTGGTCTTTTAAATGTCTGAAATTCAACGACAGTCTCTCTGGAAATTAATTGGCTCCTATGGGTATGTACTTGGCCTGAGAGGAGGGAGTTGACCATCAGAAAGAGATGTTCGTACAAATCAAACATGTCTTAATTGTACTGCTGTCACTTTCATTTGCCATTTGAAGCACTGCAGAGAGAACTTACAGAGATCAGTTTGAAGATGAAAAGATAATTCCTATGACTCTCACATTGTAACATAGTTAAATTAGCTGTCTGGGTCTGTAGTTGGTTATAGAACACATGCTACACTCAACCAATAAATAAACAGAGCAACGGTGTTTTGTGCCAAATAAAATGTGATTCATAATACCTTTGACTTCCCTGTATAAGATAAGATAAGATAAGATAAGCCTTTATTAGTCCCACAATGGGGAAATTCCAGGATTGCAACAGCACAGGGACAGCAACACTCAGAGCAACAATCAGAAGGCAAGAAAAAACAACATCTAGCAAACATATGTCCGTATTACTATAAATGTATATATATAGACACACAGTGCAGAGCATTATGGCTGGTGGATGTGCAGCAGAAAGTCTAAGCTCTCTCTCCGCGGATGCAGCGGGCCAGCTGGAAGTCTTTGGGCATGATGGTGACCCCCTTAGCGAAGAAGAGACCACCAGGTGGGTCTCGCTGGTCTCCTGCAGAGCCATGACGGCGAAACTCAGGAAACGCAGGACGGTCTTGAAGTCCTGAGCGATCTCCCTCACCAGGCGCTGGACGGGCAGCTTACGGATGAGCAGCTCCGTGGATTTCTGGTAGCGACGGATCTCTCTCAGAGCCACGGACCTGTGACGGCGAGGCCTCTTCACTCTGCCGGTGGCCAGAGCGCCTCTCCGAGCAGCCCTGGTGGCTAGCTGTCTCCTGGGGGGCTTCTTCCTCCAGTAGATTTTACGGGCGGTCTGCTTGGTTCTTGCCATCGCTCTTTATTATTCTGTCTTATATTTCTTTCACGCCGCCTAAACTCCAGCCCGGCACCCGCTTCGTTTTCGCTACAGCTCCCGGTATGTCGAGTTTCCCATTAGCACTGGGCGGCGGCCAAGTGCTAGCTAGCACTAGCTCCTCCCCGCTGTAACGTCTCCCGCTGCAAACCGTGGCTCCGTCCGCCGACCCGGGAGACCCCCGGGGCGATCCGTGCGTCCATGATATATATACAGAGTGAAAGGTATAGAAAGAAGAAGGAAGATAAAAAAAAAAAAAAGGCTGTTGCAACAGGCAGCCGACTCGTGTGGCGCCGCCGGTCCGGCAGAGCCAGAGTCGTCGCCGCCGCCCCCGCCGACCGCGTCCCACCGCCACATTCGCCTCCCGCCCGGCGGCGGGCACCGCCGCCCGGAGACGCCCCGCCGGCTGCGCTTAGTATTAAGCGCCGCGGCGACGGGGGCCCCAGGCGGCGGGCCGCGCGCCGGACCTCCGGCGGCGGGGGAGGGAAGGGCGACGGGGGGACTGCTCCCCCAGCCGCGGCGCGAGCCCAGCCCCGCTTCGCACCACAGCCCGACCGACCCAGCCCTTAGAGCCAATCCTTATCCCGAAGTTACGGATCTGACTTGCCGACTTCCCTTAGCTGCCTTAATCATTGAACAATCTGCTTCCTTGTCCACCGCAGCGTATGGGGAAGAAGCCCGCAGGTCTGTCTGCCGGATAGAGTCTTGCAGCATAGTCGTCGATAGTCAACGGATCCACAACGCCGCACCATGGGATTGTGGGGAGCAGACAGACGGAGAGGAGACGCTCTGCCTCCTGGGCTACAGTCGTCAGAGCCTCCAGGCCAGGGCTCCTGTTGCCTGCCATCTGGAATTCCTTTAAGAGGGCGGCAACGAGACTGGCCCTCTCACCCATAGCTGAGGTGGGATATGTCAAAATGGTTGAGATTTTTTTTAAAAAGCAATTATAGAAAAAGATGATCATCATATTTTTGAATTAAAATTTAACCCAAAATTTAAACATTTTGATGTGCTCATAGGAACATTCAACCACACTTGAAATATTAGATGTGACAGCATGCTGAATGCAAGCAGTTACTGCATTTCACAGTCGATTCAATTTATACTGACATCCATCACTGACTGAGTGTGACTGTGGGGCAGCTTATCTATGATGAACTGATCTGACTTGCATAATCAGCACAGTTAGAGCTACAGATAGGTTGATACAGAGAGTTTAATGAGATCTGGGTGAAAGTGAGAAGTTCCACACAGAAAAATCCACACTGATTAAAGATTGCACTTAAAACAACTACCTGCATTTATTACTGAGATCAAATACTAAAAATCACACAGAAAATGTGAACAATTCATTCTGTACAGAACATGTTTGAAACTAATTATGCTGCTATGTCATACAATGCTGTGAAAAAGTATTTGTAGCCTTCCTGATTTCTTATATTTTTGCATATTTTCCACATTTAAATGTTTCAGATCATCAAACAAAACTTAATATTAGACAAAGATAACATGCTTTAGGTGCATATGAAATTGTGGGGGCATGGTGTTGGACTTCTCCACCCAGGGAACAATGGACCAAAAGAGGAGGTGTCACCGGGGGGTATCAGATGGGACAGAAGGACTATGCGCCCCCCGGGGAGAGGAGTATGTGCCGGGGCCGCTGGGGGAAGAAAGGTGTGATAGCGGCGCCGGCGTTATGTCATGTTAATGTGCCACACAGGCTTTCTTCTAAACATAATGTATGATGGTCGGAAGTTCCAGGTCTCGATGCATGGTATTAAAGATATAATTCTTTAATTCTTTAATTCAGGCTTCGCCTGGAAGCAGCTCTGCGATCCACATGGTGAGGACATCGATGGCCTCATTCACACCTTCACGGGCTACCTCAGCTTCTGTGTGGACAAATCCGTTCCCACCAAGACCATACGGCGTCACTCAAACAACAAACCCTGGATCAACCCTGAGATAAAAACACTTCTGAGAGAGAAGAAGAGGATCTTCAGGTCAGGGAACAGGGAGATGCTGAAGTCCGTACAGAGGGAGCTGAGGAGAAAGATCAGAGAAGGCAAGGACAGCTTCAGGAAGAAGATGGAGGACAAGCTGCAACAGAGCGATATCAGCGGGGTCTGGAGAAACCTCAAAACCATCTCGGGGCTCCAGAATACCTCCCCCCAGGCCACAGGGGGCAGGGAGTGGGCGAACAACCTGAATCTGTTTTTCAATAGATTTGACCAACCGCCCTCCCCCCTGACTGCACAACAACCACTGCTGCCTCTAAAGAAATCAAGTCCTGCTGCCCACTCCCCACTCCACCAACACCCCCCCACTCCCAACACACAGCCCCCCATCCTGACCCTGACCAGGACCCAGGTGAGGACGGAGCTGAGGAAGATCAAGGCGAGGAAGGCGCCGGGACCGGACGGCATCAGCGCAAAGCTCCTCAAGTCCTGTGCAGACCAGCTGTGTGGGATTGTGACGTATATCTTCAACATGAGCCTGAAACTGGGGAGGGTACCACAGCTGTGGAAAACATCTTGTGTGGTACCTGTACCAAAAACTTCCCACCCCAAAGACCTGAACAGCTACAGACCGGTGGCCTTGACGTCCCACTTGATGAAGACCCTGGAGAGACTGCTCCTTGCTCACCTCCGCCCCCTGGTGGAACCAGCGATGGATCCACTCCAGTTCGCCTACCAGCATGGCATTGGGGTGGAGGATGCGGTGATCTTCCTCCTTCACCGTTCTCTGTCCCACCTGGAGAAGCCCGGGAATATGGTGAGGATCATGTTCTTTGACTTCTCCAGTGCTTTCAACACCATCCAACCGATGATCCTGAAGGACAAGCTGCTGCGCGCAGGGGTGGACCAGCACCTGTCATCATGGATCCTGGACTACCTCACGAACCGGCCTCAGTTTGTGAGAACCCGGGACTGTGTGTCCGACACGATCATCAGTAGCACGGGGGCCCCCCAGGGAACGGTGCTGGCTCCCTTCCTGTTCACTCTTTATACTGCGGACTTCTCACACAACACAACACACTGCCATCTACAGAAGTTCTCTGATGACTCTGCGATCGTTGGCCTCATCTCCAATGGAGATGAAGCTGAGTACAGAGGGCTTATCCAGGACTTCGTGGACTGGTGCCATCGGAACTGCCTCCAGATCAACGCGAGGAAAACTAAGGAGCTGGTGGTGGACTGCCGCAGGCATGGGCAGCCCCTCACAGTACCAGTAAATATACAGGGAACAGACATCGAGATGGTGACATCCTATAAGTACCTGGGTATTCATCTGAACAATAAACTAGACTGGTCACACAATACTGATGCACTCTACAAGAAGGGACAGCGCAGGCTGTTCCTGCTGAGGAGACTCAGGTCTTTTGGTGTACAAGGGGTGCTGCTGAAGTCATTCTATGACACGGTGGTGGCATCAGCCATCACTTTTGGAGTGGTCTGCTGGGGCAGTGGCATTACTGCAGCCGATAGGAAGAGACTGAACAAACTGATTAAGAAAGCTAGCTCTGTCCTGGGGCAGCGCCTTGATCCGATGGAGGAGATAGGAGAGAGAAGGACGGTGGCTAAACTGTCATCTCTGCTGGAGTCCGAGTTCCACCCTATGCAGGACATACTGAATGCACTGAGGAGCTCATTTAGCAGCAGACTACATCATCCCAGGTGCACAACTGAGAGGTTTCGTAGGTCCTTCCTACCAACGGCTGTCAGACTGTACAACCTAAGCAGGGCTGCTCGCAGAGATAGCAAAAAGACGTAACAAACTAATAGTTTTTTGAATGCAAAAGATGCAATAGACTTACACAATGGTCCCCTCCGGCATACAACTAGGAACATACCGGTCGCTATGGAGGGTGAGAATATGTATGGGCACATAATCATACCATGTAGGATAACTAAGTAGACGGTTATGCTGTTTCATTCCATCTAGCAACAATGCTCTGCACTGTGTGTGTTTATATATTTACATATTTATTCCATCTAGCTACAATGCTCAGCACTGGGTGTGTTTATATATTTATATATCTACATATTATTCCATCTAGCTACATTGCTCCGCACTGTGTGTGTTTATATACTTGCATATTTATTCCACCTAGCTGCAATGCTCCGTACTGTGGGTGTTTATATATTTACATATTTATTCCATCTAGCTACAATGCTCTGCACTGTGTGTTCATATATTCATATATTTATTCCATCCAGCTACAATGCTCTGCACTGTGTGTCTGTGTGTGTGTGTATATATATATATTTTATAGTAATACGTACATATGTATATTAGCTGCTCTTGCTTGCTTGTTTTTTTCTTGCCTTCTGATTGTTGCTCTGAGTGTTGCTATCCCTGTGCTGTTGCAATCCTGGAATTTCCCCGTTGTGGGACTAATAAAGGCTTATCTTATCTTATCTTATCTTATCTTATCTTAAAAGATGAATGCACAGAGACCCAGGATTCTCTTTTGCTGTAAGTTACATTGGAGAAAGAATAAAATTCTATGTCGTTCAGCTCGTTGCTTTGCCTGCCTCCTTTCTCCACAGTGGTGACCCTAAGACGTGCCATAGAAAGCGAGCCGAGCATCACCCCGGAGGCTGCCAGGAGGGAGAGCACCGGTGCCGCATGTACTGTCTCAGTCAAGCTCCCAGACGTATGGCTTCACAGCCCAACTGCGTGGTTCCTGCACATAGAAGCCCAGTTTGCACTCCGCGGGATAACAATGGACGACACAAGATATTACTACGTGGTTGCTGCGCTGGATGCGCGCGCCACGCAGCAGGTGATGAGCCTGTTCCAGGAGCCACCAGCCCAAGGAAAATATGAAGTGCTCAAAAGGCTGCTTCTCCAGCATTACACCCTTTCTGACAGTGAGAGGGCAGAGAAACTCCTAACGTGTTTGGAGTTATGGGACAGATCAGCAGTGGAGCTAATGGAGGGCATGCTGGCATTGAGGGGGAAGGAGGATGAATCCTTCCTGTTCGCCCACTTGTTCCTCAGGAACCTACCGGCTACAGCGAGGGTGATCCTGGCCAACTCGCCGTGACTGGTTGCTAAGGACTACCGTGCCCTGGCGCAGGAAGCAGACCGCATCATCTTGGTGACCAGAACTCTCAGCAGGCAGACAGTGGCACCGACATCCATGAGGGACTCCAGTGAGGTCGAGGAGCCGTTCGTGGTAGCCGGGACTGACGTTGCCGTTTCGGCTCAAATGCCCAACGCTGCCTGTCGCCATGCCAATTCAAGGAGCCGGGAAGATAGCATGTTCAGAATTTGGTTGCAGCTGCGACCGATGGTGAGCGGAACAAACTGCTTTATGTCACAGACACACATTCGGGGAGACAGTTTTTGGTGGACTCCAGCTCCCAGAAGAGCCTCATCCTGCCAGTCAACACAGACAGGGTGGCAGGATGCAGCGGTCCCGAACTCATGGCCGCCAACAGATCCACCATCAGGACATTTAGCGAACGGACACTGACAATATGCTTACACGGACGCAACTTTCAGTGGTACTTTGTGATAGCTGCATGTTCCGGCCCCATTTTAGGTGCAGATTTTTTTATGTGCTTATGGGTTGTTAGTCGATGTTGCTAATAGGAGATTAGTGGATGCTGTCTCTTTTACCTCACTGCCCTGCACAGCTCGGGGAGCTGGGTTGACAACACTGGCTAACGTTATAGCTCCAGGGGGTAAGTACTAACATTTGCTCGCACAGTTCCCAGCACTCATGGTCCCGACTTTTTCGGCTACAGTAACGAAACACGGGGTTGAACACTTTATAACTACAAAAGGCCTACCGGTGTTCGCGCGTCCTCGGCGATTGGACACAGCTAAACTGGCCAGCACGTGAGAGGAGTTTGCCAACTTAGAGCAGTTGGGTATTGTCAGGTGCTCCAACAGCTCGTGGGCATCCCCGTTACACATGGTGCCTAAAGCCAACGGGTCGTGACGACCGTGCAGCGATTTTCAGCGCTTGAACAACGCCACAGAACATGATCACTATCCTATTCCACACATCCAGGATTTTTCCATGCACCTGGCCGGGGCACGTGTTTTCTCCAAAGTGGCTCTGGTCCGCGGTTACCACCAGGTCCTGGTGCACGCGGAAGACGTTCCAAAAATGGCAGTAATAACTCCTTTCAGCCTTTTTAGAGTTTTTACGTATGCCGTTTGGATTAAAAGGCGTGGCGCAGATCTTTCAGAGGATGATGGATGCAGTGCTGCACAACTTGTCCTTCGTTTTCGTCTACTTAGACGACATTCTGATAGCCAGTGCATCCGAGGAGGAGCACATTGCTCATCTTAAGACAGTTTTTCAGAGGTTGGAAGCACACGGGCTGATAGTCAACCCGGCGAAGTGCCAGTTCGGTGTGCCAGTGATTGATTTTTTGGGCCACCACATTTCGCCAGAGGGCGCAATCCCGTTACCAGATAAGGTGCGCGCGGTGTCGGGTTTTCTGCATCCACAGACCGTGAGAGCACTACATGAGTTTTTGGGAATGGTCAACCATTTCCTTCCCCAGGCAGCCCAGCTGATGCAGCCGTTGTATGCCGCGCTTAAAAAAAAGAAGCCCGTGGAGACCATCGACTGGACTCCAAAGCGAGTCCAGGCTTTTACTAACACCAAAACAGTGCTTGTGGAGACTGCGTTGTTAGCCCACCCGGATCCGTCTGTACGGCTAGAGCTCACTACGGATGTGTCAGATGTTGCCATAGGGGCAGTGGTGGAGCAGTGCATCTCAAATTCGTGGCAGCCGCTCGCATTTTTCAGCTGCACTTTGCGCAACAACAAATGCAAGTACAGCACGTTTGATAGAGAATTGCTGGCTCTCCACCTAGCGACGCGACATTTCCAGTTCTGGATGGAGGGGCGCGGGTTCACCACATTTGTGGACCATAAGCCGCTGACGTACGCGATGGCCAAGGTCTCTGAACCGTGGTCAGCCCGGCAGCAATGGCATTTGGCCGTGATTTCGGAGTTTACTACCGACATTCAACACGTCACTGGTAAGCTCAACATCGTGGCCAATTGTCTGTCGTGCACGTTAGTCTCCCTGGTCTACATGGGAATAGATTTCCCTGCGATGGCCGTGGAGCAAGCCGGGGACACGGACATTTGCACGCTCCAGTCTGCACCTACGAGGTTAAGGCTGGAGAGCAGGGTGGTGCAACAAGCGTGCCCTCCCTTGCTCTGCAATGTCTCCACCGCCCGCCCGGTTCTGAGATCTTGACGCTGTCATGTTTTTGAGTCGGTCCACTCCCTTTCGCATCGGTGAAGCTAATGGGGGCGAAATTCATCTGGCCGTGCTTGCACAAGGACATGAAAGAGTGGGCTGCAGCTTGCGTCGCGTGCCAGCGGGCCAAAGTGCAAAAGCACACCAGAGCCCCCCTCAAGCTGCTCTAAATCCCAGCCAGGAGGTTCGACCACGTTTGGTGGGATCCCTCCTGCCGTCGCAAGGTTTTACGCACCTTTTAACAGTCGTGGACCGCACCACATGCTGGCCTGAAATGGCCCCGCTGGCTTCTACCACGTCCGCAGAAGTGGCTCACGCTTTTTTGTCAGCTTGGGTTGCACATTTCGGATCTCCATCTGACATTACGTCCAACAGGGGTCCACAATTTGTTTCAGAACTCTGGTCCGCGATGGCCCAGAGCCTGGGGGTCAAAATTCACCGCACTACCGTGTACAACCCCCAGGCTAACGGGTTATGCAAGCATTTTCATAGGTCACTTAAAGCAGCACTCAGAGCTTCGCTCACGGACACAAATTGGGTCGACCGTCTGCCCTGGGTTCTTTTAGGGTGCGCTCCGCACCTAAGGAGGATTTGGCAGCCTCCCTGGCAGAACTCGTTTTTCCTCAGCCACTACGGATCCCCGGAGAGTTTTTACCGGAAAACCCAAGGCTGATCCGCCCGCACAATTTTTACACAGTACGGAGGCTGTGAGCATACTGGGCCCGGCCCACCATTGTTTTCCCCGCACATTTGCCCCAAAAAGCTTGCAGAACGCCAGTTTTGTTTTTGTCAGGCACAATGTGCACCGGACCCCACTGCACCCACCGTACGACGGACCATTCAGAGTGTTGGAATCTGCGGCGAAGCATTTTGTGTTAGAGTTGGTGGGGGGGGGGCGTAGGGAGACTGCCTGCATCGACAGGCTGAAGCCCGCTTTTGTGTTGACAGACAAGCAGGTGGTGTTGGCCCAAGCTTCCTTGCTCGGACGCCCACAGTTGGAGGCTCCACAAGGTGGCAATCCCTCGGCAGGGACCTGCACTCACGAAGCTAATGTGTTTTCCCCCCCTCCCTCAATCCCTCCACAGACTGACGTGCCCTCCTGTACACCTCATCAGCAGAGTGGTTCAACTGGATCAGCGACCCCCCGCTACAGTCGCTATGGGCGCCGGCTCAAGCCCAAAGGATGGGGGGTTAGTGCCCCTTCTGGTTGTTTGGGTTGGGGGGGGGGCTGTGTGGGGGCATGTTGTGGGGGTTTCTCCACCCAGGGAACAATGGACCGAAAGAGGAGGTGTCACCGGGGGATATCAGATGGGACAGAAGGACTATGTGCCCCCCGGGGAGAGGCCTAAGTGCCGGGGCTGCTGGGGGAAGAAAGGTGTGATAGCGGCGCCGGCATTACGTCATGTTAATGTGCCACACAGGCTTTCTTCTAAGCATAATGTATGATGGTCAGACGTTCCGGGTCTCGATGCATGGTAAAGAGGGATGCACAGAGACCCAGGATTCTCTTTTGCTGTAAGTTATGTTGGAGAAAGAATAAAGTTCTGTGTCATCCAGCTCGTTGCCTCACCTGCCTCCTTTCTCCACAAAATGCAATTTTTTACCTCTGCCAAGGAGGTAATGTTTTTACCATGTTGGTTGGTTCGTTGGTTGTGACTGTCTGTTAGCAACATTACTCAAAAAGTTCTGAACGGATTTTGATGAAATTTTCAGGAAAGGTGTGTATTGGCACGGACAACAGATGATTACATTTTAGCAGTGATACGACTCACGATGTGCATGCAGGATTTTTTTTTTGGGGGGGGGGGGGAATAATAATAATATTAAGTTTCTCCTTTAAGACGTGTCCACTCCTTTAAGATGTGTCCACAGAGTTACGTTCACCTCCGCACCCATACACAATATGTGATGGTTGACATTATTTCATGTGAAGATGCCAAGAAAAAGTAAGAAAAATGTGCAGCTTATGTATGGATTTTGATGACATTTTCAGGAAAGGTGTGTAACGGCACGAGGAACAGAGTACCAACAGACAAGCTAAGGATGTCTTGTGAGGCACATTACCCACGCAGTATGTAAACACACTGCACTGGACAATGTTTAATTTTTATTACCTCTGCCAAGAGGAGGAGCTAATGTTTTTACCAGTGTCATGCCAAAAAGTACACTGTAATTGTCCATTGTTGACGCATAGAATATGTATTTATACAGTATCTACATGTACTGTATATATCCAGTAAATCTATGTATTTTTCCATGTAACCTTGTGACTGCATTATTTTAATTGCGTTTAATCCTACATCAAGTTTGTTTCCGGTTCAAAAATGCATCATAAGTGTTAAGTGTATCTTATTAAACCTAACTCAGTATTGTTTACCTGTTGAAATATATATATTTATGGCTAATATAACCCCATAACTACAATATGGCACCTGGTGATCAATTTTTGGCTGCTGATCACTTTTTGCCAAGACACCGGCATTGCTTTGTCTGTCTGCCTCTTAGCAACATTACTCCAAAATTTATTAATGGATTTTGATTAAATTTTCAGGAAAGGTGTGTAATGGCATACGGAACAGATGATTACATTTTTGTGGTGATCCAGATTACCACCTGGATCCAGAATTTTTTTAGGAAAAATCAACTTGGTTTAACCAATTTTAACCAACTTGGTTAAAATTTTACTTTTGCTGGTACACCAGAATTCCTGTAGCTAAGTTGCCTAATACTATTTATTTGTTATTTCAATAAATATCCATCCATCCATCCATCTTCTACTGCTTTTCCGGAGATCCGGTTTGCGGAGGCAGCAGTTCAAGCAGAGAAGCCCAGACGTCCCTCTCCCCAGCCACCTGCTCCAGCTCTTCAGAAAGGATACCAAGGCATTCCCAGACCAGCTGGGAGATGTAGTCTCTCCAGTGAATCCTGGGTCTGCCCCGGGGTCTCCTCCCAGTGGGACGTGCCCAAAATATCTCAAGTGGGAAGCATCCAGGAGGCAACCTTATCGGATGCCCATACCACCTCAGCTGGCTCCTTTCAATGTGGAGGAGCAGCAGTTCTACTCTGAGCCTCTCCCGGATGACTGAGCTCCTCACCCTATCTCTAAAGGTGAGTCCAGCAGTCCAATTGCAAATTAAACAATGACAAAAGTGGCTTTGGACTCCACTAGTTCCTTTGTTTCTTCTACAGGACTCCAGTTTCTGAGGATCACCTCAGACCCAAATGGAACCAACTGAGACTGAGCCCTATGAGTTTTGTACATAGTCAATTATGTTTCTCCCAGGCCAGTGAGGGAGGTGTTAGGTTGAGACTCCTGCACTACTCACCTGTGAGTCCACCTGTTCATCTGCAATCACTTCCCTGCTGCCCTTGAGTGTGCCCATCTGTTTTGTGTTGTGTTGATTAGCCCCTGTCTATATATTCTGTGTGCTGTCTGTGTCTAAGTGTAGCGTCATTAACGTTGTTTGTTCCCTGCCGGAATGCCTGAATCCCCTGTGTTCTGTAGTTTTTTCCAATTCATGTTTGAATTATTTCTCCAGCCCACGTGCTGTTATTTGTTTGTTCTTTTGTTTTTTGGTCAATAAATCATTATTGTGCTGAAGTTCTGCCTGCTGCTTGAGTCCACCACCCTTGCCTACCAAAGGTAGACATTAACAACCTCTGGAAAAAAATGATAAAGAACTTTTAAGCTCTAGAGATGACCGCATGAAAATTTTACCCTCAGGAGCTGGCAATGAAGAATTGCTACACTCTAGAGATGACCCGGGAGCTTTAACCCCAGATGGTAACATGGAAATCTTAAACTCTGGAGATGGCAACATGGAAACATCAAACTCAGAAGGCGACAACATGGATACTGTCTGCTCAAGAGATAGTGCTGTTGCTTTAACCCCAGAAAGTAATGACAACAAAAACTCTGGAGGGAAAGAAAGCGCAGGGACTTTAACCTCAGAAGGTGACAATATAGCCCCTTTAAACTCAGAAGAAGACAGCATAAATCCCTTAGCCTCAGGAGGGGACATGGGAGTTACCTGCTCTGAACATCATGGAGGAGCCCTCTGCCCTGGAGACCACAAAAGAGCCTGTTGCCCCGGAGACCACAAAAGAGCTCTCTGCTTGGGGAACAACAACAAAGAAGTTTTAAACCTCATAAGAGCTTCTGACTCAGGCAGCAACACAGAAGCCTTATACACTGGAAATAGTACAGAAACTCTAAGCTTAGGGGATAACACAGGAAACCTTAATTCAGACACAGATAACAGGGGAGTTTGTAGCTCAGAGGACACAGATGCATGAATCTTTAGCTCATGGGGCACACATGCAGGAATTTTAAGCTCAGAGGACACAGATGCAGAAATTTCTAGCTCAGGGGGACCCAGATAATTCAATTCAATTCAATTCAATTCAATTCAATTCAATTCAATTCAACTTTATTTATATAGCGCCATTTCACAACAACAGTCATCTCATAGCACTATCAACTGTAGGGAGGACCCCCACAGTTGCAGAAAGACCCCAGCAATCAGGCGATCCCCTGTGAGCAAGCACTTGGCGACGGTGGAGAGGAAAAACTCCCTTTTAACAGGAAGAAACCTCCAGCAGAACCAGGCTCAGGGAGGGGCAGTCATCTGCTGCGACTGGCTGGGGGGTGAGGGGATAGAGAAGAAGAAAAGAACAGACATGTAGAGAGCAAACAGCACGATGGGGACTCAATCTATGGGAGAGAACAAACAAATGTTAATGACCAGCAAAAAAAAAATATTTCATAGAGAGTGAGGAAAGGAGTGAGGCCCAGTGCATTACTGGAGGTCCCCCGGCTGACTAAACCTATTAGCAGCATAACTAAGGGAGGATTCAGAAAACACATGATCCCTCCCTAATTGTAGGCTATATCAAAAAGGTAGGTTTTAGCCCTATTCTTAAAAACAGAAACAGATACAGAAATTTTTAGCTCAGGGAACACAGATGCAGGAATTTTTAGCTCAGGGGACACAGATGCAGAAATTTCCAGCTCAGGGGACACAGATACAGGAGTCTTTAATTCACAACCAGCTGATAGGTGAGTTATCAGTTCCATAGCTGGTGATGAAGGCGTCTTAAGCTCCGTAGCAGGTGGCTGGGACACACAGTCCTCAGAAACAGCTGATAGCAGTGTGCTGGACTCTGAACCAGATAACTGTTGCGCACTAACCTCAGATATTACTGACAAGGGCACACTGACTACAGGGACAGATGACAGCAGTGCACAGTCCTCCGGAGTGGGTGTCAGCAGCGCATTGAACACAGAAACATCAGGTGAAGGTGCGCCATCCTCTGAACCAACCAACGAGTTTGTGCCAGGCACTAGAACAAACGGCGGGTGTGCGCCAGCCTCAGGAACAAACATGGATGCACACTGTCCTCAGGAACAAGCAGTGGGTGGGTGCTGACCTCAGGTGCTGAAGGTTGTGGTGTGCAGATCTCCAGCAACGGCTCCTGAGATGCAAGTGCGTCTGACCTCGCTACAGTCAAATCGGACAAAGGAGAGAGGCAGGGAGTGAATGAAGCATCACCACAGTTACCAAGAGCTAGGTAAGTCTTAACTATTATTGGTGTTAAAGTAGAGAAAAGTACTTTGCTGAGCTCCTGATCCACAGCTGCTGGGGTGACCACCTCTGGATGAGCCGCAGGAACTGGAGCATGCACCTCCAGCTGAACAGGAACAGGAGCACGCTCCTCGGGAACAGCTGGAGCCATGACGTGTGCCTCACGAGTGGCAGGAGGGGCCGGCTCTAAAGGCATGGTGTCAAACAAAACTGCAGACATGGGGATTGGTGAAACCTCAGGCGAAGCTGAATGCTTGTTGACAGACAGAGCAATAGGCTTCTTCACAGGCTGAGCTTCATGCTTCACAGGCTGAGCTGTCGGCTTTTTGACAGGGGAAGCTGCAAGATTAATGACAGGCGAAACTGCGGGCTTTTTCAGAGGTGAAGCTAGTGGCGCGTGAGCTGATGTGTGCACTGAGGATGAAACTGGAGCCGACACAGGAACTTCGGAAATAGCAGGCACCTCCATAATCAGTCTGTTCCCACCCAGTATCGGCAAGCACTCTGAAAACAGCTGAGAAGGAGCTGGGGAGATCGGAAGGGACTGTTTGGAATGCTGTGCTATGTGGCGCTTCACCGATGCTCACTTTCTAGCAGAGCCTTTGGTGGCCAGCTGACCCTCCCCTTGCTAAGAGACAAATTCAGGGAGTAACCAAGGTTTATAGTCCAACAAAATCTCAGTCTGGGAAAGCAAAACTTGCTTGTGCTCCTCCAGCTCTTCTTCCTCTGCCACACAGGAGGGCAAAGTCACCATAACCCCGATCTGGCACACAGCGGGGTCATCGGGCATAAGCGGTGATGGCGGTAATGGTGCCAGGAGACATTTCACGGAAGGCACTGGGTCCCGTAATGCCAAAACTAGGGGAGATTCTGTCATCCACACAGGCTCCATTGTAAACAGCAACCCCCTCTCTCGTTCACGACATGACGGCAGGACTTGTGAGTAACGCGGAGATGAGGGCAATGTCGGAGTCAGGAGACACTGTCTCATCAACACAGGCTCCATCTCATCCGGACAGCTTTCTTCCTGTCCATGCAAGGGTTGTTGGACTGGGGTGGTAGGCGTGCCAGAGATGCTCCACACCCCCTCCTGGTACATGTGCCGGAGGTGGGTGACTGAATCCAACAGCTCGGCTAGTTTGGGCCAGTTCTGAAAACTAGGGTGCATCTTCACTACATCCGCTGCAGCATTCAGACACCCCAGGGCTTCCCGTGGCGTGTGACACTCGTGGGAGCTCGAGATGAGGGCCTGGATGAAGCTGGCTGTATAAGCCTGATCAGCATCCAGCCCCAAGCTCCCGGAATTTCTGCCTACTGAGTCCAAAACTGGTGGCGTCATTTTGTCAAATGCTGGTTTAGGTGGTGGAGAGGACTCAAGCACAGGCAGGAGATTGGTGCAAAAAACAATTATATATTAACAAAAAAACTGGAACAAATTAAAGGCAGCACATGGGCTGAAAACTGAACAAAAACCAGGGAGGCAGAACTCAAACAGGGATCATTGGCAGGAAACTCACGGGGTACAGGCAGAAACAAAAATGATGCCACACCAGACAGAGACAGAACACCAAATAAATAGACAAGGGGATAATAACATAACACAGAACAGGTGAGCATAATCAAGACAATACGACACAGGTGGAGAAATCAATAATCACAGACAGCTAACATATGAGACAAGAGGGAATGACAAGAGGGAATAGGGCTGAACACACACACACACACACAGAGGGAGACAAAACATACACGGGGAATCAGGGTAGACATGACAACAGGACTAAGGACAAAGAGGAGATAAATAATACAAAAAAAAAAACAACCACAACTGGAACCTGAACATGAACAGAAAACACTGTCAAATTAAATCCCAAACTGTCACGCGGGGCTCTAGGGAGCCACGCAATAAGAGCCAAGGGCGAGCCAGTGAGTCGTGATGTTTTATTAAAAGTAAGGGGTGAGGGGGACTTCCGGTTATGGCTGCCACGTAGGACGGACGTGTCTCGCTCTGCTCTGCTCCTGGAGAAAAAAATCGGCAAATAACTCTCTCATTTGGGACAGAACGTATCCCAGCATTTGAGCGAGGATATGTCGGCGAAGCCTAAGGCTGGAAAACCAGGAAAAGGAAAAAGCGAGCCGCCGAAACAGTCCAAATTAACGGACTTTCAGGTCTGTGACGCAGCAAACAAGGCTCCATATATGGCGGAGGAGGCTGGCGGCGATGCGATTTCTGCGGGGAATGGCGCAGATGCGCTGATGGCTGCCATGAGTTCAATGAGAGCGGACTTTTCCTCTAGATTTGATGGGATTATGACAGCGTTGGAAGGAATAAGAAAGGAATTGGGTGACTGTGTAGAACGAACGGCGCAGATGGAGCTCCGTCTCGCTAGTGCTGAAGATGACGTCACCCGTCTTCAATTAAAGGTGCGCACTTTGGAAAAAAAAAATAAATCTCTGGAAGATAATATTTTGGATTTGGAATCTCGGTCGAGACAGAATAATTTGAGGCTGGTGGGTCTTCCAGAGGAATCAGAAGGTCGGGACGTATGTTCCTTTCTGGAAAAGTGGATTCCGGAGGTGCTGGGCAGCGAGGAGTTGCAATCAGCAGTGGTTCTGGAAAAAGCACATCGTATTGGCCCACGGAGAGATAAGGGACCGCCGAGGACCTTAATTATGAAGTTTCTTAGCAACAGAGACAGGATGAAGATCTTCAACGCTGCACGTGCTAAAGGAGAGATTAAACACCAGGACCAGCAGGTGCGGTTCTACCCAGATTTGGCCACAGGAATCCAGCAATTGAGGAAGCAGTTTGATCCTGTACGTAAGGAGCTGCGCAACCTTGGGATTCGTCATGGTGTAATCTATCCTGCGAGACTGCTGACCACGTATGAGGGCAGAACCCACATCTTCAAGACCCCAGAGGAGGCGCAGGAGTTCATCAAGAAGATCAAAGAAGAAGAAGAGACTGGTGGGAGCTAAGCATGAACAAAATATAAGGTAGAATAATTAAGCATTTGCACAGGCATCTGACTGACTTGAAGTAAATAGTAAGTTTACAAAATATAGATTGTATTATATATTAAAAAAACAAAACAAAAACAAAACAAACAAAAAAAAAAAAAAACTATGATGTACAAAGTTGTTAAAAATTTTGGAGTTAAGTTGGAAAACTACAGAGGAGAGTTAATGTTACGTCATTAAAAGCAGTAGAGTTAGGGTGATTGGGAGGATGAAGAAGGAGTGGCTTAGGCTGTTCCCCGTGGGTGTGGAACGGTCGATGGCTATATCGGGAGACAGAATTTTTCTTTTGATTTTGGGGGGTTTGCCACAAGTGTGGGAAGGGGAAATTTGTTTGTGTGTAGTTTGTAGGATGAATGTTCAACCACTCATGTTTTTGCTTCTCTGTATGAGCATGTTTACACTGCAAGGTAATCCCAAACTCTCTATTGATCATGGACCAAAGTGTTAATCTTAATTTAACTTCATGGAATTGCAGAGGTCTACAAAATTTAAAAAAACTTAAACAAGTTATGAATAAAATAAAGGACATGGGTTCAAGAATTGTGTTTTTACAAGAAACTCATCTGATAGAGGAGGATGTTAAAAGAATTAGGAGTAGATGGCAGGGAAGTGTATTCACCTCTTCATTTTCATCCCGAGCCAGGGGAGTTATGACTCTCATACATAAATCAGTTCCTTTTCAAGTGAAAAATGTAATTGGAGACAAATTTGGAAGATATGTAATCATTCAAGGTTCTTTGCTATTAGAAAATATAAATCTTGTGAACTTATATGGTCCCAATATAGATGATCAGAAGTTCTTTGCTAATTTATTTCTCATCTTATCATCACTTACAGGGCAACATATAATAGCAGGGGATTTTAATTGTACATTGAATCCAGGTGTGGATAGATCAACAGGACTGGATTGTACGCACATTGGATGTAGGATGACTATTAATCATTTTATGAAAGAATTGAGATTGTTAGATATATGGAGAGAAATGAAACCACAAGTTAAAGCCTATTCTTGTTATTCCAGTACCTACAAGACATTCTCACGTATTGATTATTTTTTGATTTCCACAGAATTAAGATCCAAGATTCAAAACTGCTTTTACGATAACATCGTGATCTCTGATCATGCACCCTGTTGTCTAATATATGTAGATAAAAAATTGACAAAGGAATCAGGTAGATGGCAATTTCAGCATAAATGGCTTCAGGATGAGGAATTTGTCAAGTATATAGAAAAACAGATAGACGAGTTCTTTGACATCAATACTACACAAACATCAGCATGTGTAAAGTGGGAGGCTTTCAAAGCTTTTATTAGGGGACATATTATTAGTTATACAGGATCAAAATCTAAGAAGACTCGAGAGGAGAGAGCTAAATTGGAACATAAAATAAAAAATCTTCAGGAAAAAGTGTATGCAGGAAGTGACCCAAGGTTGGAGAATGAATTACTGATTTTGAGAGCTGAATACGACAAAAAATCAGCGAATAGAGCTGCCTCGAGTCTTCTAAGATTGAAACAATCTTTTTATGAACAAGGTGAAAAATCAGGAAAATTATTAGCATGGCAGATTAAACAATTGGAAATTAAAACACCAATTACCAGTATTATAAGTAATGGACAGGTAGTTATAGATCCTTTAGAAATTAATAGAGCCTTTAGAGATTACTATGAAAAATTATATGATACCAAAAATGAACCTGATTTAACAAAACTAAATGGGTTTTTGAACGAACTATCTATACCGTGTATTCCAAATGAAAACAGGGAGATATTGGAGTCTAAAATTAGTCAAGAAGAAGTTGGGCTAGCCATTGATAATATGAAATCAGGAAAAAGTGCAGGACCAGATGGTCTTCCAGTTGACCTTTATAAAAAATTTAAGAATAAATTAATAAAACCTTTTTTGGAAATGGTTTTAGAAGCATTTCAAAATAATAATTTACCATCATACATAAATAATGCCTTAATTATACTGCTGCCAAAACCAGGTAAGCCCTCTAATAAATGTGAAAATATGAGACCAATAAGCCTATTAAACGCCGACCTTAAGATAATCTGTAAAATTTTAGCAAGACGAATACAAGAAATTTTACCAAATATTATTAATCGAGATCAGAATGGCTTTATAAAGGGTAGACAAGGCTTCCATAATGTAAGAAGACTATTTAATATTATTTATTTTAATAAAGAAGCACCGGATACAGCTCTCCTATCATTGGACGCCGAAAAGGCCTTTGATAGAGTTGAATGGCCCTTTCTTTTTGAAGTCCTACAAAGGTTTGGACTTGGAAATAATTTCATAAAATGGGTTCAAATAATATACAATAATGCTACAGCAGAAATCCTAACAAATAACAATATTTCAAAACCAATAAAAATCAATAGAGGATGTCGACAAGGCTGTCCACTTTCACCTTTACTGTTTACTATGGCAATTGAACCTTTAGCGATAGCGATACGTTTACATTCACAAATATATGGAATTAAAGTTGGACCAACAGAACATAAAATCTCCCTGTACGCCGATGATATAATTTTGTTTATGTCGAATCTAAAAAAATCAATTCCAACCTTGTTGAATTTAATAAAGAATTTTGGGGAAATATCAGGATATAAAATAAATAAAACTAAATCTTCAATATTAATGCTAAATGAGACCCAGAGAAATTACCCAGCCCCTGAGGTAAATCAATTCAATGTTGTAAATCAGTTTAAATATTTAGGAATCCAAATTATGCCTAAGCTAGAATCAGTCGCCAGTGCCAACTATGAAGCCTTAATGTCAGATATCAGTGAGTTAACTCAGAGATGGATGTCACTACCAATGTCGATGATCGGGAGAATCAATATACTTAAAAGTAATATTTTACCTAAAATACTTTATTTATTTCAATACATTCCCTTATCACCACCTTTAGATCTATTCTCAAGAATAAAAAAAAAGTTAGTGGAATTTATATGGAACAATAGGAGGGCTAGATTACGTTTGTCTTTATTATATTTACCATTTGATCGTGGAGGTCTGAAATGTCCAAATTTTATGTTGTATTATTGGTCGGCACAACTGAGGTCTATGACATATTATTTTTCATCAAATGATCTCCCTCACTGGACTGAAATGGAATCATACAATTTACCTTTACCTCTTCCCATATTCATATACTCAGATTCGGCAAAAAAATTACAAAAACAAGTTAAAAATCCATTTGTAAAGCATATGATCAAAATATGGTGTGAAGCTAAAAACTATTTAAAAGAACCACAGTTATTGTCACAATTTAGTCCAATATGGGGTAATCAATATTTTAAACCAGGGAGAGCGGACGCTGTATTTAAAGTATGGAATTTAAAAGGGATACAAAAGATTCAGGATTTATATTTGCCATGTGCAGACAACATAATGTCTTTTGAAGAGCTGAGGATCAAATTTAATCTCAATAGAACACATTTTTTTAAATATCTTCAACTTAGAAACTTTATTCGATCAAATCAAAATAAAGCTCTCACTCGACCTATTTATTCATCCTTGGAAAAAATGATGATGAAAGATAGTAAAAGAAAGGGTATTATTTCAGAGTTTTATAACTCATTGACACTATCTTCAAGTGAAAATTCACTGAAAAGATTAAACTACTGGAAAGAAGATCTGCAAATTGAAATTTCAGAGGAACAATGGGAATTGGCTTGTACAGAAGCTCAAACCAAATCAATAAATGCACGCCTTAAATTGATACATTTCAAATGGTTAATGCGGATGTATGTTACACCGGAGGAGTTAAATAGATATAACAAAAATATACCAGATACATGCACAAAATGCATGGAAAGTAAAGGAACCCTATTTCATTGTTTATGGGAATGTAGATTAATAAGAATGTTTTGGGAAGAGGTGAGGGTAACAATTGAAAAAATAATCTCAAAACAAATCATATTGAATCCTAAACTGTTTTTGTTGGGTCTGTACCCAGAAAAGCATAATTTTAATAAAAGTGAAAGAACATTCATAGACCTCAGTTTGCTTAATGCCAAAAAATGTATTGCACTATTATGGAAAAAGACTCATAGACCAGATGTGACTCAGTGGTTAAGACAGATGTTAACAAACCTTCCATTAGAAAGAATAACATATATACTAAAATCAAAGGAAATTGTGTTTGAGAATATATGGAGACCTTTTATTGATTATGTAAAAAATTTAAACATAACTCTTGAAGAAGAAGGTGAATGATGTGTGTGGACCTTGTAAATTCCAAACTGGTGAACATAATATGTATACTTATGTATTGGATTGTCTAGACTAAACAGAGGAGCATTGTTGAAGATTTGATTTTGTTGGTGGTTGTTGGTGTTTTTAGGGTATTTTTTTTTTTTTGTAGTACTTTAGTGTTAGTGTTTGATTGTTTGTATCATGTTTGTTAAAAAAAAAAAAAAAAGGTTCAATAAAGATATTGTGGAAAAAAAAAAAGT
This sequence comes from Pholidichthys leucotaenia, assembly GCA_020510985.1. Classification (NCBI taxonomy): domain Eukaryota; kingdom Metazoa; phylum Chordata; class Actinopteri; order Cichliformes; family Pholidichthyidae; genus Pholidichthys; species Pholidichthys leucotaenia. The sequence continues at coordinate 303,829,748 of CM035843.1, forward strand.
AAGGGGTGAGGGATGAGGAAAGCACAGATACTCGTACAGAGGTACACTCACAAGTTGCACAGCGCAGGAGCAGGGAGCTCGTACCGGACATAGGGGTAACAAGGCATACATACTCACAGCGGGAACAATCACAGGAATGCTGTAAGGGGAGTAGAGACTGACACCAGACGAAGGGGCTTCAGCCTAGCAGTGCTTATGTCGCAGCCCCGAGTCATCGAGGCTGCTCCTATTTATTCTCATTGGCAGCGCCCCAGCTGATGAGGATTAATTGGCCCCAGCCGTCCATAATGCTGCCAGCTGGGAGCCTGCTGAGACGCTGCTCAATGAGAAGCAGGGATGAAGGGAAACATGGGCTGAGCGCTGAGACGGCATCTCATCCCATGGTGACAGAGCCTCCCCCTCAAGGTCGGGCTCCTGAACGACCAGGAACATCCCAGCCCCCCCCAGCACCACCACCACCACCACCTAGGGTAGGTGGAAGGGAGGCAGGACCAGAGGGGAAGAAGCAAAGGGAAGGACAACACCAATAGACAAATGTAGGGTAACAGGGCAGAGAAACCCCCCCCCCCCAAATACGCTACTCTACATCGCACCAAAAAAGGGAAAAAAAAAAACCAGGGCACAGATGGAGAGAATACAAAACACGGGAACAGATAACAACCCACCAAAAGAATGACAAAAACAGATAAAGCAATTACAGAGTATGGATAACAGAACAAACACTACTCCATAATGCACAGACAAAACTAAGAACAGGACAAGAGTGATAAAAAACACTGAGTACGGATAATGAAGAGGGGGAAGAAAAAAAACCCACAATACACAGCACACCAAAAGAATGACAAAAACAGATATAGCAATTACAGAGTATGGATAACAGAACAAACACTACTCCATAATGCACAGACAAAACTAAGAACAGGACAAGAGTGATAAAAAAATGCTGAGTACGGATAATGAAAAGGGGGGAGAAAAAAACCCACAATACACAGCACCGTATATATATATACTGTATATCTACACACACAGTCACCTAAAGGAGTGAAAGTGACTGGGACAAACGGACAATTACAGAGTATGGTTTGATAGGAAACAAAACACATAACTCTATAATGCACAGACAAAGCTAAAAACAAGGCACAAAAGGGAAAATGCTGAGTACGGGCAATGGAAAACAACACACAGCACTATGAATATATATTCACCATCCATCCATCCATCCATCCATCTTCTACCGCTTTTCCGGAGGTCCGGGTCGCGGAGGCAGCAGTTCAAGCAGAGAAGCCCAGGCTTCCCTCTCCCCAGCCACCTGCTCCAGCTCTTCAGAGGGGATACCAAGGCGTTCCCAGACTAGCTGGGAGACGTAGTCTCTCCACCGAGTCCTGGGTCTGCCCCGGGGTCTCCTCCCAGTGGGACGTGCCTGAAACACCTCAAGTGGGAGGCGTCCAGGAGGCATCCTAATCAGATGCCCATACCACCTCAACTGACTCCTTTCAATGTGGAGGAGCAGCGGTTCTACTCTGAGCCTCTCCCGGATGACTGAGCTCCTCACCCTATCTCTGAGGGTGAGTCCAGCAATCCTACGGAGAAAGCTCATTTCAGCCGCTTGTATCCGCGATCTCGTTCTTTCGGTCATTACCCAAAGCTCGTGACCATAGGTGAGAGTAGGAACGTAGATTGACTGGTAAATCGACAGCTTTGCCTTAGAACTAAGCTCCCTCTTCACCACAACAGACCGGTACAACGTCCGCATCACTGCAGATGCTGCTCCAATCCGTCTGTCGATCTCTCGCTCCATTTTCCCCTCACTCGTGAACAAGACCCCAAGATACTTAAACTCCTCCACTTGGGGCAGGAGCCTGTCCCCAACCCGGAGAGGACAATCCACCTTTTTCCGGCTGAGGACCATGGACTCGGACTTGGAGGTGCTGATTCTCATCCCAGCCGCTTCACACTCAGCGGCAAACCGTCCCAGCAAGAGCTGTAGGTCATTGCTGGATGAAGCCAACAGGACAACATCATCTGCAAACAACAGAGATGAGATCCTGTGGTCACCAAGCATGACACCCTCCATTCCCTGGCTGCGCCTAGAAATCCTGTCCATAAAAATTATGAACAGGACCGGTGACAAAGGGCAGCCCTGGCGGAGTCCAACTCTCACTGGGAATGACTCCGACCGAGTGTTGGCAATGCGAACTAAACTCTCACAACGGTCGTACAGAGACCGAATAGCTCGTAACAACAAGCCCGATACCCCATACTCCCGAAGCACCCCCCACAAAAATCCACGAGGGACGCGGTCAAATGCCTTCTCCAAGTCCACAAAACACATGTAAACTGGTTGGGCAAACTCCCACGAACCCTCAAGAATTCTCGAGAGGGTAAAGAGCTGGTCCGATGTGCCACGGCCAGGACGAAAACCACATTGCTCCTCCTGAATCCGAGGTTCGACCAACGGCCGGACTCTCCTCTCCAGTACCTTGGCATAGACCTTCCCAGGGAGGCTGAGGAGTGTGATCCCTCTAAAGTTGGAGCACACCCTCCGGTCCCCTTTTTTGAAGAGAGGAACCACCACCCCGGTTTGCCATGCCAAAGGCACTGCCCCCGACCTCCACGCAATGTTGCAGAGGCGTGTCAACCATGACAACCCAACAACATCCAGGGCCTTGAGGTACTCGGGGCGAATCTCGTCCACCCCCGGGGCCCGGCCACCAAGGAGATTTTTAACCACCTTGGCGACCTCAGCCCCTGTGATAGGCGAGTCATCCCCCTCGTCCCCAAACCCTGCTTCCTCTGTGGAAGGCGTATCAGTGGGATTGAGGAGATCCTCGAAGTATTCCTTCCACCGCCCGACGATATCCCCAGTTGAAGTCAACAGTGTCCCATCCGCACCATACACAGTGTGGACGGGGAGCTGCTTTCCCCTCCTGAGCCGCCGAACAGTTTGCCAGAATCTCTTTGAAGCCGACCGAAAGTCTTGTTCCATGGCCTCACCGAACTCCTCCCATACCCGGGTTTTTGCTTCAGCAACCACCCGAGCTGCACTCCGCTTGGCCTGCCGGTACACCTCAGCTGCTTCGGGAGTCCCACAAGCCAACCAAGCTTGATAGGACTCCTTCTTCAGCTTAATGGCCCCCCTCACCACTGGTGTCCACCACTTGGTTCGGGGGTTGCCACCACGAGATGCACCGACCACCTTGCGGCCGCAGCTCTGGGCTGCCGCTTCAACAACAGAGGTGGAGAACATGGCCCATTCAGACTCCATGTCTCCAGACTCCCTCGGAATGTGGTTGAAGTTCTTCCGGAGGTGGGAGTTGAAGACCTCCCGGACAGGGGCCTCAGCCAGACGCTCCCAGCACACCCTCACTATACGTTTGGGTCTACCAGGTCTGAATGGCTTCCTCCCCTGCCATCGGATCCAACTCACCACCAGGTGGTGATCAGTTGACAGCTCTGCACCTCTCTTTACTCGGGTGTCCAAGACATACGGTCGCAGGTCTGATGATACGATAACAAAATCGATCATCGACCTGCGGCCTAGGGTGTCCTGGTGCCAGGTGCACATATGGACACCCTTATGCTTGAACATGGTGTTCGTTATAGACAGACTGTGGTTAGCACAGAAGTCCAATAACTGAACACCACTCGGGTTCAGATCGGGCAGGCCGTTCCTCCCAATCACCCCCCTCCAGGTTTCACTGTCGTTGCCCACGTGCGCATTGAAGTCCCCCAGTAGGACAATGGAGTCTCCAGGTCCCCCTCATGGATCGTCACCTTATCGTGGTGGGGGGGTTTGCGTGCCCCAGTGATCCCAGGAGCTATGTTGTCCAGGGCAATTTGCCTCTGATAGGGTCTCCCAAGACAAACTGGTCCTGGGTGAAGGGCCAGACGAAGAACGATCCAACAGACTCTCATGATAAATTGTATATCAAGGATTCAGTGTACCCCGCCCGGTATGGGGTTACCGGGGCCCCACCCTGGAGCCAGGCCTGGGGGAGGGGCTCGAAGGCTAGCGTCTGGTGGCCGGGTTTCCACCCATGGGACCCGGCCGGGCTCAGCCCGAAGGAGTTACATGGGTCCGCCCTCCAGTAGGTTCACCACCTGCAGGAGGGATCATGGAAGTCCGGTGCTATGTGGATTAGGTGGCAGTCAAAGGCGGAGACCTTGGCGGACTGATCCCAAGCTTTCTAAACTGGCTTTTGGTATATTCACCAACAGGACAAAAATATTACACCCGAGTGACCTTAATAACAAAAAAAAAAAAAAAGCGACACCCGAGGAATATGGCAGGCAGAGTCCAAAATGGCCGAGGTGGCTCCGGAGGCCTCCCCGCCCATTGTCCAGTCGGCGAACCGGGGAAAGGGAAATGTTCGGACGGCGAATTCCGGACCCAGATCCCAGGAACCCAGTCCACCAGCAGCCGAACCAGGCCACCCAGAAGCAAACACAGATCATCGGGGGGTTGGACCAGATCACCGAACCGAAAGTCTTGCGGGTCGGGTCATCGACCCGCATCACTCAACCACCAGGACCGTTGAGACGGACGAAGGGTCAAAGCGGGTCCCGGTGGAAGAGGCTCAGGGGAGAGCCGATGACGAGGGCGACGAGCGTCAGGCCGCAGGGAAACGGCCACCTCCTCACCGGACCTGGACAACACTGGGGCAGCACCCACGTCGGACCCCGATTGGGCCTTAGGCGAACCCACGTTGGACACCGCCGGAGCAGCACCCACGTGGGACCCCGATTGGGTCTCGGGCGAACCCACGTTGGACGCCGCTGGAGCAGCACCCACGTTGGACCCCGATTGGGTCTTGGGCGAACCCACGTTGGACACCGCACCAGAACCGACCTCCCACGTTGAACCTGGACCCTCCAGCACCACGAGGAACGGCAACTCCTCGCCGGTGACCCTGGAAGAAGGCTCAGAAGAGAAAACAGAACCGGGATCAGGATCACCGGCAGCGCCAGAACCCGGCGAGACGAGCTCAGACGCAGCGGGCGGCTGCACCCGGCTCATCTCCCCTAGAGACAGGCTAAAGTGCTCAAAGATATAAAGGGAGAAAAGAAAGGAGAGCACTCGCCTGATCTCAGGTTCTGATGCCGTCCAGGACTGCGAAGATCCAGGATCCGTCGTCAGGAGGTCGTTGTCAGACTCCCATCCAGCCGCGTCGGGCCCCGCAGCCAGCACGATGGTCAGCGCAGCTTGAGGTTCCTCCAGCTCCGGTAACCCCGCCGACGATCCACTCGGCGTGAAGCCAGAAGAATCTCGTCCCGCTGGACCGAACCGCTCCTCCGTGAAGACCCGGGGATGCTTAGTCGTCGGCGCAGACTCCACGCAGCAGTCAGTCCCCCTCCTCCGTCCGCAACGTAGCTGCGGAACCACAGGCCCTCTCCTTATCCCACCACGTTGACCCGGAGCCGGGGATCGCTCAGCGGAGAGAGACACAGAGGATGCAGGATTAGGAACACAGGTTACAGCAGGTGGGGGGAGTTCAGGGAGCTGCGAACCCTGAACTCCTCCTCCAGGAATGTGACAGAGCAAATCATTAAGCAGATGTGAATAAACTATGACTTGCCTGCCTCCTGGAGGTTGGATATCGCCTGCTGTGGTGGATACTGCTTCTTCCTCTCCCCGCCCGGCGATAACGGAGGACCCCCTGGGAAACCGTCTGAGGATCGCTCGCGTAGTCTCCAGCAGAGAGCTCACCAGGCTGAGATTCCAAGCACACACAGCCGTCGAGAAGCACGTCGAGGAGGAGGGGGAAACAGCCGGGATGAGCCAGCCCGAATGTCCAGGAGTGACAGCGGGGAAACGAGGCTCAGGGAACGAGGCTGTGAAAACTCCACGCTGACGAGACGAAGAGGTGACAGCTGCGTGGGGGGAACGGTCCTGGCGGCAGCCCAGAACTGGATCCGGAAGGGGGTCGTGCTGAGGTGACTTGGCGATGTGACGACGACTTCTCCCAGGGGACGAAACGAGGGGGGAACCCAGGAATCGCCGCTCCTGATCAGAGACTGAGGCGAGGAGGGCATTGAGCTTGGGACCGCTTCGTTGCCCTGGAGTCCTCTCCACCAATCTCACTGCCGCCACCACGTGCCTGCAGATGGTGACAGGATGCACAGTGGAGCTCGCGACAGCCGCTCGGCCCCCGACGTAACTGCTGTCAGCTGCGACTCCTTGGAGGGAATCCCGAGTGACATGGTGCAGGTCGGGGAAAGACCTCTGGTTGGCGCGAACTCCCGGGCTGGAATGGCAGCAGGAACGGGATCCCGAAGCGGGGGGCAACGTCATCCACTTCGGCTTCCTGCTGGGGTTTCCATCGAACCCGCGGAGCTTCTCTCGCTGTGTACCTGTGGCGTCTATCCTGGCACAGTCCTCGAGATGGAACAAGGAACGAGGGTGACAGTCCAGGGGATCCTCAGCATGGCCCGGATGCCAGCGTCTCGAGTTGGAGGCGTCGTGCAGGATGAAGAGCGTCCTGTTGACAGCCCCCGAGATGGACCTCAGCTCGTTGCCCTGGCGTCGGGAGTAACTCCTGGGAAACGGCATGCTAGCAGCGCTGACACCCGGACAGAAAGGTACAATTCCACAGCGACTCACGGCCGCCGGCAACTCGTCTGGCTGCGACATACTGTCACGCGGGGCTCTAGGGAGCCACGCAATAAGAGCCAAGGGCGAGCCAGTGAGTCGTGATGTTTTATTAAAGGTAAGGGGTGAGGGATGAGGAAAGCACAGATACTCGTACAGAGGTACACTCACAAGTTGCCCAGCACAGGAGCAGGGAGCTCGTACCGGACATAGGGGTAACAAGGCATACATACTCACAGCGGGAACAATCACAGGAATGCTGTAAGGGGAGTAGAGATTGACACCAGACGAAGGGGCTTCAGCCTAGCAGTGCTTATGTCACAGCCCCGAGTCATCGAGGCTGCTCCTATTTATTCTCATTGGCAGCGCCCCAGCTGATGAGGATTAATTGGCCCCAGCCGTCCATAATGCTGCCAGCTGGGAGCCTGCTGAGACGCTGCTCAATGAGAAGCAGGGATGAAGGGAAACATGGGCTGAGCGCTGAGACAGCATCTCATCCCATGGTGACACAAACCAAAGATGACGGGGATAATAATGCAGAAAATAAATCCCAGATATAAATAATACTAAACACAGAGAATACAGAAATAACTCAAAGAGTGGGTATGACCCTATGGTCATACCCCAGACCATGACACTAGTTAAATGATTTTTTTAATTTATTAAGTGTCATGATTCAGTTCAAGAGAGGCTCAAATGCAGAACTACCACACCAAACGAACACTCAGACATAAAAGTTTCACCACTTTAATGAAAAGCCAAACCAAAACCACACAAACTAAATAAAGTGCAGAACTAAACAACATCACAGGTGCCTTCTTGAGCACACGCAGCCTACAGGAAAGAGCAGAGAGAGATGGTTAGATGCAGAATCCCCACAAGAGGAGAATAAGAAAAGGAGAGCACTCTCACTATTGAGAGCAGAGGAGCCCAGCAGGGAACTCCTGCATGGGACCAGAGGATACCAGGGGGAAGATGGTTGACAGCTGGTGTCTTTGGGTCAGATGAGCGTTATCAGCCCTGGAGTACACAACCGTGGAGGTGGCAGCAAGCCTGAGGAGAGAGTGAAGACACAGGAGTAAGGAACATAAATCAACCAAAGGAGTAAAAGCTAGTGATGGAACAGCAGGCTCCGGAGCTTTGAGGGTGCTCCGAGCTTATCCAGGAAATATTTGGCAAAGCATGTTTCCAGGCATGTATTGCTGACGTCATACCACATGACTGGGTCAGAAAGCCATTCATGATTTTGCACGCAACATGAAATAAAGTGAGCAGCGATACACAATGGAAATCCCCGTCTCTCATGTTTTGTGTTGTCAATGTTTGACTGTGTAAGGTATTTGTGACAGCCAATTTTCAGATGGAGCCAGCACCAAAAACATGGATTTCTCCCGTTTGGGAACAGTTTGAGCGCATTTCTCCCACTGATGTATTTTTCACAAATAGTGGATATTTATTGTAACAGGTGATAATTTAGTGGTAAAGCATCTCCTCTACAAGTGGGAGGCTGGGGGTTCCAATCCCAGCTGGGTCATTCTTGTACTTTTACTTTATTTGCAAGGTGAAGTGTCTGTTTGTTTCAAAGAGCTTGGATCATTATTACGCATCATTATGCTGAGGCACTATTGCTATTGTGCCCTGCATGAGATTAAGGACAGAGATAAATATACTGTTGAAAAGTTATTATTTCTTAATGAAAATGGATAAGTAGTACAAGCACACCAAGTAGCACAGGCACATTCACTGTACTCACCCCAGTTTTATTATTTCTTTTTTCCCTTATGATCATTGATATTTCTTAAGACAGCACATTTATTGAAATGGAAAAAATACACATTAAACCAATAATGCCCTTGTAAAAAAATCTGCATGCTGTATACTTTTTGTCAATTACATGGCCGAGGAAAACAAATGAAGTTTCATATGAGGCTTTGTGAATATGAACCATTTTGATGGAAAGGTTCAGGTCTTCAAGAAAGCCTTAGATGGTTGTCACTAAGTGATAGCCTAGAGGTAAAATATCTGTCTTGCATCTGTAAAACTGGGGTTCAAGTCCCAGTGAGGTTGTTCTTATTTATTTTTATTTGCAAGGTGAAGTGTCTGTTGTGTTTCAGAAAGCTCGGAGACAACAATAACACATCATTATACTGAGGCACTATTGTGCCCTGCATGACAATAAGGACAGAGATGAATATACTGGGAAAGACAGTTGAAAAGTTATTATTTCTTTTAAAAAAAATGATAAGTAGCACAAGCACATTCACTGTATTCACCTCAGTTTTATTATTTCTTTTTTCCCTTATGATCATTGATTTTTCTTTTTATTGAAATGGAAAAAAAATACACATTAAACCAATAATACCCTTGTAAAAATCTCCATGTTGTATACATTTTGTCCACTAGATGGTCTGGTAGAGAAAATGAAGTTTCACATGAGGCCTTGTCCATATGAGCCATTTTGATGGAAGGCCTGAAGTCCTCTTAGAAAGCCTCATCTGACCATCACTAGTAAAAGCTTAACGTGGTTCACACATGCAGCAAACCTAACGATCCAGCAGTGAACTCCTCACATGCTAACTCTTAAATACACTGGAAAACCAGGAAGCAGCAGGTGTGTCAATCACGCAGGTGTGGTAATTACTCTGGAGCTGGGAAGACAGGAACAGGAGAGGAGGGGGAACATGCTCGCCTGATCATCACATGAAGGGAAAAAGCTATCCAAACCGACCTGGCCCTATGTGAAAAGGTAATTGTCCCCCACCCTAAAACATCATGAATTAACTGTGATTAACCACATTTTGCACCGAGACATAACCACATTTTTGGACAGCTAAGTTCAGTTTTACTATCCACACCCAGGCTTGATTACTGCCAGAAATGTTGAATCAAGAAATCACTTAAATAGAACCTGTCTTCTTCTTCTTTCGGCTGCTCCCTTTAGGGGTCGCCACAGCGGATCATCTGTCTCCATCTCACCCTGTCCCTTGCATCCTTCTCTGTAACACCAACCCTCTCCATGTCCTCTTTCACTACATCCATGAATCTTCTCTGTGGTATTCCTCTTTTCCTCCTGTCTGGCAACTCCATCTTCAACATTCTTTGTCCAGTATATCCACTATCCCTCCTTTGCACATGTGCAAACCATCTCAGCCTTGCCTCTCTTACTTTGTCTCCAAACCGCTGGCAACTCCATCTTCAACATCCTTTGTCCAGTATATCCACTATCCCTCCTTTGCACATGTCCAAACCATCTCAGCCTTGCCTCTCTTACTTTGTCTCCAAACCACTCAATCTGAGCTGTCCCTCTGATATACTCATTTCTAATCCCGACCCTCCTAGTCACTCCTAATGAAAATCTTAGCTTCTTCAACTCTGCCACCTCCAGGTCCACCTCCTGTCTTTTTGTCAGTGCCACCATCTCCAAACCATACATCATAGCAGGTCTCACTACCGTTTTGTAAATCTTCCCTTTCACACTTGCTGCTGCCCTTCTGTCACAAATCACCCCTGATACTCATCTCAACCCACTCCACCCTGCCTGGACTCTCTTCTTCACCTCTCTTGTGCATTTTCCATTGTTTTGGATGGTTGACCCCAGGTATTTAAACTCATCTACTTTCACGACCACTACTCCTTCCATCTTCACCGTTGCACCTGCTTCCCTCTCATTCACACTCATGTATTCTGTCTTGCTTCTACTGACTTTCATTCCTCTCCTCTCTAGAGCATACCACCACCTCTCCAGATTCTCTTCCACCTGCTCCCTATTCTCACTACAGATCACAATGTCGTCTGCAAACATCACAGTCCATGGAGACTCCTGCCTGACCTCATCTGTCAGACTGTCCATCACCATGGCAAAAAAGAAGGGGCTCACAGCCAATCCCTGATGTAATCCCACCCCCACCTTGAATCCATCCGTCACTCCTACAGTGCACCTCACCACCGTCTCACTCTCCTCATACACGTCCTGCACCACCCTCACATACTTCTCTGCCACTCCTAACTTTCTCATACAGTACCACACTTACTCTCTTGGTGCCCTATCATATGCTTTCTCTAGATCCACAAAGACACAGTGCAATGCCTTCTGATCTTCTCTATACTTCTCCATCAGCCCTCTTAAAGCAAACATTGCATCTGTAGTACTCTTTCTTGGCATGAAACCATACTGCTGCTCACTGATAGGTCACCTCTCCTCTTAACCTGGCTTCAACAACTCTTTCCCATATCTTCATAGTGTGGCTTATCAACTTTATGCCTCTGTAGTTACTGCAGCTCTGAGCCTCACATTTGTTCTTGAAAATTGGTACCAAACCACTTTTTCTCCGCTCCTCAGGCATCCTCTCACTCTCCAAGATAGTGTTAAACAATCTGGTTAAAAAGTCCACTGCCATCTCTCTGAAACATCTCCATACCTCCACAGGTATGTCATCTGGACCAACGGCCTTTCCATTCCTCATCCTCTTCAAAGCTGCCCTCGCTTCTGCCTTGCTAATCCTTGGGACTTCCTTGTTCACTATCTTTCCTTCATCCATCCGCCTCTCGCTCTCATTTTCTTTATTCGTCAGCTCTTCAAAGTATTCCTTCCACCTTCTCAACACACTCATCATTTGTGAGTACATTATTATTTTTGTCCTTAATCAACCAAACCTGCTGTACATTCTTTCCAGCTCGATCACTCTGTCTAGCCAGTCGATACAAGTCCTTTTCTCCTTCCTTAATTTCCAACCTTTCATACAACTCACTATATGTCTTTTCCTTTGCCTTTGCCACCGCTCTCTTTGCCATGCGCCTAGATTCCAAATACTCCTGTCTACTTTCTTCATCCTCCTGACTACCCCACTTTTTCTTTGCTAACCTCTTCCTTTGATTGCTTTCCTGTACCTCCTCATTCCACCACCAAGTCTCCTTCTCTTCCTTCCTCTGTCCACAGGATACACCACATACCTTTCTACCTGTTTCCCTCAATACTTTTGCTGTACTTTCCCAGTCATCGTAATTCTTCCCTACCACCTAGGGCCTGTATCAACTCTTTCCTGAACTCTGTGCAACCTTCTTCCTTCTGTAACTTCCCCCACTTAATCTTTGGCTCTGCCTTCACTGTTTTCCTCTTCTTGCTTTGCAAAGTCATCCTACAGACTACCATCTGATGCTGTCTAGCAACATTTTCCCCTGCCACCACCTTACAATTTCCTATATCTTTCAGATTTCTCCTTCTGCATAAGATGTAGTCCACCTGTGTGCACCTTCCTCCAATCTTGTAAGTCACCCTATGTTCCTCTCTCTTCTTGAAGTATGTGTTCACCACAGCCATTTCCACCCTTTTAGCAAAATCCACAACTATCTGTCCTGCCACATTTCTCTCCTTAAGACCATACCTATTCAGGACCTCCTCATCACCTCTGTTCCCTTCACCTACATGTTCATTAAAGTCCGCTCCAATCACCACTCTCTTCCCCCTGGGAACAATGTTTACCACTTATCCAACTTACTCCAGAATTCATCTTTTTCTTCTACCTGACATCCAACTTGTAGGGCATATGCACTGACAACATTCGACATCACATCTTTGCTTATAGCGTCAAACTCATGTTGTCACGGTTGGTGAAAAATTAGACCCAAATGCGGTACTTAGTGTTCAGCACTATTTATTAATGAGCTGGCCAAATGAGCACAGCTCAAAAGAAACACAAAAAACCCCACACAAAATAGCAGGTAGCACAGGGGCTGTGACAAAACTTACATAATACTGGCAGGTAAGGGCCAGATCAGGTCAGAACAGGACAGGACAGACAGAAGCATGTTGCTCACGCAGCATGACGGATGACAATCATAACAACACACAGACTGGGGCAGGTATAAATACACACAGGGGCAATTAAACACAATATGATACAGGTGACAAAATTAGGGCAAACTGACACAGCAGGGCACAGTTAGAAACACAGGACGGGCGGTGTTGTGATGCTGAGCACGGAGGGGCACTGTGCTCATGTTTTCAGCTATGTCAGATTTTTTTCTGTATTTTTCCTCATCTCAGCCTTATTATTGATTCGTGTTTGGTTTTGTTTGTATTATGTGTTCTGAGTTGCCAATTGTCTCCGTTTATGAGTTGTCCTGTATTCTTAGTTTTGTCATTATAGTCTGGTTCTTTTAAGATAAGATAAGCCTTTATTAGTCCCACAATGGGGAAATTCCAGGATTGCAACAGCACAGGGATAGCAACACTCAGAGCAATAGTTAAGAAGATACAGAAGATATAAATAAGAGCAGTGGATATACATACATACACATAAATATATAAATATATATACAAAGTGCGGAGCATTGTAGCAAGATGGAATAAGCAGCATAACCGTCTACTTAGTTATCCTACATAGTTTAGTTTTAGTTGTGCGTCCATGGTTTTCCGGTTTTGTATTTTATATTTCTGCCTGTATTGTTTAAGAGCCTTCCTTGTCCTCACCTTAGTTTCCTTTTGTTGTATGTTTAGTAGTATTGTCATTTATTGTTATCTGGTCTTTGTCTTTGTTTCATGAATTATTATTAGTCACTTTGTGTATCTTCTGTTTATGGGGTTTCTTATGGGCCTTTATTCTGTTTATTCTGTGTATATTCTGTTTATTCTGTGTTTATTATTGTATTTATTCTGTGTATGTACCTTTATTCTGACAGCGTGATTTACTTACTTCCACTTGAGCTCCAGTTTGCGGGCTGTCACAGATGTCACTGATTATCTGATTACTTTCATTCATGTTGCCCACACCTGCAATCACTCACACCTGCTTTGTATTATGTTCATTGACCTATTTAAGGATGGTTGCAACGTGAGTGTCAGGTCAGGCATTGGTTTGCTTGCTACCAGATAACCATGAAAACCGGTACTTCCTGTCTCATGGGTTGGGGCGTTGGCGACTCAACCAGCAACCCCGCCCTTGCATGGATGGTGAAACTGGGCATCCTGGCAGAACTAAAAACAATATCTGTCACAGGTCTGTGGTGGACCACTCCCAGTTACATGGGGTGAGACTGGACATCCTGGCAGATAAGCACATCTTTCGCAAGGTCTGTGGTGGACTTTTGCCAGTCGGTGCATCGTGACATGCACTATACAAAGAGCAAGGATAAACAAAGCTATCATCTGGTCAGTCACTGCAACAGACACTGGAGTCAGTTTGTCTTGGCCCATCCTTGCCACTGATAATACCTCTATCTGCCAAGAATGTGCCGCTAGACCAGCAAAAGCTAGCAGTGCTCAAATACTTTGCTAGCAGTTTCATGAAATGGTCAGTCAGAGAGCAACTCATACCGGCTCGGACGTCGCTCGGGTTAACAAGGTCAGGTGTTCTTGGCAGCGTAAGGCAAAGGACAGAGCTGTGTGGAGGAATCTGATTAGACCTAAATGAAACAGTCATTGTCGCCCCCGACAGACTGCTATGATGATGATGCAACGTGAACTCGTTGCAGCATCCTATTCTATGTTTCTGTGGGTTTGGATGGGTGTGCTCCATCATGGCTCTCTCTTTCCCTGGCTTTCCCATGTGCTACAACCTGGCTCCTTCCAGGCCGTTCACCCAATTATCTCCAGACATGAGCCCCATCATCCTGCACGCCATTTTCTTATTTATAAGTGTTGTGTTTTTGTGTTGTTTTGTATTTTTTTATTTTTGTTCTTTTTTGTTATTAAATGTCAGCAACTCACAGTTCAACTCATAGGGTTTGGGTCTTTTCCCTGCCCTGAAGGGTGAGTTATGACAGAAGGACGCTGTCAGTGTGGACCCAGCGGACTATGAGTTTGCCTTTTTTTCCCCTCTGCCTGCCTTTTTGAGTTGCCGGTTCTATCGGAGGGAGTACTGGGTAGAATGTCACCACCTAAGGGCTCTGCAGGTATGGACTTCAGTGTGATGGGACTGGACGAGGAGGAGTGTTGGGCTGCGGGATTAGTGGTGGACATAATCCCGGACGCTCGCACCTCCCACACTCCCAAAGTGGCTCTGAGATGCCTGGACAGCGCTGCGCAGGTAATTGAGACATACCCCAACCTATGGTGCTATCTGGAACTCATGGTTCTCCTCGCCTCCGTTTCTGAGTCACAACATCAGCTCCACAAACAGATGAGAAGCTCTCCACCTACTGTACCTGTGCCTACGAAGAAGCATCCCCAGGAAAGTAAGTCTTGAGCCTCTCGCCATCATCCAGCTGCAGTCCCGCCTTCTCCTCCTAAACAGTGGCATACTCCATCTGCTGTCACTCTGGCACTGGAAGAGTCCACAGTCTGCCGGATTTGATATGCAGCCATTGTGCCCCCTGACAGTCCCACTGATGAGGAGCTGGAGGAGCACCGGCAGGTTTTACTGGCTGAGACCTAATTGTTATTGGATTATAAGCCATGGCTCCTTCCAGAGTTAGCGGCCCAGCTGGATGGGGGTTCGCCGGGTGGATTGGAGTCTGAGCTGATGACGGAGCATCCCCTGACTCCAGCATTTCACCACCCTCGTCAGATGACCTCCGCAGCCCCTGGAAGGGATTCGCCTGGTCCTGCAGCAGCGGCAACAGCTACAACCCGGGAATTAAGGCAAGTACCTATTCATTTTTTAACACCTGTAAATGAATTGTCTTTCTTTATTCCCAGAGGGGGGGGCTCAGCAGCAGTTATACACTTTAGCTGAGCCCTCACCACTGGCTGCTACAATTAAAATTTTATCCTCACCTGCTTCTCCCATGTCCCTCTCTGTTTTCCCTGAGAGTCCGCGGTCCTGGAAGGAAGCCACCGGACAACGGAGGGGCCTGCGAGTTTGGGGGATTCTATTCCTGCCCCGCAGCCACATCTTG
Organism: Pholidichthys leucotaenia; assembly: GCA_020510985.1. Classification (NCBI taxonomy): domain Eukaryota; kingdom Metazoa; phylum Chordata; class Actinopteri; order Cichliformes; family Pholidichthyidae; genus Pholidichthys; species Pholidichthys leucotaenia. The sequence continues at coordinate 303,845,172 of CM035843.1, forward strand.
GATGGGAGAGGAGCGCCTCCTGTGTCCTGGAACCTGAGCCAACAAATGAGTGTCCCCTGGTTTCAGCATCGCAGGACCTGGCGCCATCAGTGAGATGATCACCAGCGTCAGCTGCACCATCTGGGGTTCCACCTGTTTCAGCCATCATGTCTGGGGGTCCATTAGCGTCTGCCACCACGTTTGAAGTTCCACCAGCATTAGCCATCACATCTGAGGTTCCACCAGCATCAGCTGCCGCGCCTGGAGTTCCACAAATGCCAGCCGCCACATCTGGGGTTCCACCCGCTACACCCGCCATCATGCCTGCTGCAAGGGCCGCCGCAGCAGAGTCGCTGGAGCCCTGGATGGCTGTGGAGCTTGAGCCTAGGCAAGTACTCAGTTCTTTTCCTACACTATCAGTCCTAGAGAAATCTTGTCTTGCTTGTGGCGGGGAGAATCAGCTGCAGATGCCCTCTGCTCCTGAGTTCTCGTCGCCAGGCTCCACTACTGCATGCCACTGTGTGCTGGTGTCTGTCTCTTCCTTCCCGTCTGAGGTGGTCATGTCGGAGATGGATTTCCAGACGGATGGACTCGAGACACCCCTGCCTGAATCACCGGAGTCCTGGATGGTAGTGGAGCTCGAGTTAAGGCAAGTCCTCTTTTCTGTATCCACAATGTTAGTATTAGAGAGCTCTTGCTTTGCTCTTGGTGGGGAGAACCAGCTGCAGCAGCCAGCTGCTCCTGAGTTTTCCTCATCGGGCTCCACTGCTGCCCATGACACTGATCCGGTATTTGTTTCTTCTTTCCTGTCTGAGTCCTCATCTGGTTCCACTGATGGTCATCAGTCCGCTGTGTCTGGTTCTGCTGATGGTCATCAACTTTCACCTGAGGTCATCATGGTTCCTTTGTCCGAGGTCACTGAGGGTCCGCCACCTTCACCCAAGGTTGCCGAGGGTCCTCTGCCTTCATCTGAGGTTGTCACAGGTCCTCCCCCTTTGCCCGAGGTTGTCACTGAACAGCTGTCTTCGCCACCTGGTTGCCTCGCTGGTCAGCCATCCTCTTCATCTGGTTCCCCTGCAGACCAGTCATTTCATCTGCCTGGTTTCCTTGCTGGTTAGCCGCCACTGCCATCTGGCTTCTGTAGGGCTAGCGGTGCTGCTGTTGGTCTTCTTGTAGTCTGTGATGTGTTGCAGGCCTTGCCACATGCGCCCCAGGTCAGGAGTGGAGTAGAGGCTGTCCAGCCTTTCTCTGTACTGCCTCTTGGCTGTTGTTATAGCCTTCCACAGTCCATACTTTGCAGCTTTGTACTCGACCTCACAGCCTCATTTAAATGCATGAGAGCGAGCACGCAGCATCTGACATACCTGACTGTTGATCCAGGGCTTCTGGTTGGGGAACTTCCTGACCTGTATGGTGGGTACAATGGTACCCACCATACAGGTTTTGTGGGTCACGAACGCGTTTTTTGTTTCAGTCCCTCCTAACCTGGGTTCCCCTACTGCCCTCCCGGGGTGGTATATTTTTCTATTCCTGTTAGGGTGGGTTATTTTGCTATTTCTGTTGGGGGGGGGGGGGTTCTTTTTGAGTTTTCTTTTTCTTTTTGATGTTACGTTGTGGTGTCTAGTATCCACCCCTTCCGGGGGAGGCTCTGTCATGATGCTGAGCACTCATGTTTTCAGTTATGTTAGATTATTTTCTGTATTTTTCCTCATCTCAGCCTTATTATTGATTAGTGTTTGGTTTTGTTTGTATTATGTGTTGTCAGTTGCCAATTGTCTCTGTTTATGAGTTGTTATGTATTCTTAGTTTTGTCATTATAGTCTGGTTCTTTTAGTTGTGCGTCCATGGTTATCCAGTTTTGTATTTTTTTCCCCCTTGTCCTGTCAGGCAGGTAGGTAAGCAGAACAGAGGTCTGTTACCCTTATTGTGCCAAAACAGATTTACTTTGCCAAAAGGAGATTTATATAGTACCTAACTATGTACTGTATATTGTTGTAAACTTCGCCTGTAATAACTTTTAATACTTTATTTAAATTATTCAATTCAATTCAAATTTTTTTATATAGCGCCATATCACAACAACAGTCATTTCATAGCGCTTTCAAATGTCGGGAAAACCCCACAATTGCAGAGAGACCCCAGCAATCAGACGATCCCCTGTGAGCAAGCACTTAGCGACGGTGGAGATGAAAAACTCCCATTTAACAGGAAGAAACCTCTAGCAGAACCAGGCTCAGGGAGGGGCAGTCATCTGCTGCGACTGGCTGGGGGGTGAGGGGATAGAGAAGATGAGAAGAACAGACATAAAGAGAGCAAACATTAATGGAGAGAAGCCAAGTACATTATTGGAGGTCACCCGGCAGTCTAAATCTATTAACCCCTTGCACTCCGGTCAATTTCCCTAAAAACGCCAAAAAATAATGTGCCCAAAGTAAATCGAAAGCTGTTCTTCAACCCTTTGCAGCATCTTCATGGGGTTGGTCTCATTTAAAAGAAAACACTTTGAATTTTTTGGCAAAAAAAACATAATCTCTCTAAGTGCTCCGGCCACTGAGTTACAGTCATCTAAACATAGTGAACTTGAAGAAAATAAATTTGGCCTGGGTGTTTTTTCGGATACAAATGCTTGCAAATAACACACACCTTCAGATCAGGGCTGGAAAAAGTGTTATCCAGCTGAGGTCCAAATTTTGTAACAATACCACAAAAAATGAATATATTACACAGCTTTTTCCTCAGGTAGTTCCCAGGCGTTTTTGAACTGTGCCAAATTGTGCCAAATGGCACAGTTTGGAAAAACGTCTGTAACTTTTGAATGATTCAATATAGAAGCTTCATCTTGGGCTCTAATGAAAGCTGACACTCAGGGCTGTGTGTGCGTGCATGTGTGTGTGGGGGGGGTTGCCCCCCCCTCGCTACAGAGGACGGACATCGGCCATCGCTACATGACGGATTAGACTCGTGGTGATGTGGCGACCGCGGCGCAGTCACCGCGGCTTCCCCTCGCTACAGAAGAATAGCTGGGGGGGGGGGGGCGTTCACGGTCCGGACACGGCGAACGAACCGTGTACCGCGGCGCACGCACTTCGGACTTCGTGCGCCGCACAGTTGTAATTTACCGATCGGTCAAAAGTCATCTTGATTACAATTTTCAGGGATAAAGAATAATTTAGCTTAGAACACTTACCTCTTCACAGCAGAAGCGGAGCTGGCGAACTTCTTCCTCATTGTCAGATGAACGCGACGCTGGTCTCGCGACCCAATCAAAACATAATTCCATTATTGCGGTTTTGCGCTTCCATGATTGCGGTTTTTGGCGAACGATTTTTCAAAACAAATAACAGTAGTAATTAAAAATAGACTGGCAAACGTATGTGTGTCACTCAGCCTTCGTCGTCGGCCTCCGTCGGTCTGTGATGACCATAGAAGACAATCCTAATGTCTATTCTGCTGGGACAAAAACAAAAAAAGCACCGCCTGGCCGAACATGCCGATGCGCGAATGGCAGTCGCTGTCACATAGGTTGCACTTGTGGATGGTCTCCGTGCTGCTGGGTCTGTGGGGTTCTTCCTGCGGGTCCTTTTTGTCATCTGCTGCAGCAGTCAGTCTCTCTTCACCCAGCCTTACACAAAAAAGCTTGTGAACTTCTGTGCTTCAATTGGCTCTCTGCATTCACAGCGTTGGTAGGCGGGTCCTTCTTGCTAGGTTTTCAGTCATTGGTTCTTCAAGGTTTCAGAAACCCAATTCAAGGCTCTTATTAGTCGAATGAGAGGTCAATCATATCTGATCTGTTCGCGGCTGTGTCTGTAGTGGAAGAACTTTTTTTTTTTTCAGTGCACGCTTGGAGGCAGGCTCTCGTGCGTCCTAGAGCGCCCTCGTGTGTCCAAGAGCGCACGAGAGTGCCCTCGTGCGCTCTGGGACGCAGCGACTTGCCCGCCCGCGGTACAACGGAGTGCAAGAGGTTAACAGCAAAACAAAGGGGGGGGTTCAGAGACACAAGATCCCTCCCTAATCGTAGGCTATATTGAAGAGGAAGGTTTTTACCCTATTCTTAAAAACAGAGATCGAGTCTGACTCCCGAACCCAGATTGGTAACTGGTTCCACAGGAAAGGAGCTTGATAGCAGAAAGCTCTGCCTCCCATTGTACTGTTGGAGATTCTAGGTATTACAAGCAATCCAGCATTTTGGGAGCGTAGTGCTCTGTTAGGATGATAGGGTAATATGAGATCTTTTATATAAAAGGGTGCCTGATTATTAAGAGCTTTGAAAGTGAGAAGAAGGATTTTAAACTTAATTCTAAACTCTATGGGAAGCCAATGAAGGGAGGCCAGAACTGGAGAGATATGATCTTTCTTTCTAGTACCTGTTAAAACTCTTGCAGCAGCATTTTGGATCAACTGAAGACTTTTTAAAGATATTTTAGGACAACCTGATAATAACGAGTTACAATAATCTAATCTAGAGCAAACAAAGGCATGGATCAGTTTCTCAGCATCATTCAGAGACAAGATGCTCCTAATCTTGGCAATATTGCACAGATGATAGAAGGCAGTCTTAGAAACAAATTTAATATGTGAATTAAAAAACAGATCTTGATCAAAAATAACTCCAAGGTTCCTCACAGAACTATTCAGAGTAAGAGTACTGGCATCCAAATTAAGAGTTTGATTTGGAAAGGTATTTCTAAGGTTTTTTTGGACCAACAAGAATGACTTCATTCTTATCTGGGTTTAATAGCAGAAAATTACAAGTCATCCAAGCTTTGATTTCCGTAAGACAGGCATCTAACATGGCTCATCATCATCATGATCATCATAGCAGTCTGTCGGGGGCGACAATGACTGTTTCATTTAGGTCTGGTCAGATTCCTTCACGCAGCTCTGTCCTTCGCCTTCTGCTGCCAGGAACTCCTGACCTTGTTAATCCAGGTGACGTCCGAGCCAGTATGAGTTGCTCTCTGACTGACCATTTCATGAAACTGCTTGCAAAGTATTTGAATACCACTAGCTTTTGCTGGACTAGCAGCACATTCTTGGCAGATAGAGGTATTATCAGTGGCAAGGACAGGCCAAGGCATACTGACTCCAGTATCTGTTGCAGTGACTGACCAGATGATAGGTTTGTTTATCTCTACTCTTTGTGTAGTGCATGTCACGATGCACCAAGTCTAACTTGGCTAATTGATTACAATTACTGGGCTTCATTGACAGGTATAATTGTGTGTCATCTGCGTAACAATGAAAATGTATACAGTGCTTTCTTATGATGTTGCCCAACGGAAGCATATATAAACTAAAAAGAGTAGGGCCTAACACAGATCCCTGTGGAACTCCATGACTGAGCTTAGAGTTGGAAGAAAACTCATTATTGATATGAACAAACTGAAGTCTATCGGACAAATAAGATCTAAACCACTGCAGCAAAGTTGCATTTAGTCCAACATAGTGTTCTAATCTATCAAGTAGAATACCATGATCAATAGAATCAAAGGCTGCACTAAGATCTAAAAGGACAAGTACAAAAACAGAACAGATTGTCACAGAAATAGAACAGATTGTCCCTTAAAACACGTGCATCAAATCTATTTGGATGGATACCATCTGGCCTCATAAGTGATGGGCCGTTCCAAAACAGGTTAAAATTGTCTACAAAACCAATGTTAAAAGTAGGACATGTAGAACACAACCAGGTTTTAAGGCTGAGAGTTCTGCTAAAATAATTGCAACCTCGTCTGAAAGGTGCCAATGGCCCAGAAATAAACACACGTCTGCCACAGTTCATAAGAGTGGACAGAAGGCTCCTGAAGTCACTCTTTATGATTTCTGATGCTTCATCTGGGATGTTGTTGCATCCAACATGTACAATGACAGTTTTAGCAGGGGGGTGGGGGTCATTTAATAGGTCAGGGGTAAGAGCCTCAGTGTCAGACACTTTAGCCACAGGAAAAAATTTAGTGACACAGTACCTGCTTCTGACGTTCCTCATAATTGAGTCACCAATTACCAACGTCGTCTGACGGGGCTTTGTCGGTGGTTTCTGAAGTGGTGGATAATTTTGCTGATGTTGTTGTTGTGATGGCGGGGTGATGCGCTCTCTTCTTTTTGGAGCTGGTGTATAATTTGGCACACCTAAAGTAGTTTTAATCCGGGGCTTGCAGGTTTGGGCCGCTGCTGAAGGAGGAGGAGGAGGAGGAGTAGCGGCCATGGGAGGATGATCGATGTCCAGGTGGGGAAAATCTTCCAGGGAAAGGATGTCATATCTGTTTTCCAGTAGCAAAGGAAGAGAAGAGGCGCGGCCATGTCTGGTCAATCACCGATGTTTGCCAGTTGGCCCAACCAAGGTCTAGGGCACGCATTGAGGATGAGAAAAAACACCCGGGGCTTTGGGTTTAGCTCCGAGCTGAAGCCAGTGTTTATTGCTGGGGTCCTGGACATCTGAAGAGACCGGAGCAGGGGTGGAAGTGGATGGCGATGTGCTGAATTCACCCAGGTAAGTAGCCGTCTCTGCCAGCTGCGAGTCGGTTGCCGGGGCCGATGTTCACCCGAGAATTATAGTGTCAAAGTGGTCTTCAGCCTCCCGAATTTTATAGAGGTTGGAGAGTCTCACTTCCAACTCAGAAACCTTCCTAAGGAGGGACACACAGCTGACACACGTTGGGGATGGAGTCATGACGTTCCAGGTGAGAAGTGGATAGCCAGCCAGCCAAAAACAGCTAAAAACAGGTTAGCCTAGCCCGGTGAACAGCCCCGCCAGGGGTCCGATCCACCCGTGTGTTTGATCGGGCTTTCTGCTAGGCCAACACTAAGCTAATACCAAGCAAAAAGCTAATATCAGCAAAAAGAGATAAAAAAAAATTAAAAACGAAGTCAATAAAAACAAACAGAAGCGGACAAGATAAACATGGAGGACCCGACAGGATGGGGAATAGGGAAAGGAAGTGTGTGGGGGAAAGGAAATGGAGGGGAACAGACATATGTTCATATGACCACTCATATGTACATGTGTGCATATGAGTGGCTTGTCAGGAAACATATGAAGAAGGGGCCGGTGTCGTAGCAACTCCCCCCCCCCCCCCCAAGAACCCCAAGCAGGCAAGGCAGTGCCGCCAACCCCCACAGGGCACAAATGCCCAAGGTCAGCAAGCCCCAGGAAAGCCAGGCATCCGCCCCCAGAGGGACAATCGAGGGAGGCCAGACCGCAAGGCGGCCGGCGTGACAGGCCCACACCCCCAGCCCGCCAACCCCCCACCCCCCCAGTGGAGCCAACGCCAGTCCCCGGGCCCCAGGCGCCAGGAGGCCAGCACTCCCACCCCCTGGACCGGAGACCGGCCCGCGTCCACTGGCGCAAGTCACCCCAGGCACCCCCACAGCGGGTCTGCCCACCTGTGCAAGGTGGAGAAAGACCCCCCCCCCCCCTGCACAAAACATGGTAGGTGTATGTCAGTTGTATGATGGGATTGTGTGTAAATGTGCTGACTACCATAGTGCAGTTAAAATTGGGGGGATGGTGGTTGGAGCACCACTAGCCACTGCGATAGGTAGCAGGGCCCCCATCCCCCCAAGCCCTCAGTGTCTAAAATGTAATTAAAATTGAGGTGAGGGCAGCCCTACCGCGCAGCAGAGGTATCCCCTTCACTGACACAGTGTGGCACACCCCCACCCCAAAGCCCTAAATGTATCCAAGATGTATATTCCACACAGAATCCGGAAGGGGGGGTAAGACTGGGAGTGAGGCGGTCCAAAAGCGAGGCCATGCCCCCCCAGAAACCAGCTTGCAAACTAGTTCATGAGGCCACCCATGATGGAGCAGCCATACCCATTCCCACTCATTTTGCACACATCAACATGCACAACAACAATAGTCACAATAGTGAACAATGGGCCGGACCCACACGGCGCCCCACATGCCAAGCGACACCCTCGAGCACCCACCGCAAGCCCACCGATCATCCACCCCAGACACATACCGACAGCAGCAGGCCACCCTGCAGCCACAGCCACCCTGGAGCAGCCCGACGGCAACACAGCCACCAACCCGCGCCAACGACCCCCAACCACCCCCGAGCACCCCAACACACCTGCCGCCAATAACACCAGGGGCAATGTGACAAAGTGCCCCACCCCGCCACACACAGCAGTGTAGCCGGAACAAGCAGGCCTCGAATCGCCAATCCCCATGCCACTAGATGGACCGCCCCCCACCACCCAGTGAAGTTCTCCTACCCATACACACATCCTCTACCCCCACACATCCATCCACAGGTAACTGCACCCGTACACACACACACAACCCTGCCCACCCTCATGTGCACACATACACACACACTCACCATCACACATGCCCACCTACACCCACACACAGCCCTACAAGTCCACACACAACCCACATGCAGCCACTTCCGCACTCGCTCACACACACGCCCCCACTCACACACACTCTCACACACATACACACACACATGCACACGCACACATGCAGGCACCAGAGGATGGAGGGGGCGACCCCCCAGGACGCAGGCGCCTGCCCCAAGGCGCTGCCAGGACCCCAGGGAGGACACGACTCCACCGTGCAAGGACGCACCAGGGCCACCCCCCAGCCCCCCCAACCAACCCCCCCCCCCCCCCGGGCCAGACACACGGCCACCCTGGAACAGGCCCCCTGGACACCAGCCCACGTCGTCGGGCTGCCAGAAGCGCCAAGGAGAGCAAGCCAAGGCCCACCACCCCTCAGGTTATAGAATTAATAAGCGGGAACCAGAGAGAATTGAATTCAGCCAATTGATTATTAGAGGAGGCAGACATTCTCTCTAGGCTATTATAATCTAATAGTAAGTTATTATAGTGAGTCATGCATAAACTATTTCTTGATTTCTAATTCATGAGAATAGTTTGTGACACATAAGGCGGTGAGAACCATGTGTGACATCCTTGCCTCTATATTTATTTCACTTAAAGTGTGACACTTGAAGTGTCCTTCCGACGGAGGCTGCAGTGAACAGTCAAAACATGTAAAGAAGGTAAAAACATCTCCTTTCTATTTTTGCCTTTAATAAGAACAATAGGTAAATGATTAAAAGAAGACAAAATGAGCCTACTTCTTCCTGCTGCTTCCCCCAGGAAGCAGCTAGCCACCAAGGCTGCTCGAAAAAAAGCGCTCCGGCCACCGGCGGAGTGAAGAAGCCTCACTGTTACAGGCCCGGTACCGTGGCTCTGAGAGAGATCCGTCGCTACCTGAAATCCACGGAGCTGCTCATCCGTAGGCTGCCCTTCCAGCACCTGGTGAGGGAGATCGCTCAGGACTTCAAGACCGACCTGCGCTTCCAGAGCTCCGCCGTCATGGTTCTGCAGGAGGCCAGCGAGGCCTACCTGGTGGGTCTCTTCGAGGACACCAACCTGTGTGCCATCCACGCCAAGAGGGTCACCATCATGCCCAAAGACATCCAGCTGGCCCGTCGCACCCGCGGAGGGAGAGAGAGCTTAGACTTTCTGCTGCACATCCACCAACCATAATGCTCTGCACTGTGTGTCTAGAATCAGAATCAGAATCAGAATCAGAATCAGCTTTATTGCCAAGTATATTTACAAGTAAACATACGAGGAATTTGACTTGACATTGGACGCGCACGTCTATATATATACAGTGATCCCTCGCTACTTCGCGCTTCACCTTTCACGCCCTCAGTGCATCGCGGATTTTTCAAAAATATTCATCAAAAATTCAAAATTGAGAAATAATGGGCAGGCGCTAGCAGAAGGCAGGGAGACTGTAATGACGAGGCGCACACACACCGGGTGTCAGTTAGAACTTTTACTTGTCACTGCAACTTCAACCAACAACTAACCACAGTGGCTCATGTACAACTCCTTTTATACTCAGGTCATGGCCAGGGTCATACTGCCCTCTTGTGGTGACTCTATAGGAACTTCACATATCAATACATCTCCCTTTTTTTTCAAGTAAAGGTCATGTCCAACTATAAACTTTTTCTCAAATTTCAATAACCCAAATAACTCCATTTCTTTTTGCATCTTTGTCAACCTTGTACTCTGAATCACAACTTTAACATTTCTCTGTTTACAACTCAACATCAACACATTTTTTTTTCATTCATCTCAGTACTCCTTACATTTCCTCAATCAATCTTTTCGGTTTCACAATTTGCCTTTGTGAGCATCTCTTTTGTGTCACCTCAGTCTGTTTGTTAGTGTCTGTCTCTATGTTCTGGTTCTCAGCCATTTCTGGTTGTTCGGTTTGGCTGGGAATTGGCATGTCGCTTGTTTCACTGTCTGTGACTCTCATGTTTGTCTGAGGCACTTTCAGTAAGTGACGTCGGTTTCGCCTCATTGTTTTCCCATGCTCTGTGATGACTTCATATGATCTGGGAGTTGTTTCTTTGACCACTTTTGCCAGCGGTCCCCATTCTCCATCACATCTCACTCGCACAATGTCCTCATGTGCAAGTGGTCTCAGAGGTCGTGCTGTTCTGTTGTACAGTTCAGTTTGCCTCTCATCGCGCCTCACATCTCTCTTTTCCATCACCTGAGATGCTGATGGAAGTCGCGTTCTGAGTTTCTGGTTCATGAGCATTTCTGCTGGGGAAAGTCCATTCTCTAGTGGTGATGCTCGGTAATTCAGGATCGCCAGATGTGGGTCTTCTGCATTGTCTGCAGCCTTTTTCAGTATGCGCTTCACTATTTGCACCCCTTTCTCTGCTAACCCATTCGACTGTGGGTACAGAGGGCTTGAGGTCACGTGCTTGAACCCATATGTGTCTGCAAAGTCTTTGAAGCACTGACTCGTGAATTGTGGTCCGTTATCGCTTACAACAGTCATTGGAATTCCATGGCGTGCGAACATTGTCTTTGTGTGTGCAATCACTTTTTCTGCTGTTGTGTCACTCAACCCTGCAAACTCTGGGTAGGTGGAATGATAGTCCATGACTAACAGATAGTCCTTGCCCTTAAGCTGAAATAGATCCATGCCCACTTTTCTCCATGGCCCTTGAGGCTTCTCATGGGGCCTCATAGGCTCCTTTGGCTGTTGATACCTGTGGCGCTGGCAAGTCTCACAGCGCTGCACATATGCCTCAATGTCCTTGTGCATGTTGGGCCAATACAAAACATCACGTGCACGTCTTTTGCACTTTTCAATACCCAAATGCCCCTCATGCACTAATTTAACCATTTCTGATCTCATGGAGGTAGGTATGACTATCCTTGTACCCTTTAACAGAACCCCATCTAACACAGACAGTTCACCTTTAAAGTGTTGGTAAGGCTTGTCAATCATAACCTGTCCTGGTTGATGTATCTGTTCCATTACTCTTTTTAGTTTCTCATCCTTTTGTGTTTCTTTTACTATCTTCGTCCATTTTGCATCTGACACTGGCATGTGTGCCTTAATAGAGTCTACGTGTATTTGCACAGCTTCCTCTGTTGTGCTGCTGGTGTTGCTCAAGCTAGCCCTACTCAGCGCATCGGCTACAATTAGTTGCTTGCCTGGTGTAAACTCAAATTTCAAGTCATATTTCTGTAATCTTAACATTAGACGCTGGATGCGCGGTGGTGCATCACCCAGTGGCTTCTGTGAGATAGCAATCAGTGGTTTGTGGTCTGTTTCTAGTATTACTGACCGTCCATACACATATTCATGAAACTTCTCACATCCAAACACTGCACCTAGAGTCTCTTTCTCTATTTGCGCGTAATTTTTTTCTGCGCTTGTCATGGTGCGCGATGCGTATGCGACTGGATACCACTCTGTGTCATGTTTTTGCAATAGCATAGCTCCTAGGCCGGCTTTGGACGCATCTGTGGACACTTTTAGCAGTTTGTCCTGATCATAGAATTTTAACACTGGCTCCTGTACTAGACTGCTTTTGAGCCACTCCCATTCTCTGGCATGCTCTGCCATCCACTGCCACATTGTATTGGTCTCTAACAAGCTTCTAAGAGCTATTGTGTTAGCTGATAAATTTGGGATAAATTTCCCCATGTAATTGACTAGCCCTAAGGCTCTTTGCAAGTCAATTTTGTCCTGCGGTACTGGCAGCTCTGCTATGGCCCGCACTTTTTCCGGATCTGGTTGCACGCCTGCCCCAGATAACTTCTCTCCCAGGTATGTAATCTCCTGTACCCCAAATTGGCACTTACTCTTATTCAGTTTCATACCTGACTTTTGCGCCTGTGTGAGAACTCTAGCCAACCTTTCGTCGTGCTCCTCTTTTGTTTTTCCCCAGACTACCACATCATCAAGAAAAACTCCCACCCCTTCTATTCCGTCAAACAATTGCTGCACAGTTCTATGGAAAATTTCAGGGGCTGAGCTAATCCCGAACGGCATTCATAGAAAGCAATGCCTTCCGAATGGCGTATTAAATGTGCACAATTTAGCGCTTTCCTCATCGAGCACTATTTGGTAAAACCCAGATTTGGCATCTAAATTTGTGAAGTAACTTGCTCCACTCATTGTGCTGGTTATGTCAGATTTTGTTGGTAGCCTGTAATGCTCCCGCTGTATTACTTTATTTAGATCTTTCGGATCTATGCACAATCTCAAATCTCCATTTGGCTTCTCCACTATAACTAGGGAGTTAACCCATTCAGTTGGTTCTTCTATTTTTCTGACCACTCCGTCTGCTATCAGTGAGTCTAGTGTTTCTCTCAGCCTCTTTTTAAGAGTTATTGGCACTTTTCTTGCTGGATGTATGACTGGCTCTGCATTCTCTTTCAGCCTAATTTTTTGTTTGCCTGGTAGGCGGCCTATTCCTTTGAACACCTCTTTGTATTCTTTCACCCAGTCAGTGTGTTTATGCTTACTTGTTGTAGCCTCTGTATTTTCTCGTGCTGTCACCTTGTCTGTATCAATGGCATTCACCCTCTTGATCAGACCTAGCTGATCGCATGTTTTCAAACCCAAAATTGCTTGTCTATTTCCATCAACAAGTACAAACAATGCATTCACTGTCTTATCTTTGTTTGACAGTGTAACCCTGCACATTCCCTTAGTGGGTATTGGCTTATCGTCATATGTTCTCAGATTAATCTTTTTATCTCTTATTTTCGGTTTGTTTTTCAGTCTTTTAAAATCTTTCATTGGCAGGATGTTTACCTGCGCACCTGTGTCGAGCTTCAGTGACATGTCCGTGCCATTCATCTCCAAGCACACTATCCATTCGTCAGCGCTCGTCTCTCCCTCGATGGCGTCCACGTAAAACTGATCCTCTTCGCTGTCGCTTTTTCTCCACGAGTTGCACCCTCTTCTTCGAGAAGCAGGTCTTTGAGAAGTGATTTTTTCCACCACACTTGCGACATTCCTTCCCGAATGCTGGACACTGCTTCGGTGCATGTTGCATTCCACACCGCTCACAGTTCCCGCGCGCGCGCTTTGCATCTTTTTTCCTTGCATACAACGTTCCTTTCGGCTTCGCACGCTGCACAGCATCGACTTCAGCAGTCTCTCTTTCCTTGCTGCTAAAAGTCTTTAATTGTGCCTTTGTACTCTCAGACGCTTGGCAAATCTGTATCGCTTTCTCCAGCATTAAGTTAGTCTCTTTAAGTAATTGCATCCGCAATTTGTTGTCTTGGACCCCAATTACAATTTGGTCCCGTATCATTGACTCACTCAATGTTCCAAAGTTGCATGACTGACATTTCAACCGTAGGTCTGTGACATACAGCTCGATGGACTCTGACTCTTTCTGAAGTCTTTTTCTGAACACATACCTCTCGTACGTTTCGTTCTTTCTCGGTGTGCAATAATCGTCGAACTTCTTCATTACGACGTCGAATTTGCCTTTTTCTTCTTCCATGAAGATGAATGTGTTGAACACATCTAGCGCCGCTCGCCCTGCTACTGTTAGCAGTAATGCTATCTTCCTCTCCTCGTCACGGAGACCGATAGCTAGCGAATAAAGTTCAAAACTTTGCTTGAATGCTTTCCAGTTGTCGTTGACGTTACCGGTCAACTTTAACTCGTCCGGCTGTCGAAGAGCGTTCATCTTCGCCGTCGGTTCGTATCTTTTATCCTGGTACCATGTAATGACGAGGTGCACACACACCGGGTGTCAGTTAGAACTTTTACTTGTCACTGCAACTTCAACCAACAACTAACCACAGTGGCTCATGTACAACTCCTTTTATACTCAGGTCATGGCCAGGGTCATACTGCCCTCTTGTGGTGACTCTATAGGAACTTCACATATCAATACAGAGACTACATTAGACCATCAGGTGTCAACACGGAGAGCAGCACAACTCTCTGTTCGCTGTTCTCGTGTTTGCTCGGCTCGGAAATCTCGCAAGCTGATTGGCCGAGACGTTTCACCCCGCAAGCTGATTGGCCGAGACGTTTCACCCACCTCCTCTCCCTGCCGAGCGCCCATGAAGGGAAGAAAGACCGCATTCATTGCTTTTTATCGCAAGTGTTACTTAGTCTCGCCGCGTGGAACTTTTTGCTGTTCTCTTGCCATTTTGTGCGAAATAGTCTTCCCGTCGATCCACTACGCCGCCTCCTGCAGCTTCAGCTCTATCGGAAGCTGCCCTCGATGATCCTGAGCCTCCAGCACCTCACGATGAGGCGTCACCTGAGGAGCAGTAAAGCTCTCATTAACCTGTGCAGTAAATCATTTTCATCTTGAGTTACGTATCTTGTTATAAGAATAAAAGAGTTCTAAAAACATATTTATGTACACTTTGTTTACATCTACGTATGTATGTACACGTACACACACACACGTATCATATGAGAGAGAGAGAGTGGGAGAATGAACGTACGTATTATTTATGGATGGCGTCATTAGGGGTGACGCTACTTCGCGGTTTTTGACTTTTCGCGGTCGGTTCTGGAACCCATTAACCGCGATAAGTGAGGAATCACTGTATATATATATATATATATATATATATATATATATATATACTGTATATATATATATATATATATATATATATATATATATTTATTTATTTATAGTAATATGTACATATGTATACTAGCTGTTCTTGTTTTTTTTCTTGTCTTCTGATTGTTGCTCTGAGTGTTGCTATCCCTGTGCTGTTGCAATCCTGGAATTTCCCCATTGTGGGACTAATAAAGGCTTATCTTATCTTATCTTACTTGAGCTAGTCATGTTGTTTAATACAGGGACTCATAAAAGGTAAGCCAGAGATATTTAGTGACCCACAGACAGCCTGTTCAGCATCTAACCATGGGTTTCCTAGTGGGGTTGATTTTGTCCATTTAGAAACAAACTGCAATCTATTGGCTAAGAAGTAATTTAATAAATTTGGTAGATCTAAACCTCCGCTTTTGTATTTTATATTTCTGCCTGTGTTGTTTAAGAACCTTCCTCGTCCTCACCTTAGTTTCCTTTTGTTGTAAGTTTAGTAGTATTGTCATTTATTGTCATCTGCTCTGTCTTTGTTTCATGAGTTATTATTAGTCACTTTGTGTATCTTCTGTTTATGGGGTTTCTTATTCTGGTATGTGCCTTTATTCTGACAGTATGATTTACTTACTTCCGCTTGAGCTGTAGTTCGCAGGCTGTCACAGATGTCACTGATTATCTGATTACTTTCGCTCATGTTACTCACACCTATAATCACTCACACCTTCTTTGTATTATGTTCATTCTCTTTGACCTATTTAAGGACGGCTGCAACATGAACTCATTGCAGCGTCCTACTGTATGTTTCTGTGGGTTTGGACAGGTGTGCGCCGTCTTGGCTCTCTCTTTCCCTGGTGTTCCCGTGCACTATAGCCTGGCTCCTTCCAGGCTGTTCTCCCAATTATCTCCAGACATGAGCCCCATCATTCTACATGCCATTTCCTTATTTGTAAGTGTTGTGTTTTTGTGTTGTTTTGTATTTTTGTTATTAAATGTCAGCAACTCACAATTCCAGTGTTTGGGTCTTTTCCCTGCCCTGAAGGGCGAGTTATGACAGACGGGGCTGAGCGGACAATAATACACAGGAAACACCACAGAAACAGGACTGCAGCACACTAAGATAATAATAATAATAATGATAATAATAATAATGAGACAATTATGCAGAACATAATAATAATAAAGACAGCCCAGAGTGAAACACAGAAAGTTCCAAAAATGAACATAAAGCGAGGGCAAGGGCTGAGTCCCATACCCAAAAAACAAGATATTAGAATTATAAATTAGGATGAGGGCATGAGACCCATCCCACACCGTGACAGTATCCCCCTTTTAAGGGGTGGCTTCCAGACGACCCCAGGATAACACCAAAAGCAGAAACAAAACCCATTCCCATAAATTGATGACCTTTAGCTCAAATTTGTTACCATTTTCCTCTCAAAAAATACAGAAGGCCGGGAGGCCGGAAACAAACTGTAACCCCCCCCCCCCCCAATGACCCCAGGAAAATACCAACACAGGAAAAAACAAAACGAGACCCTCAGGGCAGGTGGTGAGGGTATAAGGTCATGTGGGCCAAAACAAAATGCACCCCCCCCCCACCCACCCACAGGACATAACCAAAACAAACACAATTCATGAGCAAAATTAAGTCCAAGGCCCCAAGACCTCAAAACAAAACAGGTCGGGTGGTCTGCCCAAGTCCATGGACCATGGGTCAGGGGTCTACCAAAGTCCATGGGCCCTTGGACCGGAGAACAACATGGGTCAGGGGGTCTGCCCCAGTCCAAGGGCCCCCAGACTGGGATGCAGGGCCAGTCCGGTGGCCTACCCATGTCCATAGGCCACTGAACCAGAGAATAAGGTGGATCAGTAGCCACAGAAACATAGAATTCACCCAACAACCCCAGGGGAACCCAATGCTTTGTGATCCATGCCGGCTTCACGCTGACCCTAGCCTCTTGGGCTATGGTTGGAGGCACATTGGCCTCTTTGACAACAACAGGTGGAGCAAACTGCTCGACTTCTTGGATGACGGCTGGAGCAGACTGCTCGACCTCTTGGACGATGACAATGGGTGGAGCAGACTGCTCGACCTTCTGGACAATGACAATGGGTGGAGCGGACTGCTCAACCTCTTGGACAATGATGACGGGTGGAGCGGACTGTTTGACCTCTTGGACAACAACGACGGGTGGAGCGGACTGCTCGACCTCTTGGACGACAACGACGGGTGAAGCGGACTGCTCGACCTCTTGAACAACGATGACAGGTGGAGCGGACTGCTTGACCTCTTGGACAACGACGACGGGTGGAGCAGACTGCTCGACCTCTTGGACAACAACAATGGGTGGAGTGGACTACTCGACCTCTTGGATGGATGGTGTTGGAGCATCCAGCTCCAATGCCTGGAGCACCACCCCCGTTGTAGTCACCTTGGACGGAGGCGAAAGGCAGGATGAGGCGTCACCAAAAACACCAGAGCTAGGCAAGACTTTACTTTTATAACATCAATTCTAGTAAAGAAAACTACTTGCCTGAGCTCCTGATCCTCTGCCGCAGGGGTGACCTCCTCAGGATGAGCCTCAGGAGCTGAAGCATGGACCTCCAGCTGAACAGGAACATGCTCCTCCAGCAGAACAGAAACAGAGGTGCATACAGGGAAAACAGCAGGAGCTGCATCATGCGCCTCAGGGACAGCGGAGGCCAATACGTGCACCTCGGGGACAATTGGAGCCATTGCGTGCACCTCAGGGATGGCCGGCACCGTTATGTGCACCTCTTTGGTGGCTGTAGCTGTAATGTGCACTTCAGGGGTGGCTGGAGCTGTTGTGTGCACCTCAAAAATGGCTGGAGCTGTAAAGCTCACCTCATGAGCAGCTGGAGCAGAAAGAAAAGGAGCCAAAGCAGGTGGTGGAGCTGGGTGGCGCTGTGCAGCAGGTTCTGAAGCTGGGTGGCGCCATGGAGCAGGTTTTGGAGCTGGGTGGTGCCGTGGAGCAGGTTCTGGAGCTGGGTGGCACTGTGGAGCAGGTTCTGGAGCTGGGTGGCACTGTGGAGCAGGTTCCGGAGCTGGAATGTCCATAGCCAGCTGGATCCGACCCAGCTGGGACACATGCTCTGGAAGGAGCCATGGCTTGTAGTCCAACATTAGCTCCTCCAGGGCTAGCCCAGCCTGCCGACACTCCTCCTGTTCCTCCTCGTCCTCCACACACAGGGATTCCACAGTTGCAGCCCCAATATGGTAACCCTCGGCGTCCTGTGGCATCAATGTGGAGGAAGCTGCTGCTAGGGGCCCTGCAGGACTGCAGATTCAAAAATTCAAAGGCTTTATCATCATGTGCACAGTTAAGAAATGCTACATTTCCTGAACAATGAAATTCTAATAGGTCATGACGCACTAACACAGTAACTCAATCCTAATGCTAATGGATGCTAATAACACACACACCAACACACAGTTAGGCAGTAGAGGAATGAAACTGAACATTCAGTGGATGACTAAAGTGATAGTGGTATATTGATATCAGAGATGATGTGAACCTGAGAAGGCATGAACCTATGTACAGTGTGCAAATAGGCATTGTGCAACGAGCAGTGTATAATTACAAATTATTTCTGTAACAATAGTACCAGTAGACTGTGCATGGTAAGTACGTAGCAGCAGAGATGATATGGACATCAGACGGGTGATACAATATCTACTGTACAGGTGAGCAGTGTGCAAATTTAGCAGCCAGTATGTGAGTTCCTACTGCATATGCAAAGCTGTGTTACAGAGTTTTGGGAGTTGTTATCTGTTCAGGAGTCTGATGGCAGTGGGAAAGAAGGAGTTTTTCAGTCTGGTTGTCTGGCATTTCACACTTCTGTACCTCCAGCCTGAGGGTAGAAGTGTGAACAGTCTGTGCTGGGGGGGGGGGGGTCCCAGAGGATGGCGTCAGCTTTCTTTTGGACTCTGCAGAGAGGGGAGTGGAGTCCTGATGATCTTCTCTGTTGTCTTCACCACTCTCTGCAGGCGTTTGCGCTCCAGGGCAGTGGTGCTGCCGTACCATGCAGTGATCCAGTTGGTCAGGATGCTCTCGATGATGCAGCTGTAGAAATTGTTGAGGATCATGGAAGACATGCCAAACTTCTTCAGCCTCCTCAGAAAGTACAGTCGCTGTTAAGCTCTGTTAACCAGTTCTGTCGTGTTGTGTGTCCACTTAAGGTCCTTGCTGATGTGGATGCCCAGGTATTTAAAGCTGCTCACCCTCTCCACCTCAAGCTTCCGGATGAACAGTGGCTGATGAGGTCTCCTCCTCCCTTTCCTCAGGTCCACAACCATCTCCTTTGTCTTGTCCGTGTTGAGGGTGAGGTTGTTGTCCTCACACCATGACACCAGGTTGGCCACCTCCCTCCTGTAGGATGCTTCATCATCACCAGTGATGCATCCTATCACTGTTGTGTCATCCACAAACTTTAGGATGATGTTGTCTTTGTGGGAGGCAACACAGTCATGGGTGAAGAGGTTGTAGAGGATGGGGCTGAGAACACAACCCTGTGGGACACCTGTGTCTGTGATGATGCTGGCTGAGGCCCTGTTACCCATCCTGACAGACTGGGGCCTGCCAGTTAGAAAGTCCAGTAGCCAGTCGCAGAGGATGGGGTGCAGGCCAAGTGAAGACAGTTTGTCCTTGAGTTTGTGGGGGATGACCGTGTTGAAGGCAGAGCTGTAGTCGACAAAGAGCATCCTAATGTAGGAGTCTTTATCTTCCAGATGGGAGAGAGAATAATGGAGTGCTGCAGCTATGGCATCTGAGGTGGACCTGTTGGGCCAGTAGGCGTACTGCAGGGGGTCCAGGGTGCCCGGTATGCTGTCCTGAATGAGGGGCAGCACCACTCTCTCAAAGCACTTCATGATGATTGGAGTGAGTGCTACCGGTCTGTAATCATTCAGACAGGTCAGTGGGCTCCTTTTGGGGAGGGGGATGATGTTGTCATTTTGAAGCAGGAGGGGACTATATTCTGGTTGAAGGAGAGGTTGAAGATTGCTGTGAGAACATCAGTCAGCTCTGCAGCGCATGCCCTGAGGGCCTTCCCAGGTATGTTGTCTGGTCCTGCTGCCTTACGGGGGTTGATATTGCTCAGTGCTTTGTTTACCTGGCCTGGTGAAACTCTTAGTAGGTGATAGGGGAGGGGGGTGCATGAGAGTGTGTCTCTTCTCTGTGCTGTAGCTGGTGGTCTCGAAGCAGGTGTAAAAGATGTTGAGTTCATCCGGAAGGTTGTCTGTAGAGCTAGTGGTGCTGCTGTTGGTCCTCTTGTAGTCTGTGATGTGTTGCAGGCCTTGCCACATGCGCCCTGGGTCAGGAGTGGAGTAGAGGCTGTCCAGTTTTTCTCTGTACTGCCTCTTGGCTGTTTCTCTCAGTCCTTACTTTGCAGCTTTGTACTTGACCTCACAGCCTGATTTAAATGCACCAGAGCGAGCACGCAGCATCTGACGTACCTGACTGTTGATCCAGGGCTTCTGGTTGGGGAACTTCCTGACCTGTATGGTGGGTATGATGATATCACCGCACATGCTGATGTACCCAGTAACGTATTCAGCATAATCCTGTATGTTTACAGAAGAGTCCTCTCAGGTGGCTGCAGCTTTAAACACATCCCAATTCCTCCCAGATGATCAGGTTTCCACCCACTATTGGCAAATGCTCCAAAAAAAAAAAACACAGAAGGGGAAGGAGCAGATGAGAATGGGTGGATGGAAAGGGCAGCAGAGTTTATTGCAGAGGAAGGCGGAGAGAACTCAGCAGCAGAAGACAGCTGCAACTGAGTCTCCCCACCGAGAACCAGACAAGTCCCTTTATTACATGATGTTAAAAAATGAACAGGTACTTGCCTGTATTCCTGCTCTGCTGCCGCTGATCTATCTGGTGAGTTCTCCTGGGAGAAGCTGTGACATGTCAGACGGGGGGAGGATGCCCGATGATGATGCGCTGGTGCTGTGCCGAAGGAGGAAATGGAAGTCTGATGCTCCCTTGCCGGGGATAAGAAACCAGGCCGCTGTGTCCCACAGCACCAGCGACGACTTTGTCTTCCACCCCCGGATGGATCCAGTCTTCCTCTTTCTGTGTCTCTCCCACCGCCGGGAATGACTCCATCAACCCGCAGCAGATAATCTGCATGTCGATGTGCAGTTTATGCAGAAGGGCGAGCTGAGGGAACCGTAGAAGAGCTGGAAATGCCTCACCCAGTTTCTCGAGCAATCCAGGCAGCGGAGGGCTTCCTCCAGCGAGTGGGAGGCATGGGCATCCTCGATGTAGGCCTCGATGTTGGTGGCCACCCAGGCTTCCCTTTCATCGAGACCTATTTACCAAAACTCTAAGTACACTGGGTCCATGATGATTGCCATACTGTCATAGTTGTTGGAAAATTCAACCCAAATGTGGTACTTAAAGTTTGACTAGATTTATTCATAAGCTGGCCAAATGGGCGCAGCTCAAAAGAAACACAAAATAATAGGAAGCACAGGGGCTGTGACAAAACTTACATAATATTGGCAGGTACGGGTCAGATCAGGTCAGAACAGGACAGGACAGACAGAAGTGTGTTAATCACGCAGCATGATGGACAACAATCATAACAACACACAGACTGGGGCAGGTATGAATGCATATGGGGCAATTAAACACAATATGACACAAGTGGCAAAATCAGGGCAAACTGATACAGCGGGGCAAGGTTAGAAACACAGGATGGGCGGGGCTGAGTGGACAATAATACACAGAGGAAACACCACAGAAAATGGGGAAACAGGACTGCAGCACACTAAGATAATAATAATAATGATAATAATAATAATGAGACAATTATGCAGAACAGAATAATAATAAAGACAACCCAGAGTGAAACACAGAAAGTTCCAAAAATGACCATAAAGCGAGGGCGAGGGCTGAGTCCCATGATCAAAAAACAAGATACTAGAATTATAAATTAGGATGAGGGCATGAGACCCATCCCACGCCGTGACACATGATTCTGTCTGATTCCCTCTTTATCTCCTGAACACTCTTCACATACTCTTCCTTCACGATTACTCCTACTCTATTTCTCTTCCTATCTGCACCATGGTAGAACAGTTTAAATCTACCTCCATTGCTCCTAGCCTTGCTTCCCTTCCATCTGGTTTCTTAAACACACAGTATATCTACCTTTCTTCTCTCCATCATATCATCCAACTCTCTGCCTTTACCAGTCATAGTCCCTACATTTAACATCCCTACTCTCACCTCCACACTTCTACCTTTCCTTTTCTCTCTCTCCCTCATAACATACCTTCCCCTTCGCCTCCTCCTTGATCTTCAACCAACAGTAGCTCAATTTCCACCGGCACCCTGTCGGTTAACAGCACTGGTGGCAGTTGTTGTTAACCCAGGCCTCGACCAATCTGGTATGAAAATCTCATTTGTCACAATCCGCATGTTTGATTTGGCAAAGATTTTACATCAGATGCCCTTCCTGACACAGCCCTCCCCATTTACCCGGGCTTGGGATCGGCACTAGGAGTACACTGGCTTGTGCACCCTCTGTGGTTGGATTAAATAGAACCTGTCTGACAAAGTGAAATAGGCTAAAATCTCAAAAAGCAACATATCATGCTGTGATCTAAAGAAATTCAAGAGCAGATGAGAATCAAAAACCCAGAAAAACATCTAAAGAACTGAAGGCCTCACTTGCCTCAGTTTGGACACTGGTCCATGATTCAACAATAAGAAAAGGATTGGGAAAACAATGTCATCAATGGGAAAGTTCCAAGGCAAAAACCACTGTTGACCAAAAAGAACACAAAGGCTCCTCTCATATTTGCCAAAAAAACATCTTGATGAACCCCAAGACTTTTGCGAAAATATTCTGTGGACTGATGAGACAAAAGTTGAACTTCTTGGAAGCTGTGTGTCCCTTTACAAAACTAATAGCATTTCATAAAAAGAACATCATACCAATAGTCAAACATGGTGGTGGTAGTGTGATGGTCTGGGGGTGCTTTGCTGCTTCAGGACCTGAATGCCATCCATCCATCCATCCATCTTCTACCGCTTTTCCAGAGGTCCGGGTCGTGGAGGCAGCAGTTCAAGCAGAGAAGCCCAGACTTCCCTCTCCCCAGCCACCTGCTCCAGCTCTTCAGAGAGGATACCAAGGCGTTCCCAGACCAGCTGGGAGACATAGTCTCTCCACCGAGTCCTGGGTCTGCCCTGGGGTCTCCTCCCAGTGGGACGTGCCTGAAACACCTCAAGTGGGAGGCGTCCAGGAGGCATCCTAATCAGATGCCCATACCACCTCAACTGACTCCTTTCAATGTGGAGGAGCAGCGGTTCTACTCTGAGCCTCTCCCGGATGACTGAGCTCCTCACCCTATCTCTGAGGGTGAGTCCAGCAATCCTACGGAGAAAGCTCATTTCAGCCGCTTGTATCCACAATCTTGTTCTTTCGGTCATTACCCAAAGCTCGTGACCATAGGTGAGAGTAGGAACGTAGATTGACTGGTAAATCGACAGCTTTGCCTTAGAACTAAGCTCCCTCTTCACCACAACAGACCGGTACAACATCCGCATCACTGCAGATGCTGCTCCAATCCGTCTGTCAATCTCTCGCTCCATTTTCCCCTCACTTGTGAACAAGACCCCAAGATACTTAAACTCCTCCACTTGGGGCAGGAGCCTGTCCCCAACCCAGAGAGGACAATCCACCTTTTTCCGGCTGAGGACCATGGACTCGGACTTGGAGGTGCTGATTCTCATCCCAGCCGCTTCATACTCAGCGGCAAACCGTCCCAGCAAGAGCTGTAGGTCATTGCTGGATGAAGCCAACAGGACAACATCATCTGCAAACAACAGAGATGAGATCCTGTGGTCACCAAGCATGACACCCTACATTCCCTGGCTGCGCCTAGAAATCCTGTCCATAAAAATTATGAACAGGATTGGTGACAAAGGGCAGCCCTGGCGGAGTTCAACTCTCACTGGGAATGAATCCGACCGGGTGTTGGCAATACGAACCAAACTCTCACAACGGTCGTACAGAGACCGAATAGCTCGTAACAATAAGCCCGATACCCCATACTCCCGAAGCACCCTCCACAAAAAACCACAAAGGACGCAGTCAAATGCCTTCTCCAAGTCCACAAAACACATGTAAACTGGTTGGGCAAATTCCCACGAACCCTCAAGAATTCTCGAGAGGGTAAAGAGCTGGTCCGATGTGCCACGGCCAGGACGAAAACCACATTACTTCTCCTGAATCCGAGGTTCGACCAATGGCCAGACTCTCCTCTCCAGTACCTTGGCATAGACCTTCCCAAGGAGGCTGAGGAGTGTGATCCCTCTAAAGTTGGAGCACACCCTCCAGTCCCCTTTTTTGAAGACAGGAACCACCACCCCAGTTTGCCATGCCAAAGGCACTGCCCCCGACCTCCATGCAATGTTGCAGAGGCGTGTCAGCTATGGCAGCCCAACAACATCCAGGGCCTTGAGGTACTCAGGGCAAATCTTGTCCACCCCCGGGGCCCGGCCACCTAGGAGAATTTTAACCACCTTAGCGACCTCAGCCCCTGTGATAGGCGAGTCATCCCCCTCGTCCCCAAACCATGCTTCCTCTGTGGAAGGCGTATCAATGGGATTGAGGAGATCCTCGAAGTATTCCTTCCACCGCCCGACGATATCCCCAGTCAAAGTCAACAGTGTGCCATCCGCACCATACATAGTGTGGACAGGGAGCTGCTTTCCCCTCCTGAGCCGCCGGACAATTTGCCAGAATCTCTTCGAGGCCAACCGAAAGTCTTGTTCCATGGCCTCACCGAACTCCTCCAATACCCGGGTTTTTTCTTCAGCAACTACCCAAGCTGCACTCCGCTTGGCCTGCCGGTACACCTCAGCTGCTTCGGGAGTCCCACAAGCCAACCAAGCTTGATAGGACTCCTTCTTCAGCTTAATGGCCACCCTCACCACTGGTGTCCACCACTTGGTTCGGGGGTTGCCACCACGAGATGCACCGACCACCTTGCGGCCGCAGCTCTGGGCCACTGCTTCAACAACAGAGGTGGAGAACATGGCCCATTCAGACTCCATGTCTCTAGACTCCCTCAGAATGTGGTTGAAGTTCTTCCGGAGGTAGGAGTTGAAGACCTCCTGGACAGGGGCCTCAGCCAGACGTTCCCAGCACACCCTCACTATACGTTTGGTCTACCAGGTCTGAATGGCTTCCTCCCCTGCCATCGGATCCAACTCACCACCAGGTGGTGATCAGTTGACAGCTCTGCACCTCTCTTTACCCGGGTGTCCAAGACATACGGTCGCAGGTCTGATGACACGACAACAAAATCGATCATCGACCTGCGACCTAGGGTGTCCTGGTGCCAAGTGCACATATGGACACCCTTATGCTTGAACATGGTGTTCGTTATGGACAAACTGTGGTTAGCACAGAAGTCCAATAACTGAACACCACTCGGGTTCAGATCGGGCAGGCCGTTCCTCCCAATCACCCCCTCCAGGTTTCACTGTCGTTGCCCACGTGCGCATTGAAGTCCCCCAGTAGGACAATGGAGTCTCCAAGAGGAGCACCCTCCAGCACCCCAGTCACAGACTCCAAAAAGGGTGGGTACTCTGAAACATCATTTGGTGCATAGGCACAAATGATGGTCAGGACCCGTTTCCCAATCCGAAGGTACAGAGAAGCAACCCTTTCGTCCACTGGGGAAAACTCCAATATAGAGGCAGCAAGGTGGGGGGATACAAGAATGCCCACCCCTGCTCATCGCCTCTCGCCCGGGGCAACTCCAGAAAAGGCCAAGCTCCAGCCCCTCTCCAGGAGACTGGTTCCGGAGCCAGAGCTGTGTGTTGAGGTGAGGCCGACTATATCTAGCCGGTATCTCTCAACCTCATACACCAGCTCAGGCTCCTTCCCCACCAGAGAGGTGACATTCCACGTACCAAAAGCCAGTTTAGAAAGCTTGGGATCAGTCCGACAAGGTCTCCGCCTTTGACCACCACCTAATCCACATAGCACTGGACCCCCATGATCCCTCCTGCAGGTGGTGAGCCCACTGGAGGGCGGACCCGTGTAACTCCTTTGGGCTAAGCCCGGCCGGGTCCCATGGGTGGAAACTCGGCCACCAGACGCTAGCCTTTGAGCCCCTCCCCCAGGCCTGGCTCCAGGGTGGGGCCCCGGTAACCCCATACCGGGCGGGGTACACTGAATCCTTGATATAGAATTTAGACCTGAATGACTTGCCGTAATTGATGGAACCATAAATTCTGCTCTCTACCAGAAAATCCTGAAGGTGAATGTCCGGCTATCAGATCGTGACTTCAAGCTCCAGCCCTCCAATGTGGATGAATTAAAACAATTCTGCGAAGAAAAATGAGCCAAAATTCTTCAACAGTGATGTAAAAGACCCATTGCCAGTTATCATAAATGCTTGATTGCAGTTGTTGCCACCAAGGATGCCAAAAACAGTTATTAGGTTTCGGGGGCAATTAATTTTTCACATAGGGCCAGGTAGGTTTGGAGAGCTTTTTCCTTTAATAAGTGAAATTGTCATTTAAAAACTGCATTTCGGATTTATTTGGGTTATTTTTGTCTAATATTAAAATTTGTGTGATGATCTGAAACATTTTGTCATTGTTCAGGGCAAGAGAGGCTCAAAGGCAGAGCTGCCAGAATGAACACTCAGACTCAGATGTAAAAATTCACCAGTTTATTGTAAAAAATAAAACTAACACACAACTCTAAATAAAAGTGCACAACTGAGGAAAATCGCAACACAAAACAGTCCTTCCAGGATTTCGTGGGATTTTTTTCTTTTTCTACTGTTGCGATAAGTTGCGGGGCTCTCCTTGGGGCTTGCTTGAATCACACACTGGCTCATGTACAGCCTGGAGAGTCCCAACTTTAAAACTCACTGACAAGATGTAGTAGTGACTTTTACCTCTAAAGACATATAAACTGTTACAACGCTTGCTGTAATATTAGATTCACTTGTTTTTTGTGTGGTTTTACGGCGTGTCTGGGCGCACGGGCTCCCGAGACGGAGGTGCTTTCAGGCAGGCGGATGTTTTTCAACACAAACCCGGCACTTCATATACATGGTCATTACGGAAACTCGAGGAGATGTTCACCGTTGGGCTGGGGGAGATGGATGAAGGAACGATGTGGGAAAACTCGCAGGTGAGTGTGTTTTTTTAAATCACACACTTTTTGCTGATGTGTTCGGTATATTCTCACTGTAAACACAGAAGTGAGTGCGGTGCAGCACCGCATTTGATTGGTCAGACTGATGACGTACACATCTGCGCGTTACTGAGAGACAAATTTGATTGGCGAAATTGGCGCAAGTTGTCAACAATTGGCCA
Source organism: Pholidichthys leucotaenia (assembly GCA_020510985.1). Taxonomy (NCBI): domain Eukaryota; kingdom Metazoa; phylum Chordata; class Actinopteri; order Cichliformes; family Pholidichthyidae; genus Pholidichthys; species Pholidichthys leucotaenia. The sequence goes on from CM035843.1 coordinate 303,872,422, forward strand.
AAATTGCAGTAAAGTTGCGGTGATTGGACAAAATTCAAATTATGCAAGACCTACTGAAGTCGCAGGAATTGGTAGAATTGGAACTTTGTGAAATCCTAGAGGATCTGACAAAACCACACACTTAAATAGACACAAAAACCAGTGCCCGCTGGAGAGCACATAGCCTACAGGAGAAGAGCAGAAAGAGGTAACTCGGGACAGATTCTCCCAAAGAGGAGAATAATATTCGGAAAACACTCTTACTCAATGAGAAGAAGAGCCGGCAGGGAACTCCTGCATGGACCAGGGGAACAGAGGAAAGACGGTGACCTGGATGGACGTCCAGCGTCTTCTTGGTCAGGCAAGCGTGATCAGCACCCCCTGAGTACACACTGCAAAGGGAGCAGCAAACCTGAAGAGATAGGAGGATAGAGGGAGTGGAAAAACACAGGTCAAACTGAGAGAAAAATGAAAAAAAGGCTTAGATGTTTCAGGTGGCAAACCTAGCGATCCAGCGATGAGTTCTCCACACGCTGGCTCTTAAATATGCTGGATAATTAGGACGCAGCAGGTGTGTAATCACGCAGGTGTAGTTGATACTCCAGAGCCGAGAAGACAGGAACAGAAGGAGAGGGGGAGCACGCTCGCCTGATCATCACAGTGCCCCCTTCTCAAGGGGCGTCTCCTGGCGTCCCACTGGGCTTGCACGGATGGGCTCGATGGAATGCCCACACCATTTGCTTGTCCAGGATGTAGGACCCCGGAATCCAGGACCTCTTCTCCGGACCGTATCCTTTCCAGTCAACCAGATACTGGCACCCACAACCCCATTGACGGACATCCAGGATCTTCTCCACCGTATACGTGGTCTGGCCGTCAACAACCTGGGTGGAGGTGGGGGATCCGGAGGAGGGCAGAGAGGGCTGGCAGAGAGGAGCTTAATGCGAGAGACGTGAAACGTCGGGTGAATCCACATCGAAGGTGGCAGGTCACAACTGAACAGTGACATCGTTGATGATCCGCTTGATGGTGAACGGGCCCAGATAGCGGGGGAAGAGCTTCCGAGATGCCGTCTTGACCGAGATCTGTTCGGTGGACAGCCAGACCTTCTGTCCCACCGTGTACTTCGGCGCTGGCACATGTCTGCGGTTAGCATATTGTTGATTGTGCTCCACAGAGCGGAGGAGGGCAGCTCTACAGATGGCGGCACCAGCCCACATGGGCCTCCGCATATGGGACTGCGAGCTCCCTCTCCGCCATGGGCAGCAGAGGTGGTGTGTAGCCCATCGAGGCCTCGAACGGTGTAAGCCCAGTAGGGTTGTTGACAGCTGAGTTGTGAGAATATTCCACCCAGGTCAGGCGGGAGCTCCAGGTGGATGGGTTGCGGGATGCTACGTATGTTAGGGTGGCCTCCAAGGACTGACTGGAATGCTCGGCCTGACCGTTGCTTTGCGGATGGTATCTGGACATCAGGCTGGCAGTAGCACCCAAAAAGTGGCAGAACGCCCTCCACACCTGGGATGTGAATTGTGGACCCCGGTCTGAGACAATGTCCATGGGTATCCCATGCAGCCGAATAACGTGCTGCGTCACCAGATCAGCCATCTCCATGGCAGATGGTAATTTGCGGAGAGGGACCAGGTGGATGGCCTTGGAGAACCGGTCAACGATGGTGAGGATCACAGTGTTGCCTTGGGATGGAGGGAGGCCCGTCACGAAGTCCAATGCAATGTGTGACCACGGATGACTCAGCACCGGGAGAAAATGGAGGAGGCCAGCTGGAGGGGAAGAGTCCAACTTATTAGTGGTGCAGGTGTGACAGGCCTTGACGAACTCCCGCACAACCGTCCCGAGTGTAGGCCACAAAAACGCTCTCCTGAGCAGCTCGATTGGGCGGGAGATTGTGCAGGAGCCAGCATCATCACAAACACAGGTGTACCACAGGGTTGTGTTCTCAGCCCCATCCACTACACCCTCTTCACCCATGACTGTGTCGCCTCCCACAAGGACAATGTTATCTTAAAGTTCGCAAATGACACAGCAGTGATAGGATGCATCGCTGGTGGTGATGAAGCATCCTACAGGAGGAGACAAGCTGCTGCGTGCAGGGGTGGACCAGCACCTGTCATCATGGATCCTGGACTACCTCACGAACCGGCCTCAGTTTGTGAGAACCCGGGACTGTGTGTCCGACACGATCATCGGTAGCACGGGGGCCCCCCAGGGAACGGTGTTGGCTCCCTTCCTGTTCACTCTTTATACTGCGGACTTCTCTCACAACACAACACACTGCCATCTACAGAAGTTCTCTGATAACTCTGCGATCATTGGTTTCATCTCCATTGGAGATGAAGCTGAGTACAGAGGGCTTATCCAGGACTTCGTGGACTGGTGCCATCAGAACTGCCTCCAGATCAATGCGAGGAAAACTAAGGAGCTGGTGGTGGACTGCCGCAAGCATGGACAACCCCTCACAGCACCAGTAAATATACAGGGAACAGACATTGAGATGGTGACATCCTACAAGTACCTGGGTGTTCATCTGAACAATAAACTAGACTGGTCACACAATACTGACGCACTCTACAAGAAGGGACAGCGCAGGCTGTTCCTACTGAGGAGACTCAGGTCTTTTGGTGTACAAGGGGTGCTGCTGAAGACATTCTATGACACGGTGGTGGCATCAGCCATCACTTTTGGAGTGGTCTGCTGGGGCAGTGGCATTACTGCAGCCGATAGGAAGAGACTGAACAAACTGATCAAGAAAGCTAGCTCTGTCCTGGGGCAGCGCCTTGATCCGGTGGAGGAGATAGGAGAGAGAAGGACGGTGGCTAAACTGTCATCTCTGCTGGAGTCCGAGTTCCACCCTATGCAGGACATACTGAATGCACGGAGGAGCTCATTTAGCAGCAGACTACATCATCCCAGGTGCACAACCGAGAGGTTTCGCAGGTCCTTCCTACCAACGGCTGTCAGACTGTACAACCTAAGCAGGGCTGCTCGCAGAGATAGCAAAAAAGACGTAACAACCTAATAGTTTTTTGAATGCAAAAGATGCAATAGACTTACACAATGGTCCCATCCGGCATACTACTAGGAAAATACTGGTCGCTATGGAGGGTGAGAATATGTATGGGCACATAATCATACCATGTAGGATAACTAAGTAGACGGTTGTGCTGTTTCATCCCATCTAGCAACAATGCTCTGCACTGTGTGTGTTTATATATTTGCATATTTATTCCATCTAGCTACAATGCTCTGCACTGGGTGTGTTTATGTTTATATTTTTATTTATATATCTATATATTTATTCCATCTAGCTACAATGCTCCGCACTGTGTGTTTATATATCTACATATTATTCCATCTAGCTACATTGCTCCGCACTGTGTGTGTTTATATATTTACATATTTATTCCACCTAGCTGCAATGCTCCGTACTGTGGGTGTTTATATATCTACATATTTATTCCATCTAGCTACAATGCTCCGCACTGTGTGTTTATATATCTACATATTATTCCATCTAGCTACATTGCTCCGCACTGTGTGTGTTTATATATTTACATATTTATTCCACCTAGCTGCAATGCTCCGTACTGTGGGTGTTTATATATCTACATATTTATTCCATCTAGCTACAATGCTCCGCACTGTGTGTTTATATACTCATATATTTATCCCATCCAGCTACAATGCTCTGCACTGTGTGTCTGTGTGTATATATATATATTTATAGTAATATGTACATATGTATATAAGCTGCTCTTGCTTGCTTGCTTTTTTTTTTTTTCTTGCCTTCTGATTGTTGCTCTGAGTGTTGCTATCCCTGTGCTGTTGCAATCCTGGAATTTCCCCGTTGTGGGACTAATAAAGGCTTATCTTATACAGGAGGGAGGTGGCCAGCCTGGTGTCATGATGTAAGGACAACAACCTCACCCTCAACACGGACAAGACCAAGGAGATGATAGTGGACATGAGGAAACTGTGCTCAAACAGTTCTCCAGACTGAACCCGCGCAAGGCCCCCGGCCCAGACGGCGTGTCTCCCTCCACCCTGAGACTCTGTGCGAAACAGCTGGCTCCTGTATTCACAGACATTTTTAACACCTCCCTTAAGTTATGCCACGTGCCATCCTGCCTCAAATCCTCCACCATCATCCCTGTCCCCAAGAAGCCACGGATCACTGGACTTAATGACTACAGACCTGTAGCGCTCACCTCTGTAGTCATGAAGTCCTTTGAGCGCCTGGTCCTGTCCCACCTCAAGTCCATCACCACCCCTCTCCTGGACCCGCTGCAGTTTGCCTACCGAGCCAACAGGTCTGTAGACGATGCAGTCAACCTGGCCCTCCACTCCATCCTGCAGCACCTGGACTCCCCGGGAACCTACGCCAGGATCCTGTTTGTGGACTTCAGCTCCGCATTCAACACCATCCGCCCCGCTCTGCTCCGACACAAGCTGTCCCTGCTCAACGTGCCTGACTCCCTCTGCAGGTGGATCATCGACTTCCTGACGGACCGGAGGCAGCATGTGCGGCTGGGAAAGACTGTCTCAGACTATACTAGCATCAGCACCGGATCACCCCAGGGCTGTGTACTTTCCCCCCTACTCTTCTCCCTTTACACCAACTCCTGCACCTCCAGCCACCAGTCTGTCAAGTTGATCAAGTTTGCGGACGACACCACCCTCATCGGGCTCATCTCCAACGGCGACGAGTCCGCCTACAGGAGAGAGGTGGCCCAGCTGGCGTCCTGGTGCAGCAATAACAACCTGCAGCTGAACGCTCTGAAGACAGTGGAGATGATTGTAGACTTCAGGAAAGTCACTACTCCTCTGCCCCCCCTCACCCTCTCAGGCTCTCCCATCACCACTGCTGATTCCTTCCGCTTCCTAGGCACTACCATCACCAGGGACCTCAAATGGGAGCTGACCATCAGCTCACTCATCAAAAAAGCCCAGCAGAGGATGTTCTTCCTGCGGCAGCTGAGGAAGCTCAAGCTACCCACCAAGATGTTAGTGCAGTTCTACACAGCCATCATCGAGTCCATCCTCACCACCTCCATAACCGTGTGGTACGCAGGAGCCACTGCCAGGGACAGACTAAGGCTGCAGCGCGTCGTGCGCACTGCTGAGAAGGTGATCGGCTGCAAGCTCCCATCTCTCCAGGATCTGTACATCTCCAGGACCCGGAGGCGTGCTGGCCGGATCATAGCCGATCCCTCACACCCTGGTCACGTACTGTTTGCCCCCCTCCCCTCTGGTAGAAGACTTCGGTCCATCCAGACTAAAACCTCCCGTCACATGAACAGCTTCTTCCCCTCTGCCATTAGACTGCTGAACACTAAGTGACTCTCGTGCACCATGTACAGCAGCTCAACCAGACTCATGTCAATCATCACTGTTTTCTTCCTGCATTACCGACTGCACTATATAGTTCTCCACAGTATCTGCTGCTGGCTAATATATATTTTAACTGTTGACCAGTATCACTTAGTCTTATCCTACACTTTATTACATGTATAGTTTATTTCTCTTATCTTATCATGTTTAATGTTGCAGCATTGTACCGAGACAAATTCCTAGTTTGTGTACTACATGAACAATGGCAATAAACCTGATTCTGATTCTGATTCTGATTCTGATTCTGATTCTGAAAGGGAGGAGACCTCATTGACCGCTGTTCATCCGGGAGCTTGAGGTGGAGAGGGTGAGCAGCTTTAAATACCTGGGCATCCACATCAGCAAGGACCCTATGTGAGCACTTAACACCACAGAACTGGTTAAAAGAGCTCAACAGCGGCTGTGCTTTCTGAGGAGGCTGAGGAAATTTGGCATGTCCCCCAAGATCCTCAACAACTTCTACAGCTGCATCATCGAGAACATCCTGACCAACTGCATCGTACAGCAGCACTACTGCTCTGAACCGCAAACGCCTGCAGAGAGTGGTGAAGACAGCGGAGAAGATCATCAGGACTCCACTCCCCTCTCTGCAGAGCATCTATCACCGCAGAGTCCAAAGGAGAGCTGCCCCCATCCTCCAGGACCCCACCCCCAGCACAGAATGTTCACACTTCTATCCTCAGGCTGGAGGTACAGAAGTGTGAAATGCAGGACATCCAGACTTAAAAACTCCTTCTTTCCCACTGCCATCAGACTCCTGAATAAATAACAAAACTCCGGACACAGCTTTGCAAATAGGAATTCACACACTGGATGCTAAATTTGCACATTGCTCATTTGCACACTGTACATAGTCTCACCCCGTCTCATGTCCATATCATCTCTGCTGCTAAATTATCATTGTACAGTCTACTCGGTATTATCAGGGCACACAGCTTTACAGAGAGAAATTCTCACACTGGGTGCTAATTTGTACATTGCTCATTTGCACATGGTACATAGTCTCATGCCATCTCAGGTTCATATCATCTCTGATATTAAAATTACCATTGTATAGTCTATTGGGTATTATCAGAGGTGAGTCATACTCATTCAGTGAATTTTCACTTACCCAGGATCATGTTACTGTCATCCAATGAATTTCCAATTTTCATTCTTCTTGTTTCCTCTAGTTTTAACTGCTTTAATTGTCCTAATTGCTTTTAATGTGAATTTATTAGTATTTATTAGTATTAGTAATTAGTATTAAGGTGTGTTTATTACCTTTATTAATATTAATGTGCATTTATTACCTTGGTATTCATTCGGAGAGCAGAGTAAGAATTTCATTGGTCAGGAAATGCTGCATTTCTTAACTGTGTACGTGATAATAAAGCCTTTGAATTTTGAATCTTGAGATGCTGGGATGACAGGCGAAGAAGCTAGTATGCCCCCACTTGATCACCTCGCCACGTAATGTTGAAGGGACATACAGCCGGTCAGGCGGACCTCCCTTCGGTATGGGTTCTGATGATTGAGCCTGCCGAACCCTGTGCTCAAGCTCCCATGAGAGTGTCCCGAGAAAGCAGGAGGAGGGGAGAATCATCTCCAGGACAGACGCAGCAGCTGTGGAGGAAGAGGTGGAGGAGAAGGAGTCAGGAGAAAGCTGGCATGAGAGAGTGTCAGCCTTGGCATTGCGGGACCCTGGTCTGTACGAGATGGACAGATTGAACCAATTAAAGAACAGGGCCCACCGAGCCTACCATGAATTCAACCATCAGGCCGATCGAAGATATTCTAAATTTTTATGATTGGTCCAGACAATGACCGGTTGACTAGCTCCCTCCAGCCAGTGTCTCCACTCCTCCAGCGCCAACTTAATGGCCAACAGTTCGCGGTCCCCAACACTGTAATTCCTCTCGGCTGGCATTAGCTGCAGGGAGAAATACGCGCACGGATGGAGCTTCTGATTGGAGGGGGAATGCTGGGAGAGAACAGTGCCCACCCCCGAATTGGAAGCATCCACCTTGACCACGAACTGTGCCGAAGAATTCACCTGTGCCAGGATGCGTGCGTTGGTGAACAGGCCTTTCAGAATCACAAAAGCTCATTCAGCGGCGTCGGACCAGTTGAACGGGCTTTTGGTTGATGTCAACTACGTAAGCGGTTGTGCCACTTTACTATAATCAGGGCTAAATCGGCGGTAGAAGTTGGCAAAGCCCAGGGAGCGTTGAAGGCCCTTCCAGGACTGGGGGGTAGGCCAGTCTACCACCGCCTTGATTTTCACCGGATCGGCCTTTACTGTGCCCTCGGCGATGATGAACCCCAGGAACGAAGTTGAGCGAATGGAAAATTCACACTTCTCTGCTTTCACGAAAAGCTGATTCTCCAGCAGCCACTACAGGACAGACCAAACATGGACTATGTGCTCCTCCAGCGTGTGGGAAAAAAATCAAAATATCGTCCAGATACACAAAAACAAACTGGTTCACCATGTCCCGTAAGACGTCATTAATTAACCTCTGGAAGACGGCAAGGGCGTTGGTCAGCCTGAATGGCATGACCAAATACTCAAAATGGCCCAGCGATGTTTTAAATGCTGTCTACCACTTGCCTCCCTCACGAATGCGGACCAAGTGATACACATTACAGAAGTCGAGCTTGGTGAAGTAATGCGCCTGTTGGAGTAGCTCAAATGCTGAGTCGATGAGGGGCAGCAGATATTTATCCTTATGGGTAATCACGTTAAGCTCATGGTAATCAATGCACAACCGCAGTGTCCCATCCTTTTTTCCTACAAAAAAAAAAAAAACAGCGCCGAGGGGGGCGGACGACCAACAAAAAATGTTGGCGCTGAGGGAGTCTTTAATGTAGGTCTCCATCGCCTCTCTCTCCGGCCCAGATAAACTGTAGAGCTGGCTGGATGGCAGCCGTGCCCGGAAAAGGGTCGATAGCACAGTCATAGGCCCGATGAGGTGGTAACGATAGGGCCCTGGACTTGCTAAAGACCTCTCCTAAGTAATGATAGGCCTCGGGCACAGAGCTGAGATCTGCTGGCTCAGCCGGAAGGGAGGAGATGGGGAGAGAGGGTGAGCATGTGGCCAATCAGAGACACGATGAGAGGCAAAAAGGGCTCCAGGATGAAATTGAGCCCTGACTCCAGTTTATAATTGGGTTGTGAGAGCGGAGCCATGGATACCCCAGAATCATGGTGTTGGTCGATTGCGGCAGAACATAAAACTGAATAGTCTCGCGGTGATTACCGGACAGAATGAAATGGGCTCAGTCTGTTCGGTAATCACCGCAATGCTACTGCCTGAGACCGCCGAGACACTTAGAGGTGTTGGGACATTCCTGGTGGGTATCTGGAATTTCCAGACCACAGCCTGTTGAATAAAATTTTGCTCCGCTCCAGAATCAGCCAGGGCGGAGGTTTTGAACTCGGCCCCCGGTAAATGAATGAGGGCCGGGAATTCAAAATGGTTGGGAGGATTTTGGTGGACCCTCCCGCCAGACCCCCCATGGTTACTGATGGGCCAGATCTTTTTGGTCTCACGGGGCATTTCGAAACTGCGTGGCCTGTGACCCCGCAATACATACATACCCCAACCATCTCTCGATGCGCCACTCTTCCAAAGACAGATGGGACCTACTGAGGGCCATCGGCTATAGCTGCCGGGGCAGCAGGTGCAGAAGGAGGTGCTGCACCAGGAAGCCGACACAAGTGCTCGGTTACAGTCACCAATTGCTGGGTGATAGTTTGTAACTGCTCGGAAAGAAACACGACCTGACGCTCCTTGGCATCCAAGCATTCGCCTGGCTGAGCGCTCGCTGAGCCTCGATCCTGGCTGGATCGTTCTGTCATGATTCAGGGCAAGAGAGGCCCAAACACAGAGCTGCCAGAGTGAACACTCAGACTCAGATGTAAAAATTCACCAGTTTATTGTAAAAATAAAACTAACACACAACTCTAAATAAAAGTGCACAACTGAGGAAAATCGCAACACAAAACCACACACTTAAATAGACACAAAAACCGGTGCCCGCTGGAGCGCACGTAGCCTACAGGAGAAGAGCAGAAAAGAGGTAATTAGGGACAGATTCTCCCAAAGAGGAGAATAATAGGAAAGCACTCTTACTCAATGAGCAGACAAGCTAGCAGGGAACTCCTGCGTGGACCAGGGGAACAGGGGGAAGACGATGACCTAGGTAGACGTCCGGCTTCTTCTTGGTCAGGCGAGCATGATCAGCCCCGGAGTACACACCGTAAAGGTGGCAGCAAACCTGAAGAGACAGGAGGACAGAGGGAGTGAAAAACACAGGTTAAACCGAGAGAAAAATGAGAAAAAGGTTTTGACGTTTCAGGTGGCAAACCTAGCAATGCAGCGATGAGTTCTCCACACGATGGCTCTTAAATATGCTGGGCAACTAGGATGCAGCAGGTGTGTAATCACGCAGGTGTAGCTGATACTCCAGAGCTGACAAGAGAGGAACAGAAGGAAAGGGGGAGCATGCTCACCTGTAAGTGTGACAAATATGCAAAAATATAAGAAATCAGGAAGGGGGCGAACACTTTTTCACAGCACTGTATTCTAACTCTGTAAAGAAATTTGTAGTCAATACATGATCCTTGTAAAGCCCATCCAAGAATCTAAGGCCAATCACAAATTTGTTATATAGTTTGATGTTGTCATAAATTGGGTCATAAACAGGGAAAAATTATTGCGGGGAAAGAGAAATGCAAACCCACAGAGGCTGGTGTCACATTGGTCGTGCCCTTCTGTCATAAATCACCTGTTTCACGGGCAGCATGAGACACCAAACGCCATCTGTGAGTTTGCAACATTTATTAAAGGAAACACGAACATGACATACAATACACACTTATAAATAAAGAGGGAATACTCGTGCCGGAGGAGAACGGAGCTCACGACCAGGGGGAGCAGAACAGCCCGGGGAAAATAGCGGCTGAGGCGCTCAGAGATGCCAGGGAAAAGAGACAGTTTCAGCCAGAGCACACCCGAAAAGCAGCGGGGCTCACAGCTGAGAGAATTAAGGGAAAAAGACAATTTACCTGATCGGAGCTCAACGCAATCTCCTCAACGGCTACGGCTGACAACACACTCAGACTACTGACTGTCATCTAAGGTTGTCACAGCAGGGCACGACAACGGGAGAAGGTTGTCATGCCCTTAAATACCATCCCTTGATGGATAACAGGTGTGGATACATAAGTGGAGAAAGAAACAGAATCACTGACAGGTGTGCAGCCCGCGAACCAGTTTGACAGCAGGAAGCTGCACAACGCTGTCAAAATAAAACACAAACCGGAAACGATAATGAAACAACAACAGCACAACCCCAAAATGTAAACTAGAAAAGCACTCGGAGAGCGCAGACCTCCGCCAAGCGCCACAGTTCCCCCCATACAGTGTTTGTGTGTACGTTTTCAGATTCCTTGACCATGAAAACATATGACTAGCAATTTGATTGACAATGATATGATTAGTGGTTCAGTAGTTATTCACGAAAATGACATTTTCCGTAATGGCGGCCACAGTTCCCCCTATACAGTGTTTGTGTGTATGTTTTCAGATTCCTTGACCACGAAAACATATGACTAGCAATTGGATTGACAATGATAGGGTTAGTGGTTCAGTACTTATTCAGGAAAATGGCATTTTCCATAATGGCGGCCACAGTTCCCCCCATACAGTGTTTGTGTGTATATTTTCAGATTCCTTGACCATGAAAACATATGACTAGCAATTGGATTGACAATGATAGGATTAGTGGTTCAGTAGTTATTCACGAAAATGGCATTTTCCGTAATGGCGGTTTTCTTCTGGACGGTGATCTAAATCACCACCAAAATTTAATCAGTTCTTCCTTGTACCATTTCCAACAACGCCTGAAAGTTTCATTGAAATCCGTCCAAAACTTTTTGAGTTATCTTGCTAACCAACAGACAGACAAACAGACAGACAGACAGACAAACAGACAAACCCCGGCAAAAACATTACCTCCTTGGCGGAGGTAATAATACTACAAATACAAAATGACACAATAACTAGACAGGATAAACAAAGAAACAAACAGAGACAGAAAAAGACTAAACTTAAACTGAAGACTGGGTATGGTGCCCATCCATGCCCAGGATCATGATAAATGTCCAGAAATGTATGAGAGTTCAACAAAGATGAACAATACATTCAATATTTCCATGCAGCTTGGTGAAAAAAGTACAGTGTCTCCATCTGTAAACAACATACGATAACATACAAGATTCAACAATCTCCAGATGTAGAACCTACAGAATCACAAACCACAAGAAATGTTGCCCAACTTGAACCTGCAGATCAGGTTCTTCTAATTCCTAAGTGTAGTGTGTGTGTTGCTGTACCCGCCCCTAACATGACGTCAGGCGTGCACGGCCACTCTGTGTATAGTTCTTGGTATCCTCAATAAAGTGTTGATTTACTGCATGACAGAAGAGACCCCAGTCCGTCATTCCTCATACATAACATTTTGGTGACAAGAAGAAAAATTATGGGAGCGTATGGGCTACCTCCATCACTGCTACCGTTTCTGGAGTACACGGAAGAGCCAGTATTCCTGTGGCCGGATTGGCTGGCCGTGTTCGAGGATTACATTGGAGCGCTGGGCTTAAGTAGACTCGATGGGAGATAACGACGAGCACTTCTGGCCCACCATCTCGGTGCAGAAGGGCAAAGAATTCTCAGTACATTGGGTGAAACGGAATGCTATGAGGATGCTGTCGAGCGGCTGGCAGAGCACTTTGCCAAGCAGACAAGGACCACGGAGCTGTGGGTGGCGGAATTGTTGGCGCCAAATAGAGCTAGGCTAGTTAGCTCGGAGAAGCTAATGGCCCACTCATTGTCTATGGGCAAGTTAGCCACAAAGCTAACTGCACATCAAAAGGGAGTTCCAGGCTACTAGATGGGCATCGGAGTGGGGTCAGAGCCGCGAGTGGTGGAGTTCCTGGTCATTGCAGATGGCAGGCCAGCCAGGGAGAGCAGCACGGTGCGGGACCATAGCACTGGTGAGTTTGACGGCGCGGTGTGTGACAACAGTGGAGAGGGAGAGCAGTGACAGGAGTCATCCCTGCAGCTGGAGGCTGGGCAGTGGAACAGCAGGAACATGTAGGCTGAGAACCCTGGGGAAAAGCAGCGACAGCCGGGCATGGAGACGACGCAGTGGAGCGCCTGGGACGAGGGTGCTGAGAGCAACGACGAGACGCCTGGGTTGGAGAGTGTCCCCAACGGGAGTGATGCTGAGAGCCCTGGGGGAGAGCAGCTGCAGCCGGGCATGGAGACAATGCAGCAGAGCACCTGGGACAAGGGTGCTAAGAGCAATGACGAAGCGCCTGGGTCAGAGAACGACACCAGCGAAAGTGACGCTGTGAACCCCAAGAGTGAGAAACAGGTGCTGGGCACCATAGAGGTCAGGCAGAATCTCAGTGCCGGAGCCCAATGTGCCCTGGACGAGGATGCTGGGTGTTACGTCGAGGTGCCCGAGGCAGCGAGTGACATCGACGAGCGAGCTTCGGTTTTCCCTGCAGTGCAGCCACAGGGGGCCTGAGTGTTTGAGGCAACGATGGCAACTGCAGTGGTGTTGAAAGCAGTCGGGAGCGGACCAACAAGCACGGAGGGACGGTGTGCCGGACAGCAGCACAGCAGGTCCCGAGGAGTGAGGCAGTCGGTGGTGAAGAGTGACATTTTTGCAGGAGGGGTTGGTTTTGATCCCAGAGGCTGATGTTGGTCAGGAGCATTCATGCCATGGGGTTGCCCGAGACCTCCGAGCCGGTCTTATCTTCAGCAGCCAGGGGCGTGCATGATTCGGGGCTGCCCTGGTCCCCCGGGCCGGTGTTACCTCTGGCTGCCGGTGGACATACAGTGCATCCGGAAAATATTCACAGCGCTTCACTTTTTCCACATTTTGTTATGTTATAGCCTTATTCCAAAAGGGATTACATTCATTTTTTCCCCACAAAATTCTACACACAATACCCCATAATGAAAATGTGAAAAAAGTTGGGGGGTTTTTAAAGATTTTTGCAAATTTGTTAAAAATAAAAGGCTAAGAAATCACATGTACATAAGTATGCACAGCCTTTGCTCAATACTTTATTGATGCATCTTTGGTAGCAATTACAGCCTCAAGTCTTTTTGAATATGATGCCACAAGCTTGGCAAACCTATCTTTGAGCAGTTTCCCCCATTCCTCTTTGCAGCACCATCCAAGCTCCATCAGGTTGGATGGGAAGTGTCGGTGCACAGCCATTTTCAGATCTCTCCAGAGATGTTCAATTGAATTCAAGTCTGGGTTCTGGCTGGGCCACTCAAGGACATTCACAGAGCCACTCCTTTGATATCTTGGCTGTGTGCTTAGGGTCGTTGTCCTGCTGAAAGATGAACCGTCACCCCAGTCTGAGGTCAAGAGCGCTCTGAAGCAGGTTTTCATCCGGGATGTCTCTGTACATTGTCACATTCATCTTTCCCTCTATCCTGACTAGTGTCCCAGTTCCTGCCCCTGAAAAACATCCCCACAGCATGATGCTGCCACCACCATTGGCGTGGTTATGAGCGGTGCCTGGTTTCTTCCAAAAATGACGCCCGGCATTCATGCCAAAGAGTTCAATGTTTGTCTCATCAGACCAGAGAATTTTGTTTCTTGTGGTCTGAGAGTCCTTCAGGTGCCTTTTGTCAAACTCCTGGCAGGCTGCCATGTGCCTTTTACTAAGGAGTGGCTTCTGTCTGGCCACTCTACCATACAGGCCTGATTGGTGGATTGCTGCAGAGGTGGTTGTCCTTCTGGAAGGTTCTCCTTTCTCCACAGAGGAGTGCTGTGTTACAATCTAGCATGGGGGGATTTCACCGTGCTTTGTTTCCTTGCCTTTTGTTTTTCCTTATTTGTATAATGTGGTATTTTGAGTTCTATGCCTGTTATGTTATCTCTAGTTTGTTTTCACATATTCGGTATTGTTTCTTTGTATGATTTGTTTTCCTGTTTACGTTCAGTGTAGTTTTGTTATTTACATATTTGGGTTTATTTGTCATCATTTGTTTCCACTATATTTTTGCCAGTGTCTTCTCTTTCTTTCTCTCCCGGGCGTTGTAGTCGTCAGGGGCACTGCCAGGTTGTGGGCGGTGCTCCTGTCAAACTGTCAGCCCCGTCGCCTCTCCTCATGACTCACAGCTGATTGACATTTGCTCCCCAGCCCGCTCATGTGATTCACACCTGTCATCATTTGTTTCATTTGTTTCTCGCCTTATTTGAGGGCCGTTATGTTCATTTCTCTTTGCCGGAGTTTTGAGTTTCTCTTCCTTCGTCTCCACCAGAACCCAGCCCTTCTTCTGGTGTGTTAAGTCTGTAAGTTTGTGTGCTTGACAGTTTGGTTTTTTGTGTCTGTGCACTGTTTTGGACTTTCTGCTATGTTTCCTTAATAAATTTCATAAACTAGCAGTTCAGGGTGTGGGTCTCTCCTCTCTGCCCCAAGGGGCATTTATGACACACTGGAGCTCTGACAGAGTGGCCATTGGGTTGTTGGTCACCTCCCTGACTACTGCCCTTCTCCCCCAATCACTCAGTTTAGATGGCTGGACAGCTCTAGGAAGAGTTCTGGTAGTTCCGAACTTCTTCCATTTATGGATGATGGAGGCCAATGTGCTCGTTGGGACCTTCAAAGCAGCAGAAATTTTTTTGTACCCTTCACCAGATTTGTGCCTCGAGACGATCCTGTCTCAAAGGTCTATAGACAATTCTTTTGACTTCATGCTTGGTTTGTGCTCTGACATGCACTGTCAGCTGTGGGACCTTTATATAGGCAGGTGTGTGTCTTTCCAAATCATGTCCAATCAACTGAATTTACCACAGGTGGACTCCAATTAAGCTGCAGAAACATCTCAAGGATGATCAGTGGACACAGGACGCACCTGAGCTCAATTTTGAGCTTCATGGCAAAGGCTGTGAATACTTACGCTACCGTTCAAAAGTTTGGTGTCACCCAGACAATTATTTTGTGTTTTCCATGAAAAGTCACACTTATTTACCACCATGAGTTGTAAAATGAATAGAAAATATTGTCAAGACATTGACAAGGTTAGAAATAATGATTTGTATTTGAAATAATAATTTTTTCCTTCAAACTTTGCTTTCGTCAAAGAATCCTCCATTTGCAGCAATTACAGCATTGCAGACCTAACATGATTTCACAAGGGTTTTCTAATCATCCATTAGCCTTCTGACACAATGAGCAAACACATTGTACCATTAGAACACTGGAGTGATCGTTGCTGGAAATGGGCCTCTATACACCTATGTAGATATTGCACCAAAAACCAGACATTTACAGCTAGAATAGTCATTTACCACATTAGCAATGTATAGAGTGTATTTCTGATTAGTTTAAAGTTATCTTCATTGAAAAAAAGTGCTTTTCTTTCAAAAATATGAAAATTTCTAAGTGACCCCAAACTTTTGAACGGCAGTGTATGTACATGTGATTTCTTAGTTTTTTTTATTTTTAATAAATTTGCAAAAATTTCAAAATAACTTTTGTCACGTTGTCATTATGGGGTATTGTGTGTAGAATTTTGGGGGGGAAATGAATTTAATCCATTTTGGAATAAGGCTGTAACATAGCAAAATGTGGAAAAAGTGAAACGCTGTAAATACTTTCCGAATGCACTGTAAGTGTGACTTAAATTCCCTTGATGTAAATATGTACATATTCTGCTGGTGTGCATGGAAGTATGTATGTTATTGGATTATTTTACTTATTTTGTGTATATTTTTAAAAAAAATGTTGGTATTAGTTGTTTTGTGTGCATGTGATAGGTCATTCCACTACAGTTCATGGTTCCTTGTTCCCTTAGTGCATGATTTGGGTCCTAAATTGGGGAGGGTCTCGATTGTGTGTGTGGTTTTGCATTTTTGTAAGGGGGAGGGGAATTGTTGTGTAGTGAGTGTGGTGTGTGTGTGTGTGTGTGTGTGTGTGTGTGTGTGTGTGTGTGTGTGTGTTGCCGTACCCGCCCCTAACGTGACGTCAGGCGGGCACGGCCACTCTGTTTATAGTTCTTGGTATTGTCAATAAAGTGTTACTCCAGTCCCTCATTCCTCATACATAACACATACCTTCAACAAAGAAGAACTAAACAATCTGCAGATGTCACACAGTTTAATTTATGTAACAGACTGACCACCACTGCAGTTACTAAATAAACCTGCTTCAAAGTCACCAATATTTGCTTGCTCTTATTTTTTGGGATATCAAATCTACTTTTAATGCATTCAGTTGTGTTGCATTATGATCAGAAGTTGCATTGTAGATCATCTATAAGTTGGAGAACCACATGGGTTCAGCGTGATGTTGTGCATAGGACACATTATGGTGTTACACGGGTGGTGACGTCACCTGGAGTATAAGAGGGTTGCGTAGCAGAGAGGCGTTCTCTTTCAACCGCCTCTCAGCCTGACAGGAGCATCTCTGTAAACACTGTGAGTTCCTAATAAAGTCCTGTGTACTTCACCACTCGCCCCATCATTGTTCCACCTTTTACAGACATAACATTTGGCGACGAGGATAAAGTTATGGATGCTAGTGTGTCTTCTTTTTGGCCATTTTTGGAGTCTCCAGGAGAGCCTCCGGTGCCTTGGGCGAGGTGGTTCGCCGCTTTTCAGAACTATTTGGTGGCACTGAACCTGGGCGAATTGAAGAAGGTATGATGAACACGGGCGATTTTGGTCCACAATTTGGGTATGGAAGGACAACATATCCTTGCCACCCTGGGGGCTAGCGATAGCTTTGACGATGTGGTTGAGCTAATGGCGCGATATTTTCGCGCGCCTGCAAACGTCATCGTCAGGAGGATCCAGTTTCGGCAGCGCCACCAGCGGATCAGCGAGTAGGTGCAACACTATGTTGCGGACCTGCGGCAGCTGGCTGGAGACTGCCAGTTTGGTGATTTAGAAGAAGAAATGGTCCACGACCAGTTGGCAGAGCACATGTGCTTGTCAGCGAGGTCAAGACTGTTGACACACTCCGACAAATTGACTCTAGCCATGGCTGTGGAGATAGCTCAGCAGTGTGAGGCGGTGGACAAGCTATCACACAACCTCAGTGAGAGAGCTACGCCTCGCCGCCATGACTCACAATCAATGACGCAGGCTATGGATCCAGACAGCGGAGATAGCGAAAATGAGGAATGCACTGCAGCTGTAAAGATGAGGTCCGCCCCGGGATTACCCAAATGTTTGGGTTGTGGGACCATATAAGGCTAGAGTGTCCGGCAAGAGGCAAACGCTGTGGCAAGTGCAGACTCCTGCATCACTTTGCCAGGGCCTGTGACAGGTTTGGGCTAGGGGAACGGAAACATAAAGCGGACACCCCTGCTCCAACTCCCACAGTTATCCACACCGTTTCCCCGGACACCGACGGCCATACGTATTGTACAGTGGAACTGGACGGAGTGGAGGTACCATTACTGGTTGGCATGAGCGCAGCACGGTCAGCATTGAATTGATCACCGTGAGGAGTTTCTTCCCGTACCATCAGTTAAGAGGTCATTTAAAGCCATTGTGCAGCTATGGAGGAAGAAGGCTGCCTATCATGGGTTTGGTGGAGCTGACGGCCTGGTACAAGTCGGCAGTGGTTGCCAAGCTGAAATTTATAGTGACTGGCGGTGGCGAGAATGTGATGGGCTGCGACCTCTTTTATGGACTGGGGTTTTCCATCGGCGGCGTTGATGAAGAGTGGTCGGGCTGTGGTTTGTGGGACCGACCGGTGCCGCGAGTGGTGGATGATGAAGTATGGGATGAACCTTGGCCTTCTGGAAGGTGTGCAGGACCGACCCCATCCAGGGCCATCGCGGAAGGGTTCCTGCGCCAGAGCCCAAGTTGCCCTAGCTGAGGGAACTGGGTGATGCCATGGGATACCCGTGATGGCGGATGGAGCCGAGTGGATGACTCACACTACTTTCGGAGTTCAGCTGGGAGGTACTGAGAAGCCAGGGGTCACAACGGCTCTGCCACCGTCTAAAATGAAAGTGAGCAGGGCAGGACGGGCTGGCATGGTGAAACGACGTGCCACTCAGGAGCACTGAAAGCCGAGTCGGGTTCCTCTAGGGGTCGCTGATGTGGTCCGACCCAGGGAGGAAGCCCGTTCAAGAGGAGTTTGCAGAAAGCGACAATGACAGGAGGGCCAGGGGCGGCTGCAGGTGGTGGCTGTTCAGGAGGATGGTTACCTACAGCTATCTGATGGTACATGGAGGCATCCAAATGAGCTGCGGCATGCCAGTGATGTGGGAGAGGTGGCTCAGCGTCGACGTGGGCCATCTCCAGGTACCAAGAGAAGAAGAGGCTCGGGTTGGGACCTGCCTGACGGGTCTCCGGGGGGTGGGTTCTCCATGGTGACTGACTGATAATGGAGGTCAATGTGTTGTTGGTGTGTAAATTGCCCGAGTTCTAGTTTTTCTGCATGGGGTTGAAATGAAAATTATTCTGATGGTTTATTAAGTGTGGAGTTTGTTTGTATACATATATGTTCATTGTGGTGATGAGATTATTTTTTTACCTTATATTAGGAACACAGCAGGTTTTATTTTATGGACTATTTTGGTAACAGAGACGGCAGAATAATCCATCCAGCCGTGTGGGGGGTGGGGCAGTAGTCCACCGGTCCCCCCCTAGCTTTAGTTATTTTATGTGGATGAGGTAGGCCCTAATGATTTCTGTTCACTTTAGAATGTGATTCAGGTTCCAAATTCGGGAGGGTTCCAATTGTGTGCGTTTGCCCATTTTTTTTTTAAGAGGGGGGTAAAATGTGATGTTGTGCATAGGACACATTAGGGTATTACACGGATGGTGACGTCACCCGGAGTATAAGAGGGCTGCATAGCAGAGGGGCGGTCTCTTTTGACCACCTCTCAGCCTGACAGGAGTGTCTCTGTAAACACTGTGAGTTCCTAATAAAGTCCTGTGTAGTTCACCACTCGCCTTATCATTGTTCTGTAGCCACACATGTGACTTACTTAATGCCTTGCATAATGCCTCACATCTTAGATAAGAACAAAGTGCAGAGTTTCCTTGGAGATAACAGGAAGCTGTGAAAGTGTAATCTTTTATATGCAAGAGACTACTTGGAGGATCCTTTGTGGGCCAAAAACTGTGAGGGGGATGCTAGGGGATTTAAGAGGAAATGCAAAGTTACCTTTGATGTGAATGCAATGTGACTTGTGAGCTGTGGGGAGACCTGGGTATATAAGGGACGAGTTTTTTCTGAGATGTCCTCTTTCTACAATGCTCATGTTGGAGACGTGTAATAAACTGCTTTGAGACAAACCTGCCTCATCAATTACACACTCCACACTGGTGACCCAAGACATAGCATGCAGCAAGAAGAGAATTCCCCGGGGCCAGCCGTGTTGGGAGCCCCCAGCCAAGCGTATGCCATTACGGTCCAGCTACCGGACTTTTGGCAGCACAACCCGCGCTCCTGGTTCCACCTGGTTGAGGCACAGTTCGCCCTCCGGGGAATATCGGTAGACGACACGAAATTCTACCATGTGATCGCAAAGCTCGACAACCACACGGCTCAGCATGTGGAGAACCTTCTGGAGCAGCCACCAGCCAGCGACAAATACGGCACGTTGAAGGCTGCACTCATCCAGCACTACACACTCTCGGTGGAGGAGAGAGCAGAGAGACTCCTGGCGCTGACCGGGTTGGGAGATTGCACGCCCATTGACCTGATGGAGAAGATGCTGAGGTTGAAAGGCTCGGACGATGACCACTTCATCTTTACCCGTCTCTTCCTCAGGAACCTGCCGTCAGCGACGAGAGCAGCACTGGCCAGTTCGCCGTTGTTGGCCAAGCGGGACTACCGTGCGCTGGCCCGGGAGGCAAATCGGATTGTCATGGCCAGCAGAGAACGCACGGCCACGGCGGCAGCGACAGAGCTCGGCGCGATGGCCGAAGATGGCGGGGAGCCATTGACAGCGGTATAAGAGCCACCGACGACGGCAGCGGCGGGGGCCAAGGAATGCGGAGGAGACACCCTTTGTTTCTACCACCGCCGCTTTGCAGAGAAGGCACGCAAATGTGTACCACCGTGCCAGTTCAAGCGCTCGGGAAACGCCAGGATCGGGGGTCGGTAGCAGCTGCGGCCCTCGGGGAGGAGAACAAGCTGCTCTACTTGACGGACGCACGCTCGGGGAGGCATTTCCTCGTGGACACAGGCGCCCAGTTGAGTTTCATCACGCCTTCCTACGCTGACCGGCTGGCAAGGTCCAGCGGCCCCAAGATGGCAGCAGCGAACGGCTCAGAGATTAAGACTTTTGGTGAGAGGACTCTGCTTCTGTCTCTACACGGCCGTACATTTGAGTGGACTTTTGTCATAGCAGCATTGAATTTCAATATATTGGGGGCTGATTTTTTGTGCTCACATGGTTTGTTGGTTGATGTCGCTAACAGGCGCCTGGTTAATGCACTTTCTTTTGATTCTATTCCCTGTACAGCTCGAGCGGCCCAGCCAACAGCACAAGCCAACGTCACAGCTGCAAGCGGTAAGTTCCACACACTGCTCACTCAGTTCCCAGCACTCACGGTCCCCACATTTTCAGCAGCCGTCGCTAAGCACGGGGTGGAACATTTTATTACCACCACCGGGCCGCCCGTTTTTGCAAAACCTCGGCGCTTGGACGCAGCTAAACTGGCCATAGCTCGCGAGGAGTTCGCCAACCTGGAGAGGTTGGGCATCATCAGGCGTTCGAACAGCCCATGGGCTTCCCCGCTACACATGGTCCCGAAAGCTGACGGTTCGTGGCGACCTTGCGGGGATTTCCGCAGGTTGAACAACGCCACAGCGCATGACCGCTACCCAATCCCTCATATCCAAGATTTTTCCGTTCATTTGGCAGGGGCGCGCGTTTTTTCTAAAATAGACTTGGTCCGCGGTTACCACCAAGTCCCAGTGCATGCTGAAGACATACCCAAAACAGCGGTGATAACTCCATTTGGCCTATTCGAGTTTTTGCGCATGCCATTCGGGCTTAAAGGGGCTGCACAGACATTCCAACGCATGATGGACGCGGTGCTGCGCGATCTCCCTTTCGTTTTCGTCTACTTAGACGATATCTTGGTAGCCAGCGCGTCCGAAGACGAACACGAAAGCCACCTCGCGGCAGTTTTCCGGAGGTTGGGAGAGCACGGGTTAATAATCAACCCAGCGAAGTGTCACTTCGGGGTGACGCAGATCGATTTTTTAGGACACCGCGTCTCCCCCGAAGGAGCGGTTCCGCTACCTGACAAAGTGCGCACGGTAGCAGACTTCCCCCGGCCGCAGACGGTCAGGGCGTTACAGGAGTTTTTGGGAATGGTGAATTTTTATAACCGTTTCCTCCCCCGTGCAGCGCAATTCATGCAACCGCTGTATGCCATGCTCAAAAAAACAGAAACCCGCGAATAAGTTCGAGTGGTCCCCGGAGCGGGAGCGAGCGTTCGCGGAAGTCAAAGCAGCCCTGGCAAATGCTGCGTTGTTGGCACATCCAGACCCAACGGCCCGCATAGCGCTCACCACTGACGCGTCAGATGTGGCCATAGGGGCGGTTGTGGAGCAGCATGTAGCCGGAGCTTGGCAGCCACTCGCCTTTTTCAGCAGGACCTTGCGCGTAGTGAACGTAAATACAGCGCGTTTGACAGGGAGTTGCTGGCTCTCCATTTGGCCATTCGCCACTTCCAGTTCTGGCTAGAAGGGTGCTGTTTCACCGCGTTTGTTGACCACAAGCCACTAACTTTCGCGATGGCCAAAGTTTCAGAACCATGGTCGGGCTGGCAGCAGAGGCAGCTAGCCGCGATCTCAGAGTTTACTACCGATATTCAGCACATGTCGGGTAAACTGAATGTAGTGGCAGACTGCCTCTCACGCACCGTGGCTGCCCCCGTCCGTGTGGGGATAGATTACACAGCCATGGCCGCAGAGCAGGTTAGTGACGCGGATGTGCGCACGCTCCAGTCTGGACCAACAGGGTTAAGGCTGGAGAGCAGGATGCTGCAGGATGGTATGTCCCCTCTAATCTCTGATGTCTCCACGGGGAGACCACGTCCCGTGGTACTGGCAGCATGGCGCCGCCGCGTTTTTGACTCGATTCATTCTTTGGCGCACCCAGGGGTGTGCGCTTCGGTCAAAATGGTAGCAGAAAAATTTGTGTGGCCGGGCCTCCGCAAACAGGTTAAAGAGTGGGTGGCAGCCTGCATGGTGTGCCAACGAGCCAAGGTACACAGACACACGAGAGCTCCCTTGGAGCCATTTCACATTCTGGCTAAGAGGTTTGACCACGTTCACGTGGACCTCGTGGGTCCCCTCCCGCCATCACAGGGGTGCACGCACCTTCTGACAATGGTGGACCGCACCACGCGCTGGCCGGAGGTGGTTCCTTTAGCGTCAACCACAGCCGAGGAGGTGGCGTGCGCATTTGTAACAGCATGGGTGGCGCGTTTTGGAGTCCTGTCGGACATTACGTCCGACAGAGGCCCTCAATTTGTTTCCAAACTTTGGTCAACAATGGCCCGCAGCCTAGGCGTCACAATTCACCGTACAACCGCGTACAATCCACAGGCAAACGGGTTATGCGAACGTTTTCACAGGTCATTGAAAGCAGCTCTCAGAGCGTCACTGACGGATGCAAATTGGGTAGACAAGCTACCGTGGGTTTTATTGGGGTTACGTTCTGCGCCTAAAGAGGACTTAGAGCAGGGGTCACCAACGTGGTGCCCGCGAGCACCATGTCGCCCGCAGGGACCACATGTGTCGCCCGCAGGCCTGTTCTAAAAATAGCACAACTCGCAAGTGAGCTGCAGATGTAATTTTTTCTGCCGCTATTTTTTTTTTATATTTTTTAAAATCACACTTGCATTTATATAGATTTTAAAATGACAATGTCTTAAAAATAAAAAAAAAATGAAAATATGTTTATTATACGTAAAGTTAAGGTGAACTCTGACCAAGTTCAAAGGTCAGTATTGTGCGCATGACAAAACCTTCGCGCTTGTGGAGCGTAAGCTTAGCTAGCGGGCAGTGGAGATGGTGGGCGCAGTGCGGTTTCCAAGCCCAAAAACATGGCAAAAAAAAAAGACAGAAAATTTATCATTTTCAAAGTGAGCGGGAGGAAGAGTTCTTTTTTACTTCCGTGAAAGGAAGCTGCGTGTATTTCATTTGTGGGGCGATGGCGAAGCGCCACTTCACTACCCACTCTTTTTTTTTTTTTTGGACTTATCTTGTACCCGTAGGTAGATTTGTTCTGCAGTCCAGTAACAAGCCACCAGCCGCTGCATGCGCAAGTGCCCCTTAACTCCCTAACCTGCATGTTTTTGCATGAAAAACGAGAACATGCACCACCAGAACATGCAAACTCCACACAGATCACTGTTGGCCGGGATCGAACCCGCGATCCCCCGGCCGAGGATAAACTGCTGCCGCGGTGCTAACCACTGCGCCACCGTGCATATAAGCACTCGCAGTGCTTGTTTAGTTTCTTCTCATGAAAGGACAGCGCTGGTTGCTCATTCTTGGCAAGAACTGTATGGATATAATTCCAGTGAAGAAGAACACACAAAAGTGTGTTTATTAAATGTAACAGATTTTGAGCAGAATTGCAGCAGATTTGTTCAGTTAAAAATGTGATAAGATTTATTTAATATGAAAGTTGATTTTTCTTAAATGTTGCATAACTTTTTCAAACATGGTTCAACATAGTTCATGAATTAAAAGGGTTTAGTTTTTTATGGTTAAAAGGGACTGGTGAAAACTGGACATTTTTTTATGAAATGTAGAAGTGATCATCTGAACAATTGCTGAGATTAATAAAAATAAAGTGTTGAATATCGATCTTGTCTGTTACCCACTCTAAGTTATTGATAATTATTTATTTATATATATATATATATATATATATATATATACTGTATATATATATATATATATATACGTATATAGATATATGTATATACACACACACACACACACACACACACACACACACACAATTTGTTATTTTAGAGGAGTGTGTCAAGCTGGTGCCCTTCACATGACTCGATACCCATGAAGTAGCTCTTGGTTTCAAAAAGGTTGGTGACCCCTGACTTAGAGGCTTCCCCAGCCGAACTCGTTTTTGCGCAGCCACTTTGGTTGCCCGGGGAGTTTCTCCCAGATAATCCTGCGCCGAGCAGCTCCCCATCTCGGCTTTTGCAGCGTAGCATCGACACAGGCACGCTGCCGGGCCCTGCCCACCACAGTTTTCCACGTGTTTTTGTACCTAAAACTTTGAAAAACGCAGTTTGTTTTTGTCAGACACGATGCACATCACCCCCCATTGCGACCGCCTTATGATGGACCATTCAGAGTGCTGGAAACAGGGGACAAGCATTTTTTGCTAGATTTGGGGGGTAGGAGGGAAAAGGTTGGCTTAAACAGACTCAAACCCACTTTTGTGGTGGCGGACGAGCAAGTGCTGTTGGCGAGGGCCCCTCGGCGCGGAAGACCCCCACGAGGAGCTTCCCAGAGTAAAATTTCCCCAGAATACCCACAGGGACTGACAAAAGGTCTTCACCCCCAGACAGCAGCTCCCCAGCATGACAGCGCCGCTGAGGCGGCGAATCCTGGTTACAGCAGATACGGGAGAAGACTGAAGCCCAAGCAGCATGGGGATTGATGTGTAATGATTCTATCACAGCATGCAGACTGTTATTCTTTTGTTTGATCTAAAATGTTTGGGGGGGGGGGGGTGTAGCCACACATGTGACTTACTTAATGCCTTGCATAATGCCTCACATCTTAGATAAGAACAAAGTGCAGAGTTTCCTTGGAGATAACAGGAAGCTGTGAAAGTGTAATCTTTTATATGCAAGAGACTGCTTGGAGGATCCTTTGCGGGCCAAAGACTGTGAGGGGGATGCTAGGGGATTTAAGAGGAAATGCAAAGTTACCTTTGATGTGAATGCAATGTGACTTGTGAGCTGTGGGGAGACCTGGGTATATAAGGGACGAGTTTTTTCTGAGATGTCCTCTTTCTACAATGCTCATGTTGGAGACGTGTAATAAACTGCCTTGAGACAAACCTGCCTCGTCAATTACACACTCCACAGTGTGACCTTAGGGAGGAATAAAGCCTGCATTTCTCTGCAGCCATACTGGTGCCCCACAGGAGACCTTAAGCTGTGTTCACACCAATCGCGAACGGGCGGCGCAAATCCATAGAAAATCAATGGGAAGACACGAGTTTGCATGAATTTTTGTTGCCGAATGTTCGCGTCCGCTAGCTAGCGGACGTAGTAAAATTATCACGGTTGCAGAGTAAACTAGTTAGAAAATGAAACTCACTCTCCGGGAGACAGGAGGACCAGGAACTCTTCAGCTGAATCGGGTTTTTGCCCACGGTTTCCGGCCACGGACATCCTAGCAAGCTAGCTAGCAACATAAACACGGGATCATTTGTGAAGTGTTGGAGGCTTGAGACATCATTTTCAGGTGAGCCCCCAGTCGGATAATGTAAACATAAGCATGACGTTATTTTGGGAATTTCCACAGCAGGTTGAACACAGCTGCAGAAGTTTTAAAGACAACTTCGTGTTATGTCCATAACTGAGACAAGCAAGCACACGGTTGCTGCAGTTTAACAGAGCTTTATTACAAACAGAGTCAGGTATATATACAGGCTTACGGCACACGCCCCGCTGACCAGGTGGCTCCACGACGAAAGACGCAGAGCCTCTTCCGCCCATACTTTTACACCATGGGTGGCGTCACCACCGGAAACCGGCAGTAGCCACCCCGGTCTAGCCCACGACCAACCCGGCTGCCATCTTACTAATACAGCCTATTAACATACACAACATCCTCCCCCTTCAAAAAAAATTCCAAACACACAGATAGGTCCCCCCCCCAAAAAAATTTGCCTCCCGACTCACGCACTAAAACAAAACAATTACAAAGACAAATAAACAACCTATCCATGCACACAAGAAACTGGGGGGCCATGTAGACTACCAGCACCCCCACACGGCTGGGCGGATTATTCTGCCGCTGAACACAGAACAAACCCGTGTAACTAAGAAAATAAAATTAAAATAAAATAATCCCAGAACAGCTCCACACAAAATACACAATCACAAGACAAACTAGAAAAGCACTCGGAGAGCGCAGACCTCCGCCAAGCGGCACAGTTCCCCCCATACAGTGTTTGTGTGTACGTTTTCAGATTCCCTGAGCATGAAAAGATATGACTAGCAATTGGATTCACAATGATTATTTGTTTATTTGACATGGACAGTGCAATAAACAGACAATTAATGAATGACAATCAATGTGATAGTGATAGGATTAGTGGTTCAGTAGTGTAAAACGGGGCTATAAGGGACGGCGGGTTAATAAGGGACACTTTTCTGGGAAATGTTTTAAATGTAATTCTGCTTTTTTTATTTTGAGCAGGACGCTGAGTTGTGTTGTTATTGTCAAATATCCATGAATCCTTCATCAAATCTAGGCGGAAGCAAAATTAAAAAAGCAGAATTACATTTAGAAAAGTGTCCCATATTACCCCGCCGTCCCTT
Source organism: Pholidichthys leucotaenia (assembly GCA_020510985.1). NCBI lineage: Eukaryota > Metazoa > Chordata > Actinopteri > Cichliformes > Pholidichthyidae > Pholidichthys > Pholidichthys leucotaenia. The sequence continues at coordinate 303,899,410 of CM035843.1, forward strand.
ATAGCCCCATTTTACGGTTGTAAAAGCATTGCCTCCTTGGCGGAGGTAATAAACTGAAGTGTTGGTGTGTCCATCTCCTCCACTGACGGATGCAGATTGGTTAGACAGGTTGCCGTGGGTTTTATATTATATTGGGGTTGCGCTCCGCGGCAAAACAGAATTTATAATCTTCCCCGGCAGAGAGGTCGTTTTTACGCAGCGCCTATAGCTGGGCGGGGAATTTGTGGCAAATAATCGGGCGGCGGACAGGTGGCCGTGTCAGGTTTTGCAGCGTGGCGCAAAGACGGGCACGCTGGCGGGCCCAGGCCAGCAGTGTTTTCCGCGTGCTTTTGTGGCTAAAACGTTGAAGAAGGCGGAGTTTGTGTTGGTCAGACACGACGCCCAGCGCCCTCCATTCCGCCTGCGCACATGTTGAAAATGGCCGTATGTCACAGTGTGGAAAAATGCTTTAAAAAATTCCTGTATGCAGACGGTGATGCGGATCATCCCCAAAATTTAATCAGTTCTTCCTTGTACCATTTTCAACAACACCTGAAAGTTTCATTGAAATCCGTCCAAAAGTTTTTGAGTTATCTTGCTAACCAACAGACAAACAGACAGACAGACAAACACATAGACAAATACACAGACAAACCCCGGCAAAAACATTACCTCCTCCTGGCCTTTCGGCCTGGCGGAGATAATAATAGCTACTGGCGGCCCCTCCCCCCAACACCCCCCCCCCCAACACTGGCCACATTCCGAAACGTTGGGTATGTAAATACTCAACCATAAAACACTTCACATGGGCCAAACACACCCCACCACCCCAAACTTGGGCATACAAAACATTCTATTAAAATTTCACCCCCCAAAAATTAGCAAAATCACATAATTTGCACATATGAGCCCCTCAGGTCAAAATCCAATAAATAAACACCACAATCATAATAGAAAACTTCCCTCAAATTAGCACTCACACTCTTCTCTTTTTTGAATTGAACAGGGTACCAAACCAGCAGCAGACAAATATAAACAAGAAAATAAAACACATCCGGACAGAGAATTAAAACACAGACAAAATTAAAACAATTCTCTCAGTCCTCAGGCGGGTGTTTCTCCCGACGCTTCCGTCTCTTGACCACAGGGCTCCCACCATGCTGTCTCGTCTCCTCCACCCTGCGCAGCTCGTTCGGATGCCTCCAGGTCTGGTCAGACAAGCGTAAAAACCCGTCACTCCGAACGGCCTCCACTCGAAACCGCCTCCTCTCGTCGCGTCGCTCATGCGAGCCGTGTTCACCTCTCATCCGGGTCTCAACCCTAGGCCGCACCAAATTACCGACCTGCAGAGAAACCCGTGGCCTCCTCCTCCGATGACGTTGGGTCTGACTGGTCTCCATCAACGGTCCGGTCAACTCCTGGGCCCAGTCTGTGTTTTCCATGGTTGACCGTCTTCCCGAGCGATGAAACAACTTGCTCTCTGGTCCCGCTCTTTTCGGATCCAGCGTGGGTGCCTCGTCCTTACAGGCTGCTTGTGAGGTCCCGTCGTGCCATTCCGCACCCCCAGTTTGGGCATCAAACAGACCGGCATCAGATCCAAACTGCAGCTTCCTCACGTAGCGCCAAACGTGCTCTCCTTCATGACACATATCCAACCAGTCTGATTCCCTCATCTCCATGCCATCCATCAGCAGAGTTAGCCGGCTCCACAGTCCACAGCCTGACTGCTCCTCACCCGACATGTTGGCAATCGAAAAACCCAGGCTATAAAATAGGTTACACCCCATGATGTTAACCCCCGCAGCAGTGACATGGATGCGGGCTCGGGGCACCACGACCAACCCGTAACGGGCTTCTACCTCCATAAAGCCCATCACAGCCAGCCTATTCAGTCCATAGCCATAATAGTCTCTCTCAGGTTGTTTAATCTCTCGATGAGGAAGCAAATTGTTCACGGTCGTTATGTTCAACACTGAGATAACAGCACCTGTGTCAACCAATAGCGGAACCATGACACCGTCGAGCATGACATCACAGCCGATCCTCCCCGTAGTCACTGGGGAGACCGTATGCACGATGGCCAGAGACTTCTGCGCAGCACCTGGATATCTCCTACGGCTCCTGCGTATGAAGTTGTCACACGTCCTGGCGAAGTGGTCCCACAGACCACACTTGCCACATCACTTTCCTCTCACTGGGCACACACTGGCTTTATAGCAGTGAACAGGGGACCCACACCCATAACAACGAAGTGTACCAGGGACAGACCGTATCTTCACCACTGTGGCATACGAGTCACTTCCGGCGTCACTGTCATTAGGGTCCCAACTCGGTGCCTTCGCGTGAGCATCATCTTCACTCCGAAGAGCCTCTTCAGGCAGGCCCCTCGTGATGATCTCCACTGCCTCAGAACACTGGGCGAGCTCAACAGCTGTGGTCAACGTCAACTCTCCTGGAAACTCCAATAACCTGGACCGGACCACTTCACTACGAACGTGTTCCGTCAGTTGGTCCCGAATCACCTCCTCTTCCAGGTGTCCAAACTCACACCCCCTCGCCAGCCTACGGAGCTTGGCGATGAACATCGTCACCGGCTCCCCTAACCGCTGGCGGCGCTGACGAAAATGGACGCGCCGAACCGTGACGCTCTCATCAGTGTGAAAATGGCATGCCATTAATTCCACCACACTGTCGAAACTGTCGGCCCCACCCAGACTGTCCAACACTCTCTGCCCCTCAGCGCCCAACTTATGGATTAACACTGACCTCGCACGGAGTCTCTCACACTCTCCGATGTCCAAGACCACGAGGTAGTTGGTAAAAGACGAGAACCAACGAGGCCATAGCACGGGCGGCGTGCCCGGCGCCTCCAAAAATGGCCAAAGTTCAGCAACAAAATCATCCATTCCCCACTTTTACCTCGTTGCCAAATGTTATGTCCATAACTGAGACAAGCAAGCACACGGTTGCTGCAGTTTAACGGAGCTTTATTACAAACAGAGCCAGGTATATATACAGGCTTACGGCACACGCCCCGCTGACCAGGTGGCTCCATGACGAAAGAGGCAGAGCCTCTTCCGCCCACACCTTTATGCCATGGGCAGTGTCACCACCGGAAACCGGCAGCAGCCACCCCAGTCTAGCCCACGACCAACCCGGCCGCCATCTTACTAATACAGCCTATTTACATACACAACACTTCGCCTAGTCTGCATCTCACTATTCATGTCTGTTGGCGTGTTTATGTTGAGTTATAATGTAATCGTGCAGCACGAAAAATTCACCTGTTTGCATTTGGTGTGAATGCACCTTTAGACTCCATGTTAAGATGCTTGAGTCAAAGCCTGAAACAACAATAAAAACAGAAAGGTCTGATGTGAAGAGAAAAACAAAAAGATGAAACAACTGGATGACATCAAAGTCTGATCCATTTATGGGCAAGCTTATAAAACATATGGACATATTATGTAGTCTGGACATTTTAGGAATTACTTTATCTCACACAGTCATCACGTACAGGCTGCTGCCTATGTCAGACTCCATCACTTGTTTTTCATGTTACAAATTGGGTACAGACTCCTATTGGGTGATCATTCACCGTATCCAGTTGCGCATGGTTTGGTGACATCAGCGGGGATGAGAGATCCTGAAAAATGACTCCGGCATCGGTGTGACGACAGTGACCGGTAAGTATAAAAGCTGAGACTCAAAGTTGCCTCCTCATACCTCTAGACTTGGCCTTTAGGGTCAACTGCTGCTCGAAGCTGAGAGCCACCACCGTTGTCACAGCCAAACTGGGACTAGGACAATTTTTCCAGGTGAGGCTGAGCATTTCAGAAAAAAAATCTTATATAACGAAAGTATGCCTTATGGTTAGATATTCTAATTTATCACATGGATGACTCAGTGTTATAATGTTAGATTATTCTCTGTTGCTACACTTCAGTTTTTAAGAGCTAGTATTTATAAAAGAAAAACATTTTAAAGCGAGGATCCTTATTGGGTTTTCCTGAGACTACATTACTTTTATTCCTGTCCCATGATCTGTTTCTTCATCAGATAAACTAAAATACCATGAAGTCGGCATGTGTGGTCATTCTGGCTTCCCTCATGGTCTGCAACTTGACGGTGTCTGGAGGACAGGGCGTCCCCTCCGAGGATGAGAGGGACCGAAAAACTATAGACGATCTGATACTAGAGAGAGCAGAATCTCTCCTTTTACGCTCCATTATCAAAAAGCTGCAGGATGAAGACGACAAAAACGGTGAGTAAACGTCCTTCAAGTCAAAACCCGGACAAACTCATTTTTGGCTGTGCACGGGAATAGTTCCATAAAAAATGTGTTAATTGTTTTGTTTTAAAACTTGAAGGGTTTTCCAAGTGGGCCTATAATATTTCTAGCACACTTTCATCTGCCAGTGAATGCTAACATTTGGAGGCTTTTATGTTCTGTCATATAAACACTGTTGTTGTTTTAAAAGAAATGTTAAGTGCGGAGAGGGCGGCATGCTCATCCGTGCGCAATTACGCGCTCGGTACAAACGCACACACGGTGAAAGCATTTTATGGAAACGAGATAAAGGAACTGGAGGGTGTAAAAGAAACCTAAAAGGTATTTGTCTTTTTTTTTCCCAGAGGTGTTTTCCTCTCAGTCAGAATGGTTGACAAAGCGACAGCACCCCGGTAAGAGATATATCGAGGATTTGGAGAAGCGGCAGCATCCAGGGAGGAGAGAGGAGGACGAGGATGAGCAGTATTTGGACGTGCAAAGGAGACAGCACCCGGGCAAACGTGAAGATGAAATGCGCTCACTCATGGAACTCCAGAAAAGGCAGCATCCGGGGAAGCGCTCCCAGCCCGGACATATTTCTGACAACCCCATTATTCTGTTCAGCGAACTGTCCAAGCGACAGCATCCAGGTAAGCGCTACCTGGTGCTGCACGCCAAACGCCAGCATCCAGGCAAACGCCATCCCGAGTATGAGGATGGTGGCGAGGGGGACTGGAATGCGGGTGGGGGCGCAGACGGAGAAGACCTCCTTGAGTTGGAAAAGCGCCAGCACCCCGGGAAAAGGTTTTGGGACAGCCCGAATCCGGATTTAGACACAGACGCTCCGTGTGACGTTTTGGACCCTGCCAGCTGTAGCAAAACGAATCTGCTGCTCGACTTTTTAGACATCAACAAAAGTCACGCCGAGGAGAAAAGGCAACACCCGGGGAAGAGGTTGGCACCGGAGGAAGAATTGGTGGATGGAGAATAGATGGAACAAGTGTGCTTGTACTGATCTAATGTGAACACGTAGATGTATAAAACTAAGTGAACATATGAAATGATTTAAAAAAATGAAAAATATAATTAGACCATCAAACATTTTGTCCCCTCTTTTTTTTTTCCCTTAGGTGATTGTATCATCATGCATTATCTGATTTTTCTTGGAGAGGTCGTGCGTAACTGTCCTCCAAACTTTGGTGTATAAATATGATTATGTACATGCGGAGTTTAGAAAAGTCTGTGCCATTTCTCTTGGTAATAACCATCAGTATGAGTGGTACTGTTCGAGTCGATGAGATTTCTGGTGCCTGCAGAGGGTGAAAGCTGCGTCCAGCTGACTGCAGATGGTGCCTCCGTGAGGCGCCACGCGCTCGTCAGTGCAGCTTGAATAAAGTTTAAAAGGTCTGATGTTTTTGCACACAGCGTCCCTTCATCGGCTGTATTTCATTTTCTGTTAGTGTAAAATACAATGAATACCACAGCACGTAAGTGTGTCACAGATTTATTTTTTTTTAATTTGCATTGCATGGATTAAGTTAACGTGTCAAAGTTGTAAATTAAAAGTTGCCTTTGCCTTAAAATCAACCACCAGTGTTTTTGTTTGGACAATAAAAAGTACTGTTGAAAATCCCCGGGTTTGGTTTGGCTGCGGCACGTTACCACTAAAAGATGCAGGTCTTGTATGATCTCTCATTGCTTATGCAGACTGTCCAAGAATCATTACGGCAATTCAATAGCAGGCAGAGCTTCAGCTCTGCATTACGCTGTTTAATTGGGCTGGTTCCATCAGTGACATGAAGCAGCTGTCCAAAGACCTGATCCATATGCAGATTATTCATGAAGAACGTGGATCAGAGACGGAGGTCTAATGGCTGTGATGCTTCACTGAATTGCAGTAACACACGCGCGACCCCTACCTGTCCTTTCAGAACCAGCAACGTCCATGTAGGTGGCAGAAAGAAAAGAATCATACCTGAGTCTGTCAGATATCAATTATTGCTGGGCCTTATAGTTTGCTTGCTTATAAACAACTGCTATTCATTCATTGTGTAACTGATGACGCATTGATGCACTGGTAATCATAGGGGATAAGCTAAATATCCAGCCTTTTAGTTAAGTAATTTGAAATGATTAAAGCTCCTCCCCTCACATGGACATGGTATAAAACAGCATGACTGTTACATACTGTTATGTCTGGAATTACCTTTATAACGATGAGGCCAGGTAAACAGTTGAAATCATCCATCCATCCATCTTCTTCCGCTTAATCACACAGTGTCACACTAATAGATAACATATTCACAAACATTATGGAAAATAATATCAGGAGTGGGCTCTTATTGAATGATATCAGTGACCACCTGCCGATTTTTGTTGTCTATCAATGTGATTATAGGAAGAAAAAGTATACCAAAAATATTAAATATAAAAGAATAAGAACCGAAGAATCAATGTATTTACTGACAAGGGAATTATTAATACAAGATTGGAAGATAGTTTATGATGAAAATGACATAAATAGAGCATATGATAAATTTTTACAAATATTTCAATCATTATACAATAAATACTGTCCTATAAAACAATACAGTGACAGACAACAAAAAAAAAATATTCCTTGGGTCACCAAGGGGTTAATAAATGCATGTAAAAAGAAGAATACATTATATAAACAATTCATTAAATGCAGAATGGTGGAAGCTGAGATCAAATATAAAAGATATAAAAATAAGCTTACTACTATAATGAGGACCTGTAAGAAAGAATATTACAACAGAATACTAGAGGATAACAAAAATAACATAAGAGGAATATGGCAAGTACTCAATGGGATTATTAGTAATCGTCCTAAGAATGCAAATTATCCAGAATATTTTATCGAAAATGGCAGTTTGATTAATAATATGGAAGATGTGGTCAGTGGTTTCAATAAATTTTTTGTAAACATTGGTCCTGAATTAGCAAAATCAATAGTGACACCAGAAACAAACCACAGTGGTTCTGTGAATGAAATAGAGGATAGAAATCCAAACACTATCTTTTTGGGTGCAGTTACTGAAAAGGAAATTATCGAGACTGTGAGTAAATTTAAGAACAAAAAATCAATGGACTGGAATGAAATTGACATGACAATAGTGAAAAAAGTAATTGAGGGAATTGTTAAGCCACTCACCCACATCTGTAACCTGTCATTTCAAACTGGTACATTTCCAGACAAAATGAAAATAGCAAAAGTAATACCGCTATACAAAACAGGAGACAGTCATCGCTTCACAAATTACAGGCCAGTCTCTTTACTCTCACAATTCTCCAAAATACTTGAAACAACCTCGTTACAGATAGCCAGTATGGTTTTAGAGCAGATAAATCTACATCTTTGGCACTGATCGAACTTATAGAAGAAATTACTAGTTGTATAGATAAAAAAAAAGGTTGCTGTAGGAGTATTTATAGATTTAAAGAAAGCTTTTGACACCATTGACCACAGAATACTACTAAGGAAACTGGAAAGGTATGGGATAAGAGGGGTAGGACTGAGTTGGGTGGAAAGTTATTTAAGTAACAGACAACAATTTGTACAAATTGGAGAGCACAAATCACCCTTCATGGACATCACTTGTGGTGTGCCCCAGGGGTCAGTTTTGGGACCCAAACTCTTTATTTTGTATATAAATGACATATGCCAGGTATCAAAAATTCTGAAATTTATTTTGTTTGCGGATGACACAAATATCCTTTGCACTGGTGAGAATTTGCAGCAGGTTTTAGAGGTGGTCACAACTGAAATGGAAAAATTAACGCAGTGGTTCAACAAAAATAAATTATCTCTAAATCTAAAAAAAAACAAAGATTATGGTGTTTGGAAATTATAAAATAAATCATGAAATAATGGTAACGATAGATGATACCAGAATAGAAACAGTACAGGAAAATAAGTTTCTGGGGGTGACACTAGACAATAAAATCTGCTGGAAACCTCACATCAGTAACATCCGGGCTAAATTAGCAAAATGTATAGGCATACTGGGGAAGACAAGACACATCTTGGACTATAAATCATTGGTCTTATTGTACAATTCACTGTTTTTACCTTATCTTAACTACTGTGTAGAAGTCTGGGGAAACACTTACAAGTCCAACCTACAGGCAATATGCACATTACAAAAAAGAGCTATAAGGATAATAAACAATGCAGGATATAGAGACCACACCAATTCGTTGGTCTTAAAGTCACATGTCATAAAGTTAATCGATTTAGTTAAATTTAAGACAGCACAAGTAATGTACAGGGCAATTAACAATCAACTCCCAACTAATATACAAATAATATTTAAAAAAAGAGACAATGATCATAATTTGAGAGGAGACTTAAACTTTACAAAACCCAAGATACGTACAACCAAGAAAAGTATGTGCATATCTGTCTGTGGGGTGGATTTGTGGAACAGTCTGGAGCTGGAACTGAAACTACGTACAAACAGAAATCAATTCAAAAAGAGGTATAAGCACCATTTGCTGAAAGGATATATGTTAGAAGGGTAGTATTTATATGTACGATTCATTATGTTCACTCTGGGACATTATGGGACACTATGGAATGGTGGGTGGGACAGCACTGTGTATATCTGTGTTGTTTGAGGCTGGTTTTTGGATGTATGGACTTCATTGTATGTTAGAATGGATGAGTGTTAATGTTGATTTGTAAAAAATACAGTAAATTGTTTACTTGGGGTCTTAAAGGTGGTAATTTGTATAAAATTCGCATGGGTGTATCTATGGAAAAGAGGAGTTGGAATTAATAAGTGTTCACTTCTTCCTTCTCCCTTTCGAACAGTGTATACTGTAACTTTATTGCATTTGCCATTTGCTTGTTTTTTGTTATATTTTTGTGTTCGAAATAAACTATCTATCTATCTATCTATCTAATCCTTTTCGGGTCGCGGGGGGGCTGGAGCCTATCCCAGCATCTTTGGGCGAGAGGCAGGGTACACTCTGGACAGATCACCAGTCCATTGCAGGGCCAACACAGAGAGACAGACAACCATTCATACTCACAGTCATACCTAAGGACAATTTAGAATCCCCAGTTTGATGCCAATTAACCTAACTTGCATGTTTTTGGCATGTGGGAGGAAACCGGAGAAATCCTGGAGTAAACCCACGCAGACACGGGGAGAAAATGCAAACTCCACACAGATCACTGTTGGTCAGGGGCTGGGATCGAACCCAGGATCCCCCAGCCAAGGGTGAGTTGAAATCAGCTTTATTAAATGTCGGCCACACAATACAGCCACCAGGCAGGGGCATCAGCAAAGAGGCCATAAAATGGATGCCCCTTGTGGGGAGACTTGAATAACGAAACCGAATTGTCTTTCATTCCAGTTTATTCAAGTAATCATTCCACTGTCTGCTCTCATTCCTGAGCAGCGAACAAAGAGGGTGAACACACCAAAGTTCTCTCATTTAAACATTCTGACATCAAACCATTTCCCTCGCGGGGGAAATCACACATCTCTCTCAAAATCTCTTTATTCACATTCATTAGTCTTTTATTTACATAACTCCCCCTTCTCTCCTCTCGAGCCTCAGTGGTCAGGAAGTCTTCTGTCCCCTGTCCTCCGCAGGGGGTCCAGGCTCTGTGGCTCCGCACCGCAGGGGGCTGGCTCTCCTTCATCGTGAGGTTAAATCACATATGCAGTGTCCAACATATACATGTCTCACAACACAGCCATATAACCCCCCCAAATGATGAAGAACAGACTAATTCCTAAAATTAAATAGCACCTTACTCACTACTGAATAATCAACACCAACATTCAGTCTGTGCGCCGCTTGGGCTTCAGCCGTCTGCCGAATCTGCTGTGCGTTGGCCCCGCCTTGCCTGCGGTGCGTTTCTGCTTCGGGTCTGTTGACTGAGGAAGAGAGTGATTAATTGCCCCCTGCGGGGGCCTGCCTCGTCGAGGCGCCACTGCGACCGGTACAGACACGTCCTTCATGACAAAAGCAGGTTTTAGTCTGTCAATACTGACTGTCTCTTTTCTGTCTCCAAAATCTAGCACAAATTGCTTATCACCTGCCTCCAGCACTCGAAATGGCCCTTCGTAAGGTGGTTTGAGCGTTGCTTTAAGGGCTTCGCGCCTGACAAAAACGAAATCAGCATTTTTCAAAGCCTTGGGGACGAAAACTCGTGGAAAAGCGTGATGAACCGGACCCGGGAGCGTGTCTGCCCCCGTGCCGACTAACGGTCCCAGAGCCGAGAGAGGTGGGGGCTCTGGGTGCTCTGGTAAAAACTCGCCCGGCAGCCTCAGAGTTTGTGCGAATACCAGCTCCGCTGGGGAGGCGTCTAAGTCCTCTTTAGGCGCAGAACGCAACCCTAATAAAACCCATGGAAGTTTATTCATCCAATCTGCATCCGTGAGCGACGCTCTGAGTGCTGCCTTCAAAGACCTATGAAAACGCTCGCATAAACCATTGGCCTGAGGGTGGTAAGCCGTAGTGCGGTGAATTTTGGCTCCTAAGCCGTTGGCCATCGCTGACCACAGCTCAGAGATGAATTGCGGTCCTCTATCGGACGTAATGTCCGACGGAACCCCGAAGCGCGCCACCCAAGCCGTTAAAAAAACGCGAGCCACCTCCGTGGCCGTGGTCGTCGCAAGTGGGACCACTTCCGGCCAACGTGTGGTGCGGTCCACCATTGTCAAAAGATACGTGAACCCCTGTGATGCCGGTAGGGGGCCCACAAGGTCGACGTGCACATGGTCGAACCTTCTGGCCGGAATGCGGAACGGTTCTAACGGGGCTCTTGTGTGCCTGTGAATTTTGGCCCGTTGACAGGAAATGCAGGTTTTTGCCCATTCCTTCACGTGCTTGCGCAGGCACGGCCAAACAAACTTTTCCGCCACTAGTTTCACCGACGCACGCACCCCCGGGTGCGCCAGTGAGTGGACCGAGTCAAAAACACGGCGGCGCCACGTGGCCGGAACCACCGGACGCGGGCGCCCCGTCGACATGTCGCAGATCAGGGGGGGCATACCGGTTTGTAAACACTTGCTCTCCAGCCTCAACCCTGTTGGTCCAGACTGGAGCGCGCGCACGTCTGCGTCCGCCCCCTGGTCCGCTGCCATGGCTGCGTAATCTATACCCACGTGCACCGGGGCTGCGCGCGCCACCGTGCCGCTCTCCTGCGGCGCGGTCACGGTGGCCCGTTCTGCCTCTGCGCGTGTTGGGGTCGTGAACGCGCGTGAGAGACAATCCGCTACTACATTGAATTTGCCCGCGACGTGCCTAATGTCAGTGGTAAATTCCGAGATTGCGGCCAGCTGCCTCTGCTGCCTGCCGGACCACGGGTCTGAAATTTTGGCCATGGCGTATGTGAGCGGCTTGTGGTCCACATAAGCGGTGAAGCACCGTCCTTCCAGCCAGAACTGGAAATGACGAATAGCCAAATGCAGCGCCAACAGTTCTCTGTCAAACGCGCTGTATTTTCGTTCAGCCGCGCTTAAAGATTTGCTAAAGAAAGCCAAAGGCTGCCAAACTCCGGCTACCTGTTGCTCAATAACGGCCCCTATGGCTAAATCTGAAGCGTCTGTCGTCAGCGCGATACGTGCTGCAGGGTCTGGGTGGGCCAGGAGCGCAGCGTCAGCCAAGGCTTTTTTAACCTCTGTGAACGCGCGCTCCCGCTCCGGGGACCATTCGACCGCCTGGGTCGGTTTTTGTTTTTTGAGCGCGGCATATAACGGTTGCATGATTTGAGCTGCGTGGGGCAGGAATCGGTTATAAAAATTCACCATCCCCAAGAATTCCTGTAGTGATTTGACCGTTTGTGGACGGGGAAAATCCGCTACCGCGCGTACTTTCTCTGGTAACGGAACCGCTCCCTCCGGGGAGACGCGGTGACCCAAAAAATCGATCCGCTCGACGCCGAACTGGCACTTGGCTGGGTTAACTATTAAGCCGTGCTCTCCCAGCCTCCTAAAAACTGCTGTGAGGTGCGTTTCGTGTTCGTCCTCTGAAGTACTCGCGACCAAAATGTCGTCGAGGTACACAAACACGAAAGGGAGATCGCGTAACACGGCATCCATCATCCGCTGAAATGTTTGCGCCGCCCCTTTGAGACCAAACGGCATGCGTAAAAATTCGAAAAGTCCAAACGGGGTTATTACCGCTGTTTTAGGAATGTCCTCCGGTTGGACCGGGACTTGGTGATAGCCGCGAACTAGATCAATCTTTGAAAAAATGCGCGCCCCCGCCAGGTGCACCGAAAAATCCTGAATGTGCGGGATGGGATAACGATCGTGCGCCGTAGCGTTGTTTAGCCTGCGGTAATCCCCGCACGGTCTCCAGGAGCCATCGGCTTTCGGTACCATGTGCAGCGGCGAAGCCCACGAGCTCTTCGACCTACGAACGATGCCCAGCCTCTCCAGGCTGGCGAACTCCTCGCGCGCAATGGCGAGCTTAACTGCATCCAAGCGCCGAGCTTTTGCAAACACGGGAGGACCAGAAGTGGGGATAAAGTGTTTCACCCCGTGCTTCGCGACCGTCGCTGAAAAAGTGGGCACAGTGAGCGCTGGAAATTGGGTGAGGAGTGTGTGAAACTTACCACCTGCTGTAGCGACGTGGGTCTGTACTGGTGGCGGGGACACTCGAGCTGAACAGGGGAGAGAGTAAAAAGAGAGTGCATTTACCAGCCGTCTATTAGCAAGATCAACTAACAGATTGTGTGAACACAAAAAATCCGCGCCCAACATGTTGAAACTCACCGCCGCTATTACAAAAGTCCATTCATATGTGCGGCCATGTAAGCACAAAGGCAAGGTCCTTCTCCCGTAGGTGTTGATGTTCGAGCCATTTGCCGCTGTAGCTCCGCTACCGTGGGGTCCAGCCACCCGGTCCGCGTATGTTGGGGTGATGAAGCTCACTTGTGCTCCGGTGTCGATGAGGAACTCTTGTCCGGAGCGCGCATCCGTGATGTAGAGCAGCTTGTTGCGTTCTCCGAGGGTCGAAGCTGCTAGCGACCCCCGGTCTTGCCGTTTCCCGAACTCCTGAAGATGCAGGGTGGCACACACCTGCGTGCCTTCTCTGCGAACCTCCGATGGTAAAAGCAGAGATCTTCTCCTCCGCTGTGTCGTGCCTGCGCCTCTGCCGCCGGGCTATTGGCTCCACCTCGTCGCGGCCGTGTTGCCGCCGTCGTCGGCCAGTCTGGTTCTGCCGCCTCTGGCTCCCCGCTGTCTCGGGTCGCCGCTGTGGTTGCTTGCCCGCCGCAGGCGTCCAGGATCCCATCTGCCTCCTGGGCCAGCTCCCGGAACTCCTCCAGGGTGTGACACTTTTTGCCGGCCAGCGTGCTTCTCGCATGCGCCGGGAGGTTGGAGAAGAAGATGAACTGAAAAATGAAATCATCGTTGTCCAACCCTCTCAGCTGTATCATCTCCTCCATCAGGGTGCTCGGCCTGTGTCCACCTTGGTCTAGCAAAGACAGGATCCTCCTCGCCCTCACTTCAGCCGAGGGGGTGAAAAACTTGATGAGGGTGGATTTCAGCTTGCCGTACCTGTCGGTCGCGGGTGGCTGCTCCACCAAGCTTTGCACGCACCGAGCTGTGCTGTTGTCCAGTTTAGCGATGACATGGTGGAACTTAGTGTCATCCACCGTTACTCCTGCGAGCGCGAACTGCGACTCTGCTTGCAGAAACCACGACCGTGGGTTATCCTGCCAGAAATCAGGCAGCTTAACGGCCACTGCGCTCGCCAGCTCTGAGCGCTGTGAGTCCGGGACCCTGAGAATTTCTTCGTTCATTCTCAACGTTGTCAGTCACCAATGTGGGGAGACTTGAATAACGAAACCGAATTGTCTTTCATTCCAGTTTATTCAAGTAATCATTCCACTGTCTGCTCTCATTCCTGAGCAGCGAACAAAGAGGGTGAACACACCAAAGTTCTCTCATTTAAACATTCTGACATCAAACCATTTCCCTCGCGGGGGAAATCACACATCTCTCTCAAAATCTCTTTATTCACATTCATTAGCCTTTTATTTACATAACTCCCCCTTCTCTCCTCTCGAGCCTCAGTGGTCAGGAAGTCTTCTGTCCCCTGTCCTCCGCAGGGGGTCCAGGCTCTGTGGCTCCGCACCGCAGGGGGCTGGCTCTCCTTCATCGTGGTTAAATCACATATGCAGTGTCCAACATATACATGTCTCACAACACAGCCATACCCCTGGTATTTATAGGGCGGTGCAGTGGCGGAAGTGGAAGAGACCACCACTACACCTTACTTCATAACAGAAGTTATAATAATTCAGTATCACCCCCCTCAGAAAGTCCAAAACCATACATGCAACTGAGACCTTCCCAAATTTAGGACCTGAATTACACGCTAAGAAAACTATAACTGAAATCAATAAATGGCCTATCACATTCACACAACAAACCTAAACTAGGGGGGACGGGTGGACTGCCGTCCCACTCCACATGGCAAGGTGGGTTATTCTGCCACCTGTAGACTAACTGAAAGTCCATTAATAACTTAAAACATTGCTGTGTTCCTAAAATTATAAATACACTCAAAACAATAACATTTTAGTTTTGTTTTTTGGTTGTTTTTTTTTACACAAACACATGAACATTAGAACTATTTACCAAATTTACATTCCTGTCCCTTGGGCAGAAAAGGGTAGAACTGGCTTGGGGGGGAGGGGGGGGCTCAGCAGGCACGCCCCTGGAAGCAGCAGGCTCCCAGAATAGTGGCTGATCAAATGGACGGAAGTGCCTCATCACCACCGACTGCTGCTCTTATCCAGCCCTGCCACCAGAAGCCTCTTCCCGGACACATCGCAGTTCGTTGGCATGCCGAGCCGAGCCATCAGACAGCTGGAAGTAAGCTGTGCCCAGCTTAGCCACGATGCATAAGTGTTGCACTGGCTGTCATCTGGCCCATATTCACCGCGGACATCCCTCTTCTCAAACCCGGACCAAGTCCATGACCCTAAGTAGGGCTCTGCTCGGCCTGATATGGTGCTGTTTGGCACGCGGTCTCTCCATGCCTGTCGGTCTGGCCCTGTCCTCTTCTAAAGCCGTTGCAGCGGTCACCCTCGTAGCTGCAGATCCTCCAGCCCATTGTGGCCAAGGAATCTGGGGCTAGCACATTGGTGTGCCTCGCCGCCATGCTCAGTGCCCCCTCCTACCATTCCCCGAGCGCTGGCACTGAGAGCCTCCTGCATCACACCTGAGTGAGGCTGGTCCTGATTGACCGCCGTGGTGTCCGTTAATTCTTCGTCCCACACGTCGTCCTCCGCCGCCTGAACCGGAGGGTTCCATTGGCCACAACCAGACCACTCTTCCCCAGTGTCATCTTTAATGGCGAAACCTAGTCCATAAAACAAGTCACAGCCCATGATGTTGTCGCCTTGGGCCGCCATGTGAAACATGAAGTCTGCCATCATCGCAGACTTGTACCAAGCTGTTAACTCCAACGTTCCAACCGTGCACAGCCTGCAACCTCCGTAACCATAAAGCGGCACTGGGTTAGCTTTTATCCTGTAGTGGGGAAAAAACGTCTTCACTGTGGCCCAATTCAGCATCAATCCTGCCGCCCCTGTGTCGAGCAGCAGTGGCACCTCCACACCGTCTAGCTCCACTGCGCAGAACACATATCCATTTGTACTCTGGGACACCATGTGGATGGTTGTCGGGGACGGGCAGAGTGATTTCTTCCATGGGCTCTTCGGCTCAGATACACGGCACACTCTAGCATAATGGCTCAAGTGTCCACACTTGCCACAACACTTCCCTCTAGCCGGGCATTCCCTAGCCTTGTATTGATGCTTCGCGGACCCCCAACCCATGCACAGGGGTTTTCCCGGGGCAGACCTTCAGCTGACAGCATTGATGTCCACGTTGTTGTCAGTCAAGCTATCCACACTATCAGGGTCCACTACTAATGCTGCGGCGGTAGGCTCCAGCTGCTGTTGTGACTGGCACCACTTTAGCTCCGAAGCTAGCTTGTCAGTGGTCTCCACTTGGAGAGCTAGCTCGACAGCCCTGGCTAGCGTTAGGTCACCTGTCACCGTGAGTAGCCTAGCTCGTAAAGCATCGCTGGCTGTGTGCTCCGCCAGCTGGTCGCGTACCATTTCCTCCTCCAATGGCCCAAAACAACGCTTGCTAGCCAGCTGCCGCAGGTTGGCAACAAACTGGTGGACAGGCTCACCCATTCACTGGTGTCGTTGTCGGAACCTAATCCTCTGAACAGTCATGCTGTCCGGGGTCTGAAAATGGTGCTCTAGCAACTCGACTATGTCCTCATACGAGTCTGAAGCCCCGAGTGTATGCAGGATACGCTGGCCCTCAATTGCCAAATTATACACCAGGAGCGCACGTGCCCTCAGTCTAGCTCACCCAGGTCGAGCGCAATGATGTAGTTTTGGAAGGCCGCTAACCATCTTGGCCAGGGCGCAGGCGGCTCACCCAGGAGCTCCAGGAAGGGCTGAAGCGGTGGAGTACACGCCTCCATGGTTTATTCTCGTCGCCAAAAATGTTATGTCTGGAATTACCTTTATAATGATGAGGCAAGGTAAACAGTTGAACTCAGCTTTATTAAATGTTGGCCACACAATACAGCCACTAGGCAGGGGCATCGGCAAAGAGGCCGTAACATGGATGCCCCTGGTATTTATAGGGCGGTGCAATGGTGGAAGTGGAAGTGACCGCTACCACACTGCACTTTATAATAAAAGTTATAATAATTCAACATCACACATACATATGCCTTCGACTGGTTGCAATAAAAATGTTGCTGTATCATTTTAACACATTATATTATGCCACAGATGAGGGAAAGTGCAGCAATTTTCAGGGGAAAGTACAAATGTTATTCTTATTGCAGAAATGTCCGCTAGTTCAGCTGTTCTTCAATGTCCAAATGTAAAAATAATGCTGCACATTTTAAAGTGGCTTATTGTGACCAGCCCAAAGTCACACCTGTGCAACAATTAGGCAGTTTAAAGCAGCATCTTAATACCACAACTGTGCAAAAATCATGGATTGATTATTCTAGCAAAGAAGTGTTCACAAGCATATTTTAAAAAAATACTGTGGTCAGAATTTGATAGTAATATGCATTGTATCCAGTGAACTTATTATATCTTTAACGCTATAAAAATGAATGCAAAACCAAACCTGATATATTTATATTTTGGTGAGGGCAATAGATTGTGGCTAATTACAGAAAACCCACAGAGTTCTCTTGTCTAATAAAGTGATGAAAAGCACACAACACTCTGACATCATTTTTCTTATACACTACCTGTCAAAAGTTTGGACACACCTACAGGTACATCTCAGAAAATTAGAATATCATGAAAAAGTTCAATATTTTTTGTCACTCATTTCAGAAAGTGAAACCCATATATTATATAGAGTCATTACACAGAGAGTGATATATTTCAAGTGTTTATTTATTTTAATTTTGATGATTATGTCTTACAGCCCATGAAAACCCCAAATTCAGTTTCTCAAAAAATTAGAATATTATATAAAATTAATTTAAAAAAAATAGTTTTTAAATAGAAAAGTTGGCCGACTGAAAAGCATGTCCATGTGTACACTCAATACTTTGTCGGGGCTCCTTTTGGATTAATTACTGTATCAATGTAGCGTGGCATGGAGGTGATCAGCCTGTGGCACTGCTGAGGTGTTATGAAGGTCCAGGTTGCTTTGATAGTGGCCTTCAGCTCGTCTGCATTGTTGGGTCTGGTGTCTCTCATCTTCCTCTTGACAATACTCCACAGATCCTCTATGGGGTTTAGGTCAGTAGAGTTTGCTGGCCAATCAAAAACAGTGATGCCATGGTCATTAAACCAGGTTTTGGTACTTTTGGCAGTGTGGGGGGGGGAGGGATGCCAAGTCCTGCTGGAAAATGAAATCAGCTTCTCCATGAAGCTTGTCAGCAGAGAGAAGCATGAAGTGTTCTTAAATTTCCTGGTAGACGACTGCGCTGATTTTGGTCTTGATAAAACACAGGGGACCAACACCAGCAGATGGCCTCTGTTCAGATAAAAGTAAATTTTGCATTTCATTTAGAAATGTCAATCAAAGTCCCAGAGTCTAGAGAAAGAGTGGAGAGGCACAGAATCTAAGTTGCTTGAGGTTTAGTGTGAAATTTCCACAGTCAGTGATGATTTGAGAAACCATGTCATCTGCTGGTGTTGGTCCAGTGTTTTATCAAGACTATCAAAGCAACCTGGACCTTCATAACACCTCAGCAGTGCCACAGGCTGAACGCCTCCATGCCACGCCATATTGATACAGTAATTAATCCAAAAGGAACCCCGACCAAGTATTGAGTGTGTACATGGACATACTTTTCAGTCGGTCCACATTTGTATTAAAAAAATATTTTTTTAATTAATTTTTTGTAATATTCTAATTTTTTGAGAAACTGAATTTAGGGTTTTCATGGGCTGTAAGCCATAATCATCAAAATTAAAATAAATAAACGCTTGAAATATTTCACTTTCTGTGTAATGAATCTATATAATATATGGGTTTCACTTTCTGAAATGAGTGACAAAAATATTGAACTTTTTCATGATATTCTAATTTTTTGAGATGCTCCTGTACATACTCATTTTCAGTGGGCAGATGTTTCCAAACTTTTGACTGGTATTGTATGTAACTTAAAAAAAAGTTACAGCAAAAAATATAGTTAGAAAACAAAAACATACATATAACTGAAAATCGTATAAACACACTTAAAACATTACCTTTAACTGTTAACCGTGAGAACTGGATTTTCATATACTGTTGCTTTGTGTAAGGGCATCTTAACCCCCACTTAAGTGGTTGATAATGAGCTTTGGGTGAGTAATGACACTTAAGGAAATTAGTGATGCAAAAGACTTCATCCAACACAAGGAGGCATTTTTTTTTCTTTTGCAGTAAGTGTAGTGGTGAGTTTGAATTCCATTATTTTTTTTTTCCCCTTGTCCTGTCAGGCAGCTAGGCAAACAGAACAGGGATCTGTCACCCTTACTGTGCCAAAACAGATTTACTTTGCCAAGAGGAGCCTATACAATACCTAACTTTGCACTGTATATTGTTGTAAACTCCTCCTGTAATAACTTTTAATACTTTATTTTAATTGTTTTACCCATGGAAGACCCAACAGGATGGGGAAGAGGGAAAGGAAGTGTGTGAAGGGGGGGAAAGAAAAGGGAGGGGAACAGACGAAAAAAAAAAACAAGAAAAAAAAAACGACAACTAAAACAAACAAAAGACAAACTGCTTCTTCCACCGGAGATGTCTCATCACGAGTCTGGTTTCTGCACCTGTTAAAGGAGAGACACTTGTGCATGTATGTCTGTGTGCCTATATATGAGAACGCGCGCAAAATAAGTGTGTGCATGTGAGTGGTTTGTCAGGAAACATACGAGCGGAGGGCCGGTCGCAGCAGCTCTCCCCCCGAGGACCCCGAGCAGGCAAGGCAGCGCCACCAACCCCCAACCCCAAGGTCAGCAAGCCCCAGGAAAGCCAGGCATCCACCCCCAGAGGGATGATCAAGGGAGGGCAGGCTGCCCGGCGGCCGGCACGGTGAGCCCACACCCCCGAACCCGCTCGACTCCCACCCCCCCAGCGGGGCCAACATCCGCCCCCGGGCCCCAGGCACCAGGAGGCCAACGACCCCACCCCCCAGGACAGAGACCAGCCAGCGCCCCCCCGGCCCGAGCCCCCCCAGGCACCCCCACAGCGGCCCCGCCCCAGCACCTCGGCCACACACCCCGGGGACCCCCACGTCCAAAGAAGTCCCCTCGCCCAGGTGAGCCCACGTTGCCGAAGGCACTACCCCCCTTAATCCAGCACCTCCCGACTCGCAGGCACACCCCTCCCCATACCTTCACACCCACATGTTCCCATGCCCACCCCTCTCACTAACCCAGACCGACCCATTCTCTCTCACTCCAGTACCCACTCAAATTCACTCCTCATTCACCTTTATTTCAAAAGGCGGCTGCGAAGCAGATGCAGCGAGCCTGAACATGCACCAGTGCCCAGCAGTGACCAGGGAGGCCACCGGCGCAGGCCACGGAAGCAGACCCCCACCCCCCGGCGCCCATCTGAGCGAACAATCAGCAGACCACCGCAGGCGCCCCAAGATGCCACCCGGCATGCAAAGCGCTGCACAAAACCGACCCACCATCACCACCTCCATTCATCACCCTCTCACTCACACTTAGACTCATATTCAGTCCCCCGTCACTTCCTTGGCTGTATCTATATATTTAGTAGCATCCAGGGATTATGACAACATGATAGGTCCCAGGCTCCCCACCAGGCCCCCACGCCCCCAGCAAGAGCAGGGCAACAGGGGTGGGGGAAGACCCCCACCTCCTCCCCCCGCACAGAACATGGTGGGTGTGTGTCGGTTATATGATATAATTGTGTATAAATGTGTGGAGTACTAAAGTGCAATTAAAATTGGGGGGATAGTGATTGAAGCATCGTTAGCCACTGTGATGGGCAGCAGAGCCCCCATCCCCCCAAGCCCTCAGTGTCTAAAATGCAATTAAAATTGAGGTGAGTGCAGCCCCACCACGCAGCAAAGGTATCCCCTTCACCAACACAGTGCGGCACACCCCCACCCCAAAGCCCTAAATGTAACAAAAAAGATCAGGTGGAGGGGGAGGGCGGGAAATAAGACTGGGAGGTAGGTGGTCTAAAAGCAAGGCCGTCCCCCCTCAGAAGCCAGCTTGCAGACTGGTTTAATTCCATTATATTTCTAATAGGAAGTATTGCTGGGGTTTGCAGGGTGTTCATGGCTACAGCCATCAGGTCCCTAATACTAAGTCCCTCCTGAATCAGAGACAATGTCAGAAGCATCTGAACTTGGCTATAAAGAAAAAGAACTTGACTGTGGTCCAAACTCCTCTTTTCTAGTGAAAGCAGATTTTGTATGTAGTTTGGAAATCAAAGTTCTAGAGTTTGGAGGAAGTGTTGAAGCACAGAACCCAAGATGATTAAAGTCCACTGTGTTTTATCAAGCCTAAAGTCAACACCACTGTCTACCAGGACATTTTGGAGCACTTTATGCTTCCATCTGCACAAAAGCTTTATGGTGATGCTGATTTTCCTTTTCCAGCAGGACTGCAGCATGAATGATGTAACATTCACAAACAATTTGTTTAAATGTATCTCACTGCCAATGAAAATGCAACACAATTTTTGCTTAAATATTTTTGGGTCCATCCTATCTGATCTTGAGTAATAGTGTTTGTATGGCTCAAAATACATCTAGAACTAATTTTCAGTGGTTATACCCACTGTCACGACTCACTGCCTTTGAGCTCTGGCTCTACAGTCTTTTTGAGCTTGTTTGTTTTGAGTACTCAAAAGTAAAAAATGGGCGATTTTAAGGAGTGGTCATCTTCCCTATATAAAGATGAATATAAATGCATAGCACTATGGTGAAATCTCCATGATGCCACAACTGTCACATACCAAACGCACTGTAACTATGCTCTGGGCTTTTTGGAGGGTGGAATGTCAGCACGACAGGTAGCGCTCTGATTGTGCTGCAATGCATCAACCATTGTTTGGTTGCAACAACACTAGGTCAAAACTGGGTCTGTTGCCGATAGACCATGTCAAGGACAAGCATGTGTTACCACCCCAGAGCAAGACCGGCACATCATGCTGCAGCATCTCAGAGATCGGTTCCACACAACCACCCAGACAGCCCAGGAAAATCCAGGGAGAGACCAGCCAAGAATCTCAGCCAATACCATGAGAAGGTGCCTCAGGTGTCAGGACCGACGAGCCCGAAGACCCTTTTGAGGGATGATCTGACAGCAGAGCGGCAACAAAATCACCACAAGTGGGCTCATCAGCACAACAGGTGGACCCTAGGGCAGTGGAACACTGTTCTTTTCTCTGACAAATCCCAATTTTGCCAGTCCAGGGTTAGGATTAGGGTCAACTTATGGGTGGCGCTGGAGTCATGGTGTGGGCCAGCATTTCAGGTAACTACAGGACACAATTGGTCATCCTTGATGGCACTTTAACTGCCCGATGGTACATTGACCATGTTCTGCAACCTGTTGTGACACCCTTCTTTTGAGACCTCCCTGACCTCCAGGTGTTCCAGCAGGACAATGCTCATCCACGTGCTGCCCAAGCCACCAGGGAGTACCTGCAGCAACAGAACTTCGATACCCTTCCTTGGCCTTCTTATTCTCTGGATTTATCCCCCATTGAACACTTGGGGGATCAACTTGGGCGACGTGTTTCAGCCAGAGTACCAGTACCACAGAACAGACAGGAACTGGTGGTGGCACTGGAGGAGGAGTGGCTAAATATTCCCCAGGACATTAGACGGTTTGTAAGGTCCATGCAGAGGTGTATTACTGCCTGCATTAGTGCAAATCAAAGCCATTTTCCATACTGAACTTTGTTTTTAAGACAGACATTTTGTTGTGATTTCGGAAAGTCAGGTGCTTCTATTTTGAAAATTGTTGACAGACAGACTTTCACTTGTCGGTCTCTGATATTGTTTTGAAGATGTCTAAAAATAATTAGCATCCTTTAATTGACAATTTACATAAAAATTAGTAAAAATATCAAACTTTTCTAGAGTGTTGTGTTTTCATTAGCAGTGAGTGTATTAGTTCTTATGGGTGAACGCACTACACTGAATCACTCACTGTAACTGTACTGAATTAGTTATGATCCCCGGAGTTTTTTTTATTAGATGACTTGTGTAACTCCCCTCAGTTAAATCACAGACACAAGGTGTTCTTCTGGTTACTGGCGTTTAATTGCACATTCATGCCATCAAACATGCCATAAGAACTAAATAAAGAAAATACAACAAAGCAGAAATGCTATTTTTTTGAGCTTATCACACAGAAATAAAGTTCTAACCCAAACACAAAAAATTTGTTCCACCTTCTAAACAGTAACAAAAACCCTTCTGGATACATCTCTTTTTAATGTTTTCTCATATTTATGGATTAAAATAAAGAAATAATATTTTATCAAATATAAATTATTCTTCGTTTTTAACACAAATTTTTAAAATCAACTTAAGAATGTATAGCTGGTTCTGCTGGCAGCTACACTCTCACCAAATCAGTTTGTGATTTAATTAAACTCAACTGTGGTCTAAAATTATGACATTCATTAACTTATATCAAGTAAGGATGAGACAATGAAGCTACATTACTCTGCTTCAAGCAGGGTTACTGTTTTGTGGATCGGCCTCTCCAAGTACACTGGCTTGTTGAGTCGTTTTCCTTGATTGTCAAGTGCTGAGTCACCGACCAGCAATTGTACTTTCCTCACACATCCATCATCGCCAGAGAACACTTTTGTTATCCTTGCGAGTTTCCACTCATTTCTTGGTGTAGCGTCTACTTGCAGAATCACTATGTCATTGATTTTTGCATTTCTTCGTGTCTTGTGCCATTTTTGTCTCTGTTGCAGATTTAACAGGTACTCTTTTTTTCATCTAGACCAAAATGTGTTGGCTAAGTATTGAACTTTACGCTATCTCTTTCTGAGATAGAGGTCTTCCTTCACAAAATCCACAGGTGGTGGCAAGATTATTGAGGATTTCATAGTCAAAATGTGATTGGGTGTTAAAGGCTGTGGTCCATTTGGATCATTGAGGTAGTGTGCCATTAGAGGTCTGCTGTTTATGATTGCCATGACTTCATAAAGGTAAGTCCTAAAGGATAAACTATCAAGTCTCTGAGATGACTGATCCAGTATGGATGTCAACACACTTCTTATTGCCCTGATCTGCCTTTCCAAGGCTCCCCCCATATGACTGGCTGATGGAGGATTCATGACAACTCACAGCTTAGTTGTTTAAGGCTTTCTTGGTCTATCTCTTTTACAGTCTGTAGGAGTTCATGCCTAGCACCTGGAAAGTTAGTACCTTGATCAGATCGAAGTTGTCGAACATTGCCACATACAGCAATGAAGGCATGAAGAGCATTGATAAAAGCATCACTTGTCATGTCGTCAAGCATCTCCATATGCACAGCTCGTGAGCAGATATGTAAACACTAAGCCATAGCGTTTCAGCTCCCTTCTTCCTTCCTTCACATAAAAAGGACCAAAACAATCCATCCCACAGTAAGTGAAGGGAGGAGTTGCCGCCATTCTTTCGTGGGGTAAATCTGCCATCTTTTGCATTTCATTGTATCTTTGGAATTTCCGACACTTGACGCACTTGTAAATGTAGGATGATACTGCATGACTACATCCAAGTATCCAGATACCATGAGATCTTAACTCATTCACAGTTATCCCACGTCCTTGATGTTGCACCTTTTGATAATAGTGTTGGATCAATAGTTTTGAAACATGTTTTTTTTTTGTGCAAGGATTATTGGATGCTTTATGTGTGGGTGCATGGCAGCATGCTGAAGACAACCCCCCACTCTGAGGATGCCATGTTCATCCAGGAAAGGATTCAGCTGGTACAGCCTGCTGGTCATATCTCTGGTTGTTACCTCCTTGTGGCATCACAGGCTTTGGATTTCATCAAAGAAGGCTGCCTCTTGGACCATGCCTATGATTATGAGCTTGGCATCCTTTCTTTCTTCAAGGCTTGTTGCTTCATTGGTTCTTGCTCTTAAACCTTTGAGCTCTTTGGCACAGTGTTTAAGTCTAGCAACAGCCTTTACCAACTTTGTCCAGCTGGAAATCTTTAAAAAAAAACATCAAGCAGTGATGACTCTGTAGCTGTAATCTTATGAGCAAAGGTTTTACGAACCTCTGGGTCTTCAGCTGCGATTTCTCCCATCTTAACATCTTTGTGACTTATTGTCTTTGATAGATCAAAATTGAATTGATTGAGACTGAATCAGTAATCAACAGGTGGTTTCCAAGTTTTGAGCCATTTATTCCACTCTGATCAGAGGGAGGGAAAAAGTTACAGCATCAGCCATCTCAGAGCCTGCTCTCCTGTTCTCCCTAATATGCATCACAAGTCTGGGGCTCTTTATACCCTAAGCAAACAGTCCTTGAGTTTATTAATAGGCTGGTGATAGCTGGAGATAGCCACAGGGGTTTCTCCCTGGAGACAGCCTAATTACTCTAATCTATAGATGACTCCAGACATTCTGACTCTGGACATCCTGAACAGGACAGGTTGGTATGATAAAGCAATAAAACCTGGGTCGTTACCTAAGTCATTATTTACAATATTGCTCAGCCTAATCTCACAGTGAAAAACAGACATTCTTACAGGCTCTGAGACAATGGAAAATCACAGAGAATCAGGCATTGGCTCATTATACGCACCAAATATAAATGTAAGATAAAATAAGAATAATACAGAATTAAAATCATATAGAATAATATAATGAAACATGAAAATATCCTATCATTCCCCCCCTTGATGCTTAAAAAGCATCAGAGATGAAACATTATGGCTTCTAAAACCTCACTGGGCAGCTTGCTAAGTTCTGGTGCATTTTATGCTAAAGCATTTGGATGTGTACAGGGAAAAGCTTCTGTCCATTTAGAAAACTTATCACAAATGACCAGACAATATTTCCGACACATCCCAGCATGTGACTAACCGACTCAAAGCTAAGTACAGCTACTGAAACTGACAATGACACAGTTGACATATTTCATTTACCTGACTTTGACTTAATCATGACACTAGAGTGTTTACCAGAGATTACTCTAGAAGTTCAGGGAACTCCTTTGAAATTTCTTTGTGATACAGGCGCTTGTAGGTCTGTCATTTTAGGCCCGGATGTTGAGGGGTTCACAAAATCAGAATACACAGTGATTATTAAATCAGCAAATGGAAAACTTAAAAAAGAATACCTTTCTGAAATTGTAACAGTAAACGATCCTGTCACAGAGGACAGTGCAGAAGGTTCATTCATTTTGTCACAAGTACTGTATGCCCAGTTAACCTATTAGGAAGGGATTTGCTTACAACTCTTAATATCACCGCAATTCCAACAGAAGGTGGTATGAGGGCATCACACTTCCCACATATATCAGAAACCAATGTGGTGCAACATTCTGCAGTACCAAGGTACTCATATTCGCTTCGTTTGGTACCGGCCAGACCAACCGGAGTGACTGACAGCCAGAGTGGAATAAATGGCTCAAAACTTGGAAACTGCCTATTGATTATTGATTCAGTCTCAATCAATTCAATTTTGATCTATCATTCTCATTCATGAAGGCCGTGTAGTCTTGATGATACTGTTTGCCCTACTCAAATCTCCTTTTCAAACACATGAGATCATGCTCTGCACATTTTTTGTTGTCTGGAAGATTTGGCCTGTCATCCTTAAATGGCAAAGGCATTTCACAATAACCGTCTGCCTTGATTCTGATTCCATCCTCCATTATGGATAAGAAGCGAAGACCTTCTTGAGAAAACTTAGCATCCTCCAAATTTCTTTCTCTGAAGTCTGATTTGAGCACCTTAATAACATCTGGTGGGGTGACTAACTCCTTCACTTGCGTTCGACAAATGTATTGAATTTCACTTGTGAGTGTAGCAGGTGATTGATGTTGAGGTGTCACTTGTCTCACTACAATTCTATAGCTGCTTCCAAAAGCATCTCCATAGTCAACAGAAGGATTGACACAACCAACTATGCTCCAGCCAAGGTCTGTTCTTTGAGCAAATGGCTCATTATCCTTGCCTGCCACAACTTCACTGGGAAACAGAGCCTGAAGACAGTTGGAACCTATGAGAAGGCCAATGTCACATTCTATCAATGGAGCCATCTCCACCGGAGTGGTGGCTCAGTTGGTAGAGCATCTGCCCCACACCCGGGAGGCAGGGGTTCAAATCCCGGCCGGGTCATGCCGAAGACCATATAAAAGTGGAACTTCCTGCCATCCAGCTTGGTGCTCAGCAATAATGGAATGGAGGAGGGAAATCTGTGGTGGCGCCTTGCATGGCAGCGGCCCTCTGATTCTGCACTTGGGGTGTGTGTGATTTACACTGTAGATAGGTAAAGCACAATCTCGTTCCACTGTATTGGTTGTACGGTTGAATGACAATAAGGGTGATTAAAAAAAAAAAAAAATCTCTTCAGCAAGGTGCTCCAGATAAGGCCATGCCCTTGCCGTCTTGGGTGTAGGGATATGATTAAGATTGGCAGGATAAACTCTGTTAAATAAGTTTCTGGGACAGAGATTCTCCTTGATGAATAAAACCCTCCAACTCGCAGCCCTGTTAACTTCTGTCTTTGAATGACTGCGCTTCTTGATGTCATTGTTGACAGTTTCAGTTGCACAGGCTCCTTTTGTGCATTCAGAGCTTCGGCCTTTTCTTGCAAAATGAATGTTGTGTCACTTTGGTTATCTAGTAGTGCATATACAAGAACTTCATTTTCTGGGTTGTTTACTGTCGACATCCACACAGGGACAACTGTGGATGTGAATGTTTCACTCATGTCTTGCACTACTCTATTAGTTGTAACTTCATTTGAGGCGTCATTCTGGTTAGATTCCATACTGTTCACCAACTCATCTTTCTCCTCAGAATTTTTCACCCTCAAAGGTTGTTCTCTCTTTCCTTTCATTGTACGGTCTTCATGTAAGCATATTGGATGCTTCCTTTTACATGTAGTGCAGACACTCCTCTTTTCACAGTTCTTTGAATGATGTCCAGGTTTCAAACATCCACAACATAGTTTTTTCAGTTGTGCAAACTTTATTCGTTCAAGGAGTGGTTTATCCATAAACCTTTGACATCTGTGAATGTTGTGTTTGGACTTCTCACAAAAGATACATTCTTTACCCTCAGTACTTTCTTCTGAGCTGCTAGCCAAAACCTTTACTCCAATAGTCTGAGATTTTGGTGTCTTCACCTTTTCTCCATCACTGGACTTCAGAGCATGAAGTGAAGTCACTGAATTACAAGCTATCTTAGCTTCCTTTGCAATAAACTCAACAAACTGTCTGAAGCTAGGAAAAACTTGACTTTGCTCTTCAATCTCAATTACCCTTCTGTTCTATCTGGGTATTAATGAGTCAGGAAGCTTAGAGAGAATTCTTTGGTTTTCATCACAATCATTCAGGACTTCTAGACCTCTTATTTGTGACATTGCTGCTAAGCAGCCTCTGAGGAAATCTGAGAACTCTCTTAGTTCTACACTGTCTTTGAATTCAATCTTTGGCCATGAGGTAAGTTTATTCCTGAAGGCCTTGGCAATAACAAAGGATCTTCCATACCTCTCCTCCAGCATGTCCCATGCTGCATGGTATGCTTCATCTGTGCCAAGCAGAAAATAACATTCAATGGCCTTCTTCAATATATTTTGTCTTTCATTTTCTGCTTTTTGTTGTGTAAGTCTCTCTCTGTTCTCAGCTTCAAGTGTTTCTAGTCTTTGTTTCTCATTTTCTATCTCTTGTAAAACCTCTAAAGTAGCATGAATTGCAGCTAGCTCTGCTACAGCTTCTTGTTTCTTTGCAGAGGATAAACTTGAATGTCCTGACATCACACTTGAACTTCTTGAAGAACTTGTGCTTTGGGAGCTTGACTTAGACTTATGAGAGGCTGCAGAGGAGAACACAGAGCCAGTGTCTGCCAATAAGATAAGATAAGATAAGATAAGCCTTTATTAGTCCCACAACGGGGAAATTCCAGGATTGCAACAGCACAGGGATAGCAACACTCAGAGCAACAATCAGAAGGCAAGAAAAAAAACAAGCAAGCAAGAGCAGCCAATATACATATGTACATAACACTATAAAATATATATATACACACACACACACACACAGACACACAGTGCAGAGCATTGTAGCTGGATGGAATAAACACATGAACATATGAACACACAGTGCAGAGCATTGTAGCTAGATGGAATAAATATGTAAATATATAAACACCCACAGTACGGAGCATTGCAGCTAGGTGGAATAAATATGCAAGTATATAAACACACACAGTGCGGAGCAATGTAGCTAGATGGAATAATATGTAGATATATAAAAACACAGTGCGGAGCATTGTAGCTAGATGGAATAAATATATAGATATATAAATATAAACATAAACACACCCAGTGCTGAGCATTGTAGCTAGATGGAATAAATATGTAAATATATAAACACACACAGTGCAGAGCATTGTTGCTAGGTGGGATGAAACAGCATAACCGTCTATTTAGTTATCCTACATGGTATGATTATGTGCCCATACATATTCTCACCCTCCACAGCGACCGGTATGTTCCTAGTTGTATGCCGGAGAGGACCATTGTGTAAGTCTATTGCATCTTTTGCATTCAAAAAAAAACTATTAGTTTGTTACGTCTTTTTGCTATCTCTGCGAGCAGCCCTGCTTAGGTTGTACAGTCTGACAGCCGTTGGTAGGAAGGACCTACGAAACCTCTCGGTTGTGCACCTGGGATGATGTAGTCTGCTGCTAAATGAGCTCCTCAGTGCATCCAGTATGTCCTGCATAGGGTGGAACTCGGACTCCAGCAGAGATGACAGTTTAGCCACCGTCCTTCTCTCTCCTATCTCCTCCATCGGATCAAGGCGCTGCCCCAGGACAGAGCTAGCTTTCTTAATCAGTTTGTTCAGTCTCTTCCTATCGGCTGCAGTAATGCCACTGCCCCAGCAGACCACTCCAAAAGTGATGGCTGATGCCACCACCGTGTCATAGAATGACTTCAGCAGCGCCCCTTGTACACCAAAAGACCAAAATAATGCTTGCTTTGGGAACTATTGATTAATTTCTTTCTCTTCAAGATAATTACATGCACATTCTAGAAGTCGTCTTGA
The DNA here is from genome assembly GCA_020510985.1 of Pholidichthys leucotaenia. Classification (NCBI taxonomy): domain Eukaryota; kingdom Metazoa; phylum Chordata; class Actinopteri; order Cichliformes; family Pholidichthyidae; genus Pholidichthys; species Pholidichthys leucotaenia. Next base: position 303,929,434 of record CM035843.1, read on the forward strand.
GACAGCATCACACGTGTCTGCTCTACGGCAAGTTTCACCATCAGGGGAAATACGTACATTTGCGTCAGTCTTCATATGACTGTTTTCCCTCTGTAGAAGCACAACGAATCTTTGTGAGGAGATCTTTGGGCAGCACGGTGGTGCAGTGGTTAGCACTGTTGCCTTACAGCTAGAAGGTTCCTGGTTCGAATCCCCAGGTTGGCAGGGGTTGGAACCTTTCTGTGTGGAGTTTGCATGTTCTCCCTGTGCTGCGTGGATTTACTCCGGAGGGCTCCGGTTTCCTCCCACAATCCAAAGACATGCATGTTAGGTTAATTGGCTGTTCTAAATTGTCCCTAGATATCTGTTTCCGATAGGCCCTTAGAATAGAGGGTTAGTATTCGTGAAAGCACTTTGAGTGGTCTTTGTGACTAGAAAAGCGCTATATAAGTGCAGGTTAGTTAGAGGAGGTTCTGTATAATGGTCGGCCTCCGTCGGTCTATGATGACCATGGAAGAGAATCCTAAACATCTACTCTGCTGGAACAGCACTGCCTGTGACTGAACAGGCCGATGCGCGAATGGCAGTCCCTGTCACACAGGTCGCACTTGTGGGTGGTCTCAGTGCTGCTGGGTCTGTGGCGGTTCTTCCTGCGGGTCCTTTTTTCATCTGCTGCAGCAGTCAGTCTCTCTTCACCCGCCTTGAGCTGTCTGGTCAGGGTGCCTCTCCATTTGGAGTGGTCTGTTGCAAGGTCCTCCCAGCGCTCTGTGTTGATCTCCAGGGCCTTCATGTCTCTCTTGCAGACGTCTCTAAAGCGCAGCTGTGGGCGGCCAACGTCTCTCCTGCCAGTCGCCAGTTCTCCGTAGAGGATGTCTTTGGGGATTCTGCCATCCTCCATATGGTGAACGTGGCCTAGCCAGCGGAGCCTGCGCTGCCTGAGTAGAGCGAACATGGAGGGAAGGCCGGCGCGGGACAGAACTTCTGTGTTGGGCACTTTGTCCTGCCAGGATATGTCCAGGATGTGGCGAATGCAGCGCAAGTGGAAGGAGTTCAGTCTCTTTTCCTGCCGGGCGTATGTTGTCCACATCTCACTCCCATAGAGCAGTGTGCTGATGACGCAGGCGTTGTACACTGCCATCTTCGTCTTGACAGAGAATTTGGGATTCTCCCACACTCGTGTGGTGAGGCGAGCGAGTGTGAAGGCTGATTTTCCAATCCTCTTGTCGATCTCTGTATCAAGGGAGAGGTTGTTGCTGATCGTGGACCCCAGGTACGTGAACTGATTCACGACCTCCAGCTCGTAGTCATCGATGGTGATGGTTGGTGGTGCTTCCGTGCCTTGCGCCAAGACGTTAGTCTTCTTCAGGCTGATGGTAAGCCCGAAGTCCTTGCATGCCTGGGAAAAGCGGTCCATCAGGGTCTGAAGCTCCTGCTGTGTGTGGGTTGCGACTGCAGCATCGTCTGTGAACAACATGTCTCTGATTAGAGCCTCGCGTACTTTGGTTCTGGCTTTCAGGCGGGCGAGGTTGAAAAGCCTGCCGTCAGATCTTGTGTGCAGGTAGATTCCCTCTGTTGCTGTGCTGAAGGCATGCCTCAGGAGCATAGCAAAGAAAATCCCAAAGAGGGTTGGCGCAAGTACACAGCCTTGTTTCACTCCGCTGCGTATGTTGAATGGCTCTGAGACGTTGCCGTCGTGCTGCACTATCCCCTGCATGTTGGTGTGAAACGATTCGATGAGGCTTTGCAACTTTGGTGGGCATCCTATCTTTGGCAGGATCATGAAAAGGCCCTCTCTGCTGACCAGATCGAATGCTTTGGTGAGGTCGATGAAGGCGACGTACAGGGGCATGTTCTGTTCTCTGCATTCTCCTGGAGTTGGCGGATGGAGAATATCATGTCTACCGTCGATCGCTCAGCACGGAAGCTACACTGAGACTCGGGGTAGACACGTTCGGCAAGCTTCTGTAGACGAACGAGAACAACTCGTGCGTAGGCTTTGCCAACAACGCTGAGGAGGGAGATGCCCCTGTAGTTGTTGCAGTCGCTTCTCTCCCCTTTGTTTTTGTAGAGGGTGATGATCTTGGCGTCCCTCATGTCCTGTGGTACGGCACCTTCCTTCCAGCACTGGCAGAGGACGTCATGCAATGGCAGCAGTAGGGCGGTCTTGCAGTGCTTGATCAGGTCGGGGGGGTATGCCGTCGTTGCCGGGTGCCTTGCCAGCGGCCAAGCTATCAATGGCCTTGCTGAGTTTGTCGATGGTTGGCTCGGCGTCAAGTTCGTCCATGGATGGCAGGCAGTCGATGGCATCAAGGGTTGACGATGTCACGGTGTTCTGTCTGGAGTAGAGGTCGGAGTAGTGTTCCACCCATCTCTCCATCTGCTTGTTCCTTTCTGTGATCATCTCCCCAGTGGAGGATTTGAGGGGGGCCGTCTTGCTCTGAGTCGGACCAAGTGCTTTCTTGATGCCATCGTACATACCACGGATGTTCCCTGTTATGGCAGCGGTTTGAATGTCTTGGCTGAGCTGAGTCCAGTACTCGTTGGCACAGCGCCGAGCAGTCTGCTGAACTTTGCTTCTCGTAGCCCTGAGAATCTGGAGATTCTTCTTGTTTGGGTACTTCTTGTACTCAGCAAGTGCTGAGCACTTGGTTTCAATGACGGGTGTCATCTCGGTCAACTTTGCATCAAACCAGTCCTGTGACTTCGAGGTCTTCCTCCCAAAGGTAGCCAAGGCTGTGCGGTGGATGGTGTTTCACAGCTCTTCCCACTTCTGCTTTGCAGATTCTCCTTCTTGTGGTACACCAAGTTCCTTCTCAAAGGTGGAGGCAAACTGCTCAACAAGTTCTGGTTGGGCCATCTTGCTGGTGTCAATCCGTGCCTTTCCAGGCTGTCTAGCATGATGGAATTTCTTCAGCTGCAGCTTGACCTTGCAACACACCAATGAATGGTCTGTGTCGCAATCTGCACTCTGGAACGAACGGGTGATTAGCACGTTCTTCAGTGAGGTGCACCTGGTCAGGATCAAGTCCAGCTGGTGCCAGTGCTTTGAGCGCGGATGTCGCCAGGAAACCTTGTGTTAGGGCTTGGTCTTGAAGAACGAGTTTGTGATGCACAGATAATGATATGTGCAGAACTCGAGCAGCCGCTGTCCGTTGTCGTTCATTCTGCCCACGCCAAATGGTCCAAGACAGGAGGGCCAGGAGTCGTGGTCAGCACCCACTCTGGCATTGAAGTCTCCAAGGAGAATGAGTTGTTCAGAGTTGGGGATGATCCTGACAGTTGTTGCGAGATTCTCGTAGAACTCGTCTTTTTCCTCTGGTGTGGCTGTCAGTGTTGGGGCATACACACTGACGAGGGTGCCTGGGCCTTGAGTGGTGTTCAGGCGGAGGGTGAGGAGTCGTGCAGAGCCATTGCTGCCCGGTTCCACCATCTTCAGCAAGGTGTTCTTCACAGCGAAGCCCACTCCGTGTTCCCTGTGTTCATCACTGCCCTTTCCCTGACAGTAGAATGTGTAGTCCTTCTCTCTCAGTGTGCCTGCGTCAGCCAACCATGTTTCCTGGAGACTGGCGATATCCACTCCCAGTCTCTTCAGCTCATTATTGATGATGGCAGTCTTCCTGGTGTTGTTGATGTCCTTGAGGTTAGCAGTGAGTCCTGTCATCATAGTGCGGACGTTCCAAGTTCCCAGTTTTAGAGTTGGTCTCTTTTGTTTTTTTGTCTTGCCTGGTGCGAAGGTTCTCAGCCTGCTGTTCGGACTTCTCATCCCCATGCACCCAATGAGGAAAGCAAGCTGTGGCGGGACAACACCTTATTGGCTGGGGGCTGCCCAGCTTGAGGCGGGCGGTAGCTGTCCAGTGAGATCCGATGATCCCTCCCACCGTTGGGAACAACCCCTGGCACCGCGCTCTACGCCAATTGAGCGGTGGCTTATAACCGGTAACTGTCATTCCCCGTGTTTTGTCTACGCCAAAGGCGAAGCTGGCATGTCCTCTCCAGTGATCCGGTGTTCTACCTTCCAGCGTTGGGCGTTGGTAGGATTCAAGCCTGGGCAGGAAGATATGGAGGACAAGATGTTGCCCATGCAGCATGTCCCCCCTCTCCACGTCACTGATGAATCCAAAGGAACAGCAGGGCTGCTACAGTTTGGCACCAGCACCGTCGCAGGAGCTGCCAGAACTATGTTGAGCACAACAGAGAACTGTCTTAGGGGCTCCGACTCCGGATTTTTCCTCAGGGTTGACTCCCGAGGCCTTTCCCGTGACCGGGTGTGCCGCAAGGCAGCGGAGGTTTGAAATCAGGGTTTATCTTCCCCTAGATGGGCTACATTCCCAGGTTGACAAGCCACCATCTACCCGAAGCATCTGATTTTAAGGTGCCAGAGATCCACCCTCGCCCCTTCTCCTATTAGTAAAAGCAGTTCCGCCGGGCTTAGAGACTAAACCACACGGGCAGGCTAGGAGTTGGACTTAGTTGTCAGAGGCTTTTCGAGACGCACACCATAAGGAGCATTTTATGAGCACTGGGAGCTTAACCCCAGTGCCGCTCCTGGCTATGACAAACTTGGAACCTTGTATAATGGTAGCAGAGGGAGATTGGTCAAGTGTTTTCTTTGCCTTTTTAGCAAAAACCTTCCAGTTGTCATAAGTAATTCTGAAGCCACACTGAAGCCTTTTAACCCTTTCAGCATGGAGTTCCTGACCCTTCTCTGTGAGTTTTTGGGATCTTTGACTTCTCCATAGTCCCTCTTCATTGTCAGCTTGTGTCTCTATATTTTTCTCAGTCTCTTTTGTAAAGCTTATATCTACAGGTTCAGCCATTTCAATATTTTTTTAAATGTTTGCATGTGTTTAATAACCTTATTAGATTTAGAACTAAACTTATTAAAATTTAAATGTAACCAGTTTAATTAACTGAAACAGCTTGGCTGATAATACTGACTTACTTTACGTTTAGTTATACAAACTGTACCTCAGAATAATATAAAATATCAAACAACCCATTCAAAGTACAAATGAACTTATTTGCCACTGTTAGTGAATTAAGAAAATACTTCACTTGAATTGTCAACAAAAAATATCAGTCGTGGCTATACTGCCTTAGGTATGGCTGTGTTGTGAGACATGTATATGTTGGACACTGCATATGTGATTTAACCTCATGATGAAGGAGAGCCAGCCCCCTGCGGTGCGGAGCCACAGAGCCTGGACCCCCTGCGGAGGACAGGGGACAGAAGACTTCCTGACCACTGAGGCTCGAGAGGAGAGAAGGGGGAGTTATGTAAATAAAAGGCTAATGAATGTGAATAAAGAGACTTTGATATAGATGTGTGATTTCCCCCGCGAGGGAAATGGTTTGATGTGAGAATGTTTAAATGAGAGAACTTTGGTGTGTTCACTCTCTTTGTTCGCTGCTCAGAAATGAGAGCAGACAGTGGAATGGTTACTTGAAATAAACGGAAATTAAAGGCAATTCGGTTTCGTTATTCAAGTCTCCCCACATTGGTGACTGACGACGTTGAGAATGAACGAAGAAATTCTCAGGGTCCCGGACTCACAGCGCTCAGAGCTGGCGAGCGCAGTGGCCGTTAAGCTGCCTGATTTCTGGCAGGATAACCCACGGTCGTGGTTTCTGCAAGCAGAGTCGCAGTTCGCGCTCGCAGGAGTAACGGTGGATGACACTAAGTTCCACCATGTCATCGCTAAACTGGACAACAGCACAGCTCGGTGCGTGCAGAGCTTGGTGGAGCAGCCACCCGCGACCGACAGGTACGGCAAGCTGAAATCCACCCTCATCAAGTTTTTCACCCCCTCGGCTGAAGTGAGGGCGAGGAGGATCCTGTCTTTGCTAGACCAAGGTGGACACAGGCCGAGCGCCCTGATGGAGGAGATGATACAGCTGAGAGGGTTGGACAACGATGATTTCATTTTTCAGTTCATCTTCCTCTCCAACCTCCCGGCGCATGCGAGAAGCACGCTGGCCGGCAAAAAGTGTCACACCCTGGAGGAGTTCCGGGAGCTGGCCCAGGAGGCAGATGGGATCCTGGACGCCTGCGGCGGGCAAGCAACCACAGCGGCGACCCGAGACAGCGGGGAGCCAGAGGCGGCAGAACCAGACTGGCCGACGACGGCGGCAACACGGCCGCGACGAGGTGGAGCCAATAGCCCGGCGGCAGAGGCGCGGACACGACACAGCGGAGGAGAAGATCTCTGCTTCTACCATCGGAGGTTCGCAGAGAAGGCACGCAGGTGTGTGCCGCCCTGCATCTTCAGGAGTTCGGGAAACGGCAAGACCGGGGGTCGCTAGCAGCTTCGACCCTCGGAGAACGCAGCAAGCTGCTCTACATCACGGATGCGCGCTCCGGACGAGAGTTCCTTATCGACACCGGAGCACAAGTGAGCTTCATCACCCCAACATACGCGGACCGGGTGGCTGGACCCCACGGTAGCGGAGCTACAGCGGCAAATGGCTCGAACATCAACACCTACGGGAGAAGGACCTTGCCTTTGTGCTTACATGGCCGCACATATGAATGGACTTTTGTAATAGTGGCGGTGAGTTTCAACATGTTGGGCGCGGATTTTTTGTGTTCGCACAATCTGTTAGTTGATCTTGCTAATAGACGGCTGGTAAATGCACTCTCTTTTTACTCTCTCCCCTGTTCAGCTCGAGTGTCCCCGCCACCAGTACAGACCCACGTCGCTACAGCAGGTGGTAAGTTTCACACACTCCTCACCCAATTTCCAGCGCTCACTGTGCCCACTTTTTCAGCGACGGTCGCGAAGCACGGGGTGAAACACTTTATCCCCACGTCTGGTCCTCCCGTGTTTGCAAAAGCTCGGCGCTTGGATGCAGTTAAGCTCGCCATTGCGCGCGAGGAGTTCGCCAGCCTGGAGAGGCTGGGCATCGTTCGTAGGTCGAAGAGCCCGTGGGCTTCGCCGCTGCACATGGTACCGAAAGCCGATGGCTCCTGGAGACCGTGCGGGGATTACCGCAGGCTAAACAACGCTACGGCGCACGATCGTTATCCCATCCCGCACATTCAGGATTTTTCGGTGCACCTGGCGGGGGCGCGCATTTTTTCAAAGATTGATCTAGTTCGCGGCTATCACCAAGTCCCGGTCCAACCGGAGGACATTCCTAAAACAGCGGTAATAACCCCGTTCGGACTTTTCGAATTTTTACGCATGCCGTTTGGTCTCAAAGGGGCAGCACAAACATTTCAGCGGATGATGGATGCCGTGTTACGCGATCTCCCTTTCGTGTTTGTGTACCTCGATGACATTTTGGTCGCGAGTACTTCAGAGGACGAACACGAAACGCACCTCACAGCAGTTTTTAGGAGGCTGGGAGAGCACGGCTTAATAGTTAACCCAGCCAAGTGCCAGTTCGGCGTCGAGCGGATCGATTTTTTGGGTCACCGCGTCTCCCCGGAGGGAGCGGTTCCGTTACCAGAGAAAGTACGCGCGGTAGCGGATTTTCCCCGTCCACAAACGGTCAAATCACTACAGGAATTCTTGGGGATGGTGAATTTTTATAACCGATTCCTGCCCCACGCAGCTCAAATCATGCAACCGTTATATGCCGCGCTCAAAAAACAAAAACCGACCCAGGCGGTCGAATGGTCCCCGGAGCGGGAGCGCGCGTTCACAGAGGTTAAAAAAGCCTTGGCTGACGCTGCGCTCCTGGCCCACCCAGACCCTGCAGCACGTATCGCGCTGACGACAGACGCTTCAGATTTAGCCATAGGGGCCGTTATTGAGCAACAGGTAGCCGGAGTTTGGCAGCCTTTGGCTTTCTTTAGCAAATCTTTAAGCGCGGCTGAACGAAAATACAGCGCGTTTGACAGAGAACTGTTGGCGCTGCATTTGGCTATTCGTCATTTCCAGTTCTGGCTGGAAGGACGGTGCTTCACCGCTTATGTGGACCACAAGCCGCTCACATACGCCATGGCCAAAATTTCAGATCCGTGGTCCAGCAGGCAGCAGAGGCAGCTGGCCGCAATCTCGGAATTTACCACTGACATTAGGCACGTCGCGGGCAAATTCAATGTAGTAGCGGATTGTCTCTCACGCGCGTTCACGACCCCAACACGCGCAGAGGCAGAACGGGCCACCGTGACCGCGCCGCAGGAGAGCGGCACGGTGGCGCGCGCAGCCCCGGTGCACGTGGGTATAGATTACGCAGCCATGGCAGCGGACCAGGGGGCGGACGCAGACGTGCGCGCGCTCCAGTCTGGACCAACAGGGTTGAGGCTGGAGAGCAAGTGTTTACAAACCGGTATGCCCCCCCTGATCTGCAACATGTCGATGGGGCGCCCGCGTCCGGTGGTTCCGGCCACGTGGCGCCGCCGTGTTTTTGACTCGGTCCACTCACTGGCGCACCCGGGGGTGCGCGCGTCGGTGAAAATAGTGGCGGAAAAGTTTGTTTGGCCGTGCCTGCGCAAGCACGTGAAGGAATGGGCAAAAACCTGCATTTCCTGTCAACGGGCCAAAATTCACAGGCACACAAGAGCCCCGTTAGAACCGTTCCGCATTCCGGCCAGAAGGTTCGACCATGTGCACGTCGACCTTGTGGGCCCCCTACCGGCATCACAGGGGTTCACGTATCTTTTGACAATGGTGGACCGCACCACACGTTGGCCGGAAGTGGTCCCACTTGCGACGACCACGGCCGCGGAGGTGGCTCGCGTTTTTTTAACGGCTTGGGTGGCACGCTTCGGGGTTCCGTCGGACATTACGTCCGATAGAGGACCGCAATTCATCTCTGAGCTGTGGTCAGCGATGGCCAACGGCTTAGGAGCCAAAATTCACCGCACTACGGCTTACCACCCTCAGGCTAATGGTTTATGCGAGCGTTTTCATAGGTCTTTGAAGGCAGCACTCAGAGCGTCGCTCACGGATGCAGATTGGGTGAATAAACTTCCATGGGTTTTATTAGGGTTGCGTTCTGCGCCTAAAGAGGACTTAGACGCCTCCCCAGCGGAGCTGGTATTCGCACAAACTCTGAGGCTGCCGGGCGAGTTTTTACCAGAGCACCCAGAGCCCCCACCTCTCTCTGCTCTGGGACCGTTAGTCGGCACGGGGGCAGACACGCTCCCGGGTCCGGTTCATCACGCTTTTCCATGAGTTTTCGTCCCCAAGGCTTTGAAAAATGCCGATTTCGTTTTTGTCAGGCGCGAAGCCCTTAAAGCAACGCTCAAACCACCTTACGAAGGGCCATTTCGAGTGCTGGAGGCAGGTGATAAGCAATTTGTGCTAGATTTTGGAGACAGAAAAGAGACAGTCAGTATTGACAGACTAAAACCTGCTTTTGTCATGAAGGACGTGTCTGTACCGGTCGCGGTGGCGCCTCGACGAGGCAGGCCCCCGCAGAGGGCAATTAATCACTTTCTCCCTCAGTCAACAGAACCGAAGCAGAAAAGCACCGCAGGCAAGGCGGGGCCAACGCACAGCAGATTCGGCAGACGGCTGAAGCCCAAGCGGCGCACAGACTGAATGTTGGTGTTGATTATTCAGTAGTGAGTAAGGTGCTATTAAATTTTGGGAATTAGTCTGTTCTTCATCGTTTGGGGGGGGTTATATGGCTGTGTTGTGAGACATGTATATGTTGGACACTGCATATGTGATTTAACCTCACGATGAAGGAGAGCCAGCCCCCTGCGGTGCGGAGCCACAGAGCCTGGACCCCCTGCGGAGGACAGGGGACAGAAGACTTCCTGACCACTGAGGCTCGAGAGGAGAGAAGGGGGAGTTATGTAAATAAAAGGCTAATGAATGTGAATAAAGAGACTTTGATATAGATGTGTGATTTCCCCCGCGAGGGAAATGGTTTGATGTGAGAATGTTTAAATGAGAGAACTTTGGTGTGTTCACTCTCTTTGTTCGCTGCTCAGAAATGAGAGCAGACAGTGGAATGGTTACTTGAAATAAACGGAAATTAAAGGCAATTCGGTTTCGTTATTCAAGTCTCCCCACATTAGGCACCTTTAAATCTCAACTGCCCTGTAAACATAGATTTGTAGCAAATGAATGCAGTGAAATCAGAACTATTTCAACTTAGAAACATGCGGAAAATGTTACAATTAATGTGGTTGGGCCTTATGATGCCCTTTAAATGTTGTATTACTTCTTACACCTTACCCCCTTTAAACAGCTTATAAATAAGTAAAGAGGTTAAATAAAGATTTCAACTTAGAAAAATGTACAAAGCACCAGAACACTTAAAACCTTTAGCACTTATAGAGTCCCTTTAAAGCAATTGACAAGGTTGCACCACTTCTTCACATTTAACTTGCTACCTCCGCCAGGCCGAAGGCCAGGAGGAGGTTATGTTTTTGCCGGGGTTTGTCTGTCTGTCTGTCTGTCTGTCTGTCTGTCTGTCTGTTGGTTAGCAAGATAACTCAAAAAGTTCTGGACGGATTTTGATGAAACTTTCAGGCGTTGTTGGAAATGGTACAAGGAAGAACTGATTAAATTTTGGGGATGATACGGATCACCGTCTTGATACAGGTATTTTTAAAAGGATTCTTTAACATTGTCAGATACGGCCATTTTCAACATGTGTGCAGGGGCAATAGAGGGCGCTAGTCGTCGTGTCTGACGAACACAAACTCCGCCTTCTTCAGAGTTTTAGGCACAAAAGCACGCGGAAAACTGTGTTGGGCAGGGCCCGCCAGCGTGCCTGTGTTTGCGCCACGCTGCAAAAGCTGACACGGGCAGCTGTCCGCCGCCGGATTATTTGGCACAAATTCCCCGGCCAGCCATAGGGGCTGCGCAAAAAACAGCTCTCTGCCGGGGAAGCTTCAAATCCACTTTTTTTCCGCAGAGCGCAAACCCAATAAAACCCACGCCAACCTGTCTACCCAATTTGCATCCGTCAAAACAGTGGTGGCCCGGGCCCGCCAGCGTGCCTGTGTTTGCGCTACGCTGCAAAAACTGAGACGGGCAGCTGTCCGCTGCCGGATTATTTGGCAGAAATTCCCCGGCCAGCCATAGGGGCTGCGCAAAAACCAGCTCTCTGTCGGGGAAGATTCAAAAACCTCTTTTTTTCCGTGGAGCGCAAACCAATAAAACCCACGGCAACCTGTCTACGCAATTTGCATCCGTCACTGAAGCCCTGAGTGCTGCTTTCAGTGATCTATGAAAACGTTCGCAGCCTGGGACTTTGCACATGAAGGAGATGGACACAACAGCAACACTTCAGTTTATTACCTCCGCAAAGGAGGTAATGCTTTTACTACTGAACCACTAATCCTATCATTGTGAATCCAATTGCTAGACATATGTTTTCATGGTCAAGGAATCTGAAAACGTACACACAAACACTGTACGGGGGGGAACTGTGGCACTTGGCGGAGGTCTGCGCTCTCCGAGTGCTTTTCTAGTTTTAAATGTATCCACTTGGTTGGCTTCAACCTCCACTGCGACTAGACTGCTTGCTTAGGTTGCCGGTGTATGCACAGTCTTATCTGTGCATGCTAGAGTTCAGAGAAGCCCCAGGAAACTTGCTTGAAGGGTGCTTCACAGGCACACGTAAATCTTCACCACTTCACCTCATGTCGAGCAGGTTGAGTTCTCACTGTAACTCATTCATTCATTCATCTCCTTCCGCTTAATCCTTTTCAGGCCGCGGGGGGGGGGGGGGGGGGGGGGGGCTGGAGCCTATCCCAGCATCTTTGGCCAAGAGGCAGGGTACACCCTGGACAGATTGCCAGTCCATCACAGGGCCAACACAGAGAGACAGACAACCATTCACTCTAACAGTCATACCAAAGGACAATTTAGAATCCCCAGTTTGATGCCAGTTAACCTAACTTGCATGTTTTTGGCATGTGGGAGGAAACCGGAGAAATCCCGGAGTAAACCCACGCAGACACGGGGAGAACATGCAAACTCCACACAGATCACTGCTGGTCGGGGACTGGGATCGAACCCTGGATCCCCCAGCCAAGGGTGAGTTGCTGTGCTGCCGCAGTGCTAGCCACTCCTCCACCGCGCCGCCCTCTCACTGTAACTCCCCTCAGTTAAATCACCGACACAAGGTGTTCTTCTGGTTACTGGTGTTTAATTGCACATTCATGCCATGGCCATCAAACATGCCATGAGAACTGAAGAAAGAAAATACAACATAAAGTAAAAATGATAAATTTTTGAGCTTATCATACAGAATAAACATTTCAGGTATATCACAAACACAGTATTACATGCTTTGTAAACCAACTTAAAGTCTATGCGCATGTAGTGCAGCCAAATTCACAGGAAATCTGTTAAAATTACATTCTTTTACATTAACTTGCTAGCATATTAGCAGTCACATCACTACTTGCAGAAATGGAGAAAAAAAATAGGATATGCATGCCTCATTGGCTGCATTAACTCAAAGGGGGTTAAAACACACATCAAGAGAGTTTCCAGTCTTCAGTAACTCCAACTCTCAAGGCAAAAACGATGCACAATTTAACTTAAAACAACATTCCTTGCAGCTGGTAAGCTCTTTGCTCAGCTCTGCCTCATGGTGGCAACAGAGTGTAACACAAAATAAGGTTCTAACCCAAACACAAAAAAATAGTTCCACCTTCTAAACAGGAACAAAACCATTTTGGATACACTGCTTTTTAACGTTTTCTCATTTTTATGGATTAAAATAAAGAAATAATATTTTATCAAATACAAATTACTCTTCGTTTTTAACACAAATTTATTAAATCAACTTAAAAATGTATCCACCTTATTCCTGGGGGTGCCACTGTAGGAACGATTATGGGCGGAGCCACTGGTTTTGGCTGCACTAGTGTTAAATCAGTCAGTAAGAGTGGAGTAGCAGAAGCATTTAAAATAGCGTTTTAAAAAGTTTTTCAAATTCATTTTAATGTATAGTCCACATATGCGTTTTGCACTCAAGTGGCAGCTAATTTCAGCACTTGTAATTTTTGTATTTTTTGAATGTTTGGACATAGTTCTGGTACTTGTTGCTGGTGTTCGTGGTTGTGCCATAGACTATAAATGGAGGCTTCTTACCAGCAATGTGTAGATCATACACTGAATGAAAAAGGACTGTTGGTGTGATCGGTGGAACAGACACAGGACAGACACAGCACCACCAGATATAATTTCACTTATATGAATGTCACAGATCTGATGTTTATGTGTTATATATGTCACCAGAATGAAGGCTGCATGAAGCAAAATAATAAATAAAAATATAGTAACAATTTGCTTCCTAAGATTTAACGATTTAAGAAAGATATCAAACAATTTTATTTATTTTTTTTTGCATTTGTTGCACTGCCTTGGAACGATATGGACTTCGGCATGCATTAATTTTTAAATTTTCACAAAATATCCACCTTACTCCTAGGCCCCATGATGCCTTGTGTGAATTATGGTAGCAACTTCCGGTACTAGTTTAGAACGTATTGTTGTCACTGAAACAGGACATTTTTCCTTGTTAAAAAACAATGACTTTGGCATCAAAAATGCATGAACACAGCCTTTTGCACCTCAAAAACAGTAATATAATCAAACCACATCCCACGACTATGGAGGGATGAGAAGATGACCTTAAAAAATGGCCAGTAGCTCCGTTAGTTAGCTCCGCTGCTAACATGCTAACTGTAGGATAGGATATTACATATATATCAAATCAAATCAAATCAAATCAAACTTTATTGTCATATTGCTGTACATACAACTGTAGTGCAGGCAAGATGAAATTGTGTTTGTCTCGGCATCCATATAAGAAGCAGCATGATTAAGACACACTCCCACATAGCTCCCACCCCCCCATCCATTCACACATCCCTGAGACATACTTGGGGAAAAAGAATAACTAACTATAATATACAAAATGTCCATAGGTGCAGTAGTGTGTATGTGAGATTCCGGGTCAGCTGTTCAGCATCCTGACAGCTTGTGGGAGGAAGCTGTTGATCAGTCTGGTGGTTCTGCCTCTGATGCTCCGGAATCGTTTACCAGATGGAAGAAGTTCAAAGTGTTTATGCAGAGGGTGAGAACGGTCCTTGACAATGTTCAGTGCCCTGCTCCTACAACGGTTCTGAAAAAGTTCTTTGACAGAGGGGAGGGAGACTCCAATTACCCTCTCCGCCCCCTTGACTATCCTCTGCAGGGCTTTTTTGTCTGACATACTGCAGCTGGAGTACCATGTAGCAATGCAGTACGTCAGAACACTCTCCACCACACCTCTGTAGAAGGTCCTGAGGATGCAGATGGGGAGAGAGGCCTGTTTGAGTTTCCTCAAGAAGTGTAGTCTCTGCTGAGCTCGCTTCCTGATCTCCAAGGAATTCTTGCTCCAGGTCAGGTCCTGCGAGATCTGCACTCCGAGGAACTTGATGTTCTCTACTCTCTCCACTAAACGGCCGCCGATGCTAAGGGGGACGTGCTCAGGCTGTGACCGCCGGAAGTCGATAATCATCTCCTTTGTTTTGTCCACGTTGAGCACCAGATTGTTCTCCCTGCACCAGCCCTCCAGGTCTCTCACTTCTTCCCTGTACATTGATTCCTCATCCCTCTGAATAAGTCCCACCACCGTGGTGTCATCTGCAAACTTAATAATCTGGTTCCCCTCGTGTTTGGATATACAGTCATGTGTTAGAAGTGTAAACAACAGTGGACTGAGTACACAGCCTTGAGGGGTTCCGGTACTCAGCGTGACAGAGTTGGAGATGTTGTTTCCAACCCGGACAGACTGAGGTCTCTCAGTCAGGAAATCCAGGATCCAGAGACATGTGGCGGTGTTCAGACCAAGAAGGAGTAATTTCTCTATCAGTCTCTGGGGAATAATGGTGTTGAATGCTGAACTGAAATCAATGTACAGGAGTCTGGCGTAGGTGTCTTTCTGGTCCAGGTGGGTGATGACAGAGTGTAGGGTGGTGACTATAGCATCCTCCGTGGAGCGGTTTGAACGATATGCAAACTGGAGCGGGTCGTGTGATGCAGGGAGGCAGGCTGTGATGTGTGGTTTGACAAGCCGTTCAAAACACTTCATCACAATTGGTGTAAGTGCAACAGGACGATAGTCATTCAAACATGACACCACTGGTTTCTTTGCCACCGGTACAATGATAGAGGTCTTGAAGCATCTGGGAACGATGGCCTGACTCAGGGAGATGTTATAAATGTCAGTCAGGACATCCGCCAACTCGCTCGCGCAGTCTCGGAGCACACGTCCCGGAATGTTGTCTGGACCTGCAGCTTTGCGTGGGTTGATTCTGGATAGGGTCCTCCGTGTGTCCGCTGTGTTAATGGTAAAAGCTGGTCCGACCGATGGTGGGAGTGGGCCGGCCCTCCCTCTGATTGTCGAGTTTGATGCTTCAAAACGTGCAAAGAAGTCGTTAATCCTGTCTGGAAGCGAAGCGTCGTCATCATCGACCCCCTGCCTAGACTTAAAGCCCGTCAGTGTCCGAACTCCCTGCCACATCTGATTGGTGTTCCTAGTGTCACAGAGGTGTCCCTGGATTTTCTCCGCATAGGCGCGCTTTGCCACCTTAATTCCCTTTGAAAGTGCAGACCTGGCTGAGCGGAGGGCAGTCCTGTCCTTCGCTCTGAACGCTGCATCTCTGGCTTTAAGCAGTGAGCGCACCTCTGCAGTCATCCAGGGCTTATGATTACCCCGCACAGTGATGGTCTTCACTGTAGTGACATCCTCTGTGCACTTCGCGATGTAGCTGGTGACCGAATCAGCATACTCCTCCACATCTGTCCTGTCTTCCTGGGAGGCTGCTATTTTGAAGATCCTCCAGTCTGTGTGATGAAAACAGTCTTGCAGTGCAGAGGTTGCACTCTCTGGCAAAATCCTGATATATATATATATATTATTATGGCGGTGCCCTAGGGTAGGGGGGGTGATGCCTCACCTCTGGGGGGTGGCGTCACCTAGGATATATAAACCTGGTGCGGATGACATTTTGTTTCTTCATTGGTACTCTCAGACTGGTCACTGTGACTCCTGTGTTCTTGGCTCGTGTTAATAATAAAACTATAAAATGTCACCTCGACTCTTCTTCAATTCGAGACAAAACATTTGGCGACGAGGATACACAGAGATGGAGAGGGCTGCTAACACATTCTGTCCATTTCTGGAGGCTCCGGGTGAGCCTTTGGTCCCATGGGCCAGGTGGTATGTGGCCTTCGAAAAATATCATGCAGCGTTGGACCTCGGCAACCTTGACAAACTGTGTGCAAGAGCTATTCTGGTCCACAACCTCAGTATGGAAGGCCAGAGGATCCTGAGCACTTTGGGAGGAAGTGATACATTTGGTGATGTCGTGAGGCTAATGGCGGGCTACTTTCGCACCCCTGAAAACATTATTATGCGGCACATTCAGTCCAGACAGCGGCGCCAGCAACACAGAGAGTCGGTTCAGCAGTTTGTGGCAGACCTTCGGCAGCTGGCGGGTGAGTGCAGGGTTGGTGCACTGGAGAAGGAGATGGTCCACGACCAGTTAGCGGATCATGTGGTCTACTCCTCCGCTAGGGTCCGCCTGCTAACTCACGCTGGTGAGCTATCACTGTTAGCGGCCATGGAGCTAGCGCAGCAGCACTAGGTAGCGGAGAAGATAACAAAGAATCTCGGTGACGCAGAGGCCCTACCCAGGAACGAGAAGCAGTGGTAGGCACTGGCCTTGGCTCCAGACGATGGCAGCGAGGATGAGTACGCAGCCATCGTGAAGATAAGGTCTGCCCCGGGCACACCGAGATGTTACGGCTGCAGATCCAGTAGGCATTGCTACAGGATGGGGGAGTGCGCAGCGAGGGGCAAGCGTTGTGGACGGTGCAGGCTGTCTCACAACTTCGCCAGAGTTTGTCGCAATTCTGAGAAGGAGGACCGAAGACCGGGAGTTGGAGCCCCTGTGAAGAAGGCGCCCACAGTAGTCCACACCGTCTCGCCCAACACAGATAGACATATGCTGTGTAACATTTTGTTGGACGGGGTATCGGTGCCATTAATGGTGGGCACGGGGTCGGCGACCTCCATCTTGAACTTAGCGACTGTTCAGAAGTTTTTCCCCTACTGCACTGTAAGTAAAACAGACATTGGCTGCTACGGATATGGTGACAAACCACTGGACATTGTGGGTTCGGTTTGGCTGTCGGTGAGGTACAGAACGGCCTCTATGTGCACTGCCAAACTCATGGTGTTCCGTAGCGGCAACAATTTAATGGGCTGTGATCTGTTTTACAGGCTCGGGTTCTCCATCGCCTGAGGAGAAGTGGAGGAGTGGTCGGGTGGTGGACTGTGGGACCGGCCATTTTACAAGGGAGACGGCGAGGAGAAGTGGGACTCTGGCTGGCCCAGCCCGAGTGACAAGGGCCGCCGACAGCACCAGAGTACGCTGACACGGGAGGCATTCCGCGCCAGTGTTTGTGATCCTTTAAATGCAGGACTCAAACAGCATGGATTAGCACCCGAGGAGGCAGACGGTTCCAGAGAGCAGGCGCAACGAGGCTCCGGTGGCTGGCCGAGTACCAACATAGAGCAGAGCGCTGCCAGTGCCACTCCAACGCTAGAAATGAAAGAGATTGGGGCAAGACCAGATGGCACGGACCTTGGTTGTGCCCAAAAAGAACATAAAGGACATGGCTCAAGTAAGCTTGGCGGAGCACTGAGGAGCCACAGGGGTGCCAGTTCACGACGCCATAGAAGAAGAAGAAAGCCAGTGAGTGCTCCCCTGGGTGCGGGTGATGACGTACGCCCTAGGGTTGAGCCTCGGCTAGGACGGGTTCGCAGGTCACGGGAGCAGCAGTGTGGACAGAGTGATCTGCGGGTGATTCGGACTGAGAACAATGGTTACCTTGAACTTAATGATGGGTCGAGACAGCACCCGAACAAGCTGCGGCGATCAGGTAGAAAGGAATGCCATTGCAGCCCGTCTCCGGTTACAAAAATGCGGAGACGCTCTGGGAGTGGGCCACCGGACTGACCCTCCAGAGGGGGGCCTACGGGAGACCCGGGTTAGGGATTAATATTTAAGCTTACGGTGTGTCTACTGTAATATATTTGATGTGTGTTTATTGAAACTGGTAGTTATAGAAAAATAAAACAAAATGAAAGATATAACAAAAGAAATGTAAAAGGTAACATTTGTCTTCTTCCGCTTAATCCTTTTCGGGTCGCGGGGGGGCTGGAGCCTATCCCGGCGTCTTTGGGCGAGAGGCAGGGTACACCCTGGACAGATCGCCAGTCCATCACAGGGCCAACACAGAGAGACAGACAACCATTCACTTTCACAGTCATACCTAAGGACAATTTAGAATCCCCAGTTTAATGCCAATTAACCTAACTTGCATGTTTTTGGCATGTGGGAGGAAACCGGAGAAATCCCTGAGTAAACCCACGCAGACACGAGGAGAACATGCAAACTCCACACAGATCACTGTTGGTCGGGGGCTGGGATGGAACCCAGGATCCCCCAGCCAAGGGTGAGTTGCTGTGCTGCCACAGTGCTAACCACTCCGCCAGCGCGCTGCCCATAGGTATGGGTCAATGTCTCCACCGCAATAAAGTCGGCTGCATTTTGTTAAAATATGTTGGACATATTCAAATTTACCTCAGAGCAGATGTAGAGTCTAGTCAGAGCCACAAAGAACCACAACACCGTACTTGGGCATTTTAAATTTGGGGTAAAACGTCAGATCTGTGGCATTCATACAAGTGAAAACATACCTGGCTCTTGTCTTGGTGTCTGTCCTGTATCTGTACCACCAATCGCATGAACAATCCTTTAGTTTTCAGTGCATGATCAACTCATTGCTGTTGAAGCCACAGATTTAGCTGTGCTTACCTGTGAGGAGCCTCACACCACGAACAGCTTCAAATACCGGAACTACGCAAAAACATTCAAAAATACAAAAATTACAAGTGCTGAAATTAGCTGCCACTTGAGTGCAAAACACGTATGTGGACTATACATTAAAATGAATTTGAAAAACTTTTAAAAATGCTATTTTAAATGCTTCTGCTACTCCACTCTTACGGACTGATTTAAGACTAGGTTAGCCGAAACCAGAAGTTCCGCCCATAATCGTTCCTACAGCGGCACCCCCAGGAATAAGGTGGATACGTCAATAAAATTCTGAACAACTGTCAGAAAATGTCTGTATGTGTTAAGTTAAATAACAAGCATTTATGGCATGACAGTAGCATGAGTATTTTAATTTGGGGTAAAACGAACGGCTGCAGCTGTCTGTATATACCATGACAGCCAAGCACGGTGTTGTGGCGTACGTCTCCTCTAAGGTAAATTTGATTATGTCCAACATATTTTAACAAAATGCAGCCAACTTTATTGCGGTGGAGACATTGATATATCTCAGAGCTTTTATTTGTTTACAGCATTAGCATCTTAGCAGCAACGCTAACAAACAGAGCTACTGTCTGCGAGGCCACTTTTTAAGGTCATGTTTCCATCCCTTGATAGTCATGGGAAGTGGTATGATTATATTACTGTTTTTGAGGTGCAAAAGGTCATGTTTCCACATTTTTGATGCCAAAGTCATTGTTTTTAACAAGGAAAAGTGTCCTGTTTCAGTAACAACCATACGTTCTAAACTAACTGCTAACTAACTAACCTGCACTTATATAGCGCTTTTCTAGTCACAAAGACCACTCAAAGCGCTTTCATTAATACTAACCCTCTATTCTAAGGGCCTATAGGAAACAGATATCTAGGGACAATTTAGAACAGCCAATTAACCTAACATGCATGTTTTTGGCATGTGGGAGGAAACCGGAGAAATCCCGCTACCATAATTCACGCAAGACATCATGGAGCCTAGGAATAAGGTGGATAGCTGGTTCTGCTGGAAGCTACAACTTGTCTACCAAACGCAGGTTCATCAGGATGTAAACACATCCAACATGGCGCTGCCTCAATAGTAAACTTTTTCTAATATCTTGAAAACAGAGCAGCAAAAAGGGATTCTGAAAACATTTGAGGTGAGAAATATATTGTTTAGTTGTGGAATCTGTTTTTATTTGACACATACATCTGCTTCTTTAAAAGGTTTTTGCTAAAAAAAAAAACTGTCATGAATTGGCCCCTCCAGGGTGGAAAGACAGACCCAGGCGCTGAACTGCAGTAGTGACATTTATTAACAAAAAATCCAAAACTGTGCGGACAATACAAAAAATGCAAACAAGAATGGCTTACTGAAAGAGGCACTCCAGAGCAGGATTAGGTCTAGAGGAGATGAGGAACAACATGGAGGGGTAAAGTCCAAACAATTCCAAACAATACATAACAATGCAATGCTGCAGCAGTGAAACAGTGAACTAGCAGTCCTTAAATACCTGGACAAACAAATGAGCAGCAGGTGTGGGCTGAGCAGGCAGGTAACCTAATTACCCAACTGCTCACAGCTGGGAAACAGACTGAGCAGCAAGTGGGGATGTCTGAGAGTGGAGGGCACATAAGTGTAAGTAAACCAAAATATATTACAAAAACTGACAACATAATACTAACAGACATACAAAACTCAGAAATTAATTGAGTCTGAGCTCAGAGGGAATATTTGTGCCCTCCCCACCCAGGGGTGGATTCCAGACACCCCCAGGCAACACCAAAAAGGACCCCCCCCCCCCCCAAGAGTACAGCAAAAAACTACCTCGGGTGGGAGGTGGGGGAAAACAGGATAGGAGGGAACTTAAGTCTGGAGCCTGCTCAGGACCCGCACCCACGCTACACCAGGCCCCTGGGCCCCCTAGACCAAAGAACTCAGCTGTTTGGGGGGGCTGGGAAAGTCCCAGGTCAGGCAAATAGCGAGGTGGAATGAGTCGGGTGGCCTGCTGGGGATTATGGGCCACCCAACCCAGCAGCTCAGTCTATCGGGCGGCCAGCCTGAGTTCTTTAGCCACCAGGACTGGAGGGGTGACCCAGGAGGTGGCTCCCCCACAGGGAGGCCCAAAGAGGGGATGAAGGGCCGACGGGGGAACACCACGACAGTATCTGGTGGCGGGGGAGGACCTATGACGGCGTCTGACAGTGGCGGGGAAACCCTGACGGTGTCAGGTAGAGGACGAGAGGCCTCAATGCCCTCGATGGTCCTGGGCTGGAAGATGGTTCCACCCGTGGAGGCTCCAGGCTGGAGCATTGCAGCGCCCGCGGTGGCTCTGGGCTGGAGCATTTGCAGCACCTGTGGTGGCTCCGGGCTGGAGCATTGCTGAACTCACGGTGGCTCCGTGCTGGAGCTCTGCAGTACCCGCGGTGGACCCGGGCTGGGCCAACGCTGCACCCTCGGTGGAACCAGACTTGGCCAACGCTGCACCCTTGGTGGGACCCGGGCTGGGGCGTAGTGCCCATGAAGGGCCCAAACTGGAGTGCAGCACCCATGTTGGATTTATACAGGGGCGCAGCACCCACGAGGGTCCCCGGTTGGGATGCAGCACCCATGGAGACTCGGACTGCAGAGGAGGAACCCACACGACAGCCTTGGGCAGAGGGGAGGCTGCACCCACGGCGGTCCCAGGCTGGGATGCGGTGACCTCAGCAGGGGTAGCTGGACCCATGATGTCCTCCGCTGGAGAGCTGGACCCACAGAGACATCTAGCAAAGCTGGATCTTCCCCGGCGACCCTGGAAGAAGGCTCAGAACAAATAAGCACAGGTACAGGATCACCGGCAGCGGTGGAGCCCAGCAAGGTAAGCTCAGGCACAGCTGATGGCTGCGTCTGGCTCTCCTCACCAAGAGGCAGACAAGACCTCTCCAAAACAGATATGAGGAAGACAAAGGAGCGCACTTGACTGAGCTCGAGCTCCACCGCCGTCCAGGACTCCATTGATCCAGACAATGGTGCACCAGGCTCGGTCTTCTGAAGGTCCAGCTCAGGTTCTAACTCTGCTGCAGCGGCCTCCGCAGCAGGCATGATGGTGGTTGCAGTCTCTGTCTCCCCAGACCAAGGAGCCCACGCTGGTGGCTCATCCGGCGTGGCAGCTGGGGATCGGCTCCGTGCTGGCACTGGAATCGGATCCTCCAGGGCCACAGGCTCCTCCACCATCCGGCGGTTCAGTCCAGGGACCAGCGGACACTCAGGGACAAACAGAGGAGACACGAAGAGGGCAGGTGAGGAATTACAGCATTTACTGCAGCAGGTGGGGAGAGCTCAGGGGACTGCATTTCCTGAGCCTCTCTACCAGGAATCAGGCAAGGCATTTCATCATAAAGTGAAATAGAATGAAATGTAACTTGCCTGTTTTCCCAGTGTTTGATGTTGTCTGCTGCAGCAGGTGGAATGTCATCCCTTTCCGTGGCTATGGTGAATATGGGCCCCCCCCGAAGATTGCGGAGGAGCTGCCTCTGTAGTCACGGAGATGAGCGGAGCTGGGGGAAAAATGGATGACCTCTCAGCAGCAGGAGAGCACATCGAGAAAACGGGAGTTGCAGCAGCAATGGAAGAAGAGGAGGCTGACAGGACAGAAGGCAAAGGAGGAGAAGAGAGAAGGACTGCTGCGGGAATTGTCGGGCTCGATGTCGGGGAAGTGGCTGCTGAAGAGGCAGGAGGATTCCTCCGGCGGTCCGGAGCGGGATGACGTTGTCGTTGTGGAGTGAATGGAACAGGAACGGGTGCCAGAAGCTGTTGCGGAGTGGAGATGACAGAGACCTGGGAGCGCCTCCCCTTCGGCGTGTGCCCAGGCTTCTCCGGAGAATTTTTCACCATCCTGCTGTTCTCGCATTGCAGGGCAGCCACCAGAGAAATCCTCTCTTTTCCCTCAGCGTGCTCCATAAGCTGAGGGCATCGGCGAGCCACTGCCTCTGCGAGTCTCAGACACCATAATGCATCCTCCAAGGTGGAATATATGCATGCCGTGGAGATTAGCCCATCTATCTCCATCAGAGCTTGGCACTACTCCCACCCAAGACGCATTGGGTAGCCCTGTCCACCTGCTGAATCCATATCGCTCCAACAAGCAAGTGAGTGAAAAAGAAAAAAACACAAAAGGACAAAAAATGCACCACTACAGCAGCTGGGTCTGATTATGGCTGCAGCATTCTGTCATGAATTGGCCGCTCCGGGGCAGAAAGACAGACCCAGGCGTTGAACTGCAGTAGTGACATTTATTAAAATTGGTGGATTTCAAACTTTCAGTTTGGATGCGGTTACTCTTTCTCTTAATAGCTCTGTGAGGAACCTTCGAATTATTTTTGATCAAGATCTGTCTTTCAATTCACATATTAAATTTGTTTCTAAGACTGCCTCGTATCATTTGCGTAATATTGCCAAGATTAGGAGCATCTTGTCTCAGAGTGATGCTGAGAAACTGATCCACGCTTTTGTTAGCTCTAGATTAGATTATTGTAATTCTTTATTATCAGGTTGTCCTAAAACATCTTTAAAAAGTCTTCAGCTGATCCAAAATGCTGCAGCAAGAGTTTTAACAGATACTAGAAAGAGAGATCATATCTCTCCAGTTCTGGCTGTTACGACCCGAGCGTCGATCTTGTCCACGCTTGGGCCATGTATCTTCTCTGCCGGCCTTGACAGCTGTGGATTACATTCTGGCTCCACCGGGCTGTTACTGTGACAGCGCTCCGTGGGGTTTCTGGCTGTCAAGGTCGATCAGCTGTTTGGCATCACGGCTCGTTAGTGGCCGGCCTTATTAGCGGGCGCTGACAGCAGGTTGATGCTTGAGTATCGTCAAACATTCCTGGTCCTCGTCTGTGTCAGGTTCGTGTTTATATTCTTGTTCATGTTCATGGTTAAGGTCGTAGTGGCTGGGGTTAGCCCTACGATCCCTTGTATTCTGTAGTGTGTGTTTTGCCCTCAGTGGCTCACAGCTTTGTGTTCTCATCTTGCCTTTGTTAAAATAAAACACCTTTGCAAAACTCACTGGCGAGGGACACCTCATGACAGTATACTCCAGCCAAGATGTCTAAATGGAGACGCCACACCGAGACGCCGTCCCGGTGAGTTTTTGCTTATTGGACGATTGTTCTTCCCTGTTTGGGTAACTGCGTGCTGGGAGAATGCCGTCGCGGAGGGGCCACGCTCGGAGTCGGGACTACGAGCTGGCGGAGGCTTTGGAATACGTGGACGAAACGCTCATTGCTGCCTCCCTCCTCGACTACCACAGCGACGTACGCTGGTACCTGGACTGTGCTGAGGATGTCCTAAATCATCTCCCCCGCTACGCCGACCACCCCTGAAGTCGGCGCGAGGAGGGATGACATCGCCGCACAGCGTGAAATACTCCGTATGGTGGAGGGGGACTACGGTCGGAAGCAGAGGAGGAGGCATCCTCGCTCCCCGCTTTGGGATCCCATTCCTGTCTTCGATCTAGTCCAGGAGTTTGCACCATCTGGGGGCCGTCGAAGGTGTCGGCACCAGGGCCAAGGCAAACCTCAGCAGAATCCCTGGCTGGACCCGCTGCCGGCGAAGCCCTTCAGCGGATCTCTGAGAGCGGCCCCTCCTCGTCCTTCCAGGGGGCCCTCTGTCGCCACCCAGCGGGGAGAAGGAGGAACAATGTCCCCTACAGCAGGCATCATCCTCCCTCCGGCAGAAAGGCAAGTGCAAGTTCGTTCTTTACACCATAATTGTAACCTGCCTTGTCTGACTCCTGGGGGTGGAGTTCGGGGTTCGCAGCCCCCCGAGCTCCTGCCACCTGCTGTAGTTGTGATAACCAAACCTGCTGCCTCTGTGTCTCCCTCTGCTGAGTGGTCCGCGACGCCAGGTCTACGTCGTGGGGTGAGGAGGAGGCCTGCAGTGCTGGAAATCCTGGATCCGGCCCTGCAGCCACGTCGTGGACAGAGGAGAAGAGCAGACTGCGGCCCGGAACCTGTGCCGACGATGAAGCGTCCCCGGGTCTCCTCGCCGGAGCGGTCCGAGCCAGTGGGTCGAGGGTCCCCTGCCTCCACGCCATACGGGTCATCGGTGTGGACATCAGTGCGAGAGGAACCTCAGGCTGCAGAAACCATCTTGCCAACTGCGGAGCCCGACGCAGCTGAGTTGGAACCTGCGCACGAACTTCTTCGCCCTGAGCCTGGATCGACGGAGTCCTGGACGGCAACAGAACCTGAGTGCAGGCAAGTGCTCCCTCTTGTGTCTCTGTCCCCTGTTTTGGAGCATTTTTGCCTGCCTCTCGGGGAGGCGAGTGAGGGGCAGCCGC
The DNA here is from genome assembly GCA_020510985.1 of Pholidichthys leucotaenia. Taxonomy (NCBI): domain Eukaryota; kingdom Metazoa; phylum Chordata; class Actinopteri; order Cichliformes; family Pholidichthyidae; genus Pholidichthys; species Pholidichthys leucotaenia. Next base: position 303,954,529 of record CM035843.1, read on the forward strand.
CTGCTGGGCCCGAGCTCGTCTCGCTGGGTTCTGTTGCTGCCGGTGATACTGATCCCGGTTCTTCTGTGTGTTCTGAGCTTCCTTGCAGTGTCACCGGCGCGGAGCCAGTCGGGGTCGCTGAGTTGGAGGTTCCAGGTTCGGGGGTGGAGGTCGTCAGCAGTGCTGCACCAACCCAGTCGGGGTCCTTCGTGGAGGCTGCTGTGGCCCAATTGGGGTCCGACGTGGGTGCGCCCGAGACCCAATCGGGGTCCATCGTGGGAGCTGCTTTGGCCCAATCGGGGTCCGACGTGGGTGCGCCCGAGGCCCAATCGGGGTCCACCGCAGGTACTGTTCTGGCCCAATCGGGGTCCGAGGTGGGTGCAGCCGGGACCCAATCGCAGCGCTGGTGTGGTCCAAGGACGGTGGAGGAGCTGCACACCCTTCGCCGCCATCCTTGCCTTAATTCCCCTCTTCTGAGTCATCGCCCCTGCTCATCTTCACCGGGTGCCGTGGGGGTTCTGCTACGCTTGCCCCAGCTCTCCCAAGTTTTGTCCTCGCCAGGGGAGCCACTGCGGGTCGTTTTCCCCCGGTACTGGTGGCTGAGGGACGCAGGTCGGCCGCCCGAGGAACTGTTTCGCCGGTTCAGCACCTCGGGTCAGCCGTCCAATTTGTCATGTGTATTACTGGGCGACCTGGTTCGGCCACCTGAGGAACTGTTTCGCCGGTTCAGCGCCTCGGGTCGGCCACCTGACATGTTGTGTGTTTTTCTGGGCGACCTGGTTCGGCCACCAGAGGAGTGGACTTTCCGGGCCTGGGACTATGATAAGCCGCCCGGTCATGTTCCGCCTCCCATGACCACCCGCCGGCTGTTGGACGCGGGGAGACTGCCTGAACTGTTCCTGAGGTGCTTGGTCTCCGCCACTCAGCATGAACTGTTGGGGGGGGGGGGGGTAGAGGTCATTTCTTTGTGGTAGGCTGATCCAGTATTTGTTCTGTTTTTCTTGCTATCATGTGTTTTGTTTCTTGTATGGTTATTTGTGTATTTTGGGGAATTTGTGATTTATATTCTGCAGCTGCCGCATGTGTCCTATGGGTATTTGATTTGTGCATATGGGAATGCAGTATTTTTGTCATTGTGCCTGGTATAGTTGTTTTTTTTTCTCCTCTTTTTCTGCCTTGTTTTGATCGTGTTTTTGCTCTAGTGGGTGTATTTTTTTTTTTTTTGTTATCATGTCTCTGCTATGGCGTTTCATGTGCTTTTGTTTTTTTTTCTGGTTGTCTGTGCCCTGTTGTGTCTTGCAGTTGCCTCATTTGTCCTGTGTATTTGCTTTGGGTATATTGTGGAGAATGTGGAAATGACGAGGCTGAGTTTATCTCACAAGTCAGGTTTATTCCATTCTCCAACATCATCAAAAACAGAAAAAGAGAAAGAAACTCCCCAGACATTCGTCCTTTTATACCCCAGGACATCAAAGCACACAGTCACATTGTATTTAATCCCCAAGTCACAATGCGTCTTCTTCCAGGTCTTATCACCTCCACCTAAAGTCCTTGGTGGCCAGGAAATTCCCCAAGGCCATCTCTTTGCATACAAAAGACCACATTTCACATCCTCCTGTTATCTCCTAGGAGGCTCAGTCCTTTTGTTCATCTGAGACGTGAAGCATACAGTAAGCATACAGTGAATACATATGAAGCATATGAAACCCACATATGTGTGCCACATGACCCCCCCCAAACGTCTAAGATGGGACAACGTAATAACAGTCTGCATGTCATGATAAAATCACACACATCAGTCCACATGCTGCTTGGGCCTCAGTCTTCTCCTGTATCTGCTGTAAGCGGGCTTTACCGCCTCCGCGGCGCCCTCCTGCTGGGGAGCTGCTGTCTGAGGATGAGAACTGTTAGTCAATCCCTGTGGGAGCTCTGGGGAATGCTCCCTAGGGTGTCTGCAACGCCAAGGAGCCCTGACCAACTGCACACCTTCGTCAGCCACCACAAAAGCAGGTTTGAGCCTGTTTATGCCAATCATCTCTTTTCTGCCCCCCAAATCAAGCAAAAAGTGCTTATCCCCTGTTTCCAGCACTCTAAATGGTCCATCATAAGGTGGTCGTAACGTTGGGCGATGGGCATCGTGTCTGACAAAAACAACCTCTGCATTTTTTAAAGTCTTAGGCACAAAAACGCGTGGAAAACTGTGGTGAATGGGGCCAGGCAGCGTGCTCGATTCCGTGCTACTCTGTAACCGCTGAGCTGGGGAGCACTCTGGCGCAGGATTATCTGGGAGAAACTCCCCGGGCAGCCGAAGTGGCTGTGCGAAAACTAGCTCAGCCGGGGAGGCTTCTAAATCCTCTTTAGGTGCAGAACGCAACCCCAATAAAACCCATGGTAGCCTGTCCACCCAATTTGCATCCATAAGCGACGCTCTGAGGGCCGTCTTCGATGACCTGTGAAAACGTTCGCATAACCCGTTTGCCTGCGGATTGTACGCTGTCGTGCGGTGGATCGTTGCCCCCAGGCTGCGGGCCATCGCTGACCAAAGTTCGGAAACAAATTGAGGGCCTCTGTCGGACGTAATGTCCGACGGGACTCCAAAACGCGCTACCCATGCCGTTAAAAACGCGCGCGCCACCTCCTCGGCTGTGGTTGACGACAGTGGGACCACTTCCGGCCAGCGTGTGGTGCGGTCAACCATTGTCAGAAGATGTGTGCACCCCTGTGAGGGCGGGAGGGGGCCTACGAGGTCCATGTGAACATGATCAAACCTCTTAGCCGGGATGTGAAACGGCTCCAAGGGAGCTCTCGTGTGTCTGTGCACCTTGGCTCGTTGACAAGCCATGCAGGCTGCCGCCCACTCTCTAACTTGTTTGCGCAGGCTCGGCCATACAAATTTCTCTCCCACCATTTTGACCGAAGCGCGCACTCCCGGGTGCGCCAGAGAATGGATTGAGTCAAAAACGCGGCGGCGCCACGCGGCCGGTACCACAGGACGCGGTCGCCCAGTGGAGACATCACAGATTAGGGGGGGCATGCCGTCTTGCAGCACCCTGTTCTCCAGCCTTAACCCTGTTGGTCCAGACTGGAGTGCGCGCACGTCCGCGTCGCTAACCTGATCCACGGCCATGGCTGCATAATCTATCCCTACGCGGACTGGGGCCGCGCGCACTTCTGCGCCGCTAACCCGATCCGCGGCCATGGCTGCAAAATCTACCCCCACGCGGGCTGGAGCCGCCACAGCGCGCGAGAGGTAGTCTGCCACTACATTAAGTTTACCCGCCACATGCTGGATATCGGTAGTAAACTCTGAGATCGCGGCCAGCTGTCTCTGCTGCCGGCCCGACCACGGTTCTGAAACCTTGGCCATCGCGAAAGTCAGCGGCTTGTGGTCAACAAACGCGGTGAAATGGCGTCCCTCCAGCCAGAACTGGAAGTGGCGAATGGCCAAGTGGAGAGCTAACAACTCCCTGTCGAATGCGCTGTATTTTCATTCACTATCGCGCAAGGTCCTGCTGAAAAAGGCGAGCAGTTGCCAAGCCCCGGCTACATACTGCTCCACGACCGCCCCTATGGCCACATCTGACGCGTCAGTAGTGAGCGCTATGCGGGCCGTTGGGACTGGATGTGCTAACAACGCAGCGTTTGCCAGGGCTGTTTTGACTTCCGAGAATGCGCGCTCTCGCTCCGGAGACCATTCGATTTTATTTGTGGGTTTTTGTTTTTTTAGTGCAGCATACAATGGTTGCATGAGCTGTGCTGTGCGGGGGAGGAAACGGTTATAAAAATTCACCATTCCCAAAAACTCCTGTAACGCTTTGACCATTTGTGGCTGGGGAAAATTTGTTACTGTGCGCACTTTGTCAGGCAGAGGAACCGCTCCTTCTGGAGAGACGCGATGCCCCAAAAAATCAATCAGCGTCACCCCGAACTGACACTTCGCTGGGTTGATTATTAACCCGTGCTCTCCCAACCTCCGGAAAACTGCCGTGAGGCGGTTTTCGTGTTCGTCTTCGGACGCGCTGGCTACCAATATGTCGTCCAGGTAGACAAACACGAAGGGGAGATCGCGCAACACCGCGTCCATCATGCGTTGGAACGTCTGCGCCGCGCCTTTAAGCCCAAGCGGCATGCGCAAAAACTCGAATAGCCCGAACGGAGTTATTACCGCTGTTTTGGGTATGTCCTCAGCGCGCACTGGGACCTGGTGGTAACCGCGTACCAAGTCTATCTTAGAAAAAATGTACGCCCCCACCAAATGAACGGAAAAATCTTGGATATGCGGGATTGGGTAGCGGTCGTGCACTGTAGCGTTGTTCAACCTGCGGAAATCTCCGCAAGGTCGCCACGAGCCGTCAGCTTTAGGGACCATGTGAAGCGGGGAAGCCCGTGGGCTTTTCGAACGCCTGATGATGCCCAACTTTTCCAGGTTGGCGAACTCCTTGCGCGCTATGGACAGTTTAGCTGCATCCAAGCACCGAGCTTTTGCAAAAACGGGCAGTCCGGTGGTAGTAATAAAATGTTCCACTCCGTGTTTAGCGACAGCTGTTGAAAATGTGGGAACCGTAAGTGCTGGGAACTGAGTGAGTAGTGTGTGGAACTTACCGCTTGCCGTTGCGACGTTGGCTTGTGCTGTGGGCGAGGTCACTCGGGCTGCACAGGGAATAGAATAAAAAGAAAGTGCATTAACCAGGCGCCTATTAGCAAGATCACCCAACAAACCATGTGAGCACAGAAAATCAGCCCCCAACATATTGAAGCTCACTGCAGCTATAACAAAAGTCCACTCAAATATACGGCCGTGTAGGGACAGAAGCAGAGTCCTCTCACCAAAGGTCTTAATCCTCGAGCCGTTCGCTGCTGACGCTCCGTGACTTCCGGGACCCGCCAGCCGGTCAGCATAGGTAGGCATGATGAAACTCACTTGGGAGCCTGTGTCCACGAGGAAATGCCTCCCCGAACGCACATCCATCAAGTAGAGCAGCTTGTTCTCTTCCCCTAGGGCCGCGGCTGCTACCGACCCCCGGTCTTGGCGTTTCCCGAGCCCTTGAACTGGCACGGTGGTATGCATTTGCGTGCCCTCTCTGCAAAGCGGCGATGGTAGAAACAAAGGTCGTCTCCTCCGCGATCCTTGGCCCTCGCCGCCGCCGTTGTCGGTGGGTCTGCTACCGCCGCCTCTGGCCCCCTGCCATCTCCGGCCGTCGTGCCGAGCTCCATCGCTGCCGCAATCTGTTTGCTGGCGTTGAGAATCTGTTGTGCCTCCTGGGCCAGCGCGCGGAAGTCCCGCTGAGCCAACAACAGTGAACTGGCAAGGATCGCTCTCGTGGCCGACGGTAGGGTTCTCAGGAAAATGTGGGTGAAGAGGAAGTCGTCGCCGTCTGAGCCCCTCAACCTCAGCATGTCCTCCATCAGGTCGACGGGCGTGCTATCTCCCAAGTCGTTCAGAGCCAGGAGCCTCTCCGCTCTCTCCTGGACTGAGGGAGTGAAACGCTGGATGAGTGCAGCCTTCAACCCGCCGTATTTGTCGTCGGCCGGTGGGCGCTCCAAAAGGCTCTGCACATGTCGAGCCGTGCGGTTGTCGAGCTTGGCAATAACATGGTAGAATTTCGTGTCATCTACCATTATCCCCTGGAGGGCGAACTGTGCTTCAACCAAGTGGAACCAGGAGCACGGGTTGTCTTGCCAGAAGTCTGGTAGCTTGACTGTGGCTGCGTTCGCCTGGCTGGCTCCTGACGAGTCCGGCTCGGGGGAATTTCTTTCGCTCATGATACGTCTTAGGGTCACCAGTGTGGAGAATGTGGAAATGACGAGGCTGAGTTTATCTCACAAGTCAGGTTTATTCCATTCTCCAACATCATCAAAAACAGAAAAAGAGAAAGAAACCCCCCAGACATTCGTCCTTTTATACACCAGGACATCAAAGCACACAGTCACATTGTATTTAATCCCCAAGTCACAATGCGCCTTCTTCCAGGTCTTATCACCTCCACCTAAAGTCCTTGGTGGCCAGGAAATTCCCCAAGGCCATCTCTTTGCATACAAAAGACCACATTTCACATCCTCCTGTTATCTCCTAGGAGGCTCAGTCCTTTTGTTCATCTGAGACGTGAAGCATACAGTAAGCATACAGTGAATACATATGAAGCATATGAAACCCACATATGTGTGCCACAATATGTTTTTTTTTTATCATCGTGTTTTGTATAGTTGTTTTTTTGTTTGTTTGTTTTTTTGCCTTAGTGAATGTTGTATCTTCTGTTGTCCTGTCTGTGCTGTTTCTCGGCTTTTGTTTCTCTCCCGCCGGGCCTGCCCCCATCCACCCACCCTGGAGGGGGTGGGGGGGCATGGATGACTATGGGCGTTCTCAACACCAGTCCATAGGTGGCTTATATAGGTCATAAATTAGGCTGTACATACAAAATTTACAAGTTAATTAAAATTACAAATACATTACAAACTAGAAAAGCACTCGGAGAGCGCAGAACTCCGCCAAGCGCCACAGTTCCTCCCATACAGTGTTTGTGTGTACGTTTTCCGATTCCTTGACCATGAAAACGTATGACTAGCAATTGGATTCACAATGATAGGATTAGTGGTTCAGTAGTTATTGACGAAAATGGCATTTTCCGTAATGGCGGTTTAGCGCCACAGTTCCCCCCATACAGTGTTTGTGTGTACGTTTTCAGATTCCTTGACCATGAAAACATATGACAAGCAATTGGATTGACAATGATAGGATTAGTGGTTTAGTAGTTATTCACGAAAATGGCATTTTGCGTAATGGCGGTTTTCTTGTGGACGGTGATCCAGATCACCACCAAAATCTAATCATCTGTAGGATACCCCATTTCTGACAATCTGTGAAAATTTCATGAAAATCCGTCCATAACTTTTTGAGTTATCTTGCTAACAAACAGACAGACAGACAGACAAACCAACGCCGATGAAAACATAAGATAAGATAAGATAAGCCTTTATTAGTCCCACAACGGGGAAATTCCAGGATTGCAACAGCACAGGGATAGCAACACTCAGAGCAACAATCAGAAGGCAAGAAAAAAAACAAGCAAGCAAGAGCAGCTAATATACATATGTACATATTACTATAAAATATATATATACACACACACAGACACACGGTGCAGAGCATTGTAGCTGGATGGAATAAACATATGAATATATGAACACACAGTGCAGAGCATTGTAGCTAGATGGAATAAATATGTAAATATATAAACACCCACAGTATGGAGCATTGCAGCTAGGTGGAATAAATATGCAAGTATATAAACACACACAGTGCGGAGCAATGTAGCTAGATGGAATAATATGTAGATATATAAAACACAGTGCGGAGCATTGTAGCTAGATGGAATAAATGTATAGATATATAAATATAAACACACCCAGTGCTGAGCATTGTAGCTAGATGGAATAAATATGTAAATATATAAACACACACAGTGCAGAGCATTGTTGCTAGATGGGATGAAACAGCATAACCGTCTACTTAGTTATCCTACATGGTATGATTATGTGCCCATACATATTCTCACTCTCCATAGCGACCGGTATGTTCCTAGTTGTATGCCGGAGAGGACCATTGTGTAAGTCTATTGCATCTTTTGCATTCAAAAAACTATTAGTTTGTTACGTCTTTTTGCTATCTCTGCGAGCAGCCCTGCTTAGGTTGTACAGTCTGACAGCCGTTGGTAGGAAGGACCTACGAAACCTCTCGGTTGTGCACCTGGGATGATGTAGTCTGCTGCTAAATGAGCTCCTCAGTGCATCCAGTATGTCCTGCATAGGGTGGAACTCGGACTCCAGCAGAGATGACAGTTTAGCCACCGTCCTTCTCTCTCCTATCTCCTCCATCGGGTCAAGGCGCTGCCCCAGGACAGAGCTAGCTTTCTTAATCAGTTTGTTCAGTCTCTTCCTATCGGCTGCAGTAATGCCACTGCCCCAGCAGACCACTCCAAAAGTGATGGCTGATGCCACCACCGTGTCATAGAATGACTTCAGCAGCGCCCCTTGTACACCAAAAGACCTGACCTCCTTGGCGGAGGTAATTATAAATAGAGCAAGAGATCCATGATCACAACAAACATAATAATTCAGACTAGATATGTACACATTGCTGGTGGGATTTTAGCCAATCTTTAACACCTCTGTTGAAGGGGTTGGCATTTGTCTCCAATTTTAAGTGAGTTGGCAGAGAGTTCCATAAGTTTGCCCCTTTTATGGAGAAAGCAGACTGACCAAATGAAGTTCTAGACATGGTGACAATGCAGTCACCGTTGATGGAAGCTCGTGTGCATGCTCTGCTAGAGCTCGAGCGTCTAGCCACCAAACCAGAGAAAGGAGGTGAAACAAGATTGTATAGACATTTAAAAACCAGTCTGATATTACAGAAGATAATAAAATTTTCAAAAGTGAGAAGATTGTGCTTGGCTAAAATACCACAGTGATGTCACCGCATTGGTTTGCAGTCCAAGATTTTTATAGCCTGTTTATATATTGCAGTTATGGGTTTTAGTGTAATTTGAGATGTTTGTGACCAAGATGTGATACAGTATGACAGATGTGAAAGAATCATCACGTGCATATATGTATGAGCAGTTCTGAATGACAAATCCCTTCTAATGAGACGGAAGCAATTTAAATTGGGTTTGACCTTCTTACAAATGTAATGCACCTGCTTGTCGAATCGCAGGTTCCTGTCTAGAATGATCCCTAAGTACTTGACCTCATTCACTTCAGTAAGCACCTCATTTCCAATTTTAACATCAAAAACATCATTCATGGGCCTGTTTCTAATAGAGATACACATAGCAACAGTTTTTTTGACATTCAAGGTTAAATGCGACAACACAAGCCATTTAGAGATGTTCTGTAAAACCTGGGTCAGGTGCTCAGCTGCCATGCTAGCTGTTTTGGCAGACAGCTAGATTACGGTGTCATCAGCGTACATCTGGCAGTTGGCACCTGAGCAACTATCGGGCAAGTCGTTGATGTATACTGTGAACAACAATGGCCATAGTATAGATCCTTGTGGTACTCCCATGTTATTTGTGAGCAGCCCAGATTTCTCCCCATTGACCTTGACACATTGTTCTCTCCCCTCCAGGTATGACTTAAACCACTGTATTGCCTCAGTTGAAATCTTGAGGTCTTTTAACTTTGACTATAGGATAGTGTGGTTTACCGTGTCAAAGGCCTTTTTTAGATCCAGAAACACGGTCCCCACAACATGCCCCTTAACCAATAAAGCCTTGACCTTCTCAATAAAATAACAGTTAGCTGTTTCTGTGGAATACTTAGGTCTAAACCCAAATTGTTGTGAATAAAGTAATTGGTTGGACTCTAAATGTTCTATCAATTGATCAGCAACAATCTTCTCCAAAATTTTTGAGACTACGGGCAATATGGCAATAGGCCTGTAGTTGCTTGCTAAGTCCTTGTCTCCCGACTTATAGACCGGGGTAATTACTGCTGTCTTCCAATTCTCTGGAAAGGTATTTGTCCTTATTGACAAGTTAACTAAATGAGTAATAGGCTCCAACAGACTATTCTGGTGTTTCTTAATTAAAGCAGCATTTAAGTTGTCAACATCCTTTGCCATAGAATTATTCATTTTCCCAATAATCTCTTTAACTGCATCACTGGATACCTCATTAATGCGAAAACTATTGTGAACATTAACATGTTCCTTAGAGGATAACTCAGGTGGTCTAAAATAACTTGCCAATTTATGAAGGGATTCAGTGAAAAAACAGTTGAAGACATTGGCCATGGACTTATTACTATCAGTGAGGTTATCATCTACCTTGAGACTACTTATTTTTGAATGCTTTTGTTTACTCGAATTTGTTAATCTATTAATGTGTTGCCAGAGTTTAGAACTGCTCCCATTGGCCTCCTCAATTAGTCTAAGGAAGTAATTAGTCTTAGCTTTCCGAAGCTCAGACACCACTTTGTTCCTTAGACTAGCGAAAATGAAATGGTCAGTAACCATTGCTGTAACATCGGGGCTGTGATAAGGGGCGGGGATTCTCCCGGCATGCTTTGCGCCACAGGGGATTCAAAGACTGTTATTATTCTTGTGTTCTAAGCATTATTGTTGTGGCATTATAACTGCGTTATAAGACCGGTTGTGATAGTGTTGTTTTCCCTGTTTGTGATAGATCATGTGTCTACGTCACCCTGAGTGAGATGAGTGTCTGTGTGAATGACCTCCCCTCTGTTCCGTGTAATGAGTGAGTGATGAAATAAATGCCTACTATGTCCTAAATCCTCTCTCATTATTATATGAGCCCTTGAAATGTCACACTGGTGTCAGTTCTTGAAAGATGGAAGCAAGGATCAAGGCAAAGATTCAGTAGTTTGAGCAGCTCATCGCTCAGATGGAGATGAACAGCAGAGCTGACACGCCAGGTCCCAGAGCTGTTCGCCGTGATGGAAGGGGAAGCGGACCAGATGGAGCAAGCGGGCCTCGTTTTCTGCCTTTTTCAAGGTGGATGGGTAGCGCCAATGGGGGAACTAAGAGCCAGCGATTCCACTGCGACCGAGGGTAGTGATCAACAGGGAGGCGACCATCCCACCGACCCGCAAACCGGTCAAGCTTCCCCATTTTGGTGGTGAAATTCTGCTGGACGACTATCTGGTCCAGGTTGAACTAGCCGCTGTGCTGAATGGCTGGACACCTAAAGAGACAGCTGTGCAGGTCATGCTGGCTCTGGAAGGTGGAGCTCTCTGCACGCTGTCTGATCTCTGGCCTGAGGAACGTCACAACTGGCCAGCGCAACAAGGAGTGCTCCGGAGGCGGTTCAGGAGGGTGATCCAATTGCTGATCACGCCTGGGAACAGCTGGCCAGCCGCCGGCAAGGCAACCGAGAGAGCCTGGGAGCCTATGCAGCAGATGTACAGCTGCTGACACAGCATGGGTACCCGGATTTTGAGCCGGAGGCGGTGGAGAAGCTCACCCTATAGAACTTCATTCGAGGGCTTTGCCCAGCCTGGCTCCAAGAACAGGTCCGGATTCATACCGCAGAAGCTGAGTGGGTGAGGCCAATGATGGATTATGCAGCTGATGTGTCATTGCCAAGGCAGAGAGCTTTCCAGGCCACAGCTGCGAGCGAGGATGAGGAGGAACTGCACCAGACTACAGCTGCGTGGCCGGCGAGAGTACGATGACGGCGGCGTGAGGAGGGATGCTTCCGCTGCAGGGAACCAGGACACATCACGCATTAACTGCCCTGCACCCACCCCGTGACAACCAGCCTCTTCACCGGCTTTAACCCTAGAGCGAGGTGGCACAGACGGGGACCTGCCGTCTCCCACAGACATTTTCCCTGATGGATGGCTGGGCTGACTTGGACACTCACTAGGGCTGTACCTGCAGTGCAGCCTGGACAGCACACCAATCCGGGCCCTGATCGACACCGGTTCTACCATCTCCCTGGTCCGACCCGGGGTGTTACCCGGTACAGATGAACTTGGACCGCAAGGGTGGGAACCCACCAGGTGCTGTGTCACCACAGCCACAGGTGTGCGTGCCAGACTGGGAGGGCAACAAGTCCTTGTGGTGGGAGTGGCCGGTCAGGTCAGAACACACACCACCCGTTCTGGCTGGCTGACATCCAAGACCCCTGCATCATTGGACTAGACCTGCTCGCAGCATGGGGCACAAAGATCGACACCGCCAGCTCTTCTCTCCTTCTGGGGGATCATGCCATCACGCTCTGTGGCAAGAGCCAGACGGGAAACCAGGGGACCCGCGCGATCAAAGGGGCAGTGCTGTCAGCACAGGCCAAGGATTGTGACCCAGTGGTCTCACGGGCTCTCCAGACCGCTATGGCCTGGAATAGCGCAGCGGCTCACAGCTCTTCCTCAGATCATCGGGCAGCAATCCCCAGCAATGATGTCACAGAGGCCCTCGGCGTACAGCAGCTTTGAAGTGAGCAGGATTGAGATCCTGTCATCTCCCGGGTCTGGCAGTGGCTGGACATGGACCAGTGGCCCGCCTGGAAGGCTGTGTCTGCACTGGACCCAGAGACCAAGGCCCTACATTCCCAGTGGTCCAACCTCTGCTGTCTTGAAGGGATTGTCTATCAGCGGTGGCAGTCTCCAGCTGAGCAGCTTCATGTCTGGCAGCTGCTGGTCCTCAGACGGCTCTGCCCCAGCGTGCTCCAGTTGGCCCACAGTTCGGTGGGGGCAGGCAACTTTGGGGTAAAGAAGACTCTGCAGCGTCTTCAAACCTGGTTCTACTAGCCGGGGTGTCATCAGGACGTGAAACTCCATGTCCACCGCTGTGACAACTGCACGGCTCAGAAAGGGCTGACTCAGCAATCCCATGCTCCCTTGCAGCATTATAAGGTGGACGGCAAACCGGGTTGCCAACTGCCAATCAAATCTAGAAGATGAAGAAGAAGTTGATCATTTCTGTATTATAAAGCCTTAAGGGGTCCAGATTGAGACAGGCAGAGACCAAGTCAAGCCAAACACCTCTGTGTACATCTTGATCTGGAATTGGTCTCGTCTGTAGAGGAGCTTGGAATAACGAGGCGATGTGACTTATAAACCAAAGGTTATTATCAGCTTCGCTCCTCTAACAAGTCTCATCTCAGTGCAGAAGCAGAAGTAGAATAGAGGAAGAACACATTCAGCTCTACATACTTATACCTACACATAACAAAAGACATGCATATAAAGCTGACATCCCGCATTATCTTAATCCCCCTCCTTTGTCTTCGTATCCCTCCACCTGGCCCTGGGAGGTCAGGGCGATCGATCTGGTCTCCGCCGCAGCGCCTCGGATGCTCTTTGATCTCCGCTGACGGTTGAGACCTCTTTGTCCTGTTCTGAGGTGTGAAGTCGCTTTACATTTGTAATCACCAAACATTCTCACATGCTTATACATATGTAGGTTATGGGATATATGATTAATATAGACCACATCGTCTTGGTTTTGACCCCTTGAAATTTTGGTCTTAGCTTTATCTTGATCGCTCTGGTTTTGGTCTGGTCTCGGTGTGGTCCTGACAATGGAAATCCTTTTATTTATTTATTTGACTGATAGGAAATATTCTAACAATTTGAGATACTTGAATTCACATTTTAATATTAATAGAAATCCCGTTATCATGTTAAAAACAACATAGCCTTGAAAAATTTCATGTAACTTATAAGGGACATAAATTACACCAATGTTTACTTTTGAAATTCAATTGATGAAATAAATGAATGAAACATCCATCCATCCATCTTCTTCCTCTTAATCCTTTTCGGGTTGCGGGGGGGCTGGAGCCTATCCCAGCATCTTTGGGCGAGAGGCAGGGTACACCCTGGACAGACGATATTCTTATAGTTTTTGATGCACCGTCATTTTGTCCCTTCCCGGTCTCCTTAGTGACTGCATGCTGATCACATGACCAGACTGGGCTGCGGTTGTCAAACAAACACCAAACAGTAGCTCGTCTCTTCTTCTTGAACATATTTGTAAGTACATACCATTCATGCCAACAAGCCGTCTAGTGCTACTTTTTTGGTAAGTTAGTAGTCGGATAATTTTGTGTTTTATACAACGAATCACGAAAACGATGCCCAAAAGACTGGAACCTGCTGCTAGCATAGACATGCTAACTCTGTGTTCATATCGGCTAAATTTAGCTAATAGCTGCTAATTGTATTGACAGTATAACTCATTCTGTGAATTGGCCTCACATGCAGCTAAATAGACATCTAGACAGGTTAATGTTTAGGTAAATATGAAGGCTGACTATTGTCTAACTTTAACATACATACTGGTTTTTTTTAAAAAAAATCTTTGCATGGTATGAGTCAATTTTGACCCATCCAAAGAAACCCATGTGCTTAATTGCAAATATTGAACTACAGATGCTGCACTTATAAATGCCCTGACGTTTCAGATGGCAAGGATAATTATATTCTACGCCTTATATTACTCATTGTTGGTGAAAAATTCATACCTCTTTTAACTAAGGCTTGGAAAACACAGCAGAAACAATGAACTGAGAGTATTTTTTTAATTAAACTGAAAAAAACAACATTTTGGGAATTGTAGGGTTTATTATATATTAACAACATCCTTACTGCTTTATCATAGAAATCCACATACTGTGAGTGTTAATTATGAGTGTTAATTCAACAGTAACCCAAGTTTCAAATTCCACAAACAAAACAAAAATTTGCTGGCCATGATGACAGTTGCAAACTAGTCTATGCATTCAAAGCAGTGGTGGGAAGACAGGCAGTTCTCATGTCTGTGGCAAGGTTCCCCATTATGTCACTAAAGGCCCATAAAAATATGCACAAGTTGTCATGTGGAATTTCACAGTTTCAGTATTCCCTAACCCCCCCCCCCCCCTTTATTGATGCGACCCATAACAATTAACTAAAACCCATAACAAATATATTTGAACATGGACAGATTTGGTGGACCAAATTTGTGGCACCTGTACAAAATGATAGGTGCCATTTGTATTGCTATTAAATGTGAGCTATACCATATTTAAGGTCAATATGTAGCAGAAAAGCGTAACGTTGCCTCGGTTTTACTGTCTCTTAGATACTTATTTGACTTGTAAGTCATTAAATGAGCAGACCAGACCGTTGTAAATTTGGAGCTTTAAATTTAATTCATGAAGTTGTTTTTATACCACTAGAACCCAAACTGCTGTAAATAAGCAGGAATAAGTAGAAAACAAATGTGGTCCATGTTTTAGTTGCAGAGAAGTCACACTCTTACCCTTTATTATGCAGGTGACCAAACATAGTTTCATTTTACATAACAAATTGAGTATATGTTAAAGTAACTGATGGTTTTATAATTCATTCTACATTTTAATTAGGATTTGGTTTGTTAGATAAATGAGTCTAATCAGATTTTTTTCTCCTATTCACTGGTGTGGGATTTTATTTTTCCAGGCATCATGGACCTATTGTGGGGTAGGTCTCACACCCCATGACATGTGGAGGGAAGCAGGATTGCACTACATAGCTCCTGTTTGTCACCAGCAGAGCTGCCTGCAGTCATGGCTTCCAGCTACTTGCCTCCCTTCGAGGGCACAGGGGAAGTGAAGGAGGGTTTTCTTTGCCCACTGTGTCTCAAGGACCTTCAATCATTCTACCAACTGCAAGACCACTATGAAGAGGAGCATTCAGGAGATGATCGACATGTGAGGGGACAACTCAAAAGTAGGTACACGGCAGGTGCTCAGATCACAACATCAGCTGTTTTATTCATACCATGTTCTAAAGATACTAAAGGTACTTTGGACTATTTTGTGTAGTGGCTCCCAAACACTTTGCAAAGAATTTAATATTGGTGTGTCATGAGTTTGTGTGGCAATATATTAATTTGTGGAGTGTATAGGTGCCATCCATCCATCCATCTTCTTCCGCTTAATCCTTTTTGGGTCACGGGAGCCTTTCCCAGCATCTTTGGGCGAGAGGCAGGGTACACCCTGGACAGATCGCCTGTCCATCCCAGGGCCAACACAGAGAGACAGACAACCATTCACTCTCACAGTCATACCTAAGGACGATTTAGAATCCCCAGTTTGATGCCAATTAACCTAATTTGCATGTTTTTGGCATGTGGGAGGAAACCGGAGAAATCCCGGAGTAAACCCACGCAGACACGGGGAGAACATGCAAACTCCACACAGATCACTGTTGGTCAGGGGCTGGGATCGAACCCTGGATCCCCCGGCCAAGGGTGAGTTGCTGTGCTGCCGCAGTGCTAACCACTCCGCCACCGCGCTGCCCATATGTATAGGTGCATCTCAATAAATTAAAATGTCATTGCACAGTTGATTTATTTCAGTAATTCAATTCCAAAAATGAAACTCATATATTATATATGCATATATTCATTACACACAGAGTGATATATTTCAAGTGCTTCCTTTAATTTTGATAGTTATGATTTATAGCTCATGAAAACCCCAAATTCAGTTCATGTGGGAGGAATCTGGAGTACCCAGAGAAAACCCACGCAGACACGGTGAGAAAATGCAAACTCCACACAGAAGGGTCACCAAGGGTCAGGTGGGTCGGATCGAACTCACAACCTTCTGGCTGTGCTGCCACAGTGCTAACCACTGCTCCACTGAGCTGCCCTATAAGCCTTAACCATCAAAATTTAAAGAAATAAACACTTGAAATATATCACTCTATGTGTAATAAGATAGATGTACTTTATTGATCCCAAACTGGGAAATTACAGCAGAATTACTTAAATAATTCAACTTTTCAGTGACATTCTTATTTATTGAGATGCACCTGTCTATCTGCACACATTATCATTTTACATCTAGCTCTGCATGTCTACGCCATCTCTCCTATATTAGTTATTGCTCATTTGCACACCATGGGGTCACCATAGCCAACCAAATTGCATTATATTACTATTTTTTTTAATCCTTATTTTTAATATTCTTGTTGTCTTTGTACAATGTTTTGGAAAAAAAACCTTCCAATTCCTTTTTTTATTTTTTGGTCTGGCAAATACAGCAAAATTGACAGTAAAGTGACTCTTACTTCGTACGCAGTAATAAAAAATTGTAGGGATGCAGTTCTAGGGATTCTATGTTGGCAGATAGTCTATACGAATGGCCTCATTTGTTTTTGTTTTCATTTATTCTATTTTCATTTCAAAGGATATTATTTTATTAATTTATGTATAATATATAAATATACTATAAAAAATAAACGAAATACTTCAAAATAGTTCAGTCCTAAATGTTTTCTAAATTTGCAGCTGTGGTTTACCTGTTTGTTTCAGGGCAAAATCAAAGCCTCAATGAGGGGTCACCAGAAAAATATTGGTCATTGCTGATATCTTATTAGCCAATAGCTGATATCAGTCAGTAATATATGACTTTGTGAATACTGGCCGATACTGAGATTCAGCCGATGTCCATCCCTTATAAATTTTAGACATATCAAAAGGAACACTAAGATGATGACAGTTACAGTGTAATTATTAGTGCTTGTGTGTTGGGAGAATCTGAATGAAGCTAACATTCTACTAACCAAGCAGAATCAGGCTCCGCTGTCATGATTGTCCTGATATCACTTTGTGTATTTGCTTTTTTGCATAAAAGTGTGGCTTACCCTTTTTGTGTTAATAAAAGTTAAAAACCACCAGCTCAGTGTAAAGAGATTATTGATAATATTGTGAGTATAGCTGTATGGGGACTGCGGAAGAGATTAATGGCACCATAAAATGTCGACATATGCTGGAAGCTTCTCTTGTGATATGAAGGTAAATTAATTTGGTGATGATGTCATGCGGGCATTTGACTATAATTTGATGTATGCTTTGGTTTGCGTGAGATGTTCCCTAATATAATGGTAATAAACGTTAAAATTAGTGTGTGCTCTTTTGAACTGTGTGTATATTATGGGAGCGTATTCTGCTTCCCGTTTGTGCACGTTTCTTTCAGCATATTAGTTTTGTTCTCTTTGTTTGCATTCAGATTTGGTTCAGAAGGCAAAGAAAGCCAAAGATAAACTCCTAAAGAGGGATGGAGAAGACAGGCCAGATACCAGCAGTTATGAGTCCTTCTATTATGGTGGCGTGGACCCATATATGTGGGAGCCTCAAGAGCTGGGTGAGAATGAAGCGTTTGATTAAAAAAAACTACTTATATTCCATTTGTGTTTTGATAGCAGCGGCATCAGTGCTGCTAGAAGAGTTTATTTTTGGGACACACTAGTCAGTCTCCCGCTTTGATTTTGTAGGAGCAACCAGAAGTCATCTGGACCTGTTTAAAAAACACCGGGCAGCACGGATAGATCATTATGTCATTGAGGTCAACAAGATCATCATCAGACTGGAGAAAGTGAGCTTACAACAGCAAAACATTCCAACTATATTTTTCCTCTTGGGGTTGTTAAAGTGGACTTATGATGAAAATTTCACCTTTTGCACATCAGTTTGGGTATCTGGAGTGGGTACTAAAGGAAAAACAGAAAAAAACCCACAACGCTGTCACTTTGTTAGGGCCAGCCTTTGTCTCAGTAGCTCTTTAAATGAGCGACAAAGGCCAGCCTGTCTGCTGCACTGGACATCATCTCCACAGAGAGAGGGCGATAGGTTAGCCTGCCTAGCATTAGCAGAGTTAGCCAGTCGCTCATTCAGGATTGTTCTGTGCCTTTTGTACACCAGGGAGCGGTCATATCCTTTGAGCCACTCACACCCCATGTCCCCCATAATCCTGAGCTAGCAGTTAACCAGCTAACATTAGCCTCAAAATGGCGCCTGCCCCACCTCAACCAAACGTCTCACAGTGACAGAAGAGGCAGGGTGGGTTGAACTGGTGCGCCAGTGCATTTATAGAAACATGCACTGAAATGAGTCAGTTTGAAGAAGCATAGCTAAAAAGGGATTGAAAATGGTGATGAAATTATTAAACGGTGATTTATTTAGACCAAAGCATGTAACAGACATGTTATTAAGCCCTCTGGAAACTGTGTCGCCATGAGGAAAATTTGCACTATGCATTATACTGTATGTCCTCTTTAAAATTGAGTTTGAAAAAGGGCTTAACCTATTAAATACAAAAATATTTGTTTTCAGTTGACATCGTTTGACAGAGCCAACTCTGATGCTGCTAAAATCAGAGGTTTGTGTTTTTATTATAATTTGCAATCCATTCATTGGAGGTAAATGACATTCATAGTTAATGGGTATTCCTCTTCTTTTGTAGCCATTGAGAAGTCTGTGGTGTCTTGGGTAAATGACTCCGATGTTCCGTTCTGTCCCGACTGCGGGAACAAGTTCAACATCCGTAACAGGCGGCACCACTGTCGTCTCTGTGGGTCCATCATGTGCAGGAAGTGCATGGAATTTGTCCCATTACCATTAGCCCGTACGTATAAACAAATCCTCGGAAATTTGCCTGACTTCAGAGGTCTTGCTGCTTGTGTTTTGATGCTGTGTTTTTATTCTAACAGAGAAGCTGATTAATGGCACTCGAGAAGCTCTGTGTGCACCAGGAAGCCCCAGTCAGTCCCAGTCTCCTCCAGGCGGAGGTGGCAGCAGTGGGATGGGTTCCAGGAGAGGCAGTATCAGCAGCCTGAGCAGTGTCACCTCCATGCTAGAGGAAAAGGACGATGAGAAGATCCGCTGCTGCTACCACTGCATGGACACACTGCTGAAGAGGCAGCAGAAGTTGGAAGAGAAGGATCACGTGCCAGATATAGTGAAACTTTATGAGGTTGGTTTCTTATTGACTCTCATTCTGTGCTGCTATGATTGCAGTTGATTCTGGTTTCTTTTCAAGCTCCCAGGCTTACTCCGTCGTATCCTTCCTGTTAGTCAGTGCCTTTCTTTTGAAGTTTCCTGTTGTTTACTCCCAATGAATTTGTTTTCCTGTTAGAGGCTGAGGCTGTGCATGGAGAAAGTGGATGAAAAAGCTCCAGAGTATATTCGCATGGCTGAGTCACTAAAGTGAGCCCTCTTTTGAAAGTACTAATTAAAAAAAACAAAAATCTTACAGCACTGTGCAAAAGTCTTGAACCAAAGCTGAAATTTCCTCCATCGTCCGTCTGTCCACATCTCACAAGAATCGCTAGTCACCAAACCCACACACAACGATCCTCAGGTTGTGCTCAAGGTTAGGTTCAAAGGTCAGGAGATCTGAGTATTGTCGGACTGATTATTGACGGTCTGGTTTTAAGTAGCCTTCAGGAAGAGTTCTTCTCAAATCACAATCCAAAGCTCTTCTTTGGGTGTTGAATGCCCGTCAGGTGTTTGCTCTATTTTCTGATCTCTTAAGGACATGACTTTCAGTTGCTGTTCAACTGCTGTGGTTTTTTTTAAGGCATGACGCTACTACTTTAGTCCTCTGCCTGTGGAGTTTCCTCATATTGTCTGAGAAAATAGGGCAGCTTGGTGGCACAGTGGTTAACACTGTGACAGCAGAGTTTTGGTTTTTTTTTGTCTTATGTCCTGATTGGTGGAGCCCTGAGTACTTTTATCGTGTTTATAGTCAGCTTCATGTGTGTCTGTGTTTGTGTTCATGTTGAATGTAATTGCGTTTTGTAAATATGTGTCTAAAAGGATGTCCCGACTGCAAAACAAATCTACCTACGGGTACAAATAAAGTAACCTGAACCTAACCTGAACAGTAAGAAGGTCATGGGTTCAATCCCACCCCTGACCATCAGTGACCCTTCTGTGGAGTTTGCATGTTCTCCCCATGTCTGCGTGGGTTTACCCTGGGTACTCTGGTTTCCTCCCACAGGCCAAAAACACGCAGGTTAGGTTAACTGGAGACTCTAAAAGTGGCCCTAGGTGTGAATGGTGAAGGGATTGGCGCCGCACCATGGCTGCATCCATGCAGATGCCCTGAATTTCCCTCTGAGATTAATAAAAGTATACAAAAAAAATGGTTAGGTACAAGGACTGGACTGAAAATTAGGTAAAAAAGCAGCGAATGTCTAAAGAAAAACTCCAGGAGAACTATTAGTCAAGACCACTTAAAAAATATAAGAAAGTCCAGCTGCTTGGAAGCAAAATATCAGGAAATAACAGAAGTCTTCAAGCTTTTGCACAATACTGTATGTGTTATTTATCTATTTATTTTGCTTACTGTGAGCTTTATTCTTACAGTGCCGGAGAAACCACTTATAATCTTGACACAGCTGGTGGGTTGAGGCTGGAAGTCCAAAAGTACTATGAACTAATTGATGCTCTAAGGTACGTGATAGTTACGACTCCCAGCTTTGAAGTTAAACAGGACTGTGTTGTGATGTTTGTCAAATGTTCAGGTAATCTGAAAATTGAGTGATTTTTCTCTGCAGTAAGAGGATTTTAACACTGGGCCTTAAAGACGACGTCCAACCACATCCAAAGGCGCTCCAGCTTCAAAGGATGATCCGCTATTCAGCTACACTGTTTGTTCAGGTGAGGCCAAGTCCAGACGGAATGAAGATGAGGTCTCTGTCTGAGGTCAGGAACCAGCTGTAGGAATGACGTCACGTTAGATTTGATTGCATTCTGTAACAACAACCGGCCAGAAAACCAACATCCAACAGTGTTTTCAGGCAAAGTTAACCAACATTTGGCAGATCTAACCCAGACTTAAATGGAATTTTAACTCTTCCATTTTTTTAACTTATAATTTACACTTCAAATAAGGTTTTTTCTGTTTCATTGAAGGAGCTGGGGGAATTGTCCTGCTCTAGCCACTTAGCTAGTCCTCGTTTATTAGCCACTGCTAGCAAGATGCAGTGTGCAGTAATTTACTCATAAAGACACCGTAGTGACATGTTCAGAGGTGGAAGTTAGGCAGTACTGTGTATGACCATCAGAAAGAGACATATAAACCAGAAGTACTAATAAATACACGTTACATTACTGTCAATGGCTTGCCTGACCGCACAAGCTGAAAAACCATCTTCACAGCACAGACGGAGTGGAGGGACACGCTCCTAAACCAGACTTCTGGTAGGAAATGGAACGCAGGGTCAGACTGTGAAGACAGTGACTGAATCTTTTCTTTCTTTCAAAGGTCTTTTTATTATTATTAATTGAAGTATCAATACAATACAAAGTATTAGAAATTTTCATTTTTGTTTCAACCAAACAGTAAAAAACTAGAACTTAAAGCCAACAAATGTAAATGCTTCAAAGCACAAAAACCTTTAAATAAACAATAAAAAAAAAAAAAAAAAAATACAAAGAAAAATTGTGTGTGTGAAGTAGGGGTGGGGTAAAGGGGATATGAGCTACTCAGAAACTATAATCGTGGGTCGTTCAAAGAAATCAAGAAACGGGCGCCATAATTTATAGAATTTGTTTTCAGAGCCACAGACTGTATATCTGATTTTTTCTAAATCCAAACAGGACATTATATCTTTTATCCACTGTAAATGTGAAGGGGGCGAAGAGTCTTTCCACTTCAGTAATACAGCACGTCTGGCCAATAATAAAGAAAATTTGAATACTTTTAATTTGGAACTTGGCAAGACAAGTTCTGGAGCCACACCAAAAATGGCGCATAATGGATCAGGTTTAATTTGATATTGCAGGACTTCAGACATAGTAATAAAAACAGAATGCCAAAAATTCATCAATGCAGGGCAGGACCAATACATGTGAAGCAAAGTGCCAGGAGCGCTACCACACTTTTCACAAGTTGGGTCTATATCCGAGTAAATACGTGCTAACTTAACCTTGGACAGGTGCATCCGGTGTACAATCTTAAATTGAATAAGAGCGTGACGAGCACACATTGATACAGTGTGAACCTGGCCAAGAATAGAGTCCCACAGTTCATCAGTAAAAGTAAAATTAAGATCTTGTTCCCAGTTCAATTTGATAGCGGCCAGAGAAGAAGATTGTAAATTTGAAATTAAATTATATAAAACTGACATTACCCCCTTAGAAGTTGGTTTAACTAATAAAAAATCATCTAGAGGATTATCAGAAGGTTTTTGAGGGAATTGTTTTGTCATGGTTTGCACATAATGTCTGACCTGGAGGAAGCGGAAAAAATGTGTAGAAGTGATGTCGAATTTGGTGGAAAGTTGAGAAAAACTTGCAAATTGACCATCAAAATATAAATCCGCAAAAGATTTTAAACCTTTTCTGTGCCATATATGAAATGCACTATCAATAGTTGATGGGGTAAATAAATGATTTGCAGCAATTGGACTTCTAATGGAGAAAAACTGAAGACCAAAATTTTTCCTGAATTGAGACCAAATTCTAAGAGACTGACGAACTACTTTATTATTACCCAGTGTAGACAAAGCAAGGGGAAGTGGTGAACCTAAAATTGCCGGTAGGGAAGTTTGATTGTCCACATGTGACTCCATAAGGATCCAAATAGGTGATTTGGGTTCCAGATAAAAATGTTTCCAATATAACATGCACCTGATATTTGCTGCCCAGTAGTAAAATTGAAAGTTAGGCAGAGCCATGCCACCTACTGATTTGGGTCTTTGAAGAAAAACTTTCCTCAATCTCGGATGTTTACCATTCCAAATAAATGAGGTAATCAGAGAGTCCAAAGACTTAAAAAAGGATTTAGGAATAAAAATGGGGAGACATTGAAACAAATATAAAAACTTTGGAAGTAACATCATTTTTACAGAATTGATTCTGCCAATTAAAGACAAGGATAATGGGGACCATTTGGAAAGTATTAACTTGCACTGGTCAAGTAAGGGGAGAAAATTATTTTTAAACAAGTAATTAAATTGTTTAGTGACACATATCCCAAGATAATTAAAATGATCAATAACAACCTTGAAAGGAAAATTTTCAAAATCCTGAACTTGAATCTTTTCATTAATCAGAAACAGTTCACTCTTATTAAGATTAATTTTATAACCAGAAAACCTACTAAAACTATCCAAAATATTAAGTATAGCGGGTAATGAAGTAAGTGGGTTGGAGAGAAATAATAAAAGATCATCAGCATAGAGTGAAACCCTATGCTCAATGCCACCCCTACGAATGCCTAGAAAGTCCCGGCTCCCACGGATTGCAATAGCTAACGGCTCAACTGCCAAGGCAAAGAGCAACGGGCTCAAAGGACAGCCTTGCCTCGTACCACGGTAAAGTCTAAAATAGTCAGAATAGCGACAATTAGTTAACACTGAAGCTAAAGGACTAGCATAGAGAAGTTTAATCCAGGAACAGAAGGAAGGACCAAAACCGAACCTCTCCAAAGTAAAAAACAAATACTCCCACTCAACCCTATCGAATGCCTTTTCAGCGTCCAAACTAATAAGACATTCAGGTATGTTGTGGTGAGGAGTATAAATAATATTAAACAACCGCCGCAAGTTAAAAAAAGAATGGCGATTTTTAATGAAACCGGTTTGGTCCTGTGAAATTATAAAAGGAAGAATCTTTTCCAACCTTGAAGCTAACAACTTTGACAAAATTTTAACATCGGTATTTAACAAGGAAATAGGCCTGTAAGAAGCACAATCAACAGGATCCTTATCCTTTTTAAGCAACACAGTGATACAGGCCTGATAGCATGAAGGAGGAAGTGTACCAGAGTCAAGCGACTCTGTAAAAACTTGACAAAGGAAAGGGGCGAGGTCATCAGAGAATTTTTTGAAAAAATCAGCGGAAAACCCATCAGGTCCTGGAGATTTTCCTGATTACATGGATGATATTGCCAGCTGAATTTCTTCTTTTGTGATGGGAGCTTCTAGAATTTGCCGAGATTCTGAAGAAATCGAAGGAATATCAATAGAATCAAAAAAAATTTCCAAATCCTTTAAGTTTGTTGTATATTCTGAGGTATATAATTTGGAATAAAATGACCTGAAAATATCATTAATCGCTTGTTGGTCAGATGTCACCTCTCCTTTATCTGTCCTAACTCCAGTAATAATTTGCTTAGCTCTAATACCACGTAGTTGATTAGCTAGAAGTTTACTGGTTTTTTCGCCATGTTCATAAAATTCACTCTTGTTCCTTATTAAACAACCTTCAATTTGTCGAGTAGAAAGTAAATTAAATTTAGTTTGTAATGTCATACGTTCCTTGTACAGAGCGGGTGATGGAGATTGAACATATTGTCTGTCAATGTCCAGGATTTGATCTAAAATAGCCTTCTGTTCCTGTATTATGGATCGTCTTTTAAATGCTGCCAATGAAATAAATTCCCCCCTAAGAAATGCCTTCATGGCCTCCCATATCGTTTTATTTGGCATACCAGGAGTTTTATTTTCTTTCAAAAAAAAATTAATTTTAGAAGAAATATTCGCAACCAATTTTTCATCTGTAAGTAATAATGGATCCAATCTCCAATGCTTTCTCATGGAGTCACATCCATGGAGGATCATTTTAAGTACAAGAGGGGCATGATCAGAAACCGAGATGCTATCATAACTGCAAGAGCAAAGGTTATTAATTAATAAATTGTCAACAAAAAAATAATCTATTCTGGTATAAGTATGGTGTACGTGAGAGAAAAAAGAATAGTCCCTGCCGTTAGGATGTAAAAAACGCCAAGGATCTGTAAGGCTATATTCCTCAAGAAAAGACTTAACATAAGTTGCAGATTTATTAAGACTAGCAGGTTTTGAAGATGAGCGATCTAAGATCGGATCCATATACAAATTAAAGTCACCCCCAAGAATTAGAGAATGAGTATTTAAATCTAGAAGTTGCGAAAAAAGGTTGCGAAAAAAGTGCACATCATCAAAATTCGGTGCATACAGATTAGCCAAAGTGACATGTTTATCGCCAAGTTTACCTGATACTATTACAAATCGTCCATTTTTATCTGATACAACATTAGAGGGAATAAATGGGATATTTCGATCAATAAGAATAGCAGCGCCCCTGGCCTTAGCTTTAAAATTTGAATGAAAAAATTGTCCTGACCAACATTTTGACAAACGCAAGTGGTCGGAATCCTGCAAATGGGTTTCCTGCAAAAACAGTACCCCAGGCTTAAATTGCTTTAGACGTGACATGACTCTCTTTCGTTTAATTGGATGGTTCAACCCCTTCACATTCCAGCTTACCAAAGTAAGATTACTATTCATTCAAAGAGTAAAATTTATATATTATGTTGTGTAGCCCAAAGAAGAATAAAGTGAGGTACGGGTAAAAAAAAAAAAAAAAAAAAAAGGAAGGGGTAAGGGGGGTGTAAATAAAACCATAACAAAAAAACAAAACAAAAAAAAATAAATAAAAAAAAAAAATAAAAAAAAAAAAAATCCAACAACCAAACCTATAACAACACTCCAGCCGGTTGCAAAAAAACAGCAACCGCTCCATCTCCAGCTCTATTTTCATCCTAACAGAATGCTCCCATACAACTGGCTTCAATCCTGCATAATATGAACGTTTTACCCTAAAAAAAAAAAAAAAATAAATAAGATAAAATTAAAAAAAAGAATTAAGTAAACAACAACGTATAGGGAGCCAATTTTACCTTGTTTTTAAACATCTGAAAATGCATCAATGTCCAGTCAGTGCAGCTTCAATGAAGTAACAAGCAGCCCAGCGCGGCAGCTGGTCAACCCAGAAATGTCCAGTTCAAGGCGAAAATTGCTGGTTTCTCTCCATAGTTTGCATGAAGCAGGTGGCCTCCGAGACGGACGCCAGCCACTGGTTTTTGCCGTCTGGAAGAGTTATCCGGAGCCTGGCGGGGAAAAGAAGAGAAGGACGAAAACCTCTCTTGTACAACTCGGACATAACCTCCTTATATTCGGCTCGTTGCTTCTGAACGTCGGCGTTATAATCCTCGTAGAACTGAAGTTTATGCCCACGATATTCCAAAGTCCCACGGCGTCTCCGCGCTTCTCTCATCACCAAGTCTTTGGTCCGAAACCGGTGGAAACAAATAATGACAGCGCGCGGCTTCCCATTCGGACTCGGCTTGGACATGAGGCTGCAGTGGGCTCTATCCAGCTCTGGGGGAGATGGCAAAGTTTGTGCGCCAAAGACGTCCACCAACAGCCGAGAAAAAAATTCAGATGGCCGTGGACCCACATCAAAGGACTCCGGCAGACCCACCAGACGAATATTCAGCCTCCTGCTTCTTCCCTCCAGGTCAGAAAGTTTGTTTTTCAAAAGTTTGTTCTCCTCCTGCATTGACTCACATGTAACTTCAAGCGCCGCTAGGCGCTGGCTGACGTCCTCCGCGTTGTTTTCAAGGTCGCCAATGCGTTGCTCCTGGTTCGCCACATCTGCTTGAATTTTGTCCAGCTTACCATTAATAAGTTCAAATGAAGCTTTGAAGTCAGCAGCTATGGACATTCTGTGTTGCTCAAGCAAGGCAACAAGTGCAGGGTTAAGGCTGATATTAGCATCCTCAGCTAAGCTAGTGTTAGTATTGTTCCCTGCTGCCTCCTTTTCAGTCTGCTTTCTTGTTTTGGACATATTTCAAAACAGATTCTGCACGTATTAAATGTCCAAAACATTAACAGCTTACAGCAAAATAGGGTTTAAAAAGTAAAGAAAAAAATATAGCAGGAGCCAGCAACGCACACACCTACTCCATTGCCAGCACACCTGAAGCCCCAAACCCCCTGAATATATCGTGACTGAATCTTTTGCCTTGTGATGAACCGTAATTTTAGC
Source organism: Pholidichthys leucotaenia (assembly GCA_020510985.1). Lineage (NCBI taxonomy): Eukaryota > Metazoa > Chordata > Actinopteri > Cichliformes > Pholidichthyidae > Pholidichthys > Pholidichthys leucotaenia. Next base: position 303,981,602 of record CM035843.1, read on the forward strand.
CACTGGCCAGTTGAATAAAAAGTTGGCCTTTATGACCTTTTCCACTGTTTGGCAGCAACTAAATAACTGGCATCCTGGTAACATGTGGAGTGCGCTTGTTGTCCACTTGAGGTTTTGTACTTGAATGAAGAGAAGTCGGTGTTTTACAGTAAACAGAGTCCATACACCTCATTCCAGCATTTAAAATCACTTCTGCTACATAAAGTAAAAGCGGTAAAATCACAATGACATTACAACTCTGTACTATGACTACTATGTAATCGTTATGCCCATAAAACGTTGGGTTTTTTTTTTTGTTTTTTTTGTTTTTACACATTTACTGTCATGGTTTGGGTTTACTGAGGTTAATGAGTGATTTTTCCCCCCCCTAGGCAGAAGAATCTGTTTGTATTTCTGTTCACACGTAGTGCACTGAGCTAAATAGAAACTAAATGATGGAAACTTCAGTTTAATGTTTTAAAGTCATAACTGAAGTCTCTAATTTAAATTCAACACAACACAGAAACCCAAGAATCTAACAGTCCCCAGGTGAGGAGAGGAAAATATGTTTAAAAGTTACATGCCGTGGCGGAGAGGCAACAAACGAGACGCAGCACAAACTACAGGAGAGAAGAGCTCAAAGTTAATGACATGTGACATGGTAAAGGAGGTGGAAATAAAGGAGTGCACAGTGCATCATGGGAGATCCTCCCGCAGCTTGAGCCTATAGCAGCATAAATCCAGCGTGGCATGACTCAGCCCCCACTCACTTTATGATAGCAAAGTTGTCTGAGGGCGTCCGTTTCAGAAACCCAAACTAGGCCACATCCGCAAGTCAAAGTGAAGGTTTTACATCCCATTTTTCAGTTCAAAATTCAAAGAAGACATTAGCCACGTCCACATCTACTGGTCTAAGAGTGAAGAGGTCTGTTGTAATGATGTGGTATTATGAGGTCTTTATGAGAACATAAGGCATGGGAGCTTTTCTATGAGGGGAAATTATTCTAACTTCAGTTCTGTAAATAACATCTTGTGCCATATCTTAACAGCTGGCTTCAACAAAAAGGGTAATTCCAGGTATTTCTGCTCCACATAGAACAGCTAATTAAATTTGAAAGGGGTTCCACTATGTATTTATTTAAATTGTCATATAACACAATAAACAAATGTGCAAACAACCCATATGAGCCATGACTTTTTGGCTACCTGCTCTTCTGTTTACGGGGGGCAGCCATTTAGAAGAAACATAAGTAGGAACTTTAAAGTGTGAATAATGCAAACATACTATTGTATAATTAAAAATGATTAATTTTTAATTATGGCTCTCCTAAAAAATTATGTTTGACTTTGTAAAAGTGTGATTAAACCATTTTGGATGCTGAAATATAGCTGGACCAACAAGTTCACTGAAAACATGTAGTCTGTTAACCTCCCTTTACACAGGGGTGGAGATCATCAAGAGATGGTTGAGTGATGGAAAAATGGCTAGATCTCTCAATGAGCCTCAGGGATTTCCACGGTCCTCAATGTTATGACTCAGCAAGGTACACCTTTGGGGTGGAAAAATATGGTGTTCATTGGGAGATTGCCGAGAGATCATTGAGCAGTCAAGGAGTGTTCAACGATGTAATCGATCTCCCAATGACCTCTCTGCGATCTTTCATTGAATGCCAAATTTTTTATTGAAAGACCGCTGATAGTTCACTGGAAGATCATTGGGAGATGGATGAGATCATTGAGCACTCCTTGGGAGTTTGCTTCCCTTTGGTGATTGTTGAGAGATTGTTTTGAACTGAGTCAAAACTTTTAGGGGACCTTGGCGATTGTGTAGAACACTGGGAGATCATTAAGAGATCTTGGCAATCGCCGAGAGATCATTGAAAGATTGTTGAGAGATCTGGGTTTTCTTTTTCCCTACTTCCAGTGATCTCTCAATGATCTCCACCCTTGTGTAAAGTGGGTAGAAGAGCACTAGAAAGCTCTCAAATATAGCTATACCTTTTTGGTCACCCAAGAAATTCTCAATGATTCCTCAGTGATCTCTCAAATGTCTATAAATCGTCATGAAAATCACACAACGATCTCCCAAAGATTTACACAGAAATGGCTTTTTTGAGGCTTCAGGGGATTGAGATTGGGCCAATTTTTAGTCTCTCAATGGTTACCCAGTGATCTCCGTCTGTGTAAAGGGGCCTTAGAGCCATCATTTTTTTAAATTGATGGGAGAAACCCTAGTGCCTGTCAGTAAATTATCATGATATGCAATTTAATTTCAAAAACTATAACTATAATCATCAAAATTAAATTAAAAAGGATTGAAATAAAATAATTATCACAACATTCTAATTTACTGAGACGGACTAGTATTACAGGCAGTAATGAGAAAAGCTCCTTGTGCTTCATATGAGTCTTTCTTTGAAGTCACCTATTGCTTGTGCACTCACTGTTCTAGGAGAAGCTTCTAGGCCTCATGTCTTTACCTACAAAGGAGAAATATGAAGAGTTGAAAGAAAAGAGAAAACGGGAGCAAGAAAAAAGACTCCAGCAAGAGAGACTGGTGAGATTGTGACCTGTGCAACTTCTGTTGATTGTTACTGGGCAGACCAGAAGCTAAATATGTATTCCATATATTTTCTTGTTAAACAGGCAGCCCAGGAGGCTCTGAAGAGAAGGCAGGAATCTGGGAGAAACCGCCCACCTGCCAATGGGGAGCTGCCCCAAGCCCCAAGAGCCCCACGCATGACCAAAGCTGGTGGCTGGCTGCCCTCCGCCGACACCGTCCATACACACAGCGGGATTGACGACCCCCTTCTGCAGCAGATTGAGATCATTCAGTCCTTCCTCCGTCAAGCACGGGAGGCTCAGAGAACAGATGAGGTGGCCATGTTGGAGGAGAACCTGCGTCAGCTACAGGATGAATATGACCAGCAGCAGACCAGCCTCGCTATTGCACTCTCCCAGAAGCTTGCTGATGAGGAAAGCTTACAGCAGGGGGAGCTGCGTCGTCTGGAAGTCTGGGAGAGAGAAGAGAGGGAGCAGTGGGGCTCCTCTCAGGGCTGCACGCACCCTCCAGTCACCTGGGAGCATTGTCTGGATATCAGCCCAGCAGGGAGCCACGAGGGAGAGGAGGATATGGCAGCAGAGGGTCTGGCACCCAAAGCTGACAGGAGTCCATCTTCTGTCCCTGCTCTCACGACCCAAGAGGAGTCTCCACCAAAGCTGAGAAGCTTAGGGGGGCATGTAACGCCCCCTGGTGGTGAAGGACAAAATAGCACCTCTCTAAACCCTTTTGAGGAGGATGAGGACAGCACTCCTGTTGAGGAGGACCCATCCAATCCATTCTGTGAGGATATGAAAAGCGAACATGAAGCGGTACCTAATGGAAAGAAACCATATAACCCTTTTGATGAAGACGAAGACGAGGAGGACAAACGGGCTGAATCTGTACCTGGAAACCCCTTTGAGGACGACACAGGCAAAGGGAACCCTTTCCTGGACTCGTCTCCAGAAGTCTCTACTAACCCATTTGACGGGGACGATGACGATGAGGTTTTGCCTGATGTGGACATGATAGAGGAAGAACTGCTGTTGCAGCAGATTGATAATATTCGGGCGTACATTTTTGATGCAAAGCAAAGCGGACGTCTGGATGAGGTGGACCTCCTGTCCAAGAACTTGGGAGAGCTGCAGCACACCCTACAGGAGCAGAAGAGGAAAAGGCGCTGACACTTGTCCCCTCGACGTCACCGGCCACCTGCTACTTCCCAAGTCTTGAAGCACTAGCTCACTTTGCACAACCAATGAGCCCCATGAGTTCAGCCGCAGCACAGATGAGGTTAGACCTAGAATGAAATGCATACTGAAGCTCAGTAGTCTGAACAAATTTCAAAAGCACTTCTGTGTATAGGGCCACAGAAGGCTGGAGTCTCTGCCAGTATGCACAGCTTTTAAGCACTGAAAATATAAGTTGTACAGGCATGTTGATGAAGATATTTACCAAGTTATGATGACTCTGATCAGGGTGTATGATTCGGCTCCCTGGTAGAAGCTGCAAACAAAATAAGTGTCGCCACTACATCACTGAGACACTTTTTTTGCCAAGCCAAATATCAAATTGAAAACAATTGTAACATTTCTGGAATCACAATGAAGAGGTTTTAGAAAAAAGATCAAGACTGATGCTGTTGAATTTGTTCTCATCAAAGCCTGCACGGCCCACAATGCAGCTCGGCTGCAGTACATTTGAGGGTTCTGGCATGCCGCAGCTGAATGACGGACCCTCAGATGACATCAGCGGCTCCTTCCCCTCGGGGCTGATAAAATCTCACGCAGACTTTCACCTGTAAACTCTGCTTCTGTGATAACCTGAGTTATCGTGTTGATGCACCAGCGTCATTCAGGCTTCTACAGTTATATTAGTAAACCATTAGTGGTTTAAGTGCGTCATGGATTCTCAGTGCAAATAACCATTTATTATTTAACAAGAGACAAACTAGATGTTACTTTAACAAGCATATTTAGGCAGTCTGAGGTTTGAAAAAAAAAATTTCCCCTGGACCCATCCCAACTCTCTTAGAGGGAAATTAAAAGACCCATTGAACAGAAATATTTGTGACACCCTTTGTTGTAACAGCTGGTAATTTTTCTTAATATTAACCTTCATAAAACTCCATCTGGATATCAGAACTGACCCTGATTGGCAACCGACATCGTCCAAAAGGTTTAAATGAGCCTTAATTAATCAGATTAATTTTGAATGCCTTGTTAAACCTTAAAAAAAGAGCGTCTTATATGAACAGCGACTGTGTGTCCCTCCCATGTTTTGACCTTTTTGTTTGCCATGGCACCCGTGCTGCATGAGCACCTGTGACGTCAAGCTGGTAGCCAGGCTGGTTAACTTTTAAATATTTGTACATGCTGAGACAAAACTCTTGTTCTGTGCAGTCATCTGAGACCTGTGCTGAGGCGTGTTACCTACTGGATCGTTTGACTATGACGCCCATTCAGAGTTTACAGGACCACTTATTTGCCATTTATTGTTACTAAAGAGAACTGAAGTGTACAGAAATGCTTCGTATTGGTTAAGATTAAATAAGTTTCTTGGGTTAAGGCTAACTTTCTAGGTATTTCCATTTCTGTCAGACACATATTAACACTTACATGAGTACCAGCAAGTATTATCGCTCACTGTGCTTTGTCAGAGCGTCCGTATTTCTCCAGAAACAGATCATGTGTCATGCTTGTCTGTAGATCTGGCGCTGCTTATCTGTGAAATCTGCAGAAGCTTTGAAGCACAACATGACACGCTAAATATTTTGTGACAATGTTAACAGCCAGCTTTTTCTGTATTTTGGTCGTTGATTTTTAGCTTTGGAAGCGAGTTGCGCAACACTTCTGCATTTAAAACAATAACTGTACATGACAAAATTCCATCTCAGCACTAATAAACTTACCTAACGTAAAACATGCTCATTTCCATTGTGCTTTTTTAATTATGGGATGTGTAATCTAATATTGTGAGAAAATACTGTGATGTTGACATAACATGAAGATGTTTTATTACAGTCTACAGCTCTTAAGTCGGTGCTGCAACATTTCTGTAACTCTTCAGAGTTCATGTCGCCGCAGGCCCATGGTGTGATGTGAACTGAGCCCATTTTCCCTCCAGCCAAAACGTCCTAACTTGTGCCTCCGTGGGTCGCCAGTCCTTCCATGTCGCCATATAAACTCAGATCAAACACAATAATGTTCCGTGAATCTACAGAAGTCCACTGTCACTCCTGTGATGCTGCCATCTGGGCTCGGTATTTGCCCGTCATCTCCTTGGGTAGCGGCGTGTTGCCAGGACACGGCACCTGACCTTCTACTTCACAGATGCACTCCCTCAGAAAGTACTTCTTTGGGCCGAAGTTGGCTGGGTTAGAGGCCCGCAACTTAGCCTGGGCTTCAGCTTCTAACACTTCACTGTAAAGAGGAAAAGAGAAGAAATACGTATGCATAAAAACAAAAAATGTCATCTGTTCCCCAAAGGAGAAGTCATGCTCATCTAGCAACTTCATAATATTATGCATGATGGCTCAACGCCACAAAACGGGCACCCAGACACTCAATTTGGTGCTTTTAAGAATCTTCTTTGGTGGTAAAAGCACCAGCAAACAGGCCAAATACCAGTGGAATTCAATTGCAGCAGTCACTCCTACTAGCCACATTTGCAGGTAGCAAATGAAACGCAAGAATGAGGTTGTAATTTTACATATCAAAAGTTTTAAAAAAATCTATGACAAGCTTCCTCCACAAAACTGCATAGAAAAATCCCAATCCCTGCATATTTGCAAGAATGCCAAATTTAAAAGGGCATCTAGCACAAATTTACAGGCATAAATATGCCAGTTTACAACTAAAACATTGCAACTTTATAAAAATACTAATTAAAAAATAGCAAATTTATGATTTTGATGATTTAATGTAAGGACAAATTGACTAAAAAAAACCTGAAAATTTGCAGTCAAAAGGCTGCAAATTTCAGAGAAAGTAACCAATACATTTGCACACACCCCCACACACAAATTTACAAGAGTAAAGACAAATTTAGGAGAAAAAAATGTGTTAGCAAAAAGTAGCTAATTTACAAAATAAAATTGCAAATTTCTGAGAAATAAAGTAGCAAAATAAGAAAAAGCTGGTTTGTGGCTCCATGCTGATTTTTTTGGACAAAGATTGCATTATAGAGGTTGGCGACTTCTTGTTTAACCCTCCTTTACATAGGGTGGAGATCGCTGAGTGATGAAAAAAATGGCCAGATCTCTCAATGATCTTCAATGATCTAACATCTCCATGTCCTCAAAGTTTTCCAAAACAATCACTCAAACATCACCAAAGGGAAGTGATCACTCAACGAGCTCTCAAGGAGTGCGCAACAATCTCATTGATCCCAAAGATCTCTCAGCAATCTTTCAATGCCACATTTTTCCATCAGTGAGGGATCACTGAACGTTCAATGAAAAACCAGTAGAGTTCATTGAAAGATTGCTTAGAGATCACTGGGAGATGGATGAGACCATTGAGCGCTCCTTGAAAGATCGCTTCCCTTTAGTGATCGTTGAGATTGTTTTGGACTGAGTCAAAACTTTGAGGCAACTGTGAAGATCACTGGAAGATCAATAAGGGATCATTAAGAATCTTTGCTATCACTGAAAGATCATTGAGAGAGCTCAAAGATCTTTCAAAGCTCTCTATAGATTGTCATGAAATTTAATAATCTCCAGAGCATTTACATAGAAACAGCTTTTTGGAGCCTTTAGGAGATTGTTGAGAGATCAGGAAAATTTCTGATCTCTCAACGGTCACCCAGTGATCTCCATTTGTGTCTTTTTGAGATGCCAGTGATGAGAAAACACCTGTCAGTTGTATAACATAAAACTAACTGCATACCTATGGCATGTGAAAATGCTGGGTTATTCTGGAAAAGTACTAGACACAGATTCCGGTGAACACCAAAGTTAATGTCAAGTCTTGCTTACAGCTTTGGGTATTCATATGCATGCCTGGATTTGGACAGTTTATTCAATCTTCCAGGCAAGTCCCTCTAAAGCTTAGTCAAACTGGCTGGAAAGAGTCAGAGCTGCTACCAACAGGCTTCCCCACAGATGGTGCACCGAGTTTAAGTCTGGGCTTCGACCCAGATTAACACATCCCTGATCTATGCAGCATCCCAGTTTTCTCCACTGAAGTCTGCATGGAGTTCACTGACTTCATTAGCTGGTTGGTGCCCAACATGTGGTGAGAATTATGGGACCGTGCAAATGTAGGTGTGTCACTTTCTGAATGCCGTCCAACCCATTAACCACGGTCCAGACAACCGTCATCATCAAGGATACTTAAAGGAAATGCCCAATCAGTTTCAAACCACAGCACACATTTTTGCTTTGATTATGTGAGTTTATTCTGTATAGAGATGCAGCCCCAAAAAATTAGAATATCATCGAAAAGTTAATGTATTTCAGTTATTTGATTCAAAAAGTTAAACTCATATATACAGTGCATCCGGAAAGTATTCACAGCGCTTCACTTTTTCCACATTTTGTTATGTTACAGCCTTATTCAAAAAGGGATTAAATTCATTTTTCCCCTCAAAATTCTACACAATACCCCATAATGACAACGTGAAAAAAGTTTTTTTTTGAGATTTTTGCAAATTTATTAAAAATTTTAAAAAAAACAAATCCCATGTACATAAGTATTCACAGCCTTTGCCATGAAGCTCAAAATTGAGCTCAGGTCAGAATCAGAATGAGATTTATTGCCATTGTTCATGTAGTACACAAACTAGGAATTTGTCTCGGTGCAATGCTGCAACATTAGACATGGTGCATCCTGTTTCCACTGATCATCCTTGAGATGTTTCTACAGCTTAATTGGAGTCCACCTGTGGTAAATTCAGTTGATTGGACATGATTTGGAAAGGCACACACCTGTCTATATAAGGTCCCACAGTTGACAGTGCATGTCAGAGCACAAACCAAGCATGAAGTCAAAGGAATTGTCTGTAGACCTCTGAGACAGGATTGTCTTGAGGCACAAGTCTGGGGAAGGGTACATAAAAATTTCTGCTGCTTTGAAGGTCCCAATGAGTACAGTGGTCTCCATCATCCGTAAATTGAAGAAGTTTGGAACCACCAGGACTCTTCCTAGAGCTGGCCATCTGTCTAAACTGAGTGATTGGGAGAGAACGGCCTTAGTCAGGGAGGTGACCAAGAACCTGATGGTCACTCTGTCAGAGCTCCAGCGTTCCTCTGTGGAGAGAGGAGAACCTTCCAGAAGGACAACCATCTATGTAGCAATCCACCAATCAGACCTGTATGGTAGAGTGGCCAGATGGAAGCCACTCCTTATTAAATGGCACATGGCAGCCCCCCTGGAGTTTGCCAGAAGGAACCTGAAGGACTCTCAGACCATGACAAACAAAATTCTCTGGTCTGATGAGACAAAGATTGAACTCTTTGGCGTGAATGCCAGGTGTCATGTTTGGAGGAAACCAGGCACCGCTCATAACCACGGCAATGGTGGTGGCAACATCGTGCTGTGGGGATGTTTTTCAGCAGCATGAACTAGGAGACTTGTCAGGATAGAGGGGAAGATGAATGCAGCAATGTACAAAGACATCCTGGATGAAAACCTGCTCCAGAGCGCTCTTGACCTCAGACTGGGGCGACGGTTCATCTTTCACCAGGACAACGACCCTAAGCATACAGCCAAGATATCAAAGGAGTGGCTTCAGGACAACTCTGTGAATGTCCTTGAGTGGCCCAGCCAGAGCCCAGACTTGAATCCAACTGAACATCTCTGGAGAGATCTGAAAATGGCTGTGCACCAACGCTTCCCATCCAACCTGATGGAGCTTGAGAGGTGCTGCAAAGAGGAATGGGCAAAACTGCCCAAAGATAGGTGTGCCAAGCTTGTGGCATCATATTCAAAAAGACTTGAGGCTGTAACTGCTGCCAAAGGTACTTCGACAAAGTACTGAGTAAAGGCTGTGAATACTTATGTACATGTGATTTCTTAGTCTTTTATTTCTAATAAATTTGCAAAAATCTCAAAAACTTTTTTTCACATTGTCATTATGGGGTATTGTGTGTAGAATTTTGAGGGGGAAAATGAATTTAATCCCTTTTTGAATAAGGCTGTAACATAACAAAATGTGGAAAAAGTGAAGCACTGTGAATACTTTCTGGATGCACTGTACTGTAGATCCATTACACATAGAGTGTTTGTTTCTTTTAATTTTGATGATTATGGCTATAGCTAATGGAAACCCAAAATTCAGCATCTCAGAATATTAGAAGCATGAAGTGCTCTAAAAATTCCCTGCCAAAAGTACCAAAACCTGGTTTAATGACCAGTGTCACTGTGCTTGACTGGCCAGCAAACTCACCTGACCTAGACCCTATAGAGAATCTATGGAGTATTGTCAAGAGGAAGAGGAGATCTTTTCTTATTGGTTTTATATAATAGTCTAATTTTCTGAGATGCTGAATTTTGGGTTTTCATTAGCTGTAGTCATAATCATCAATATTACAAGAAAAAACGCCTGAACTATATCACTGTGTGTAATGAATCTATAGATGAGTTTTTTTTAATTGAATTACTCAAATTAACTTTTCAGTGATATTTTAAATCAATTTTTTTGAGATGCACCTGTATACTTAAAAAAAAATATCTTAAAACTATGAAACGTGCAGAAAATAAACAGGTCCAGAAGCTACTTGAGTACATGTTGCATGAGTCTCACCAACAGAGAGAAAAAAAAATAATCTTACTCTGGTTTTCCCAAAATCTTCTTAACGTGTTGCACAATTTGTTTGCGTTCCTTTCCTTCCACATCCACCAGCACTTGCTCTCCATCATCTGGACAGCAAGAAAAAAAGAGAGAATAATGCAAGTCAGGTGGGATTTTCACAACAATACTAAAGTAAGACAAATGCGAGGCCACACACCCAGGTAGAACTTCAGGAATGGTGACGGGGTCATGTTTTTGAACATCATTATTTGGACCCATGGGTTCTTATACTGAATCTGGGGAATACTGAAGAACACAAACTTTCTGGAAGAGACACAGAGAAGGCAAACTTAGAAACAAGGTTTGCATTACAAGTTCAGACAAAGTGACTAACATTTAACAGTTTTCAAATGATTTTAGTGTGTAGATTCTTTTTTACTAATTAGCTGAGCAAAGGTGGGTAGTAAAATTAACTCAAGTACGTGCAACTTTTACAAATATGTAGTTTTGTGAGTAGTTTTATAGCAGTCTTTTTTTTTTACTCTTATTATTTTATATTTGAGCTTTTGAAGAGAATTTGCATATTTTAATTTCTTAAGAGAAACCTGTGATTTTTAATTACAGTTGGTTATACTGTTTGAGTCGCTAAAATTCACTGAAATGAACTGAGTGGGAGTTCAGTTTTTATATTCATCATATGAAATCACTGATCATATAATCTGGCTAAAGAAATATTTATTTTGATTAGAGCTGGGATAATTAACACATTTTTAAAAAACTGATGCAATCAGGTCCCTGACCCAGGATTTCCACTGACTCTGGATGTGGTCCATTATGGCTATGATCCGGTCTCTGCAGAAAATAGTTTCCACCCTAGTTAATGATCTGCTCCCCTCCTGGTCCGGACCGTTGTGGAATGAATCCGGTGCGTCGGATTCGGATCGCTAAAAATATGCAACAAGTCTATTTTTGATGGATGCCGGATCCAGTCCACAAGGAAATCCCCCGTTATCTACTGTATTTAAAAACTGTTCATTAATAAGGATGGACCATTATTTTCTGAGATCTACTCTTCCACCACTGTGCCAAAGATAAAAACTTACAAACACTTCACAGAATTGAAATTAACGGACTACTTGCGTATTATTACAGCACAATTAATTATTAGAGTATTTTTAGTATTTTTTTATTATTTAGAGTATTGTTAGAGCACACAAATGCAGGTGGAGAGCCGGTACATCATGCTTCCTTGTTGTTATCACGTGACCACAATCGGTCCTCTTCGGTTTCTTTCTGGTCTTTCTTGAGCTCTCGTGTTATTTTATATAATTCTTGTATGATCTTGTAATTTGAACCCTTTTCTTATCCGTGCTGCTTCAAAACACAAATGGGAGTTGGTAGGGATGGACGCAAGGCCCCGTCCGCACTGCATCCACAGTGGACTACATCCTGAGTCACTGGAAATCCTGGGTAAGATGGTAACTGGTTTTCCTCAGCAGCTGGCTCAGCTTAAAAGAAGAGCAAGCCTGCTTTTTCAGGGTTTAAATTTACACCATTCTAAAATGATCCTCCGGTACTCAGGGCGATCCAGTGCACAAACCCCACTTAAAGCATACACACATATGTACACACACACACACACACACACACACACACACACACACCTGACCTAGCATCACTGATTGGGGCTGCTCGCTCAAAAATAAGAAAAGCGGCAGAATTTCTGTCAGAGTGAGCTGAGAAAAATACTCCAATATACAGGCACATATCAAAAAATTAGAATATCATGAAAAAGTTCAATATTTTTGGTCACTCATTTCAGAAAGTGAAACCCATATTTTATATAAATTCATTCATTACACAGAGAGTGATATATTTCAAGTGTTTATTTATTTTAATTTTGATGATTATGGCTTACAGCCCATGAAAACCCCAAATTCAGATTCTCAAAAAATTAGAATATTTCATAAAATTAATTTTTAAAAATAGTTGTTTAATAGAAATGTTGGCCGACTGAAAAGTATGTCCATGTACACACTCAATACTTGGTCGGGGCTCCTTTTGGATTAATTACTGTATCAGTGTGGTGTGGCATGGAGGTGATCAGCCTGTGGAACTGCTGAGGTGTTATGAAGTTCCAGGTTGCTTTGATAGTGACCTTCAGCTCGTCTGCATTGTTGGGTCTGGTGTCTCTCATCTTCCTCTTGACAATACTCCATAGATTCTCTACGGGGTTTAGGTCAGGAGAGTTTGCTGGCAAATCAAACACAGTGATGCCATAGTCATTAAACCAGGTACTGATACTTTTGGCAGTGTGTGTGTGTGGGGGGGGGGGGGGGGCAAGTCCTGCTGGAAAATGAAATCAGCTTCTCCACAAAGCCTGTCAGCAGAGGGAAGCATGAAGTGCTCTAAAATTTCCTGGTAGATGACTGCGCTGACTTTGATCTTGATAAAACACAGAGGACCAACACCAGCAGATGACATGGTTCCTCTAATTATCACTGACTGTGGAAATTTCACACTAAACCTCAAGCAACTTAGATTCTGTGCTTCTCCACTCTTTCTCCAGACTGTGGGACTTTGATTTACAAATGAAATCCAAAATTTACTTTTATCTGAACAGAGGTCATCTGCTGGTGTTTGTCCACTGTGTTTTATCAAGACCAAAGTCAGCACAGTCGTCTACCAGGAAATTTTAGAGCACTTCATGCTTCCCTCTGCTAACAAGCTTTATGGAGAAGCTGATTTCATTTTCCAGCAGGACTTGGCACCCCCCCCACACACTGCCAAAAGTATCAAAACCTGGTTTAATGACCATGGCATCACTGTGCTTGATTGGCCAGCAAACTCTCCTAACATAAACCCCATAGAGAATCTATGGAGTATTGTCAAGAGGAAGATGAGAGACACCAGACCCAACAATGCAGACAAGCTGAAGGCCACTATCAAAGCAACCTGGACCTTCATAACACCTCAGCAGTGCCACAGGCTGATCACCTCCATGCCACGCCACATTGATATAGTAATTAATCCAAAAGCAGCCCCGACCAAGTACTGAGTGTGTACATGGACATACTTTTCAGTCGACCAACATTTCTATTAAAAAACTATTTTTTAAAATTAATTTTATTAATTTTATTAAATAATTTTTTGAGAAACTGAATTTGGTGTTTTCATGGGCTGTAAGCCATAATCATCAAAATTAAAATAAACACTTGAAATATATCACTCTCTGTGTAATGAATCTATATTATATATGGGTTTCACTTTCTGAAATGAGTGACAAAAATACTGAACTTTTTCATGATATTTAATTTTTTTGAGATGTACAGTACCTGTAAAGTGCAAGAAAGCTTCAAATTTGCTATTAAGGTCAGGAGCTCATCAAAATCACTTAAGAATTGCTCTGTTTGGAGGGTTGAGATAATTAGGAAAGTTACATTAAGTAGAAGCACTGACTTCCTCTTTGGCCATTTCAAAATAAAGCCGGAAATGTGACAATATTAAAATGGTAGTTTTGCTGATAAATTGACTCCCTCTATATAATGAACTGAAAAAGAATATCACAAATTGCGATCATGAATTGTAAATTTTTTTAAATTGAATATACTGTATATTGGCTATATAAAGTCTACACACCCCTGTTCAAATGCCAGGTTTTTGTGATGTAAAAAAATGAGACCAAGATAAATCATTTCAAAACTTTTTCCACCATTAATGTGACCTATAACCTGTACAACCCAGTTAAAAAACAAACTGAAATCTTTTAAGGGGAAAATAAAAAACTTACAATAACCTGGTTGCATAAATATGCACATCCTCTTATAACTGGGGATGTAGCTGTGTTCACAGTTAACCAGTTACATTCAAACTCATGTTAAATGGGAGTCAGCACACACTTGCCACCATTTAAAATGCCTCTGATTAACCCCAAATAAGTTCAGCTGTTCTAATAGGCTTTTTCTGATACTTTTGTAGTCACATCTCACAGCACAAGCCATGGTCCACAGAGAGCTTCCAAAGCATCAGAGGGATCTCTTCTTCTTTTAGATTTGACTGGCGGTTGGCATCCAGCTTACAGGTGCATTACCGCCACGTACTTCCACTCTACATCATCACTTTCCCGCCACCAACACTGTTCAAAGGTATCAGTCAGGACAAGGGTACAAAAGAATTTCCAAGGCATTAAATATACCATGGAACACAGTGAAGACAGTCATCATCATCAAGTGGAGAAAATATGCACAATAGTGACATTACCAAGAACTGGACATCCCTCCAAAATTGATGAAAAAATTAGAAGAAAACTGCTCATCACCAAAAGAACACCATACCTACAGTGAAGCATGGTGGTGGCAGCATCATGCTTTGGGGCTGTTTTTCCTCTGCTGGAACTGGGGCCTTAGTCAAGCTGGAGGGAATTATGAACAGTTCCAAATACCAGTCAGTGTTGGCACAAAACCTTCAGGCTTCTGCTAGAAAGCTGAAGATGAAGATGAACTTTATCTTTCAGCACGACATTGACCCAAAGCACACATCCAAATCAACAAAAGAATGGCTTCACCAGAAGAAGATTAAGGTTTTGGAATGGTCCAGCCAGAGTCCAGATCTGAATCCGATCAAACATCTGTGGGATGATCTGAAGAGGGCTGTGCACAGGAGATGCCCTCACAATCTGACGGATTTGGAGCATTTTTGCAAAGAAGAGTGGGCAAATATTGCCACATCAAGATGTGCCACGCTGATAGACTCCTACCCAAAAAGACTGAGTGCAGTGTTAGTTTAAGTAGGTGTGCATATTTATGCAACAAGGTTATCATAATTTTTTTCCCCTTAAAAGATTTCAGTTTGTTTTTCAGTTGGGTTGTACAGGTTATAGGTCACATTAATGGTGGAAAAAGTTTTGAAATGATTTATCTTGGTCTCATTTTTTTACATCACAAAAACCTGGCATTTGAACAGGGGTGTGTAGGCTTTTTTCTATCCACTGTATTCATCATGATTATCAAATGTTTTATGCTGCTCTGGCAGCATTTTTATTGAATACAAATCAAAAGTGTGTTCAATGAATGAAAATGCAATTAAAAGTATTCTTTTTCATTTATTCTTCTTGAAGTTTAGCTATTAATACAATTAATTATCGAATGTGCAATTAATTTGTTAAATTTTTTAAAATGATGCATAGCCCTAATTTTGATATTGTCTACTGTTTTTATGATGTGGATAACAGTTGGCAATCATAATTACTCACCCTCACTGGTATTTTAGGTTTATTGGCAAAATTTTAAAAATTTCAGGTGTTTGCAATAAACAAATTACACAAGAACAGTTAAAATAGTTAAAACTAATATTACAAGGATTTTATCCAAATTCATCACTAAATTAAACTTTCAATGATTACTACAGTCTCAAAATTACTCAACCCCCTAAATATAATTCCTCATAAGAGCGTCGTCGGCCTCCGTCGGTCTATGATGACCATGGAAGAGAATCCTAAACGTCTACTCTGCTGGAACAGCATCGCCTGTGGCTTAACAGGCCGATGCGCACCGGTGTTCTACCTTCCAGCGTTGGGCGTTGGTAGGATTCAAGCCTGGGCAGGAAGATATGGAGGACAAGATGTTACCCATGCAGCATGTCCCCCCTCTCCACGTCACTGATGAATCCAAAGGAACAGCAGGGCTGCTATAGTTTGGCACCAGCGTCGTCGCAGGAGCTGCCAGAACGATGTTGAGCACAACAGAGAACTGCCTTAGGGGCTCCGACTCCGGATTTTTCCTCAGGGTTGACTCCCGAAGCCTTTCTCGTGACCGGGTGTGCCGCAAGGCAGCGGAGGTTTGAAATCAGGGTTTACCTTCCCCTAGATGGGCTACCTTCCCAGGTTGACGAGCCACCATCTACTCGAAGCATCTGGTTTTAAGGCGCTAGAGATCCACCCTCGCCCCTTCTCCTATTAGTAAAAGCAGTTCCGCCGGGCTTAGAGACTAAACCACACGGGCAGGCTAGGAGTTGGACTTAGTTGTCAGAGGCTTTTCGAGATGCACGCCGTAAGGAGCATTTTATGAGCACTGGGAGCTTAACCCCAGTACGGCTCCTGGCTATGACGACCTTGGAACCTCATAAGAGCACACATTTGCAAATCAGGTGTGGTCTTAAGCACACCTGATGCAACCAATCAAGAGCTTCATTAGTTGCATCAGGTGTGATTGAAATAGAACACCTCAAATACCTGGAGTATTGACAGTGACGTTTGATTGCATGTAAGAAATATGGCTAAGAGAACTGTCCAGAAAGTTCACAGAAGAGATCATTGCCTGACCCAAACAAGAAAAAGGACATAAAAAGATCACTGAATGGTCCTAAAGATACAGTTGGAAGTATAGTTTGCAAGTTTAAGTTAAAGGAACAGTGGCTACACTACCTGGATGTAGCAAAAAGAGGAAACTATCAATGGCTACCACCATAGTCCTAAGGAGGCAGGTGGACAAAAACCCTCGACTGACTGCAAAAGCCCACCAGCAAGACTTGGTGGTAGTAGGCACTGTGGTTTCAGTTTCCACAGTAAGGCACATACATAATACTGAAGGGCTCCATGCCTGAACTCCAAGACATACACCACTACTAACCTAAAAGCACAAGAAAAGTTGACTTCAATTTGCTCAAAACTACATAAACTGGCCAAAGAGAGTTTGGGACTCTGTTCTGTGAAGTGATGAAACAAAACTGGAACTTTTCAGGCCTATGGATCAGCGGTATATCTGGAGGAGAAAGAATGAAGCATGTACTGAAAAGCACACCCTGCTTAGAGTGAAGCATGGTGGTGGCTCAGCATTGCTCTGGGGCTGCGTCACTGCCTCTAGCACTGGAAACCTGCAGCGTGTGGAGGGCAAGATGGATTCAATCAAGTATCAGGAAATCCTGGGAGGAAATGTCATTAAGTCTGTGATGAAGCTGAAGCTACAGTGAAGCATGGCGGTGGCTCAGTGATGCTTTGGGGCTGCGTCACTGCCTCTGGCACTGGAAACCTGCAGCGTGTAGAGGGCAAGATGCATTCAGTCAAGTATCAGGGAATCCTGAGGGGAAATGCCATGATGTCTGTAATGAAGCTGAAGCTTGGGCGTCATTGGACCTTCCAACAGGACAATGATCCTAAGCATACATCAGAGTCCACCAAGGCTTGGTTTCAGAAGAAGTTCTGGAAGATACCAAAGTGGCCATCACAATCGCCTGACTTCAACTTCATTGAAAATCTCTGGTTGGACTTGAAAAAGGCGGTTGCAGCAGGCAAACCCAAGAATATTGGTGAACTAGAGGCCAGAAGCTGGTGTCTGGCTATGCATCACGTTTGCAGCAGGCCATAACAGCAAAACGCTGCTCTACTAAGTACTAAAGATGTTTGTCATGAAGGGTTGAATAATTTTGAGACTACAATAATCATTAAAAGTGGCATTTTGTGTTGAATTTGAAGAAACCCTTTCTGTTGTGTTGAGCTGTTTAAACTGTTCTTGTTTGATTTGTTTATTGCAAACAGCTGCTAGTCTGTACAAACCTAATTTGCAGTGGGGGCTGAATAATTTTGATGCACATGCGGATAGTTTATTTATATTTTATTTTCCTCAGGCTAAACACATCTAAGGGGAAAAAACTGCACCAATCGGAGAGAATAAAGTCACAAATGTGCAAGAAAAAATGTCACGTTTACAACAGTTGCAAAAACTGAGTCACAAATTTAAAGGAAAAGCCTCAGAAATTGGCTAGATTGGATAACTTTTTTTAGCAGATAGTATTTTTGGTAATTCCTCTTACTTGTACTTAAGATTATAACAACTAGTGCAAACCTGTGCATGCCCGTAGAAATCAAATATAAGCAAGTATTTCGGCATGCCTGTAGAAAGCAGGTGTAAGCAAGCACGTCAGCACTCGTTCAGTGATGACTGCCTATGATCTTTGATGATGTCATAGCGAGTCCTATGATCGTGATGACTGCCTTTGTTCTTTGATGTCACTGAATCCTACGATAGTGATGCCTGCCTTTGATCACACAGATTTTCTTGAATCACCTATAGTATATAGAGTCTATACTATGGTGTCTATATGACGTCTAGAGCTCATAGGCACGTCATAGGTGATCCTATGATCTTTTAGCGAGTCCTATGGTCGTGACAGACAGAGATTTCTGGAATTACATATAGGGTGACTTATTTTTTACTTTAATTTTCTGCCTACACTGCCCAGCTCTGGCTCTCGGTGTGCTGACTTTGCTTCATCTGTAACTTCTTTAGTGTGGCCTGCTTTATGTCTGCTTTTGTTCGTGTGCTGTTGTCTGTATGGCTGCTTTGGCTGCGTTTCGTGCGTGTTTTCAGCTCTGACCTTGCTCCGTCGCTCAGCTCTCCGCCTGTGTTATAATTCACCGTCATAATCTTCACTTTGTTTTTGAAGATGATGTCGCCCTGCTGCAGATAATCCAGGGTCCTCCTGATCGGAAACCTTCCTTTCATGGGCATTTTGAACCTTTTGATTTAAGACACCGTATCTAACTTCTGCCCACGCATGCACACAGTTAGGGAAGCTAGTAAGTACACGGACGCGCGTGGATGACGTCAAAGTCGTAGCCCGAGCAGCGCCGAGGGACCAAAGAGCGATGGTAGTTGTAGTTTTTTTTTTTAAAACTTGGACAGCTTGGTGGACTTTTTCATAATTTCTTGTAAATTAGCACATTTTCAGCCAGTTTGTTTCATGTAAATTTATGCCATTACTTTTGGATATTTTTTTAGTTTGTTACATCAACTTTTTAAATGACAAATTTTCTACTTTTCTCAAAGTTGTGAACATTTTCATTCTCACAAATATATTTTTCTTGTAATTTTTTTTTTTTGATTTTGTATACTTTATTGATCCCCAGAGGGGAAATTGAGGGCATCCACCTGGATGGATGAAGCAGCCACGGTACGGCGCTATCCCTTTACCATTCACACACACATTCACACCTAGGGCCACTTTAGAGTCTCCAATTAACCTAACCTGCATGTTTTTGGCCTGTGGGAGGAAACCGGAGAAATCCCGGAGTAAACCCACGCAGATACGGCACAGATCACTGTTGGTCAGGGGCTGGGATCGAACCAGGGATCCCATGGCCAAGGGTGAGTTGCTGTGCTGGTGCAGTGCTAACCACTGCTCCACCGCACCGCCCAAAATCTCGATTTGCCTGTTAACTTTGTCCTGTTTTAGTGCACATATGCATCCTTTTTATTTAAAAAAGTTCAAAAACTTTAATGTAAAATTTGTAACTTGATTCTTGCAAACATATTTTCTGCTTTTATTTTCAACTTCTTTGTTCTAATAAACTATTAAATTTGCGACAGGTCAGTGCTTAACTCCACCAGTATTTGGCTGGGCTAATGTGAAGCTGTGGATGGATGGATAGTACTACTATTCTAAAACTCATAACACTAATGAAGAATTTTAAATTTTTGGTCTTAGTGAGCTGCACATTATGTATAAATTTTGCAATATAATTTTTATCTGTATTGCATGAAAAATATCAGTCATACCATTTGATGCACAACGGTTTATTTTCTTTAAAATGTGTGGCTTCAGACAAGCCAGCCTCAGAGACTGGAATGATAACAAAAGACCTCCATCATTAATAATACATATGTTTTATATCTTTGTTGGTGTGAGGTAGAAATGTAGAGTTGTTAATAACGTCAGAAAAAAATGTTGAATTTTTCAACCCCATACTCTCATGAAATTTGTTTTACAGGACCAACCCCCCCACCCAAAACATATCTTTACAAAGTATATAATCTAAAACATAGGAAACTTGGTCCACCCCCCAAAAAAAAATGTTTAAAAAGCTGCTGCAATGTCCAAGCATCTTAAATATTTTGACACCACAACATTAAAATTCTGCATTTTTCATACAGCATTTAATAAAATGCACTTAAGCAACTTTTGCATGCATTACAATGCTCTATAAAAGTTACAACAACGCTCCTTTAGGGCGACAAGATTATAAAACCCTGCTTAAAAACAACATGCACTCATTTAAATGAAATTACATGTACAAAGGTTATTTCACACCAGTGCCTTTTACAAACTGAGTTTTAAACCCAAATATTACAACAGACATTTTTTTCACAAGACACAATCTTTGAAGTCCTATTTACATCTCCATTATCATTCATGTTGCTGTGGATACGTAATCTAAGTCTTTATACAGTACAAGAACATAAGCATAATCTCAATTATCTTCAAGACATCAATAAAAGTGGCTTCCATTCTCACTCTTTTTTAACCAGGGAAACCTGCCCAAAGGTACTTTTAAGTACACTTAAGTTTGCAACAAGCACATTTGTTCACAACAAGTCAAAGTCTTTAGAAAACATACAAAACAAAAGGTTTTAGTCAGCAAGGATGGTTAAACATCACAAAAGCTGATTGAAGTGCGATAGAGTACAAAAACACAATTAACAGCAGCATCACTACATAATAAGTAAGACTGATGAGCCCAAATAGTTAAGGTAGTATTCTTCAAAAGAAAACAGCCATCAATATACGTAAACTATATAAAAGCTGCAAACTGAAAAAAATGTTGTGAAGGGACAGAAGCAAGCAACATATAGTTGATTGTCACAAAGGGAAAAGTGATGAGGTGATTGCACAGATTAAATCAGAGTCACAATCATGACGATCTTACAACAAAGGAACCACATGATCATAACTAATCTGTTGTACAGTCAATAAGTATGAGAAACAACAAAATAGCCAGGTCACTGACAGAATTTACGAGATTAAAAATGTAAAAATTGCAACAGAAAGACAAGATGTAACAAGTTTGTAAGGCTGGCTACACACTAGACGATTTTTAAACAGTAACCATTTAAAAAAAAATAAAAATTAGAGACTACTGGTATTGGGACAGTTTCAACTGATTTTTACAATTATAATCCTCAGAACACACACATACAAACATACACTATGGATAGACTGCAAGACCACACGGTTCCTGTGCGTAGGAACGATTACACAATGGCACAGAAACTCTCCTGATTGAATGGGACTTTAGAAGAAAAACATATGGAAGAAACCTGCTGTAATTTCGAACAAAAATTATGGAATCACCAGTTTTTGAGGATTATTTTGATAAATATTCACATGCAAGAAATCAACTAGTGTGTAGCCAGTCTAATGCACCATGTGCTACCTCAATACTCACAGAAACTCTACTGACCACTACAGATGTGGATCAATTAAATAATTGAGGTTTCATACCCACATATGCCCAGTTAAAGTGGTTTTTCAAAGTTTGATTCAATTTCTTTTACATACATAATGGCATCTGTATCAAAATAAAAAAGACAAGACAGATAAAGCATATTTTTACTTTTCTTCCTTTTTTTTTTTTACATTGTTAAGTAACCCAGTATACGTTAAAGCCGGAGAAGGCAGAAATAAGAGAAACCAGGGGGGAAAAAACACCTGAAATTTGAACAATTTGCATGTCTCCTGCTCACAATCACAGGTGGGGCTGGGCAATACGGCCTAATATTTTTAACTTTTTAAGACTACAAAAGACAATTTGGAAAATATATACAGAATATATTTATTTTGTTAAACATCATTAACATTGAAAAACATGATTCCCTATTTGGCATAAAGGTCAAACCTGACATTAACCAAACCAAACCTTTTAAATAAAGAACCTGAGAGAACAAGCTCACATGCCCCATGCATGTGCATAGCAGTGGCCCCGAGTGAGAACTGATCAACGTAAAATGGCCAGGGAAAAAATAATTCCCCCCTCCCAAAAATGGAACCCCTCATTTGAGTCAAAGCTTCTGTATAAACAGGAAGTCAATCCAATCAGAATATGTAGACCATACACTGGAGACAACACAACATGGAGTGGAAAAAGTACAAGCCCCCCTCCCAAAACATGGACCCACTCATTAGATAAGTTACAAGTATAATAACTACAAGTATGAAGTCAATCCCATCAGAAATGTAAACTCTACAGTGGTGACAACAGTAAAAAATGACCCCTCCCTAAAATAAATAGAACCCCTCATTAGGAGTGTGTGAAAATTGAACGAGTCTAAAGTGTTGCTGAATTAAAGCTTCTGTATAAAGTTGATGTCAATCAGATCAGAAACATAGAAGCTAGAGTGGTCAAATGAACTAACAAATGGACAGGCGGGTCAAAAACATTATTGTGTAGGGTATAAAAAGATGAATCCATACATTAATAAAGTGCCAACATAACTTTTATAAAAGTAACTTGTGAAAATAAGGGTTCCTCTTTCATCTTAGAGTTGATTAAAGTGCAAACCTACAGTGGTGTGAAAAAGTGTTTGCCCCCTTCCTGAGTTCTCATTATTTTGTATGTTTGTCACACTTAAATGTTTTAGATCATCAAACAAAGACAAAGATAACACAAGTAAACACAAAATGCAGTTTTTAAATGAAGGTGTTTATTATTAATGGTTAAAAAAAAAAATCCAAACCTACATGGCCCTATGTGAAAGAGTGATTGATGCCCCCCCGTTAAAATATAAATTAAATGTGGTTCATCACATCTTTGGAAAGCTGAGTTCAATTTCTCGAGCCACACCCAGGCCTGATTACTGCCACACCTGTTCTCAATCAAGAAATCACTTAAATAGGACCTGCCTGCCAAAGTGAAGTAGACCAAAAGATCCTCTAAAGCTAGACATCATGCTGTGATGCAAAGAAATTTAGGAACAAATGAGAAACAAAGTAATTGAGATCTAGCAGTCTGGAAAAGGTTATAAAGCCATTTCTAAAGCTTTGGCACTCCAGCAAACCACAGTGAAAGCCATAATCCACAAATGGTGAAAATATGGAACGGTGGTGAACCTTCCCAGGAGTGGCCGGCTGACCAAAATTACCACAAGAGCGCAGTGACGACTCATCCAAGAGGTCACAAAAGACCCTACAACAACATCCAAAGAACTGCAAGCCTCACTTGCCTCAGTTAAGGTCAGTGTTCATGACTCCACCATAAGAAAGGGACTGGGCAAAAATGGCCTGCATGGCAGAATTCCAAGACAAAAACCACTGCTGAGCAAAAAGAATATAAAGGGTTGTCTCAGTTTTGCCAGAAAACATCTTGATGATCCCCAAGACTTTTGGGAAAATACTCTGTGGACTGATGAGACAAAAGTTGAACTTTTTGGAAGGTGTGTGTCCCATTACATCTGGCATAAAAGTAACACAGCATTTCAGAAAAGGAACATCATACCAGCAGTAAAATATGGTGGTGGTAGTGTGATGGTCTGGGGCTGTTTTGCTGCTTCAGGACTTGCAAGACTTGCTGTGACAAATGGATCCATGAATTCTGCTGTCTACCAAAAAATCCTGAAGGAGAATGTCCGGCCATCTGTTTGTGACCTCAAGCTGAAGCGCATTTGGGTTCTGCAGCAGGACAGTGATCCAAAACACACCAGCAAGTCCACCTCTGAATGGCTTAAGAAAAACAAAATGAAGACTTTGGAGTGGCCTAGTCAAAGTCCTGACCTGGATCCAATTGAGATGCTGTGGCATGACCTTAAAAAGGCGGTTCATGCTTGAAAACCCTCCAATGTGGCTGAATTACAACAATTCTGCAAAGATGAGTGGGCCAAAGTTCCTCCACAGTGCTGTAAAAGACTCATTGCCAGTTATCACAAATTCTTGATTGCAGTTGTTACTGCTAAGGGTGGCCCAACCAGTTATTAGGTTTAGGGGGCAATCACTTTTTCACACAGGGCCATGTAGGTTTGTATTTTTTTCCCTTAATAATAAACACCTTCATTTAAAAACTGCATTTCGTGTTTACTTGTGTTATCTTTGTCTAATATTTAAATTTGTTTGATGATCTGAAACATCTAAGTGACAAACATACAAAAAAAGGAGAAATCAGGAAGGGGGCAAACACTTTTTCACATCACTGTATCTTATTAGTTTTTCAAAAATAAATAAAAATGTTTTACTGATGCCTACTGCTATGTTTCATTATATGTGGGTGTGTATTGAAGAGAGACAGGGTGGGGGAGGGGCTTAGAGTTGAAGGCTACCTCAATGGGAAAGCCAATTTTCAAGATTTTTTTCCGCCTTACAAATTAATTTGAATTTCGATTTAAAATTGATTTATTGCCCAGCCCTGATCACAGAGGTGAAAACTTTCTGCAGGCTGAACAGAGCCCAGAGGAGATGCTGTGGTATGGATGCTCAATCAGATCACTTGTGTTACAAACTGTCAAGTGATGGTAATTGATTTATTTTTAAATTCAAATTATTTTTCCTACTCCAGCTTTAATGCCCTTATCAGTGCCATCGTTAAACATGCCAGTTTATAATGTTACACATGGACACTAAACGACTGCAAGGTCACCAAAACTCTTAAAATGTTTTTAAACTTTTCTCATATGTAAACTTCAGGTTTTGACTTTTAGTTTGTAGACTGTTCTAACATCTCATTTATTATTATAAATCAGTTTTCAGATTCGCAAACACAGAGGCGTGGTAATACTTTGATGGATCTAAAACAACTTAGAAGACAATTCCTCTGATGTGCTGTAAAAGGAGATGAGAACATCTGTAGTTCTAGAGGTCTCCTTTTTTAGTTCAGAATGATTGCCTTCACGGGCTACAGGAAACATTCCTATGCAAACTTGTTTTATTTTTTCCCCCTAATTCCACATTATTCTAATCTATCAAAGATTCCTGAAGGGACCATGCATCATTAAAAAACAAGCAGATGCTGCAGGCTTCTGGCCTGGACTACAACCCTTGAGAGACAAGGAGTGTACCTGAAGTGGAGCCTTGCTCTTCAAACTGAGCGGCGCTGGCCGAGTGACAGGGCATCACTCTGTGGAGTCAGATTCCTGACTGTTGTATTCAGCCGTCTCCATTTTGAGGATATAGGGAATGATGCTGTCTATAGAGACATTTCCTATTAAACCAGTGAAGAAGAGCTCCTCGGTGATGCTTGAGTTCATTAGACGCAGGGCAGGAAGGCGAGTTAAGATGCGTGCCATTCTGAGAAAACAAGTACAAAGTTTGCTTTCATATTTTACAGTAATCATGCTTTAATTTACATTTTTTGTCTTAAATTACCAAAACTGGTGTCTTGCAAAAGTATTCTCTCTACCGGCCAAGAAGGAGACGCCCGCCAAAGCTCATGGACTGGGCAAGGAGGGCATTAATCAGGGAATGGTTTTCTGGGGTGGGGGGGTTGAAAATCTTATTTGTTATTTGTTTCATAATAAAAAATATTTTGCATCTTCAAAGTTGTAGTAATGTTGTGTAAATCAAGGGAAACAAATCTCCAAAATCCATTTAAATTTCAGTTTGTAAGCCAACAAAATAAAGAGAATGCTGAGGGGGTGAATACTTTTGGAAGGCACTGTAATTTAATTAGACCAGGGGTCACCAACGCGGTGCCCGCGGGCACCATGTCGCCCGCAGGGACCACATGTGTCGCCCGCAGGCCTGTTCTAAAAATAGCACAACTCGCAAGTGAGCTGCAGATGTAATTTTTTCTGCCGCTATTTTTTATTTTATATTTTTTATATTTTTTAAAAATCACACTTGCATTTATATAGATTTTAAAATGACAATGTCTTAAAAATAAAAAAAATGAAATATGTTTATTATACGTAAAGTTAAGGTGAACTCTGACCAAGTTCAAAGGTCAGTATTGTGCGCATGACAAAACCTTCGCGCTTGTGGAGCGTAAGCTTAGCTAGCGGGCAGTTAAGATGGTGGGCGCAGTGCGGTTTCCAAGCCCAAAAACATGGCAAAAAAAAGACAGAAAATTTATCATTTTCAAAGTGAGCGGGAGAAAGAGTTCTTTTTTACTACCGTGAAAGGAAGCTGCGTGTATTTCATTTGCGGGGCGATGGGGAAGCGCCACTTCACTACCCACTCTTTTTTTTTTTTTTTGGACTTATCTTGTACCCGTAGGTAGATTTGTTCTGCAGTCCGGTAACAAGCCACCAGCCGCTGCATGCGCAAGCGCCCCTTAACTCCCTAACCTGCATGTTTTTGCATGAAAAACGAGAACATGCACCACCAGAACATGCAAACTCCACACAGATCACTGTTGGCCGGGGGCAGGGATCGAACCCACGATCCCCGCGATCCCCCGTCCGAGGGTAAACTGCTGCCGCGGTGCTAACCACTGCGCCACCGTGCATATAAGCACTCTCAGTGCTTGTTTAGTTTCTTCTCATGAAAGGACAGCGCTGGTTGCTCAAGCATGATTCTTGGCAAGAACTGTATGGATATAATTCCAGTGAAGAAGAACACACAAAAGTGTGTTTATTAAATGTAACAGATTTTGAGCAGAATTGCAGCAGATTTGTTCAGTTAAAAATGTGATAAGATTTATTTAATATGAAAGTTGATTTTTCTTAAATGTTGCATAACTTTTTCAAACATGGTTCAACATAGTTCATGAATTAAAAGGGTTTAGTTTTTTATGGTTAAAAGGGACTGGTGAAAACTGGACATTTTTTTATGAAATGTAGAAGGGATCATCTGAACAATTGCTGAAATTAATAAAAATAAAGTGTTGAATATTGATCTTGTCTGTTACCCACTCTAAGTTATTGATAATTATTTATTTATGTGTGTGTGTGTGTATATATATATACACACACACACACACACACACACACACACACACACACACACACACACACACACACACACACAATTTGTTATTTTAGAGGAGTGTGTCAAGCTGGTGCCCTTCACATGACTCGATACCCATGAAGTAGCTCTTGGTTTCAAAAAGGTTGGTGACCCCTGAATTAGACCATCTTATATCTTCCATACATTAGGAACTCGTGATGTGCTCCTGCTGTGTACAGCTAACTCACTATTGAGTGGCCAGTTCCATGTTTATGTGTTGCTGCACAAGTAGAACACTGTCTTGCCCATAACTATTTGGTGCAGTACAATCCCTTTCCAAAAACCAAACAAAAACAAAACAAAGCAAATGTGTACTAATAAAAATTGTAAACCAGGAATATTTACCTGTAGGTGTCATCTGGGTATGTTTTCTGCACATAATCCTGCAGCTCCATGAGAGCTTTCTCCTGGAACTTCTCAATCTGCCCACTGCTGTCCACACCTGGGTGATCTGATGAGTGAGACGCACAATATTTAAACACTAATTATTAGTTAATTACTTAAAGCTGTTGTACGCTGGTCTGTTTTCAAAACACAGAAGCTACCCAGCTCCCTCCCCTTCCCCGCGGAGATCTGCTACAAGCCTCTCCTCCAACTCTTCTACAGTGAGTGAATGCAAACAGCAGCAGGAGCGAGTGGTGATTGATCAGCAACATCCCGTTCAGCAGTAAGACACAATCATCATCAAAGCACTAAATTCATAATTGTCTATGAACAAGGCTACAACTTGCAATGTTCGTCCGCCATCGTTGCTCTGGTCTCTCTCCCAGGTCTCAGCTACTGTGGAGTGGGGACGTGAGTTGTCTGCTGACTAGTGGGTGGGCCGAACAATTTGCTGATTCCTCCTCTTCCCAGATAATGACACCCCCCCCCCCCCACACACACACGCACACTTTTTTTTAGGTAACCTAAATGAGATCTAAGGGTCCCCAGGGACAGATATTAAGAATCAAAGATTTTTATTTATCAGTACTTCTATATGTACAGGACATACAGTAGAACTGAAATGCCGTTTCTCTCTCTCTTAGTGGTGTGTGCAATATATAAGAAGGAATAAGGATGAAAAACAACAACAATCTATGTACAGTAATGCTACCCATAGTGCAAATAATGGTAAAAACACAGCAATCCTATGTACAGTGTTATAAGTATATAAAATTGAAGTAAATGTCATTTACTTGAGTGGAGATCATTTTATTTGATGAAGAAAACCAGACTCTCCTCGAAGCACACTCACCAGGGCTGAACAATACTATGGCCTTCAGGTATGCATATTCGTAGCCGTCGGTCTCCAGCCTCGTCATGCTGTTACAGAACTCCTGGAACTTCCATATGTGCTCCATCACCTGCTTCACCCGCTCCCCCGACAGCTTGTCTAAGATTGACAAATTAAAACATATTTTAGATTAAAGTAAAATATAATTAGACACAGTTGGTTTTAATAAAAACCATGCCCATAGTGGGCAAGTGCAATTTACATTTCAATCTGGCACAAGGATAAATTGTGAAATACATTAATTAAATTGAAGTTTTCCATGCCTAAAATCTTTTCTTCAGTGAAATTTCTTCTTCACTCAGATGTTGAAACAACACACCGCTTTACATCTGTTCAGCTGTGTGGTGTGTCCTACTGTAATATGATGACGACGAGGTCTGTGGTCCATACCATCCTGGATGCTGCTCTGAAGATGGTTGATGATGGCAGCGAGGATCGTTGACAGGTTCATCACATGAGCGCACTGAGCGAGACCCAAAGTGAACAGCTCATTCCAGCAGGCTCGCACCAAACTGGTGTTTGCCTCCTGACTTTAACATACAGACACGTACAAAAATACTGATTTGGTGCATGCTAACAGGCATGGGCTAGTTGTGTTATTCTATTGAAAAATGGTAGTTATTTTGTGTTAAATGCCTTCTTACCCAAGCGCCGAGAAGGCAGGGATTGAGCGTGCCCAGTGCATGGAGAGGAATAGGAGCCTGGACGCTGACTCGCAGATGTAATGTACATTCAGATATTCAGGCATGGGGCTGGGCATAGTCAACTAAAGGAAAGAAATACAGACAAAGACAGATTTTTTTAAAAACTGTCTGTCCACAAGCAACAACCTCTACCTGAAGTTACCCATACAAAGCAAGCCGTTTAAAAGCTTTACAATTTAACTACATATATATTAATATGTACATGCAGAGAGAGACAGTGAACTTTTAAATCCAACTTGAAGTTCTTGAGATTAAAGTAGGATTTATGCACCTGTGTCGATGCAATGCGGCTGCGATGGCGTTGACGCAGTAGCAACGCAATAACCCCCTGCATTGCTTGATGTGCACCTCTCCAGAGAAGGAGCAGTACATGTCGGATAAACAATGATCTGAATTTAAAATAATATTAAGGAAGTTAAGCAGAGATAGAGCATTTGTGTGACTCGTCCTAACACCAGTAATTAAACAGACTGTCAAATGACAGCAGCTGCAGTGGTCAGACACATTGTAACGTCTTCTCTTGTTTGCTCTGTTGCAGCCACAGTATGAAAAGTTGCTTTTTAAACATTTATTAGCTTCAACTCCATCACAATCTGCTCTTGTCCATTGTTATTTAGTGAACAAAAACACACGACAAACACAAATCGCTCTACTAGGGCTGCAACGATTACTCAAATAATTCAATTACAAAAATTTTTTGATTCAAATTTTATGCTTTGACATGTCATTTAATGTAGCACTTCCGGTCTATATGACCTTCTTCCGGTCACACTACCTAAACAAAATGCAGATTTGTTTAACGGCGCCATGTCAGAGTGGCAAAGTGACGGGCCGGCAAAGAGAAAAAATTTTTAAAAAAGAAGACAAAAGTATCAAGTCTGGGATCATTTCAAGCTCAAATTGAAGGAAAACATTGTGCAGTGTGTACACAATAAAGCCGAGTGGCAAGCTAGCATCCTACAACATTGGATGTTACAGTGTCTCGGCAGAAAGCATCCCACATCATGCACAACCAGCGCACCCGAGACAACATACATGAGAGAGATTTTAAGTTAAGATGAATAGAATGTAGTCAGCTACGCTAATTACGCTTATATGACTAAAAAACATATAGCCACCGCCGTTAGCATCTGCCAGTGACTAGCGCTAGCGGATGCAACAGCTAGCGAACGCTAACAGCTAGCGAATGGAACTTTATGGTGTAACGTGATGTTTAAAGTTAGATTCTATGCAATAAACATTGCAACAAGCATTACAATGAATGTGTACCTGTGTTATTGAGTGTTTGGTACAGTTACTACTGCTCTTTAGGAAAGAAAGTTCTGCTAATGTTGGTCAATGCAAGTTTCTTAAAAAAAAAAGTATCAGATTACTTGTGTAACCGTCGATTAAAGTGGGCGATTACCCCAGCCGTAAAATAGTCGTTAGCTGAAGCCCTACCCTCTACACATCGGTAGAAACCTGTTTTAGCAACGGAACAACGCATTCAAGCCAGCACACAAGAAATAGAGAGCTTAAGTCACGCCCCCTCTATTTCTGCATATGGGACCTTAAATCAGATAAATTCTCTATAGAAATGAATGGCAAGAGCAAAATTATCTTTTGATCTCGATCAAATTTTGCCACGAGTTACACATATGATGTTTGTCAATTTAAAAGAATTTTCCACGTAAATAACGGTGTAGGTTGTTATCTAATTGTTAAGGTATAAGGTTATGAAAATACGTAAATTAAAAAACTACAAACACAGATGGACGGAGCTTATGTCATCTTTTCAAAGCGTGCCCAGGGTGAAGTAACTGGATCAGCTGCAGCTCTCACAATACAAAACAATACCTTTGTGCTGTTTTTCTCTTCTTTGGATACTTCTTTCATCGGTCAGAAAACGGGAGGTGAGGTTTCAGTAATCTCCCACCATGCTCATGTTTAGTGATGTGGGATGATGGGAGTTGTCCACTAATCGTTGAAACAAAAACTAAATATTACTCTGCTATTATACAACAGCCAACAACTTTAATTACATGGAAAATTCATTCATTCATCTTCTTCCGCTTAATCCTTTTCGGGTCGCGGGGGGGCTGGAGCCTATCCCAGCATCTTTGGGCGAGAGGCAGGGTACACCCTGGACAGATCACCAGTCCATCGCAGGGCCAACACAGAGAGACAGACAACCATTCACTCTCACAGTCATACCTAAGGACAATTTAGAATCCCTAGTTTGATGCCAATTAACCTAACTTGCATGTTTTTGGCATGTGGGAGGAAACCGGAGAAATCCCGGAGTAAACCCACGCAGACACGGGGAGAACATGCAAACTCCACACAGATCACTGTTGGTCGGGGGCTGGGATCGAACCCAGGATCCCCTGGCCAAGGGTGAGTTGCTGTGCTGCCACAGTGCTAACCACTACGCCACCGTGCCGCCTACATGGAAAATTATCTTTTAAATTGACAAATATCATTTGTGTAACTTATGGCAAAATTCTATTGGGATCAAAAGATAATTTCGCTCTTGCAGTTCATTTCAATGGAGAATTTTTTCAATTTAAGGTCCCATATGCGGAAGTTGAGGGGCGTGACTTAGGCTCTCTATCGCCGATCACCATGTCGGCGACATACGTCAGCAATGACATCGATGTGATGCAGGTGCAAAAATTCAGCTTAAGAAACGCTCTTGCTACAGTGGTCTGTTGCAGGATAGGCTGTATTTCCCTAACGTTTTTCACAGCAGGAGACACCTGCACAGGAACAGGAAGCCCATACAAACTTCACACAGGAACAGGATCCTCTTGCTGCAAGGCAACAGTGCTAACTAATGAGCCGCCATCCTACTCTACATGGATACATATTGATCTTTGGCAAAAGCAGGCCTCTGATTTGCTTTTGTTTTCCAGGATTACATTTCCCCCGTTTCTCCTTTTTGTAAACAGAAAAGTAAATTTACATTCCCCTATTATCACCCAAAATATTTGGATCCATGTAGTTTCAGATGGTTTTCTAAGAACAATTTCTAGCATTTTTATTAACTTAAAAGTTTATATATTTTTGAATAAATTGTATGAAATGTAAAATTTGCCTCATCTTTCAAGTATAAGTCATTGATAATGAGTAGTCAGCAATTCACTGCATCAAACTCGACCCCACACACCTTGAAACCAACATGGCTGTCTGTGAGCAGCGGTCCTTCCACCTCAATGATGGGGGTCTCTTGATCTCGTCCAATCAGCTGGATTGTTGTCCCACCGGCACACTGCGACTTGTCAGCATGGTCCTCTCCGACCCCTTCATCGGACGGGTTGAAGACTTTGGCCAAAGTGTCAAAGGCACTGAGAGTAACACACACAAACTTTTATTACTAGATGGAAAATATGAGTAATGACAAAACAGAGCGCAGCATCCCTTTTCATCATGGATGAGAGGGAGGTCTGATTGTGTAGTACAGAATGGTGATGCTGCTCAAACTGGCGAGAAAAACACTCTCTGCTGAAGATGTTTTAGCCCTGGTGTGGGCTGCTCCCCAGTCAGATGAAGAGATTAGCCCAAGTTCATCGTCTGAGGAAGAGTCCAGCTCAGATTATGTGCCTTCAGACAATGGCGCAAGCAGTTCTGGCGAAAGTGGAGATGGCCCTCGTGCGCGCGAAACTGAAGGTGCTTTTTCTGTGTGCAGTCGAGCCCAAAATGGCACAGGAGCATCGTCTGCAGATTGTTCTGCTTTGCCGAACCGTGGTCGTGGGGTGATAAGGCCCAGAACAGTTCGTGGGCGACGTTCAGAGGCGCACAGCACCCGGTGTTTCCCGACATGTGCCATTTGCGCGCCGTGGAAGAACAACCACAGGCAGTCGACATCCAACTGGAGGTTTGGACAATGATGCCTGGGAGCTTCGTACAGATGAAGACGCTTATCAGCCGTGGCTCAAACTATTTAAAGAGCCAGTTGGATATCATGGAGAGGTGGATATGAGGTGGATATGTCATCTGCGCGGCCCATTGATTTTTTGTTGCTGTTTTGGACAGAGGACTTCTGGAGGATTCTCACGGACGAAACAAACAGGTACATATTGTGGCATAAACTGTGTTTTATTTGCTTTATTTTTCTAATTTTGACAATGAATGTAAGTTGTAGCATTTTCAGGTTACAGCTGTTGCAAAGTTTGATTGGCACAATGCGCAAGTGTGATTGCCATAAGCAAATGTAAGCATCGCATGCAAATGTGATCAACATATGCAAGGTTACAGCTGTTCCAATTTCCAATTGGCACTGTGCCTCTATTCTGAAGGTATTGTCATTTGAAATTTTTGAGGTCAAACTGCATTTTCCTGCCATATATTCCGCACAGACAAGGGGTTAAAGATAGAATAGTCAAAGTTTTTCCTTCAGAAATAAATGTTCAGTTCAATTCAATTCAATTTTCAGTTCAATTCAACTTTATTTATATAGCGCCATATCACAACAACAGTCATCTCATGGCACTTTCAAATGTAGGGGAAACCCCACAATTGCAGAAAGACCTCAACAATCA